>OY292316.1:34677223-35927223 GCA_958496155.1 Sisyra nigra | reverse complement strand
ACTAAGCAAACTAATCTTCATTTCTATTTTGCAACTTCAAAAGTATGGAAACTCAAACGTTTTCTTCTTCCCAAGTTTTGTTAGTACAGAAAAAGTTTTGCAACAGGCGCAGATATTACGCTTTTAATTTTCATTAAATGCTATTGGGCACCTTTTAGTTTCAAATTAGTCTAGTTAAATTTGGCAATTAAATTAGTCACAAAGGCTATATCATTTTTGAGTTAGTTATATTGTGTCGCAAATTATTGTCTGTGCTTTCCAGGAATTCCAATACTGAACATAAAATCGATTTTAACATCTACAATTAGATAACCAACATAGTACTTCTTCTGGATGAAGTATTTAAGTAACCGAATATAGTCTTTGCCTACCACTTCTACTTTTATTTTCATTTTTGAGGAATTATTTTGGTTTTTTTTTTATTGTTATATCGTTATCATTTTCTTGTAATATTGTTGCTGGTGTATTGATGGAAATTGAAAGCTTAAATTTACTGTAGTAAATTGAACAATTACTTACAATTAGTTATCGTAATAAGGACCACTTTAGTAACCAATGTTGTAGACCAATATTTCTCAAATAGGTTTCGTGAAATCTTGAGGTTCCACAAATTAATTTCGGGAGTTTCGTGAGATAAGGTGCAGTAAAATATTAAAATAAAATTAGCTGCAATATTTTCATACAAACACATTCATTCAAGATCATAAACTTTGTATTGGAACTTACACGAAAATCACTCAGATTGCAAAAGTGATGTTAACGTCTTTGTCTAAAATACTGTCACTAGCCTTATTTATTGAACAACTTTAGGCAGTGCACTTTATGATTTTTGTGTAAGGGCGCCAACAATTTAAGGGTCGCAAAAAAAAAAAGTTTGAGAAACGCTGTTGTAGATAAAATAAAGTAATTTTCTTTATAACAAATTGTTTTTAAAATTTCACTATCAATATTTGTATGCATACTTAAAACTAAATGTAAGTTAGAATTTTATTCTATATACCTTAAAATTATTCTAAAGGTTTTATTAAAAATAAATTATAGTCATTTTTGTAAAAACGACCTCAGAAAATTCATCAGGTCTTAATATAAGATGTGCATGTTTAGCTAGTTTAAAGTTGACTACCAACTATTTGAATTTATATAAAGATTTTTATTGTTTTTAGTAGTCTGGTTTATAGTGGCAAAAAATTATATTTGAATATTATTTGACTTGGTTTCCACATCCTCAATGTTCACAATGAAAAGATAATAATATCTTAATATTTTTAATTTATCTAATTATAGGGAATGGAGAAAAAAGTTTAGTGTGTTAATTAAAAATGACAAAATCGTTACATAAATACTAAAGAAATAGCTGAGAAATGATCTCATATTAACGGAAGTGTTTATAAAAATAATACCAAAAGGTCACGACCTTAATATATAAATGATGAATGCACCATACGATTAACTTTTTAGCAGATGACCTAAAAATTAAACATAAACATCAACCTGCGAACGATACAAATAAATAATGCGAGTCCAGTAAAAATTTTTTTCTGGTTTTTAAGCGGCAAGTGCACGCATGAAGAAGCGCTTGCAGGTTTATCGTAACCCACTTATGGCAAATACATATTGATAATGATTACCTATATGATAAAAGATGCTGTATACGAATGCACATCGCATAGAGGACCTCTCATAGTAAATCTTCGTGATACATTCACGAAGAATTCATTCGGTATGCAAATTAAATGAAACATGTCTATATAAATTTGAATCTGTGTAGCACAGAAACGCCATGTACTGTTATGTTGACTGGTTAATGAGCCCCGCTTTTCTCCTAACCTTATACATAATATAACCTTCTTTTTCATCTCCACAACATCATCATAACATTCCGCGAAATTATTTAAATTATCCACCCGACACACGTGGAATTTTTTTTTCTCTTCAAAACTCACGTAATATCAAACGTTTAAACCTCTATACATTAATAAAATATTTTATCTGAGATCAGAATTTTTCATCACTCGTTATATTTTATATAAACTAATGATTCAAAACAGATGGTTTGTCATTCAAGCCCCATTTACCTCGCAGTTTTTTTCAACTCAAATATTTTAATAAATCATCTCTATAAAAACCCATTGAAAAACTAAACCTCCTCAGAACTATAAATATGTATTAATTAACTTTTTTATTTTAAAAATGATGCTTTTCTTTAATTAAACAACTTGTTTCATCATCACGTCTTATCTTCATAATTTTAACATTTCAATAAACAACATATTTATATAAACCTAAGCTTGTTAATTCTTTCATTAATAATGATGATGATATTTTTCTAGTAGTTAATTTTGTAAATGAACGCCCAGCTTCTGTTGTAAAACCAATCGAATTTTATCAAGATGGGAAATATAATAATGCTTGGTTGTAGCTGTGCCACTCGTACGGGGGTCTTTTAAATTTGAAGGCTAAATAAAGTTATTTTTGAAACATTGTTAAGTTTTTGCTTTGCAATTTAAATATTTCATTCGTTTCAACATGCTATGAAATATAAATAGGTAATTTGTTAATATTTTATAGTGTAGTAATAAAATTCAAAATGATTTTGTTTTGAAAAAGCATTTACATTATAATGATTTATATTTTGTGAGGGAAATATTAAAGTAACAAGGTAATTATTTTTACCATGATTTCTTATAGCTTTTTTTATATTTACACTTATTATGAGATGTTTCTTTAACAATTTGGCGGTATTTTTTGTATAATCTTTCTTCACAACGTTATAATAACCTCCCTTAGAATTGTTAGAATTGTGGGAAAACGCTCCAAACTTGCCCTTGAGAATAAAATATTTTTGCACAAAACAATAATAGTCCCAATCTAGACGTACCGGAATTGAGCTATGGGGCTCTGCCAACAAGTAGGACATTAATATGTTAGAAAGAGCTCAATAAAAAATGCTAAAGAGCTAGCAGACGCCCCATGGTACATGTCCAATGAAGCCCTGCGTACGGACTTAACAATAATATCAGTAGTCAGTAATATTGAGACTCGTGCTACCAATTACTATGAAAAGCTCCATCATCAACCGAACCCACTAATGTTACCAGCCCTGGAGCCTCAAAATAGTAGGCGATTAAAGAAGAAGGTACCCCGTGAGTTGGTTATGTTATAAAGAGATAATCCATTGGGAGTATTCTCAAGTATTCTCAATCAAGCCCGATCCAGACAGCAGGTTTGATAAAAGGACCATTATCCTGATGGCTAATAAAACATATTGTAACGTTTTTCCGGGTTCTTAGGTTTGTGTTTAATGACGACAAATGTATTTTTAACAATTGTTTTTTGATTTATCTTACACTTTAAACACTTATAAACTATATGTTAACAATGAGCTAGTTCACTGTTTAACTAGTCAGTTTTTACAGTCACTTATTCACTAATTATTGTCACTCACTATTGCACTATTAAATTTTATCTAATAATGTTCACAATTTATTTAAACCTGTTCACTTTCACTATTTATTTCAAGACTGACTCGCCCATGTTTGTCCGGGGCTTATATAAGATTTCGGAATCCTTCTAGTAAATTTGATGTTATTGGTAGAAATTTCCATTATTTTGTCTAATCCTTCATGCCTGGTGGTCTCAGAGACGAAGCTTTTAGAGAAATAATATTCTGAAATTCCTGGAATTTCACAAGATCTCTCCCATCCTGTGACCAAGGTGCTCCTCCATTGGCTGGTGATTGGTTCGGCCCACCCACAGCCGAGAGCAGGTGACATAACCCCCAGAGCCATAAAATGGCGGTCCTCCTTTTGACATTCTTAAACTTGTGACAGTAATAAAAAAAACAGAATTCTAGGGATTTCGAATAATAGTTGTTCGTAAAAATCGGTGAAGGGCAATGCTCAAATTATGTAAAAGTTTTTGAGAATTTTTTTGATCTCCTCCCCTCTACGTTGGTGTGCGTAAAATTGTATAACCTCCTCCTATCTTAAGATAATGACGTAAGAAAATAATATAAAAAAATTTTAAATTTTAATGAAGATATTTCCTTTATTAAGATGATTACAAATGATTTTGATTCAAGATATAACTAAAAGAAATCACACCTCAGAAGTTGAATTTGAACATGGAAAAATGGAAATATTCAAAAGTTTATTGTAACGAAAAAAATTTACAGAAAACGACAAAACTGTGGAGGAAAAATAAAAAAATCATTAAAGAATATAATAATAATTTTTTCCTGTCTGAAAACAATGCGATAAAATAATTATAAATAATTAATTACCATTTTAATAATTATTAATAAAATAATTATTCATATATTAAAGATTCCTTAAATACTAAAAAGTTCACATACTACGAGAGAGCAGATAGGAGAAAACTAGCGAAAAAGAGAAGGCGCGGACTCTGATCTAGTCCCTAAATATTAACATTAGTGACATCTAAAGGAAAAACCTTAAAAAAAATTAAGTTGACTTTTGAGAGCTTTGTCTATGCTTTTCTTCACACTTGCATGAAAACATACGCTATTATACTGAAATGGTAAAATGGAGATTATATGTAAGAACTGTCCAGTTTATTATTTTTCATTCCAAGATTGAAACGAAAATAAGTTCAAAAATTTTGATCAAAAAATAAGTTTAAATTACCTCAGGAGTAAAAGTTTGCTTGCAGAAAATAAAGGGCAATTCTTATACTTGCTTATCTATAGTTATAATGGCTTGAGAGAAGACAAGATAAACTTATTTAGTTATTTATTTTCTTAACCATATTAATGGCCCTGAAAATTGTATTAAAATTCTCCTGATGTCTTATTATACCAGTAAGTACATACTAAACATCAAAAGACTGTTTTCCTTATTTTTTGTCATTGATTTCATTTCGATCTTTTATTACATTTCACAGTTATTCGACTAGAAATTAAATAAAATCTCCGTTAACGCACATGTTACATAATTACTTCTCTAAATATTTAATTAACATTTATAATCTAATATTTGGCTACAATTACTTATCACTTTTAACACCGAAAAAAAAACTCATTTACTATTCCATATTAAGACAGTCAAATTAGAACGAACCACATTCAAAGTAATTGATTACAAAATAATAAAAAGTAAAATAAATTTATATAACACAGAAGGTGTGTGTTAAGTTTGAATAAATTGCCTACTATAAATGATATGAACAAGAAAGATTCATTAAAAATTCACGATGAGGCACTTTCGTTTTACGACGATTTTGATTTTCCATAAATTACCTGAGATAAATATACAAATCACATGGCATTAGTGGCATTAAATAATAAAAAGAACGACGCAATCGTTTTCATAATAAAACGTATGCCTAATAAATGCTGCGTTATTAGCTGTTTAAAATTGAAGACTGGTGTTATGTTTAGGCGCGTTGAATTTGCAATTTTTTCACTATTGGTAGACACAATAAATGTTGGATAGATTATAAATTAGTTTTTAAAACTTATTCGATTTGTAAAGCACTTTTTGTTGTAAGAGATTAATTTATCGCTACACCCAAATTTACGTTGAATACAAAAAAAAAAACGGTAGTAGTTCATTTAACGTTGAATAATATAAACGTTAAAAGGTTTTATGTAGATTTGTTACATTTGTAAGTTCATGAAAGTAAAGTGTTAGTGATATTCAAACTTAAAGGTGAACGAACTATTCGAATCGATTGACTCATCACTAAATTCACTTTAAACAGTGAAGGAACAAGATGGAAAAAACTCGAAAACTTGCTCGAAATGTTTAATTGGTGCTATTTGCTTTTCGATATTGACGTATTTTTTGTTGGATCGAACGAGGCGACCAAATACGGAACCAATGATTAAAAATTTAATAAGTAAAAAACTTGATACAACTGTAAATGTAAATTGAACTCGTTCTCTTTATTTTTGTCAATTTTTTCGATTTACTGTTGTTATTAAAAGATTTCAGCTATGCATTTTAAAGGAAAAATATGAACGAAATATTTACAAAGCTTATGAGAATTTTTCCACGTTATGTACATTTAGATTTATGAGTTATCGCTTTTAAGTTGCTTAAATTAGTTTAATCGCCTTTGAAATTGCTTGGATAGCATCAAAATTTACGTAATTCAAACAAGCTTAAAAATGCTTTCTCCTCTTAAAATAAAATAGGTCATACTATGTATCAGGTATAGTTTCATACTATGCACAGTCGCTAATAACCTGGGAAGTTGAAGCGACTTTAAATAATATTAAATAAATAAAAAAACAGAAGAAATGATAAGTACTTACCAATATCGTCGTTTTAATAGAATTTTTGAAAATTTTACTTTAAAAAAATCAGTAATGCGAAAAATTTTTAATGAGAATTATTCTTTAAAATACTATAAAGCTATTTTTAATAGATTTTTTTTATACTTAGTGTTTACAATGTAATAAAATTAATTGTATATATTTTTTATCATTGCCAATGATTAATTGATCAGATCGTTTCATTATTAGAAAATTTGCAGCAAATAGATTTAAGGATATGCATTTTTATGAATATCAATTACTTTCAGGATGCCATAAATTGCAGTAGGTAAATATCTTTTTTGCAAGAAATAATCACATCAATTTTTTGCCTATAACTTTGCATTTGATTCATTATTACTTATATTATTTATATAAGTACAGTGTTTCCTTCGTTACTTCTACTTTCGAATTTCCTTTGGTTTTTGTATGGGTATTGTTTATGTATAAAACAGTTAATATACTTACTAAAAAGTTTAATGAATCTATTTAAATATCTTTTTAGACGAATTGATCTATTTTATATTTTTCATCATAAACATGTAAGTGTAGATATGCTACAGTTACTCGTAGTCTATAAAATCGGGGGTTATATATAATTTCCGGGTATTAAATGAAATCTCCAAAAAGCAAAAGTATTATTTCTAATTATGGTTTTCATGGAGGTCTATAATAGATTATACGCTTTTTATTCAGATCTCAACAATAAATGAAGGATAACGACTCGGGTGTTTTTAAATTTTCAAAGTACTGAAAAGGTCTGAAAGGTTTGAAAATTTCCAAAACAAATTTATCATGTAGTCAAGGCTATTATATGAAATTCCCGGTCATTATTAAAACAGACCTTTAAAAAATTAGTAAAATCTTGTCATAATATAAAATTCCAAAATGTAGGGTGGGCATTTTGTAAATGAACCGGATACTTTATATAATACTACGATCCAATATGTTAATCGTAACATATATCGTAAATTACCAAATATCAACTATTCAGAACAAATCTGTTGCTAGTTAAATAATCTCAATTAGCAGTTCTAGACCCTTTTAGACATTGATCTGAGGTATTGTGATGATCGTTAAAAAATTATAATCTAAAAAATTAGACATAGTTTTATCTATTAAATATTGGTCGATTCGATGAATCAAAGTGTTCAGTTCGATGGTCCAAAATATTCGGATCGAATAACCATGAATGTTCAATTCGATGGTCGAAGATATTCGGTTTCATATACCAAACATCCGGCTCGAAGGACCAAGAATGGTCGATAGCTCCAAGTAAATCGTATTATTAACAAAACAAGTAAATCGTTTATTTAAGTTAACAATTAATAACAAGAGAGAGTGTGGACTGCATATACAAGTGTCCTGATCGCATGCAGAATCTCAAATGAATTAATAACTATTATACGCCGAGACCGCGTAGCGCCTAGTTCCGCTTACGGCCACCAGTGTCACCACTTGACGATAAATCAAATATCTTTTTTTTACTTAAATCTACGCATCTGCATACAGGAATGTTGATATGATATAGGCTTATAAGATTATGGTATAACCTAAAAAATATTCGCACTTTACCAATCGTGGATGTTAAAAATTTTGCCTCCATAGCATTTCTTTTTAAAATAATAGTATTGTAACAACCAACGTCTCTTCGTACTCTACAACTACAAACAAACATTAGGAAAAATCATTTGAGTAAAACAGAGTAAGATGTAGTACCTACTAGTCTTTTATGAAACATAAAGTAGAACATTTAAGCTTTGATTTTTTTTTTTCAAATAATCTACACGTACTTTGCAACTACAAACTAATAATTGAAAAAACAATAGGTAGAACAGAAATGGATCTAGTTTTGATTATACTGTATCGTAGAAAATGCGAATTTAAGCCACATGTAATTTGGTTTAGTTTAGTTGGTTATTTTTCAGTTATTTGTTTTTAAAAGTTAAGTTAATTTTTGGAATACGTTCGCCAAAAAAGGCAGTCCAGGCTCAGCAACGCAACGAGAAAGGTTGAATCCTTCCTCGTGTGATAGATAATTTATTAACATATAGTTATCTATTAATAATTGTTAAAGTTATTTATTTATTATAACCGTACTTTCTACATATAAAACTAAAATATAAATTGAAATAGAAAAATAGAAAACAATAGAAAAGCACGTGGAAACTCAACACAACTTTTTATCAGATCAACTTCCTTCGAACCATATCTTATATATAGATAATGTTATTTTAATTAATTATTATTTTCCGATTGTGATCAACGAACGATAACTTTCAATGACTATATCTGATTCCGTAGATTTTTCATTACAAAACCATAAAAAATGCAATGCAACAAACGCACGGAAAAATGAATGATGTTAATTGAAAACCTTTTTTTTCCTTTAATTACTGATGTTATTATTAATATGCAATGCCAAGTAATGCGTTTACGTTTTTTTTTCTCTAGGTACTTATACTACTAAGATCTTCATTCCGAAAGGTGTAACATTTGTAACGTAAAATTTAATAATAATAATAAACCAATTATTATAATCGTATTATCTGATTAAGTTAATTAAAATGTGAAGAATTTAGATCATGCTGTACGCGTTCTCACTGATTATTATATGAAAATTACCATTGAAACATTGAATGGCATTGGTGACCTTAATAGGTGACCCACCGACCCCATCCACTAGTTTGAACTTGAAAACGTTAACGTTTTTTTTTTTTTTGATTACCTACAAGTTAATAAATAAAAAAATATTTTAAGGTATCAAGATTTTCATTAAAGTGCAAAAACATATGTTAAAGTTATTTATGAAATTAAAAAAAAAAAAAAATTAAATGTTATAGTCTTCGTTGAGTCGTAAGTAACATTATTTATATGTTTATTTTGGTGCAAGTAAAAATTTTCAAGTTTTAAATTTAGAATCGGAGAGAAGAGATAAATACTGAACAAACAACATTCTTGATAGTTTTATTAAGCATAAAATTTGCCTCTGTGTCTTAAGTATAATAAATAAAATTTACCTGACCCAAAATGTTGTTATAATATTAGGTAAAGAATAGTAATAAAATTTTCTGTTCCAAAAACATGCCTCATAAATATCTAAACAATTAATTAGTGGATAATAAAATTGAAAATAAGGTCAATCCGATAATATTTTATACCTATATCAGTTATTTGATCAAATATTCTACATAATAAATTGGTACGTATTAGGTATAGGTTCGTCGTCTTAGCGGTCGTTGATGTCACTGCAACTGTAACGTTAAGCGACATTTTGTCTTAACAAATATGAATGAAGAAAATAAAGGCGGCTGAAGTGAAAAAAAATGCAATTATTGCCACGGAAAAATTCTCGTGTGAAATATTTAATTTGTTCGATCACTTCCTAAAAGTTATAGCTATACGGTTATTTATTTAAGTAGAGAATTTTTTTCTGAAATTAAGATAATGAATACTTACCAGCGGCATTTTTTACAAATAATTGTTTTTAAAATTGGTCGCTTATTTCGTGAAATAAATATTATTTGTTTTTAAATTTAAAATTTCTAATTAGATTCACTAATATTGGTCAGTTAGTTATTTAGAAGACAATAGAACACGTTATATTTTGAATTGGTTTTTCAAAAGTGATCATTAGAGTTTTAAGAAACCTTCATTTATTTTAAACTTCTTGTTTTAAATTTCCAAATTTTTAATTCTTGTTGGTCGTGTGTATACCTAATGTATTCACTAGTTTCCTTAAAAGTGTAATTATTTTTTTTTTTGGTATTTTAAGTCGCTTAACATCGTTAGATCATGAGTGTCTAAATATAAACAATGTTTATAGCTTGTAAATTGAGTAATATCCAAGATTCAATGGGAATCGAACCGAGTACTATTGATACGTCGAGCGCAAGTTTAACAAAGCTAACCGCTGCGCCACTAATTGTAAGTGTGCTGTAGACATAATTATTTGTATAGTTAAAGAAAAATCGTTGAAAAAACATAAAGATCTTTAACTTCATCGACGAGACTCAAATATTAATAGTTACAAAAAAAATTAATTATAGCTTTAATATAATTTACTTGATTATATACCTACATAAAATATTTATGTAGTTACCATTTTTTAGCCCGTTTTACTGGGTGTAAACTATGTAGTGTAGAAGCGAGGAGTACAAGTGCTGTATAAAGTAAGATAAATACATTAAACGATGAATAAGCAAACTTTATTTAATTGAAAATAGTTCACTTCAGACTATTCCCTTCGGCTTCGCTATACCAACCTCTCATTAGGTTCGTTCGCGGTACTGATGGTACTGATCCGGAACTGGTAAAGAACAGATAGAATCAATCCAAGTGATTAGATAGGATAATCGCCAAACGTATACACGCTTATGGCTGATTAAGGGTTATTTTCCCGTGAACGACTTTGAAAATGTTCGGAAGTAAGACGAGGATTAACGAGAACCCACGAAAATTGTTAATGGAATTGAACAGACGTTGATGCCTCGTTCACATGGGTCAACTTTAGTTAACCGATTTTAGTTAATCGATCAAAAGTGGAATGAAAAACCTAGTGTGATGACTTGTTCAAACTTTTTTTGATCCACTAAAAAGTTGATTACGGTTCTCACACGAGGTTTTTCATTCAACTTTTTTTGATCAACTAAAAACGGTCTACTAAAATTGACTCGTTTGAACGCAGCATGACAGCGAAACTGGATTTTGAATTAGCCACAATTTAGCAAACTGCGCATGAGTAAGATAATCGAATTTTTCATCCTAACAAAAATCTGAGGATCGCTAGAACCAATTATAAATCGGTAACGAACGCATTTCGTGTGAACTGCGAATATCGAACCGTAACTCGGCTCATAAACTTGCATGCGTTTGGCGATGCTCCTAAATCGGTCTTGAACTGATTTGTTACCGATTCATTATTACATCCGCGATTGAACATATTACCTCTTGCATTCAACCATATTAGCTTGGGCTCTTCATCTAACCGCCATAGTGTAAACTATACTTTATTGGTTGGTAATTGATTTTTTCATAACAATAATAATGTTTGATCTAAAGTAGAATTCTACAATTTCGTTTTAAATTTCAGTAAACAACGAAAGAATAAGTAGTATATTTATTAAAAAGTTTTCTTTTTTTACATTTATTTTGTGACAAAAATAGAAACAGATAGGTGTTAACATTCATGAATGAAATTTAATCTCTCTATCTCATTTTCTCTAGTTAAGACTTAAGACGAAGATAGGTACTTTTCTCGCATATATCACCGAATATCATCTCCTGGTAGCAAGAATAATAGATTTAGCGGCTTGACCCTTCGTAAGATTCATCTGATAATTTTATAACAGTAAAATCATTATGAACTTGTCAACTTGGCAACTTATTTTGTCTATTTTACCGTTATTTGCTAATTTTTTCATTTCTTTTCTCAATATTCAAACAATTTATTTATAAAAGCAGTGGTTCTCAACTTATAGTTCACGAACTTAAATGGTCTGTAAAATTATCGAAATGGGTCTGCGGTGGATTCCAGTATTAAGGTCTTCCACTCAACTTATTTATCCTAATATCTTTTTTGTTATGAGGAGAAAATCAAGCTTCCAACAATATTATATTTTGTATTTAATTGGTTTTTATTTTCAACGTCATCAATCTAGCTAGTATACTTACGAAAGAATAATGGAAGTAATTATACGTTTTTAGTTTCTTTTTGTTGGTAGCTCTTAAAGCTTCTCATGTCAAATAAGTTTATGATGAGAGCCCAAAAAGTCAGGTACCTGTCCAAATGTTTCTGAATGTATACTTCCGCACTATGCATCTGTACAATATTCCATATACTCATATCAATATATGTTAATACATAATAATGTTCTATCTTTTTGTTTTATTTTAAAGGGTCATCATAATATGTTTTAAAAAATTTAAAGATCTGTCATGTCAAAAAGGGGACCACTATTTAAAATTATTAATTAATTATATCGAAAAAAAAGACATAAAAAATTCTATTCAGAAGTTCTTATGACAAATATCCACAGATGTAGAATTGGTTATAATTTTAAATGAAAATTAAAACCTTAAAAAATTATTATTACATCGAAAAAATGTGAAAAAATCTATAATTCTTTAGTAATTACGAAATATCGACACGCGTTATAATTTTTCCCAATTATTTTATCGAAGTCGAAATTCTTTAAATATTCTTCACATGCCTAAAGGTAGTATTGAACTTGTTGGTAATAACTTGAAAATATGTTAAATTAATCTTAGATTAAATGATCATCTACCTATTGCTCAACTCAACTTAATGTTCATGTGTGTGTTATACTTTATAAAAAAAAATAATTTTCAATTATTATTCCAACTGTATTTTCGAAACTTTAATTAAAAGAAAATCCCAAATCCGTTGTTTTTTTTTCTCTAAGTTTAATGTGGCAGATTTAAGAAAAATTTGTCAATATTTTTTTCATAGGTAATATTTAATTAATATGAAGACACAGTTAGAAACAAACGGAAAGTTACAAATACGTTAAGGTACTTTTTTTCTGTGACTCGGAAAGAAAAACATTGAAATTAGCTATCTGTTAATTAAAATATTGACAAGTTTTGACAAAACAATAGCACACAAATGATATTATTATAAGTAGTATAATTAATTATTTCCAGCAACTTGGGCTAGTTAAGTTAATAATACAATGTGAGATGTTACATTTTACATTAAATTTTGATCGTTTAAATAATTAGAAAAATGTTTTAGGTATTTTCAAAAAAACCTATGTTTATAGTTTATATTTAAGATTAATGGCTCTGAAAATTGTCTGGTAGGTATCTAAGTATATAATAAATGAAATCGTATTAACATTTTTTAAGAAGATCGTGTTAAAGTCAATGACTTTAAAAAAAAAACGTATGCTCATATGCACATTTTCTTAAACTTGCTATAAAACCACAGTTGTACATCCTTAGATTATGGAAAAATTATTAATTTGATTTTTTATCATATTTCAAATAATAATAAACCAAATACGATCTAGTAAAAAAGATTTCTATATTTCAAGCCGTTTTACTTCTAAAAATTATAACTCATAAAAACATATAAATTATATTCTTTCAAAACACTGAAGAAGCTTACGCCTTTTACAATTATAAACCCATAAACTTTTACTCAATTTCATCCTCTATGTATAATATTTTAAATTGTGAAAGTGAGTTATGATTTTTTCATCAATTTCAACTTAAATATCAACATTGCCACCCACCCACCTACAATATACATGTAACCATGTCAAAACTAAAATACTACTCTTAATAAATATCATCCCAAAATTAACTTTTATGATTTAGATATGAGTAGGTACGTCACCATATTTGAAATTTTTTTTTTCAAGTTCAATAAATCTCTTGCCATTTATATTTTAAGATCAATCGTCGTTAGTTTAATGAGTTTTAAATGAGCAATTGTCATTTTTTTTTAATTATCCGTTATTTAACTAATTTTAGTTAATTCGTTCATTTTGATAACTGTATACTAGCTTCGCTTACGACATTACAACTAATTATAGGACTGTTGTTTCATTTTACAATTTTCTACGCCAGAAATCTAATAAATATGGGTTAAAACGATTTATTTTGTCAACTATAACGTTAGTGTTATTATCGTTATTATTTGTAACAACTTAATTCGTTTCTTCAAAAAAGCACCTACAAGAAAAATAATTTGCTTGTGAAAATTGAGTAATGTATTTTTAAAATAAAACAACCATAACTGAAAAGCTTTTTTAACTTTGACTCGAAATCTACTTTTTATGGTGATTTATGATAATATCACATCTTTAGGTGTACTACGAAAAAAGTACCTACAATATAAAAATTAACAATATAACATAAATATAGCTTATAAATTATAATAAATAGCATTAGAACCTATAGTATATATAGTATAACTAGCTGATACCCCCTCGCTTTGCTGAGAGTATCTAAATTTAATTAGTTGATTAATAGATTCCGTACCTTCATAAGCTCATAGCAAAGTATAAAAATTAATCCATTTTGACAAAAAAGATGATAGATACTTCCAGACTTTAGATCCAAAGTAAATTCATCAAAATCCTTAAAACTACTTTTCTAGGAAGAGATATTAGCTATTTCATAGGTTCTATACGATTTTAAGTATAATATAAAAAGTTCCTTTAAGAAAATTTGAAAATATTTCATACCAAATGTCTTTTAAAACTTTTTAGCTATTTTAGTAGCAAAGATTAGGAGCTATCCTACAGGAACCGTATCTTTTTTAGGATAAATGGTATTCGATATGTTAGGATCTGAGGTATCTTTAACAAAACTTCATTAAATTTCATTCCGTTAAGTATAATTGTAAATAATTTAAAAATTTAGTATGTATATTATTTTAATACGTTTATTTCTAATTAATATCTTCGACAATAAATAATAAAGAAATTCAAATATTTTAAGAAATTTAATTATTAATTTTATCGGGTGTTTAATTGAAATTTATATTACTCCTAATTAATTTCCAATAAAAATTGTCAATTTTTCGTTCAATTCTTTCGTTAATATGTAAAACTAGCTGATCCCCGCCTGCTTCGCTGAGCGTTTTCAAGTTTGGCGATGTATGTTTTTTGTTGCGCAATTTTTATAGTTTTTATTTTTTTGCTCAGAAAATCAAAATTTTTTTGGAATAAAAAGTATTTTATAGCACTTTTGGTAATGTTTACTACCTGTAAGTGAAAATTACGTCCAAATCGGACCAGCCGTTTTCAAGTTTGCCAAGAACAAACAGGCAGACAGACAAAACTATTCGAAATAAAAAGTAGCCTATAATGTAGGTTACAATATTTAATAACTTTTTGTGAAAATTCCATTGAAATTGACCCAGCCGTTTTCAAGTTTACCCTGGACAAATAATGTTTTTTTGGGGAAAATTACAATGTAAATGGCATTTATTTTTTTGTATAAAATATATGAAAATATAGGTAATAAAAAGTATTTAACAAAACACCTTACATTTTTTAGATTAGATACAAATGTCAACTGAGGAAAATAATTCTGTTTTTCTTCCCTCGCGCAGTTAACACGTAACATTTTTATTATATAAGTATACAAAGAGCAGAAAACTTCAATCTTATTATTGGTATAGATTGGTCAGGCCTTCTTGAGGAAAATGCGTTAAAATTTTATTTTACGAACTTTAACGAAACTTCTTTTAAAAACACGGTTCCTATATTCAATTGTTATGCTATCCTATGGAAACCGTGGATTATACCGGCATAAGAAGCAATCTATATAATTTTCTGCCCGTTTTGAAACCATTCTGGAAGCAGATTGCAAATTTTATCAATCATTTGAGCTCAATTAGTATAGAATTAAAAAATTGACGTACAAAGTACCAATGAAAATGACCACCAAATTCACTCTTAATTCTACCCTAAAAATAAATCTTATATTTTAAATACAATTCCCGTCATTTTAACTTCGGAATCCCGCAATTCATGGAACTCCACCCGAATTGACACCGGTCTACATAGAGAAGTACACTTGCAAATTAGATTTGGCCAATATCTTGCGGATCTCTGGTTGCCGACCCATGATTTAAGTGAACGGGTGATAAAAATAATTAAGGCAGAAATGTAAAAAGAAAATCAAAATATTTGCTTCACTCTGCAATTACTTTTATCGTTTGATAAACAAGTTAAATAACATAATAGGTCTATTCCAGATGAAAATAAAACCGTACAATTACGATATAAATTCTGCGCAGTATACAATTATAACAACTGTTGGTATATTACGCAACAATTGTACCGTAAATGTTAGGTTTTATTTTCATCTGGAACAGACTTAATACAATTTTTGCACGTATCTATCAATAAAAAATAAAAAATTTTAATCGTAATTTAAAGTTCTCTTATCATACTTTGAATAAGTACTTCGCATTATTTCTTTTCTATAGTAAAGGGTGTTGCCAATTATGAATTGGGTGATGCCAGTTGACAAGCATGAAACGCATAATTTTATGAGTGATATTTTAAAAATATAATCCAAAAAGTTAGTTTAAGATATCCTTAGTTAAATTTCGATATGAATTTGTTCGTTATAATCTATCATTTATTAAGTTAATAGTTATATCATTAGATAAAGTCTTAGTTTTTTTTTTCTTAAATATAGTGTGTCTATTTTTTGTCTTTATACAGAAGAATTAGGTACTTTATCATAAAAAAAACTTTAATTGTAATTAACACTAATCGAGTTTTAAAAATCAGATTATTCTAAACCAGTTGTTAATGGCAAATAACTGAAACAATAAAAATAAAAAGACATCATTAAAATCTTATATTTAACAAAATATGTAAGAATAGATGATTTAACTCTTGTTGTTTTATAATTTCAAAATCCAAATCATATCATTGAGCTAACCTTTAATTTTGTTGAATCTCACAAGTAAAAGTATACGAGTATATACCCATACATATAGTTGAGGTACGTGAGCAAAGATCACGTAATAATACAATACAATAGCACAGAAAAAAGAATACGATTAGATTTGATCCAAGTGCCTGTAATTTTAACGCTAGCAGAAAAGTTAAGGCTTACCACGAAGTTCATGAATCGCGATATAATTGCAAAACGAATTCAATGATTTTTCGATTTCGTTTGTGAATATAGAAAGGTCAGTGGTATACAAAATGACGAAACGGATCAATAACAAAATAATTATCGGTATTATTGATTTCGTTTTCGAATTAAATCACACCGCTATGATTTATTTAATGTTACATTTGGCAAAATTAAGCGAACTAAAATCGATTTTGATTTGTGCTCTTATGTTAAAATGTTACTCGTAACATTACGTTTGTAAGGGAACTTCTTAAATTGTTTCGCTTGAATTATTTCATAAACATAATGAAGACTTGCCTAAGTGACCATAAAACAATTTCTCACCGTATGTATAATGTGCACATGCATAATAACATTAGAGTAATAAATGAAGATAATAAGGAAAAATTGCAATTTTACAGTGACAAGAATGAAATAAAAACTATTGTTGCAATTGTAGAAAATCTTATATTATGCTAGTAGGTACTTTAACCATTTATTATTAAGTTTTATGAAAAGTAGTAAGCATTACCGTAAGAAGTTTAATTGTGATTTAATCTTAAGTAGGTATTTGTAAAAAATAGTTAACTTAAAACTTTTTTTAAAGACTCTGTTGCTAAACAGCAGTAAACTAAATCGTTCGTATGCCATTGTCGTTTTGTCGTTTTTCGAAAGCTATTGGATTTTAATAAATTTCAAAAAAAACATTTCTGTTAATAATATATACATAATGATTTATGAAAATTTAGAGAAAAACTTGGAGATAAATTTGATACACATAATAATAACTGAAGGGTGGCAAAAAAATTTCCGATTTTTATCAAATACTTAAGATGTTTTTTGATAGGGTTTCAAATAAGAATTAAAGATTCTTAAACGTTTTTTTAGATTATTGTTTGTATAACAATGAACCTTTGTAAACAAAAAAAGTTGGTATTTACCTAATGGGTGGTTTCAAAACGCCTAATTTGTACCTAAAGGAATGAAAAATATCTCCTTAAAAATGTACATTTTAACGTTTTAAGAGCTATAAAATCCAATTTTGAATAAACTCGCCTAACGATCTTCTGTTCTCCGATATCTATCCATCCCTAAATTTTTAGACTAATCGGGTAACCGGAATGTTACTTAATTACTACATTATAAGTGTACTTTGTTGATGTACTTTGATATTACTATAGTTTATGCTGCTTTTGAACGTTCAGAAACAAACTAAAATACAATTTCTGACGTCATCATGACAAAAGGTATTTACTAAAATCTTAAAGATCTCCTACATTTCAGTATCCCGGAAAAAAATGTTTTTGTCTAATCATATATAATCATGTATAATCAGATCTGAAAATTGCCCAGGTATAATCATATATAATTATATATGATTAGACAAAAATATTTTTTTAGGCAATCAATTATTACAAGCAAAAGCACATTTTACGAGAGTACTTTTATTATAAAAACTAAATAAAATAAAATAAAAAACACCAAGTATAGCGATAACTATAAAGATATTACAATATGATCGAGTGCCCGACAAAAAATATTTTTGTATAATCATATATAATCGTATATAATCAGATCTGAAAATTGCCCAGGTATGATCATTTATAATTATATATGATTAGACAAAAATATTTTTTGCCGGGCACTCACTCATATTGTAATATTTTTTAAGTTACCGTTTTACTTGTTGTTTTTATTTTATTTTATTTAGTTTTTGTAAAAAAACTCTCGAAAAATGTGCTTTTGCTTGTAGTAAATGATTGTTCAGGAAAAAATATTTTTGTCTCATCATATATAATTATATATGATCATACCTGGCCAATTTTTAGTTCTGATTATATATGATTAAACAAAAACATTTTTTCTCGGGATATAATATAGCAATACATTTTTTATAAATATTCTTAGAATTATATATTATTATACTTATACTCGTACCATATATTATCTCGACGAATAGGACTCACCTGTAAGGCCAAAAATTCACTTGTGGTTTTCGAGTGTGAATTATACGCCATTTATAAAAAGTATACCTTGATAAATTCAGTGGTAGTTAAACAAGCATATAGTTACGATATATAGGTATTTTTAATAAAAAAAAAAAAATAATAATAATAATTCATTTTGCATTGTAATTTTCTTTCAATTTACTTTCAAAATAGGCTGTAGAAGTTATATTAATTTAGTACTAATAGTTACTAAAATATTTTTGGTACTAAAATAAGAACTAATTTAATTATATTTAAAAAAAGTAATTACCTATAACATAAAAATGGGATACGTAAATATGTTATAAAATGTATTTTATTTTAACTCCAAAAATATTTCATAATAATGATCTTGTTTATGCCATCCGGTACATCATCAGTTTCTATTTATCTATTATGTATAAGTAAAGGATTAAACAGACCTGTAAACAGGTTCATACTTGTCTAAAATATGCCAGGGCATACTATACGCCGAAATGTAAAGTATTTAAGTAAGAAGAAAGCGATCCATGCAATTATTTCTGATAAAAATTTTGAATCTTGACTCTGAATTTTAAAATCTTATTAAAAATATGTACCTAGTAGTTTTCATAAAAAGTTGTTGAGATATGCGGAAGTCCAACTCTTCAACTATGGTGTGAAAAATTAGAAAAATTTCTTTTGACGTTAAACTTGGAAACTCCTTTTAATAATAATTGGTTTAAAAGGGTAGGCAATTAGTTGTGTAGTTTTCAGGATATAGAATAATTCCGTTGCACGTTTAAATGTGCAACTACGTTTTTTCATAGTGTCTTTGAGAAATAGTACAAAATACAAACTTATTTTTATTGTATAAAAAATGAATTTTTTTATAGTCGGTTACTATTTCGGTGCATGAACACGTTGAAACCCTTTACTGTGCATAATCTGTCACGAACTTGAATACTCCTTAAAAGGGTCAAAAAAGAAGACTATATGTAAAACACTTTTGGAAAAACACCAACTGTAAAATTTGACTGCAATTTATAAACGTATATTCAACAAAATAAAGGTTATTTAAAAAAATAATCTTCGTCAATATGTAGGTATATAGATAACAAAAAATAGTATTAATTAAGTTTTCATTAGATATATCTATTAAAACGAAATTTTATGTATAAATCTCTCAAAACTATACATTATAAAACATCTATTACAAAAATGAAATGAGTTCTTAAACTATCATTTTTTCATAATTACACCTAAATAATTGTATAACTGTAAAAGACACTGTCTCGTTATTTTACAACATGGAATTTTTGCACATGTAATACGTAATACGTTTATTATTACTTTTATTTCTTCCTAACATATTGTTTGCTAGACAAGATAATGATGACATTATTAATAATATGATATTATATCACAACGTTAATTATTTAACAACTCCAAGAAAAAATATAAAAAAATACATAAAAGCAAATCAAAATATACGATAAAATGACATTTGTTGTATACGAATTTTAATATTTCTATACGCTGCATAGCTTTAGTAGGTAGGTATAGGTATAAAGATTTACGTTTCTTTACTCTTAAGTGCTTAAACATACGATTGTTGGAACACATGTGATTTGATTGTTTTACATTATATTTTTAGCTGGAAATTATAAAGAAAATCTTTCTTGAACGACCTTAAAAATTGCGTTTGCATTTTTCATTGTTAGTGTGAAACAAGTGTATTGTGCGTGTGAAGCATTGTCTAATCTTGATTTATATTTCCTACGAGTGAAACATGTATTTAAATAAACTGATTTCTCTATATATTAAACTAATGAATTTAATTTTAGTACCTTAAAACTCGAGATTAAAAAATTTAACAATCAACAATTATCAGATTGTTAAAATATTCTAACACACACCAACTTCTAAGAGACCAATGTAGGCTTAGGTATAGGTACTCATTTAAAGTTATATACATAGTATATAAGTGATTTATTTAAAAATATTATAATATAAGACAATTTCCAGGATAAACTGTCTATGTAGGTAAAGCAAAAAAAGTTTGTATAAAAAAATTTCCTTGAGAAAGTATGAATAATTTATTTATTTCAAATTTGAGCGATTTTAACTAAATTTTTCTTCAGTCTCCAATTGAAAAATAAATCTTTAATAAATCTTTATTTGGAATCAAAGTTTCTTTTATATTTAAAATATGAAATCAAGAAAGTTGGATCAAAATTATTTCTTTCTCATATAGGTACCTACATACAGTGAAAGTCAAACTTGCAATAATTAATGGTTAGAACAATTTTTAATAAAAATAAGATCTAAATTCTTAATATCTGTTTTCTTTTTAATTTAATTTCGATTAAGTACCATTTTCTCATATGTTGTACGATTAAAAAAAAATTTCCAAAAAGGCTCAATCAACATTATACAAAGCGAATGTAGAAACATTTTCCATTGATTTCAAAACGAATCATGCAGACTACTAATAAAAATAAAACTCTTCTAATTTTAATTGCTTTTTAATTTTTTCGTCTTCGACCAACTTTGACTCCATTCTAAATTTAGCTTAGGTTCTCGATTAATTTTTGCTTTCAAATCAAGATCATTAGTGAATATAAAAAAAAACGTCTCTCAATTTGCCACAAAATCAAAAAGTTAAATCTCATTATGTACAGTGTACACCTTGGTTGAAGAAAAATTGAAAAAGAACTCATTGGTGTGGTTTGTTCTAATTTCTTGAAATTTAATTAATAACTTTTTAACAAGATAATAAGGTACATTGGAATAAAATATCATACCTAGTATTTATTATGAATGTGTGTTTCCTTTTTTCTTTCATGATTATCTCAGGTCCGTGGTCTGAGTTCGAGTTAAATTAATTCTATGATATTTTCTTGTCTGCCATTGTAATAACTGTTTTAACCCACTGATGTCCCATATTATACATTCAAACTGTTCTATATTTTGTAGCTTATATAAATGACTTTTCATGTAGAATATGTTGGTACATGTAAATATTAATTTCAGTGAAAATAAATTGCATTATTAATGTAAGCAAATTATTGATCAAAAGAACTGATTTTGTATTGTTGGAAATGGGAAACACTGCAATTTATGAAATATATAACAGTCAAATATTTGCACCCTTTAAATTATCTCCATCACATTTTTCCTGGCAAAGAAAGTGTTCCAGGTGTGTTCTTCCAATGCCGTTGATTTTCTGGTAATTTAATCAACATCAAAATCTAATTTTTCTCATTTTGCGTCTCATCTGAAAATACCATTAATTGTTTAAAAATTTCATAAACTAAAATCTAAACTTGTAGTCCATGCTTTATAATTTTGTAAATAATCTAAAATATCGTATGTTAACACACTCACATGAGATTTAATGAAACTTTTTATTTGAACTTTATATCAAACTTATTCTAATTCTTTCACTCCACAACAGTTTTTTTTTTTCATTTTGGTGGTTAATCGCTTTTTTAATGTTATATCATTATATAGTTCATGGATGTATATAACGTGCACGGGTTTATTTATAAAGATTTATACATATAAACTTATATAAAAAAATGTCAACACCAATATACTTATACTTAGTGAGTTCACTCCTTTTAATGCGTATTTTGAATATTTTTTTTCAACTACTATGGCGATTAGCGACCGGCGAATCTAAAAAACTTAAATAAAAATCCTAGGTAGGTGCTCATTGAAAGCGACTCTAGCACCGCTATTGTAAAGACCAGAGGGTCCCAAACTTATTTGCCCTAGTGGCCTCTTTTCAGAAAAATGATTACTCAGCGCCATAGACCATCAAGTTTGTATTTCAAATGTCGCAGATCACTAATATAATTTTTCGAAGATTCAAGATAATTTACGAATATTCAATATTATCATATTATACATATAGATACATGTTTAATTAATATTTCTTCAGATCCTTGTTATTTTGTATTGATTAATATAGTTAGGGGGGCAATGGATCGGGATTTAAAATGAATAAAACAAGAATATCAGTTCGCGACGTTTTGCCATATACTATAAATTCATCGGACTCTCTGATGCATGCTCAGCATTCGTGTCTTTTTGTATTCATGCATAAACATTAATACATGTTTGTTTAATTATATTAAATTGATTACAGTTGTATTGTATTAATGCGTATGGGCTGGAGAGAATATGTGTCTCCTTCCACTGCCAACTGATTATTTCATATTGGAGCGTAGACTTAATGCAGCTCAGCGAGATATTAGATTAATAAAGATTTTTTGAAGTTAGTTAGCAGTTCTTAAAATATTTTGTGTAGCTTTTTTTAAAAGTCTCTTTTACTGTAATAAATACAGTAAATATATAAATTTTCAAACTAAAATTAAAATCGCTATAAAACCAAAATAATTTTTAATTGAATATTTTTTAAGTTCTCTATCTGCTCTTTTCATTACGCAAATAATCGATCAAAATTTTGCAATATTTTTAATAATAAATTATTTGTAACTATTTATACAAGCATTGTTGTACTATGACGTCATCAACTGCCATTAGATCTTATACAGATGAATAGTTTAAAAATCGAATTACTAATTAACTATACACCTGGAGCAATTGCGGATCCGGAAAGAGCATTTAAGGAACAATTTTTTGTAAAAAAATTAGAGAAGTGATTATTTTGGATTAAGTATGTATATACTTAGCAATTTTTATTTTTGAATTTACAAATTTTTGAAAAATTAATTATTAATTAACTAATAACTATATACTTGGAGCAATAACGGATTCTGCAGGAGCAATTTTTTGGCATATAGTTAAAAATGTTCTACTATAAGTTCTTTCCGGTTATTTTTAATATATTTTTGCTTTTAATTTTTTAAATGTTTTTCCTCTGTAAATTAAATATGTTCTTAACATAATAACCTACACAGACGACGTCGGGGGTATCATTTAGTATTAAAAACAAGTGTAGCGGTAAAGTTCTAAATTCGCCCTGCTTGAAAAGCTTCTGGAAGAAACCAAATTAAATGTAATTCTGTTTATTTCTTGTAACCACTATCTCTTATAATACTTTCTGAAATGATTAATTATGTTTTCTTCCACATGATAATATCACGTTTATACATAAATGTTTTTTTTATTCTCTTATGAATCGATCAATTAAGATTATTTAAAACTTGACGCATGATGTACGATATATAAATATTTTTCATGCCTCGATAATATTATATACGATACAAAGCTATACGCTTAGGTGAAATCAAAAATTAAAACCAAAAATAGGTCGACAATTATTAAATCTCTCAATAATAAGACACTTATCAAGCCTATATTTAAATACAAGTCTACTTACCAAGGTACTTAAAACAGCTATATACATGTGTATGGGTACAAATATCCATTCATAATTTATTCACGTGCTTATTATTTCATAGAGAAAATATCTACATTTGTAGTACCTACATTTATTTACTCACCTTCTTTCAATTCCTCAAAAGGAGACACGAACTTCTGTGGCTTTGCCCAATAGTGGTCATTTTTTTTTATGTAACTGTGTTTTCTTGATGAAAACAAAAATGTCTAACACGCAATATTGTTGATATTTATTAAAAAATAATCTATAGATAGTTACTACGTGAAAGATGTAGAAAGAAAAGTTACGTGTTCCATATATTGTATGTGTAGTGATAGATTTTTGTCGAATGATCACGAGAAATAGATATTATGTCTTTCAATCATAATCTACACTGACGTTACATTCGATTAATTAACTATTCTGAATGGAATTGGAACGAATTTTTGATCGAAATTAATGAGCACACAAAAACTGTGATTTGTTTAAATTTTATTTAAATTAACTTTCTTTGTTTCACTATTTATCAATTTTGTGTATTAATATTCAGTTACAAAATTTAACACATTGAAAATGAAGATTAAAGGTTTGGCTTATGTAAGAATTCGAATAGCTAATGACGTTTGAATTAAGCAGTGATTTGAAGTATTTGTATAAACAGTATTTCAAAATCTTTTACTTCTTGTTAGAATCAAAAAGAATTAAATTATAAAATCGCTTGCAAATAAAAAAAATAATTTCTTACTTATCTAACAGATTTTCAATGAAATCACATCAATTTTATACAGCTGAAAAGATGCAAATAATAATCAATTCGATAATAAACCTACTTTTCCAATCAATAAAAATTTATAATTAAATAGGACATCCGATAAGTAATGCCTATATGTACCTACCTATCAATTTCTATTGGCACTAATATTAGCTTTTGATCAAAAGTAATAGAATATTTCAAAGGTAAATATTATTTTTATTACACGATTGAGCGCGGCTATAATTAAAGTGTATAATTTTACTTAATGGCTTATTAAAAAGTTTCAACGGTAGATGCTATATTATGACTTATAAAATAAATATGCACCATACCCATTGAGACATTATATAAATACCTCGTCCATATGGTTTTATAAGGAAAACTATGTTTTATTTAACCTTACCTTTACGAATAAACAGCTTTCTCAAAAATTGAAAATTTGATCAGATACTGAAGATGCTTATCATTAAGCTTGTACTCGTCTTGTAATTTTATTTTTCTATAATAAAACGGTACGTGTAATATGAACTACGAGTGCAAACAATATCAATAAACCTGGAAAATGTTTAGCTCAGAAATGTCACGCTATTGAATCACGGAAATGCTCTTAAAAACTTTGTCTTTGACTCGACCAGAAACGCTTACTTCCTTATCTTGAATAATTGTAAGTTATCTTGCGCATAATTTTATTAACCGTATTTCAATTATATTAAAAACTAATAACAAAAACAATAAAAACTAGGTATAGTTTATTTAACACATTGTATTGGTGTTTGGAATATAAAAAGTGAAACAAAGAAAAATGGTTTCTGGCACGTATTTAATTAATATACAAAAGACATTTTTTTTTAATTTAATAAGTAATCAAAAAATGCAAATAATTCTTTATTGTTTCTTAGAGTCTTTTCAATATAATTTATTACATTTTTTACTTTTATAATGCAGTTATATTTATAGATTTGTATTCTATATAGACTCTATGCCCTAAAGCATAAAGGTTTTATTTAATTAATTCAAATAAAAAAAAATTTATCAATATATG
The DNA here is from genome assembly GCA_958496155.1 of Sisyra nigra. Lineage (NCBI taxonomy): Eukaryota > Metazoa > Arthropoda > Insecta > Neuroptera > Sisyridae > Sisyra > Sisyra nigra. Next base: position 35,901,237 of record OY292316.1, on the reverse strand, counting down.
TACGAATGTTTGAATTTATACAAGTGCAATTAATTAAGGACCCACTAGCGCGTATAAAATTGATATTCTATGCTTGACTGGTTTTAATCATACAAAATAGATGTTTTGATAATAATTTCTTATTATAAATAAAGTGAAACTGGTACATTAAGAAAAGTTTCAACATTTAAACAAACAATATTATCATTGAAAGCATAAACTTAACAATCACCATCTCGTAGTAATTTCTAATACTATATTGGAAGCTATAAATTCCACCCATAAATTACGTCACACGTTAAGGAGAATGAAGTGGCTTAATGAAATGTGACATTATGTGACAAGAGCAAGAAGGGTGAACAAGCTTCGTGCGCAGGCCAAAATGTAAAGTAAAAATTTAAAAATATTATCAACTGTTCTCTATAGGTAATAAAAGGTTTGTTCGCGGTGGTGATTCGGAACTGAATCAATCCAAGTGGATAGGACAATCGCCAAACGCATACACGCTTATGAAATGTTTAAGGGTTATTTTCCCGTAAACGAGTTTGAAAATGTTCGGAAGTAAGACGAAGATTAACGAGAACCCACGAAAGTTGTTAATTGACTTGAACGTTGACAGACGTTGTTGCCTCGTTCACACGAGTCAATTTTAGTTGACCGATTTTAGTAAATCGATCAAAAGTGGAATGAAAAACCTAGTGGGATGACTCGTTCAAACGCGAACAAACCTAAAGAGTATAGAATTCGAAAGAAGAGTCTCTCAAGGATAATGTTTATCTTTAATTTGATTTATTTCAGCAGAAAGGAAGCATTATTAGAGCATTTAGAATTTTAATGGGTAGACGAATTTTCAAAACGATCAATACTTAATTGACTTCTTGATACTTTTAAGGAACTAAAAATGATATTTGATCGTTTGGTAATAATTGAAAAACTTTCCGAAATAGAACTCAGACAAGAAAACCTCAAGTTATTAAGATCCGAAGACATAAATTTCTTTTTGATCATTATTTAAAATGAAAAGCTTAAAAAACGCGTACCATGTTATATCCAATCATTAAGAAGAACTTTTTGATAAAAAATTTGGACCAGAAATCCCCAAAAATTTTAAATACCATACCTGTATCCGATTGACGAATTGAAAGTATGATCTCTCATAAAAATAAGATATGAAGTGTATTAAAAGCTTCTAAATACCATCGAAATAATTGACTACATATAAATTGAATTAGTAATAATAAAAGAAAACGATTATAATATGTAGATGCGGTTAATAAAAGAAAAGTTTTGGTAAAAAAGGTAGAAAAGCTACTGAATAATGACATTCTAAAAGGGGAAGAATTGATGTCGGACATCATAGTAGAACCTAACAAAGAAGGTGGTGTTCCGAGTGTTTTTCATCGATATCGTTCATTTTGAGATGTGTTACTGTTATGTAACCCATATCATCGATGACTCAATACTTTTAAGGCAATGGTTCCCAACCTTTTGGGGTAATCGTACCCTTTGGTAACAATTTGGAATCTGACGTACCTCTAACTTTTATTGTTATTTATATACACCAAAAAAACAATACTAAGTATATAAAGAAAAAACATTTATTCACCTTATATTTTTATAACATTTTTATACCGGCCGCGCTTCTCGTACCCCCGAGGAATGCTCCATGTACCCCTAAGGGGTCCATAGACCACCGGTTGGGAACCCGTGTTTTAGGGGTTGAAACACACCCTTAATGTTATTCCCTAAACATGTTTTTTTTTAGTTTTCACATATATGAATTTTTTTTCGAAATAAAACTTTCTTAACATTCGTCTAAATCTTATAACTTTTATGATATGTTTCAACCCCTAAACGTATTTTTACACTGTTAAAAATATGAATTGCTTATATTTCAACGAAGAATAACAAAACTCAAAATGAACGAAATCGAGAATAAAAAGGGACACTTGAGATTCTATCCTTAGAAGTAAACTTTGAAAAAAAAAATACCTTTGATCTCCTAAAAAAAGAGACCATTCCACTTAAAAGAACTCATCGGACAGAATCGACCAAATGATGATTCAACTCTCTAAAAGGGTTCAGAAACTTAGAGAGTACAAATAAAACTCATATAAACTTCCGTTTATGTTTCATAACCAACAACATTTTCAATAGAGCTGTAAGCTTCTTTGAAAATTTTTTTTATATCCACCACTATATTTTAAGATCCAAAATTGCCTTTCGCATTCAAATCCCTTCACTTAAATAGCTGGTCTTAGAGCAATTTAGATGGAAATCCGCATGAAAAATCTAACCAGATTTTAGACAAAAAATAAAAGGCAATGTTAACAAGTTAAAAAAAAATTGTAATGACTAAATTTTTTTTTCATTTGAAACGTAATTTGATTGAAATAAATATCTAAGAATATTCGTATTTTGTAAAATTTTATAAAAATTTTAAAATTTTAACATTTATGTTATTATCCAAGGAATAATATTATCAGTTTTTTTCTCTTTACACAAAAATTTTGTATCTGAGTTTTTTAATATTTTTATATAAATGGTTATATTAAATGAATATTGTTAAACAAAGTTAAATATGAAAGATCAAATCAACTATATATAGATTTGTATCTACAATGGTCTACCCAGTAAATAGATCAAAAAATTGAAATATGAATGAATAAATGAATATGATGAAATTTTTAGAACAAATTGTAGATGTTATAAATATCTGCTTTATGTACAAGACATGTTGTGATGTTGTGATAACAAATTAAGTTTTTTTTTTACCAAACTTATTTTTTTCTGCTATCTTTTTTTTTTTAAATTGGAAGCAAATAACATGTTTTACAATCCTTTCCTTTTTAAAAATCACACATGATTGCTTTTAAAAAATATTTTAAGAGTAGATAAAAAAAGGTTTTTAATGGACTAAACTCAATGTTGAACGATAAAAAGAAGGTCCTAATTCAGAATATTTTAAAATTAAACACCATAGTCCATTTCTCATACTAAGGAAAATGATAAGATGACAAAATTTAAAAATATTTACAAAAATATGAAAACATTTTTTTTATTTTATTAAAAGCTAAAACTTTTTACAAATAAAGACATTTCACTTAAGACATTTAGTTAACATGTACTAAAAATTTGATTTTTCTTAAGGTGTGCCAAACCCATCTTAAATCTTTCAATTATTGTATCGTTGTCTTTATTGACATATGTATACGAATATTTACATCTTAAAATGTACTTAATATTTTATGTATGATATTTTTAAAATGAAAAATAAATTGTTAGATAGAAACACCAGAAATGAAATAAATGTCAAAGAAGCATCAATTATAAAATCATTTCGAATAATTAACACGATAAACTTCTACACACCGTTCCTTTTCGAGTGAAAGTCAACGAAAATATGAGAAATTATGAAGATGCCGAGAAGCGAGCGTTATAGAAATTAATAAAAACACAAGATTAGATTTTTGGAAAGTCTATATAATATAAATACATTTACCTCTACGTAAGAAATGGAAGAAACTTTTTTTCCTCCAGGCGTTAATTTTACACTTTGAAAATAGGATGATATATATTTTTGAAAAAAAAAACTTGGTCATCGGATTTCTTTTTATTTCATTTACATTTTAGGTAACTACACGATAGACAGAGATTCAACATGTTGGCATTAAATAAATTTGTTTTTATCTGCGCGACAAATTAAATTAATGTTTCCTATTAAATGAAATTAATTGGCAGAAAATTTTATTAACTCACTTCGCTTTTCTTTCAAATCGGCCTGATTAGAATTTCAACCGTTAAATATTCAAACTTAAATTTCACTGAAAAAGAAATTTTAGTTTTTTTCTGTCTTCTTTGTGAATTAGAGTCGCCTACACACCCAATATTTCAGATGGTTTTTAGTTCTTCATCAATGTTATAATTTTTTTCTTGTAGATAAATGGTTTGAAAAGAAAGTCTCATCCGTGGATAATTTTATTACTACAGCCATTACAGCAATGAGTAATTAATCTGCATAATTCAAATTAAAATAATGTGTATTGATTATGATTAACAAAAAGGTTCATCATTAATATATATTCTTTATAGTCAATATTTATCAATAATTTTATTATAAATACATCCTTTATTGCTAAAGATTTTAACGCTTCGTCTTAACGGATTTCCTGGGAAGTAGCAATGCAGTTTTCTCTTTTTTATTTTTATTTTTTCCTATAAGTAACAATCTTTGTTACAAAAAAAAATGGTTTTCTTTAAAGTAAATAAATCAAAACCTTTTACTCGATTTTATAATAAACTTTAGTAAAAGTCTAAATGTGAATACTCCGAAAAAAATTCTACTTTAACTCCTATTTTTTAAGCTTAAGGGGTTGTTATTTTTAACATTATAGTAGTTTTGAGGTATGTTCTACACCAGTGGTTCCCAACCGGTGATGCCGGTACCCCCAGAAATGCATAGGTACCTGTATGAGCATTTTGTATGTATGTACCTGAAAAAATGTATTATTTAAAGGTACATGAAGATATATAATTTTTGATTAGTTCGATCAATTTATAAGCTCCACTTAACTTATGTTGGTATCCGTTTGCACTATGAAAATATTACCAAAATATTATGTTGTCGGTCTGACCATCCTTTTTTTTATGTGTTTTATTGGCGTCAGGACAATGATCCTTTTATCCAATCTGCTGTTTGGATCGGGTTTAATTGAGAATACTCCCAATGGTGTATCTCTTCATACCATAACCAGGTCACGGGGCACCTTCTTCCTTAATCGCCTACTATTTTGAGGCTCCAGGGCTGGTAACATTAGTGGATTTAGGTGTAAGTAAAGCTTTTCATAGTATTTAGTGGCACAATTCTCAATCGTACTGGCTACTGATATAATTATTAAGTTTGTACGCAGGGCTTCATTGGTCATGTGCCATGGGGCGTCTGCCAGCTCTTTGAGTATTTTTGATTGAGCTCAATCCCGTACGTCCAGATAGAGACTATTATTGTTTTGTACAAAAAAATTTTGCTCTCAAGAGCAAGTTTGGAGCATTTTCCCAAAAGCCAGTGTAGATTCTTGAGCCTGTTGCACATCGTTTTCTTTTTTTTGGGTAATGTGGTGTTTCCAAGCTAGCCTTCAGTCCAGATAGATCCCAAGGTACTTAACACAGTATGATGAGAAAATCTCGACAGAATTTAGAGTGACCGGAAGGCATACTCCCTTTTTGAGTGTGAAGGTGACCTGAACTGATTTGGCTTCATTTAAATACTGACCATCCTTAAAACGAATATAAGGATAAAGCAAACACATGGAGTGTCAGACTCTTGGTGTGGATACCAGTGAGGCGACTGGAAATGGAATTAAAAAATGCAGTGATACCTCTCGCAACTGCCCCGATGAAACGACGTTATATACCTTAAGCAATTCAATTTATGAAGGGGTCAGTGTTGGCCAATGTAATTTTATATATTATATGTAAATAAATATGGGTAACCACTCCCACCTTACACCAGAAAATAACATTATAGTACCATAGGTACAATACTGTTTTAATAATGCCAAGACTCAACGATAAATTTTTATAGATTTCGATGAACTAAAATGAAAAGTGTATTAAAATTTGAATTATAATATAGGTAACTTTTTCAGTTCCATTCGGCAACAAGATATCATAAAAAGATGTAGGAAATAGCATTTTATGATCTAGCGACCAAAGATTGATAAGTATTTTATAGATAGCATCTGGATATGAGAAAAGTTTCTTATGGCGTCTTTTCAAGCTTATTGAATCATCAACATTAATATGTCATTTTATGGTTAATTATAGTTAATATTGTACTTAAAATTTATATTACAGTAAAGTCATTGTTCAGCTATTTAAAAAAATCGGATAATACTTTTTTTTGTTTAAACAATTATATTTCTAGCAATTTCAAGACATTTTTTTTTTCAATTTGATGACGTCAACTTGAAAATTTTCTACACCGTACAGTTCTCAGGTACAAACCGACCTATCTCAAAATACATCTTAATTAAGACTTGTGTAATAACTCTTAGTTTTCTTTACTTTTTAAAACGCATTAACGATCTCATAAATACTTTATCATTCAAAGATCTACCAAAAATTATCAAAATTACCACCACCTGAAATTTCAATTATATTCGGACAATTTAAATATTTCTCAAGGAAACTTTTCCCATCAACTTGTTTAAAAACTAAACAGTAACATTTTAATTGTTACACTTCTGTTAAAAAGATTCTGTGAAAGATAAACAATTTTTCATAAAATGGTCATTTAGTTTACAACAAATTATCTGACCGTTTATCAAAACAATGAAAAATCTAATAGAAATCTCTCGGAAAATATCGCATAATTCATTTGGGTGTTCTCTCATTATGTGTGATTTTTAATACACGCTCAACTTAGGTTCATTGTTTTCACTGCCACGATTCTGTCCCAATTTCAACGCGCCTAACGCTAGTTTATGTAAAAACTAATTGAATTGTATCGATAACAAGAAAAATGAACTTAGACATAACAATCTTTATGAATAATTAATAAATTTCTGTATGAATAAATTAGTCGCATAACCGTACATATGTTCAAATATACATACACGAAATTTGCACACAATAATTGTCATCAACTTGAAACAATGCAACAGAAATATTACATGAAATTTTTTTTTTGATAATTATTTATCTACACGTAATACTTCTTTTCAAAAAATGGATGATCTCATTTTTTATGTTACGGTATAACAAATATTATAAATTTCTATTTTATGTATTAAATCGTTTTATTTTTCGTCCAACAACTGCTGGAAATTATATCTGACACTGCGATACTGTTAGATCAATTTGATCATGAAATAAAAACGGAATGTTTATTTAAGCTGTAAGAATTTAAATTAAAAACTTCGTGTTAAATATTTAAAAAAATTGATTTCTTGTTTGAAGGTTGAAGATATCCAATAAACATTGTTGAGCTCATAATTATAGCCATCGGTCACCTAATTGTCAAAATTTGACCATAAATTAATTTTAAAGTTTTTAAAGTAATTAAAACGCAATTTAATTTTTAAATTTGATAATAATTTAGGTCCTTTTTTCAAAAAGTGATTTCTTTCCTATTTTTTTTTTAAATTTTGCTATACTATGTTAGCTACGAGCGTGGAAATACGTTGTTATGCTTTAAACTATGAACGTTATGCTTTAAAATTTTTAAAAAAATATCATGGTACTATTAATGTACTTTTAGTTCTTTTAGCTGTTTGAATTTATCTCCTGGTTACTTTTAATATCCACGTCATTTAAAAAATTCAGAAACAACGCCAACAGGTTGTATATTTTGCCAACATGTTTGTTCATGCTTAACGTATGCTGTCTATCTTTTTAAACATGATATCTCGAAAAATTCTACATATTATCTAAAGTCATATCACGACTGTCTAAACACAGAAAATTTCAGTAGATCAGTTTAGTCTTAAGTTATAAATATTATTTTATCTATTATTCAACGGGGACAAACCCAGTGGCACTAACGCATAGGGCTGAGATCAACTTATCTAACCGCCGTGCCATTAAATGGACTTGTATTCTTTATTTTCTTTTTATTTGATCAAAATCGATAAGCATCCATAGGGCAATCTGTACACCACGGTAACATAGTGTTACCTAAAATTTTATTTAATTAATTTTAATATATTTTAATTAACCTTACTTATACATAAATTGTATTGTTCTGCATTCCTCCATCGGATGAGCGTTAACTGTACCAAATTTCACATTCCCTTCTGTCCGCAATTTGCTTAAAAAAAGAATACAAAATATTCCTTCACGTTTAAAAATTTGTTTGTTTGAGAAAATTAACATTTTCTCTTCATTTACGTAGTCTTTAAAAGACACTGTATAAAAAGTTAAAATACTGGAAGAGGGATATAATTTAAAATTTAAAATTTTATATTATAAATAACATTGTAAGTATATCAAGGGGTGTCGGAAACGGTATCTTTTAAAAATATTATCCATATTATTTTAATAATTTTGAGTTTCAAATTTTGTGCCTTTTGTTTAACCCTTTCAATACCCTAATATTTTCTCTGTATAAGGAACTGTATCTCAGTTGAGTGACAGACAAGCTGGAGGTAAAAATTGTTCCCAATATAACTAAATCTATATACAGATTTCATTAAAAATTAACAAAACAATCATTAATTTCTTCAAAAGAAAAATCTGAATTTTTGAAGGTTGAGAATAATTCTGAACCGAGATATCACTAAAACAAAATAATTCCTCCTAGGGCTCTTAAAGAAAAATGAAAATATTCGGCAGAAAAAAATTTACCATGAAAAAATTTAAAGAAATCGACAAAACTGTATCAGACAAAATCGTTAAAGAATACTCCTATAAAATAATGTTTTCTTCCCAAAGATATTGCGATTTATATTTAGCAAATGAAATATTGTTCAAATACTATAAAGTCCACTTGCAAGGAGAGAGATTAAATGAAAAATACCAGCGGAAGGAAGAAAGCATAAACATAAGCGACGTAGAAAATAGGATATTTTGATATAGGATATAATGAGCGTATGTTCCAACAGCTGATGAGGGAATGATCTTAAGCCACCGAAGATGAGAACATGAAATATGAAAGTGTAATTCTGTAGAGGACCCTTACTTCTATCTACTGAGGAAGATTTTTCAAATTTCTACCTAAGTGGCTCAGAAATGAGTTAAAAATTATGCATTTGTTTACTTCTACTTTTTCAAATTTTATTTTAGCAGTTACGTGCTTTTCTTAATAACTATTTATTTAAAGTCGCTTAAACGGCTTTGGTCATGCGCGACTTTCATTAACACTCACGATCGCAGCACTTAGGTGTACACTATCTCACAATTTTACGTTTTTTGGTGTAGACCAGCGTTCTTCCAAAACTCTAGGGTCGCACGGATCCCTTCAAGGGAGGTGAGGCATCCCTCAACGTTTGGCGGAAAATCACACCACTCACTTAGTTCTCTATAGCACTGGCACTCCACAAGATGATAAACTGCCAGAACCTCCCCACATTCCCCACAACCCATCCGTTCCACAGTAATCAGCTGAGAGTGGGTCAAAGTGGTATGTCCAATTCTTAACCTGCAAATAATTACAGAATTCCTCTTACACAAGTTTTCCAGGGGAGCTCTTTCCAATACCGAAGACCTGACTCGCTGAAGTTTCTGCGGTTGGCCCCGCCAGATGTAATCCCACAATGCCCAAGTTTTTTTTTTCCGTCACACATTTGCACTGTCTTCCAGAATAAGCCCCCGCACCCGAATTACTGTCAACTCCACTACAGCTTTCTTTGCTGCTGCATCGGTCACTTCATTTTCTTCTATACCCTTATGTACAAGTATCCACCCAAACTCTATGATAAGCCCCTCCACCTAAAACGTGCGTAACTTGGCCTGTATGGCCCTGATAATTGTAATTCTGATATTGGCATTTTCTATAGCCGTTAGACATGCCAAGGAGTCCGTAAATGTAACTGCTTGGTTCGAAGTTGCTAGTTCCTCCCTCATCATTTCTAAGCTCTTGAGAATAACTCCTGCTTCACATGTCAAAATAGATGAGTCATCCGGCAATCTTTCTTGATTGGTTACATTGTTGGACACCACCGCAAAACCTGCTTTTTCATCCTGTACTGAGCAATCCGTAAAGTACTTATCAGTTATTTCCCAATAAAAGTTTGGGAAAACCACGAAAGAGGTTACGTGCTTTTGTAGTTTCTTTATTTGATCTTTTAGGCATTGAAAAAAAAAATTGGATGCGTGTTCTTATGTACGCGCGTGAGAAGTTATACTTCTTTGGTATCATTAAAAATTAGTTTTTATTAATTTTATTCAAATAATCAATTTTAAAAAACTGTAATTTAATATTTAATAATAATAATATATATATTTAAAGATATATATATTAAAAATAAAATTAAGAGAATAATATTTTAATTTGTATCAATAAATAATATCCAAAGAAAGCTGCAAGACGTTTATAAAATTTGTCGGGATAATTTTTCTGGTTAACAATTCATGCATGTCATGAAAACGAAGCTTCATAGAAATTGCAAAATTAAGTAAGTAGCTACTTGTCAAAGTAAATGTCTTAATCTTATTCATATCTTGTGTTAGTAAATTATTATTCTAAGATGGTTGAATCATTTCAGAATCCCAGATTTCGTGATAACTAAGAATATGCATGGAATGCAGACGTCATTTTCACCATTAAATTTCAAATAGTATAACAGCTACTGCAAAATTCGAGAAAAATAATAACTTATTTATTAATAATATGTGTCATGTGTATTTATAATTATTTTTAATTTAAATATAAAAATAAATAAATTAGAAAATAAATACAACAAAAATTCAAATTACGCGCGCCAGGAAACCCAGTGGTTTTGCGACTAACTTCATTTTGTTAATTCTTGTCTCAAGATGCGCGCGCATCTTAAAATTTTACTCTCCTCATTTTTTCATAACGCGCCTAAAGAAGTATAACTTCAAAATTATAAAATATTATTTAAAGTTGAATTCTTAGAAATTGCTTTGCTGTATGCAATAAGGTCATTTTATGCAATTTCTCTCTTCAGAGGCAGGTGTTTATTCTTTTTCAACCTGAACTGTATTTATTTTGTTAAATTTGATAAGATCAAAGTCACAGGAAGCTACTAGTTATAGTACGTATAGACAATTGTAAAAGTAATGATAAGATTTGATGCATTTTGATTTCAATGACGATGCATATATGTAGTTGGAGAATATACAGACAAATTTTTATACGATACTATGGTGAAGTCAGTCACCTGTTCCGCATTCCTTTTGCTGCAAGCGAAGCGATTCCAACACAAGAACATTGCCGATCCGCCAATCAAGCAACACGATTCTCGATGATGCTAATGATGCGATAAGAGACGCAAACAATAATTATTATAACCACGATCCAAGGATGGAAACGAAGACGCGACGCGCGACCCATTGCCGTAAGCGCGATCGAACGACGACCATATTCTATACGATTTATGTATCGTATATATTTATTACACTTGTACAAATCCATCTTCGAAAAGATGTTAAATAACGGAAGAGTTCAAATGTGCAGAGTGGACCACCAATATATATGTGAATAGGAGAGGTTGGATATGGACCAACCACCTTACGATGTGGCATGCCCCTGGGGCGATCAACTACTTAATAATAATCGTAAAAAAACATTTGGGAAAATAAACAGCTTCGCCTTATTCGGAATCGATTCGGCTCACTGATTCGCAGGTTATTTGAGGAAAGAGGGTCAATATTATTATTATGCACTTGAACGTTTCTTGTTTGAAACAATCCATAATAAATCTTCGACTAAAAAGATCCAAAAAAAAAAAATCATTTGACAAATTTTCACTGCCAATAACATATTATACCTACTAGCATAGATTCTTAATAAGAATGATAGGTATTATGAGCCCACTTTTGGCATTAATAAAAATGTAGTTCTTATGATAATTAAGGATAAGTAAAGCAATTTAAAAAAAAAAAATTTTAAGACGTTGGTTAGGTTTTTAGACATCTTACATAATTAATAGGAGTATAGTTTAATTCAAATTTAAATCCAAAATATTGAATATCGAGGAGAATAGCAGGGTATCAGACGTTTTGATCCCCGGACAAAATATCCCTGAGAAAATATCACCATGACAAAATATCCTTAGACAAAATATCACTATGACAAAAATATTTGCGATAAAATATTTCATGAAATTTCAAAACCTCCCAATTTTCTAGTAAAATTTTTTTGAGCTCAATAACTACGATTTTATATTCCCATGTCTCCGTGTAAAATCCGCAAAAACTGTGTTAATTATTGCCAAAGGGGGTCCCCCTGGTGAGGGTTTCGGGGTGCAGCCTTCAAAAAAAGAAATTATAGTCATTGTTCGTTTACCCGATTTTTATTCATTGACTGAATGTGCACTTCTTGACACCGCGAAGTTTTACACAAAACTAAATGTTTTAACATCGAAATTATGCTGCAAATACGATTTGCAGTTATTCTATGAGGGCTTTTTGTCTGAGGATATTTTCTCATAGGGATATTTTGTCATAGGGATATTTTGTCCGGCGATATTTTTTCAGGGATATTTTGTCCGGGGATCAAAACGCATGGAACCGAATAGCAGCGCCCAGTAATTTGTCAACATATCAAAGATATAAATCCCAAAAATTTCAAAGATTAGTTTGATTTACACTCAGTTTTTCTGCTTGTATTTTTACAATTAACAACACAGCAATGTCTCATGGATATTTTATAACTCTTATTTATATTCCTAAGAAATTAAAGTTAACACAAGCTTTACACAGCTGTCACATAATAAATTCAAATAATTCTAACGACCAATCTCATCTGGTTTGGTTTATAGCTATTAATTTTTCACAAACAGGACTTGGTTTTACAATTCTGTTATCCTTGCCTAAATGTATCCTCTAAAGTCTAAAAAATATACACTGTATTTGTTTAAAGATTTTTCATAGGAAGCAAAACAACGTTTCAACAGTATCTAGTACAATGTCTTATATAGTTAAATGAAAATTGAAATTATCTCTTTAAGAAATAGTAGCAAATTATTTCTTTTGCCATATATGCGATTGAGAAATTTTCCATCTCGCAACTAACACAGAGTGAGTGAAATATTCATACTTTTCTCTTATTTGCTCATTTTTTCTCATTAAAAGTTTCAATAACGTTCAAAAACTAAATTTTAAATTTTGATTTTTAAAAGCTGTTATAAAAGTACTAGTAGCTTCCCGAGAAATGTTCACGATCGTAAGATTAAAATACTGAATATACAAATAAATAAATTAAAATAACGATTGCAGGATTCGTTTTCTAGACTTCTCGAATGTACGACCGTCACTCTAACCGCTGGGCCACAAATGTAACATTGAGAATCTAACAAAACCAACCGTCTCCTTACTGTCGACATACAATTATTTACCTATTATTATGATGATGACCTATCACATTTATGATTAAGATATTACAAGCTAAGCTCGGATGTTGTTTTTCATCTTCAAATAATTATATTGATAATTTAAGGGTTTTAAAGTTGTAAATCATTCAACTACCTATTAGTTTTTAAATATATATACATATATAGATATAAATAAAATGCTAGCTGTTCTCCAATATTCGCTTTTAACTCAAAAACTATTGGATAGATTTCGATCATTTTTTTTGTTTTACTTCTTATATACTTGGTTCTTATCTAAAAAAAGAATTATCACGATATCTTCATTAAAAGCAAAGTAATTACAATTTTAAAAAATGCGATTTTTACAAGCAAAACGTGTTAAACGGTGGTTTTTTCGTCGCTTTGATAGAGTGGGGCAAACGATCTAATGCGCATGGACTTAAGAGAATATGTTTCTCCTTCCACTGCCTACACTTTATTTCATATTTTAGCGTAGACTTAATGCAGCTCAGCGAGGTATTAGATTAATAAAGATTTTTTGAATTCTATTTTCTATTTGTTAAGCAGCTTTTAAAATATTTTTGTAGTTTTTTTTTTAAATTCTCTTTTAGAATTTTTATATTTTACTGTAAATACAGATTCAAAATACATTTTTAAGTTACAACCGTTACAATAATCAAATTACATTTCAACACTCCCATTTATTATTGTATTTATTTTTTAATCAGAAAGAGTTAAGTTAGCGTGAAACATTTTTTTAAATTAAACTATATGCCAAAAAACTGCTCCCTCAGAATCCGCAATTTTCCAAGTGTATAGTTATTAATTGATTAATAATTAATTTTTCAAAAATTTGCAAACTAATAATTAAAATTGCTGTAAAATACAAAAAAAGTCACTTTTTTTGAGTTTTTAAAAATTGCTCTTTAAATGCTCTCTCCGGATCAGCAATTGCTCCAGGTGTATAGTTAATAGTTAATTAGTACTTAAATTTTCAAACTCAAGAATTAAAATCGCTATAAAACCAAAACAATTTTTAAATGAAATTTTTGTTTTTTTAAGCTCTTTATTTGAGCTTTTCATTAGGCAAATAATTGATTAAATTTTTGCAATATTTTTAATAACTAATTATTTTTATCTATTTATACATGTATTGTTGTACAATGACGTCATCAAGTGCCGTTCGATCTCATAAACATGAATAGTTTAAAAATTGAATTCCTAATCAACTATACACCTGGAGCAATTGCGGACCCGGAAAGAGCATTTAAAGAACAATTTTTTGAAAAAAAAAAACAAGTGGTTATTTTGGATAATACCTATAGCAATTTTTATTTTTGAATTTACAAATTTTGAAAAATTATTTATTAACTAACTAATAACTATACACTTGGAGCAATAGCGGATTCTGAAGGAGCAATTTAGGAACAATTTTTTGGCATATAGTTAAAAATGTTCTACGCTAAGTTCTTTCCGGTTATTTCTAATATACTTTTGCCTTCAATTTTTTAAATGTTTTTCCTCTGTAAATTAAATATGGTCTTAACAAAACAACCTACGAAGATGACGTCGCGGGTATCAGTTAGTATCAAATATTTTTTTAAATATAAAATTTGTATTTTCAATACAAATATAGGAAAGATTTCTTTTTCTTTTCCAAATTGCAAAATCAATTAACATCTAAATTAATAAATCAAACAACTTCCACAGTTCCAAATGGAATCTTGTGAAATTTACTTAAAAGGTCGATCGCTTCCAGTTTGGATCATCAATCAATCGCAGCAAATCAATCAATTTCGTTACATGTGAAATATTTCTATAACAAGACTTCCTGCTACAGCATCCATTCGATGTTCTACTTCCTCCTCTTGTTCTCATCCAATCTTTGCATCTCAATAAATATAAGCGTCAATTGTCGTCGATTTCCGATGGACAGCAAGGCTTTCTTTTAATATAAAATCTTTCCATATTTAATAAAGTCGAAATTTCCTCAACATTTAAATACATTTTTAACCAAATAAACGTTACATCTCCTCCACTCAAATACATTCTTGACGGCTTATTTCAGAGCATAGTTATTATCTCTATTATATTCAAAAAACGCGTACCTATATAATAATCTCACCTGCCTTTTTCATATATGTTCCCACGTGTTATATTTTGTGATGCAATATTTATATTAATTGTCTTTGATAATTAGGGCTCATACGTATACGCTTTGTTTGAAACGACTGACTACGTAACTGAGCTCATCTTAGATTTTCTGTTTTCATTATTCGACTTTGAAACTCCCACGATTATTAATTTTAAAGTGCATTTTACAATTTTTACAATTCGCAATAAGTAGATACATGAACATTGTCTTACATTATATCTGAAGCCTCAATTATATTTGCCTTTATTATAATTTCTAATTAAATTGGGTGGGACGACAATCAAAAATCATAGTCATTGAATCATATTAAGTGTCATGATTTAATTTTTAATTTGTAGGCAAAAATGCGGCAGTACTTATAGAAACAGATCGGATAACTGGATGCAGTTAGTTCTCTCAATATGAAATAGTAACCAAACAGCCTGATTTACTTTATGACGAAAGTCTGATCCGGTTTTCAGCGTCGAGACTAGGTTTTGTATTTTTCTGTTGCGACATCTTGTTAGAAAATTTCTGAAATATATTTGCTGTGATCCATTTATGAATTGTGCGATAAAATCAATAAGGAAATTTGTCGTTTTATGTACGGATACGTAAAAAAAATTGTATGTTTCAGTATGCGTCTTAATAAATAAATTACTACGTATCGCGACATAAAATCTACACTTTCATTAATTAATTAATTCAATTACGACTATGGTTACTTAAAACAAATAAATATGGAGTTGAATTATTACAAATAAGTACTTAGCTAATTATTGTTCATATCAACCGATAAATAATATTATTTAATCTATCGTTAAGAAACTCCATGTTTTATTTAATTACCAAACTTTTAACTTTGCAAAAAAAATATTCGAAAATTTTTTTATTCATTAATAGGTACCTACAACTGAAAATTGAGTTACAAAAAATTTAATTTTGCCTAATATTAATAAAAGTCTACCCTTGAAACATAGGCGGACTTAACATTAAAGTAAAAAAACATTAAATGAAAATTTAATTAGAACAATATTTATATATAAGTCTATAAACTTTTTTTCTTTTAAGACGAAAAAGATCATATGTTTGAAAAATCATTTAAAAAAAAATCTGATTTTTTCAAAAAAAAATTTTTTAAGTAGGTATTAAGTAAATAATGCACAATATGTAATTCCTACCATCAGAGCCGTAGTTTGATAATACGGTATACGGTATGAAAAGGCGAACCCCCCCCCCGTGTATGAAATATATGGAAAATCATAGATTTATACAAAATTAAATGCATTACCGAAACATTTTCAAGATTAAAACGGCTTGTCTATTGTTTTTTGGCGCATGGAGCCAAAGTGTTCATGTAAAAGTTTACCTATTAACGACTAATAAACAGTACAGGACAGTAAAGTAGTGAAAAGTAAGATTCAAACCTTTGTAATTACTGCTTTTTAATGTTATATTTGATTAACATGAAAAATGACTTAGATCCTTTAAGTTTTGTCTTAACAATTTTTCAATGTATATGTATAGATGTCTGTGTCGGCACCTTTATCTATAGGTATACATCTTTATTTTTATTTTATTTTTTTAAGCAGTTATCAGGTGAAAAGACCAATTTTTTATTTTAACAATTTATTTTCTTTTTATACTACATTTCGTCGGTGTTATTTCGACTTCATCAGGTATCTTGAAAATTGTTATACCAAATTTAAAAAAAAATATATATAATTTGAATATAAATTTAACAATACAAAATTTCAAGTGTCAAATATTAAGATAGGCAATTTTTTCTTTTAATATTTAACACCTGTTAAATTTATATTCAAATTATATTTTTATTATATTTTGTATAACAATTTTCAAGATACCTGATGAAGTCGGAATAACACCGACGAAACGTAGTGTAAAAAGAAAATAAATTGTTAAAATAAAAAAAATTGGTCTTAATAATAAATAATAAAAAATTAAAATTTTTTTGTTATTATTAGTAAATCTTGAAGACCTAATGAAAAAAATTAAAAAGCTCTTTCACTTCAAAGCTGCATAATATCCCTTAGTAACATAAGCTGTGTGTTACTAAGTTACTTAAGAAAATAATAAATAAACTTTACTTAGGTTGGAAAACTATTATTTTTTGGTCCCTGCACAGGAAAGGAGAAATAAAAAAATGTATTACAGTCCTTGGCCAATTTATTAGACGCACTGTAGAATTTCTATGAATACAAGAACTATACTAAATTATCTTTATCATTGATTATTGTTCATTTATGACCATTATTGATTATTATAAGGTAAAAATAATGAGAAGAACTTAATAAAATACTTCTCAAAAATCTACAGTCCTTAGTCTAATATATTGGCCAGGGACTGTATATATTATATACTTCATATAAAGATTATTGTATAGACCAAAAATAGTAGATAAATGTATTGTGCTGTAGAACAGCCTTGCTCTTTTTTAAATGACAGATCAGAAATAGTTTAGATATCAAAATACTCTTCATGAAAAATAATGGAGACATGTTCATAAAGAAAATCTACAATTTTCATGGTTAAACGTTAAATTATATTTAAAAAAAAAACTTTAGTTGCAATCTGTACAAGTCATGCTAAAATAACTGAACAAATCTAGATGAAATTGGATGTATCTATAAATTTGTCTCAGGTTTAAAACTAGCATACTGGATTTTTTTGTGTTTAATAGGACCTGAAATGCAATACAAAGTACTTTTATATATATTTTTGAAGATTGTTGACGGCTTTGATAACTTCTCTCGAAACGCAAGTTTAATAAGATACCTGTTGAATCTTTAATTTCTCAAAAATAAAAAAATGTTATCATCTCTCAATAAGTGAAATTTTTATTTTACAATATTAATGTAGGTAAAAATTAAAAAATATACCATCTTCATAAATATTTATAGAAATCGATTCAAACATAACAGAACAGCTTAAATATTTACTTTTCTCATCCACAAAACCCAAGTCTTGTAATGATATCTTAAGTGCACTCAGAGAAATTTTTATCATTTTTCGCCATTGAAATTTCAACAAAGTATTAACCTTTGACTCGTATAAAAAAGATACGGGCATTTGATAACCAATAAACGGAAAGACTTTCATTTTTATTTACTCTGCACCGCATCATTAATCGCATAAATAGGTATCTTAATTTAAGACATTGAAATTTTCTCATCAAACCAATAAATTTTCATATTAAACTTTATACGTTCAATCGTTATCAACATAATTACTAGAGAAAAACATTTATAATGAAATAAAACGAAGATGCACAAAGATTCGTATTGTCCCAATTTGAATGTAATGATGATCATTTAACGTGTATTAAGATTTAATCAGATTTGTTGATTGGAGCCGCACATATGAGCGTCGTAAATGATTTGCAAGAAAGGTTATGACCTGTATGATGTAGTCTTAAGAATTTCAAACTCTCACGCCCCATTCACTATACGACCTGCATTTTCTAAGCCGCACACTTTGAAAAAAAGAACAGATAAAATGTTTTGTGCTCATTTCAACAATGTCATATTATATTTAAATTTTTTTTTGGATATTTGAAATTAAAATCTTTTTCTGTTTTTTTTTTAGATGAGGATTGGAACAATGAACCAATTGAATCAACATTGTATTTGATGCATGGTCTTAATTCGGAACTACCAAATCGTATCCGTGGGCCTATCACAAGTTCAAATCGACTGAGTACTTCTCCTTCACCACCTCGTGGACGAGCCAACATTGAAACAAATCAGATAGAGTTAGTCGAAAATAAACGAGTATCGAAATACTCCAACGAAATCGACGATAACAAGTATTCAAACAAAATAGAGCCCAACAAAAAGAAATATTTTGGAATTGACTCGCCAAAATACTCCCCGAATAAATTTATTGAACGAAGTAAAAGCCCAGTTAAATACTCACAAAACGATCAATTTTATCCTTCAGAACGTACATATAAAACATTAAAAAATGAAAAAAATTCACCCAAGAATGAGCCTCGATACCATCCGAATCAAAGAAATTCAGAAGAGCGTCGATACATTCAAGACAATCGTTATCAAAACGATAATAAACCCGATTATGATGATTGTCCTCGTTATTTCAACGCTGAATCTCCAATGGCCATACGAAGACGAGCCGAAAACCGACAACGTTCGCCATCTCCCAAACGAAACGTAGAGAAAGCAAACGGCGAAATCGATACAGGGACCAATATAAGTCCTCGAGATCGCTTCAAAGATGCCAAGGAAAAGTTCCTTTCTTTAGAAAAACAACGGTTAGAAGAACAAGAACGTTTAGCCGCTCTAAGGAAAGTCCAAGAAAAACCTATTTCGCCAGTCAATACAAGAAATTTCCCGCGAAATTGGATCGAGAACGAACGTGAATTCGAAGTGAAACGCGATCAAAATCTAAATGGAAAAAACCATGACAATATGGCTTATCAAAGGAAATATAATAAAGATGTTAACAGACATCCCGATAAAGAACGACGATATTATCCGGAAATTAAAAATAATGAGGAGCATTATGAAACGGATCGATATCACGATGGACCTAAATATCGGGAAAGTGACAAGGTGAAATATTTCAATCGATACAATGAAACCTCTGATATGAAACGTAGTAAAGAAGATGCATATCGTTACGAGGATGAACTTCGAACGCGGTACAATGAGGGGAAAGGCTCGAATTTGCAACAGTATATGAAAGAAGATAAAGATCGTTACATCGAAAAACATAACGATCACAATGAACGCACGAGTCGACAATTTGACGAGCATCGAGAGTATCCAAAACCGGTGCCACGGAACTTAAAATCCGATGTCGTTTACCGGGACGAATTTAAAGTTCCACTGGAACGATATCGAAGTCCGGAACGCTATGTAGATCATAAGCGTCGATCAATGTACAATTTAATTGAAGACGAGCATAAAAGAACATCGTCAGAAATAGCAAAAGAATTAAAACGTCGTTCATATATGGAAAATCAAGATCGATATTACGGTAATGAGAGATACTATCGAAATGAAAATAAATCGAACGCCACAAACACCCCATACGGAGAGCTGAACGAACAAGAACGATATCCAGGTCTCGATCGTGACGATTATCGTATTTCAAAATCGACAGTCGATTTGGATAAAATGGGTCGCAAAATGTCACCGCGTGCAATGGCGAAAAGCACGCTGGAACTGGATCAACGGTCCGACGATAATAAATATATAATAAAGAGTCCATTGCCTCAGCATAAAGTGAAGAGCAATGCGGCTGGGTATCGACATAGTTATGCGGAGCCCAAGTTACGAATGGAACGAATCGGTGGCAAAAAAATGTTCCCAGAATTATTACATAGAACAAATAGCACTGTCTCGAATTCTGGTCGTGTAGGAATCGCTAGCATACATCCATATTAATTTAAGTTAAGCTTCTTGTATTATAAAATAAAAAATAGAAATTTTGTATATATATTTTTTTAAATAACAAATAGATTTGCGTTGTTCTTAAGTTATCTCTTGTCTTAACAAAGTATACAATCAAACATATTATATATATATATATGATATCGACAAGACTCGCTCTTAACTTAGCGTTGTCTAAGCAAATTTAAGGCAAAATTAAATGCGATTTGTATTTTTTAGATTTTTTTTTTTTAATTTTTCGAGAAAATATTGTGTACAATATACGATAAAAAATAATAATATTGACAATGATTCTCTTCCACTTTAACTGTCCATTTGTCCATTTTATATAATGTAGATTTTAAATTTTTTATTTTAATTTTTAACCCTCCCAAAATTTAGAAAAAAATATTTGTTAGTAAATAGTATTACGTGTTTACTGTTTGTGTACTCAAATTTCAGGATTTCACTTTACATATATACTCACAAGGACCCATTAGGTGTTAAATTAACCGACGTTTTCCCCAATTCGAATAAAAAACTAGACTAAAAGTCTCACTTTTCAATAACTGATATTTGTCAATTGTCATTGTATAATAAGGACAGCCAAAAGGATTACTTTAATATAAACGTTTGTCATGTTAATTTTCTATGTGCAGGTGTCCTGCACCTCTAAAGAATGTTTCACCAGAAATAAAAAATAAATAAAATTTTATAATAGGCATGATGACAAATTTTTAAAAACTACCCAATAATGCTCAGAAACATATTTTATTTACAATGAATTACATATTTCTTCAGTTAATAAAGGTTTATTAAGAAAAAATGGCATTTTAGTTTTTAGATTTGAAATTTGTGCCAAAACGCCTTTTACTGTAATGGCTTCGCTAGTGACGTAATACTTGAACGCTGGTTGAATAAACGCAACATAAACACGTCGTCGGCTTGGCTTGTTTATCAACATTCAACTGCTACTACATTCGCTGCATTCAACATTGACGTCATTCGCTCTGATTGGTGTTTAACAAAACATGGTGGATTTTCAAATTTTGCAGTTTTATTTTATCAAAATTATAATCAATCTCGCTTTAAATAAGAGAATAAATGCGTGTTTCGTAATCCATAATTAAAGTTTCATTAAATATATACATAATTTCAGTGATTTTTAATTACTGGCATCATGCCTATTATATTATTCATTGTATTCAAATCAATTTAATAAAATATATTTAATCAGATCTTTAATATTGTCGATTTTTTTCGACAAAGTCAACTTTGCCTAAAGTTTGCTTAGGCTTTACCTAAAGGCAAGCATTGCCGGTAAAATTTTATATAAAAATTTGGAAATTATCTAATGGTGCTCAAAACCGTTACATTTAAATTAAAAAAGAAACAAATTTTTATACATACGTATTATAATACTTTAGTCGATTTGGAAGTTAACTTCTTAAAAAATAAAATTACCTAAATAAAAACTTTCATTATGAAATTCAACTTTGAATTTTAAATATAAAATAAAATTTTAAAGTCAACAATTTTTCAGCTGTATTTCTTATAAGTACAATAATTTATTGTTGTATAACTTGGTGGGAGACGTTAGATTTAGAATATGGCGCCTTGGCCCACAAGTGTCCTTTATGTGGTTTCCTGGGCACGTCGGTAGAGGGGGGAATGAGAGAGTCGACGTCCTTGCCAAAGAGGCTGCAAAAATGGTTTGAAGGATCACAGGGCCTCATTAAAAGACTCGCTAGCAAATAAGAGCATACTGGAATGGCGTTGACAGGGCGAGTGGAGGGTTTCTCTAGACCTTCAGACCCTTCAGAGATCGTTTAAGTCTCTGGTTGGGGGTTTAACCAGTTTTGGTGATCTTGGAAGACAAGGAGAGGTGGTCCTTACTCACCTGAGAACTGGGCATACCAAGCTCAATCACAGCTTCTTATTAACAAGGGCGTCGTGGCCTCAATGTTCATTTTGTGGCGAGCCACTGACTACTGAGAATCTCCTGGTAGGATCAAGCTAGGCCCAGCATCAGCCGATGCCTCCAATAAATTTAGATCCAGTAGTCCGGGTTTTCAGGAGTGTTGGCGTGCCATAAAGACGTCAACCGCCTACAACTCTATACAGATTTTTTCTGATCAAATCGCGACATAGCCTTAGCACCTGGAGCGACAGTAAATAAATAAATTAAAAAAAAGAACTTACTGAACAGTGGGGGATTTACCAGAAGGTTGAGTTGGCTGGAGTATAGGGCGGCTGATTTGGGGCCAACTTGTTTATGTCTTACAGAAATTAAGAATTTATATTTCTATGCATAAACGACGCGGCCTGACCATAGATTGGCATTTGATGGCTAATTACATCTTGAAAAAATTATTTACTAATGGGTCTCAAAAATGTTAGAGTTAGTTTTAGGTCCCAAAGCGGGTCTGTACCTAAATGTTATTAGGTCCACACAAACAATTCGACATGTTATATGCTTCACCATTAGAAAATGTTTTCTACTGACTAAGTTCAAAATGTTACAATTTTTGTGATAAAATTTTGTAATAAATATGATTAGAGTATCGGGGCGGCAAAATTTGAATAGCCAACTGGCGGCAAATGTGTTAATTCGCTTCTGATACTCAATAGCATTTATACTGAAATTCTTCGTTGCTAAGATAAACACTTTAGTCTTACACCTAAACACTTGTGAGCCATTTTTTCTTTTATGAAATTGGTACAAATTCTTTTTTGTTATAAGGAGCTATTCAAAGTTTTGTATTTAATTTAGTATTTGAACTGCGTTGACTTTAAAAATATAAAAATTTTGAAAGATTTTAGTTCTTGGTAAAAGTTTAGAACAGATTGTAACTTTTTTCAGTGACTAATCAATTTATCAAAAATAAAATCGTTTTGTTATAGGTAAATCAAATTTCAATTTTGATCTAAATCTACTGAAATTGTTATTAATTTTCTCTATTTTTAATGTTCAATAAGAAATTTAAAAATATCAATTTTGCTTCGTGTTCTTAAATTTCAATGTCTCTTACTGATAAAATAAATCAGTGTTAGTGATTTTAATATGCATTATTATCGATTTAAAAAAAACAATCTAAGGTTACCTCAAATCAAACTAACAGCAAACTAAGGTTTGCTTTTTATTATTTTAAATAGTTATGAACTTCAATGTATTTTTTTCCGTATTCAATTTACTTGAACTATTAGCTTAGAAACCTTCCAACTTGGTTTTTCATATCTACAGTCTACACACATAAATTATATTATTATATTTTGCACGCAGTATTTTTCTTAAAATATCTACAATGCATGTGCTTTATTTGTCAAGTCATAGAATTAGCTATTTTATATATTGAAAAGGAATATCTTAATGGAAATTGAACCGGCTAATTTGAGCCTTTAAATTAGCTTTTGTGTTCCCATCGAGTATATACTTAAAATCCGATTTTATCTGTTAACTTTTCGTTTTCATTGAAATTGTTACTTAAAAAGAGGCTCTTTCTTATGGCATGGAAAATGTATATATATATCTTTTAATTAATGAATGTTATTAATTTAAAAAAGCTTAAATAGGATTATTAAAATTAAAAAAAATGATTATGTGCCTTATGTAAATCATAAACTGAATCGATACAAGCGTACAACGAAAAATAACGAAGAATTATATAAAATATGTTTTAATTGAAAGAAAATAATTTGCGTTTATTTATTTAAATGAAAATATTACAGAATTTTATGTATTTGAAATTTTATTGATTTATTAATGAAAAATATTAAAAGTGTACGTGAAAATGTTTTAATTATTGTAATAAGTATTGACAACTCATTATAGATAAAAATAAATAATTTCTAATTAAATCGTGCAAATTTTTATGTGTAATAAGATTTTTTTTCAGGAAATTTTATTAAGATAACCTACGTAGAGTGGTTAATGTTTTTATTAAGAATCAGAAATATCGTTTACAAAAGATTGAATCCAGTCGTAAAATGATGAAACTCTTGTATAGACATCTGGGACGCCTGTAGCGCAGGAAACTCCCCAGGAAACAATGCCGATTTGGGTTCCATTTGTTAAAATCAAAGGACTGCCAGAATCGCCCTTAAAAAAAAAAAACAAAAAAGTTTACTTCTAAAAATTTCTTAACTATCTACCTGTATTAAGAAAATTCAATTGCCGAAAACTTGAGTTTATGAAACATATTTTACACTTTTTATCATTTAACATCAATCTGATTCAAAAACAGTTTTAGATTACGTTTGTTAAAGATAAAGCACGGGATTGGAATATCAACTAGCAAAGGAACAAATTATAGAAGACTTTGTTACAAATTTTGAATTTTAGCTTTAAATGTTCAAGTTGTCCAAGTCATTATTTTATAAGCCATTTTAACTGAAAAACATCGCAAAATGAACTAAATCGAAGGGGGGCAATTGGGATATCTTTCATTTTTATGGTAAGTACTAGTATATTATAAAACTTGTAAGTACATATATAAATCAAGCTTTATTTAATGTTACTTATAGGCAACCACTTATACTTTCTGTATTTCATTACATAAGCTTTCACACACATAACATGGTAGAGTTGTAGATTGTGCATCTAAATGGTCTTAAAAATAAATATTCCCAAGGACGAAGCCAGGATTCTGTTAAGAGGGGGCAGGCGTAGAAAATACAAAAATATACCTATAAGATAAATGATGCACGACGAATGGGATATATGATGGATGATACGTTAAAAATAAAAAACAAATATACACCAGTTACTAACATTATTTTACAAAAACAGTAGTACGTAAGTAGTTAGTAGTACCTACTTTACGGTTCGTGAGCATTCCTGCTAATAAGCTGCATTTTTTAGAGGGGGCAGCGTCCTTTCCCTGCCCGTACCTCACTAAGCCCTTGTATGTTCACAAGCAATTTTTATAAATTTTCTTTTTACAAAGTCTCTTTAGAACCAAATCCTTTCAAACGGTGATTCCAGATTAAAAATTCAGATAAGAATAGTTAGTAAGAAACATTGAAATAATCCAATTAAAAATAAATAAATTTTGATATTATAAGAGTGGCAAATTTTGGTTACATATGCTTTGTATAGATGGCTAAAAAACTTAAACCACCTATTTTCAATTTTCACCACTGAAAAGAAACATGTAAAATTGGTAGCCTTCGATTTTTTCGATTTTTCGAAAAAAAAAATGCATGTACTTGTGCAGTGTTCTTCAGCCTTTTTGCATTTGCGGACCGGAGAAAATTGGATACATATTTCAAGGACCGGATGCGAAACTTGCTCTTTGGAATAGTCGCTTACAAGAGGAAGATGTTGAAATGTTTCCTCCTTAAGATGAATTTTTAATTGCTACTGATGTCAAAAAGAGAATCCTATTCAACATAATAAGGCCACATTTAAGAGCAATCGATGAAAATTTTAGTAACTATTTCCTTAAAAATGAAGATCCTTGCAAATCTTTGCCTCAATTTTGGATATCGCTTAAAAATGAATACCCAACTCCGAGTTGTAAAGCTATAAAATTATTAGTGATTTTTTCAACTTCATATTTGAGTGAAAAGACTTTTTCAGCCATGGCAGTTATTAACACCAAACAGAGAAACCGAATAGCAGCGCATAATTTAAACTGGTAATTATATATATGTTGATGATGGCTCGAACATAAGTTAGCAATTCATCAAATAAAAAAATATTCTACATACTCATGAGCAGTAATAGTCATTCACATGATTCGATCAAAAATTTTCAAGGGCCGGCAGAAAATTTCTACGGCCCGGTACCGGGCCGCGGACTAGCGGTTGAAGAACTAGGAACTAGTGCATCCATTTTATACACTGCAGGTGGTACTTTTCGAAAATTGATAAAAACTTTATGAGAATAGATTTCGTTGACATTTCCATATTATATTACTGAGAATTGATTGTTCGATATTTACACGTTGAGACGTACATAGGCAACCAGTGTGTCTTATATATATTTTTATAGTCTGCTCAAAGGTTTAAATATAAGCACATCAAATAAGGTTCAAAGTGAACGTTTCCATGCAATTGCACGGAGGTTAGTGCATTAAACGTCTTTTTTTTTTTTTTGAAAATCGGTTAAAATTGTTTATATTCTGATTTAAAAGTTTGTATTAAGAAAAACATTCAATGAAAGGCATAAGCATGAAATCAGAAATGTTATGAATGTTCATATTTGCATTCGCATATACAAATAATTTGCATAATCTTAAACATTCGTGAAGAGTAATATAGCATTCGTATCCTAGGTTGATTTATTCAAATAAATGTTGCTTAAGAATCTTACATGGCAAGCTCCTACTCCTTCTTTATCCAAAGTACAAATTTCCTGTGGCATTATAGGATGTCGTTTACTCAGTGTAGAATTACAATAGTCATAAGTAGTTGTCTGTGTATCAATCCATAAGAGATCATCGGAATTATCGCCTGGCCACTAAAACAATATTTAAGGCATAATTATTCGTTTAAACATTTCTTTACATGGATAATAAAATTAGTGCAAACCGCTACAGAGCCCCATCCAGCTAAAATTGCATTTTCAACGTCGTCAAAATAACCTTGTTGCAATTGAACTGGTTGCACATATTCGTTAAATTCAATATCCTCATTTACTCGTAACAAGCAAATATCGTTGTATAAATCAAATGGATTAAACCAGTAATACGATTCGATCCTTTCTCCCTGATAACGTTTGGTTTGATTCGATTCGCTTAGTTTTAGTAAGTCAACAGCTGCGTAAAAGTTTTCAGGGTGACTATCCAATCTATTAAATTTTTTATAAATTTTAACTCAAAACAGAACATTCATACACATAATGTTAATCTTACTGAGCTACGCAGTGTGCTGCCATCAGAACCCATCGTTTATTTACGATTGAACCGCCACATTGATGAGTATTGTTGTATTGAACAGACACTAAATGAGGAAATTGGCCACGAACAGCTAATTGACCACCCATTATGTTTTCATGTTGTAGTGAAAATGTATTATTTTCACTCACTTTAAACACAATATTCTCAATGCTAACTTAAAATTACCTTTTTGTGTAGCATTCAACATTACCTTGTAAAGCCAGTAAAAGAAATATCACCAAGTTCGACAAAGAAGTCTTACACCTCATGTTTAAAATGTAACTCTTACTTAATGACAAACTTATTACTTAATCAAACTATAAAATTTAATGAATTGGAAAAAATAAGTAGGTATAGAAATCTATATTATGTTATAATGATAAGAAAAGATTATTCAATTAATTATGAAGGTGAATATTTTCAACCTCTTAATCACAGTTAACTAAATTTTTCAAATTAATCATAACAGATAATAAAAAATTAAGGTACCTACGGATTTTTTTACGGATTTGATTTGGCAAGGTTTTCTTAATAACTAAAGATAATTAGTATACGGAAGATACGTAGTACCTATTAACCTATCTGTAAATTGTATAAAATCTTTTTAGACAAATGTAATAAGTACATAAGTACAATGCTTTTAATAGAACTGAAACTTTCGCTTCATGAGACTAAATTTGGTTTTGCTGAATTTTACACATTTTTCAAATATGTTAATTTAAAATATATATAACAATTCTTCGTTATACTTGTAAACGACAATAAGCTTAAAGTATAAGTAATGAAATCCACATTGACTACTAGGTCTATGATTTTGAGGATATATATAAGTTGTTATATTTGAAGACTGACTGAATATCAATACTGGGCTAAGTGCCAAAAAAAATTGAGTTAGACCCGCAAAAGCAAGCTAAGTGCCATTGCCAATAACCTAATACATACATTAACCTAATACATTAATAGTTACTATTAATGATCATGGTATTTAATCCGCTTTTTTCATTGTTGGCAATGGAATATTAGCCAGCTTTTTTGGGTCTAATTCAATTTTTTGTTTTTGGCACTGTTTTAGCCCATTAATGATCCAGTCTTCATTCCATACGTACAAAATGAATTTCTTGATTCAATATATAGATATGCAATGTATGATATATTGAGATCTTATAATGAGCTTTAGGCTTAGAGATCTTCATTACGAATTAAAAAGAAACCCATTCTAAGTAAAATGTTATCCAAGTTCTTTTAATAAAATTTACTACAAAATCATAGTTTGGGAAACATTGTCTAAGTATCTACTTATGCGATGAACTTTAATCTGCAATTTTGAAATACCTAATCCCAATGAAATTATAAATGCATTAAAAATAACTAAACAATTTTAATATTTGTAATAAATATACATTTACTACACAAATATACAGAAATTATTATATCTACATATATTGAGCATACAAGGAACTACTTCAGTGGCGGCACTACCATATCGCTAGACCCCGCGGCGCGGATAGCCCAAAGCTTTGGGGGGCCCAAAAATTTTGAGAAAATTAGTACTAGTGGTGCTGCAGAAAGGGTCCAGTAAAAAAGAAAATTGAAAAAGGAACAGGAACATTTAGTAAAAATACCAAAGTTATCCCGTTTTCTTAAATCGTTTGCTACGATCACAGAAAAGCAAAGTACTTGTAAAGATGAACAGGTGTTTGAAAAATTTTATAGCGAAAAAATAATCCAACTGACTTAAAACTAAAAAATCACCTAGAGATGAAGGACAATTTGAACATGTTGATAGCAGAAGCAGTGCGGCTATTGATTTGAATAACAATTAAAATACCCATGGTATTTTCATTGTTATTCGACCTAGATGTTACGAATAAGGATATTGAGAAACTGTCGTTATTTTTAACGGACAATGCTAATTTTCAAAACAAAATATTAGAGATAATATCTGCTAACTCCTCTAGACCTCAAGGGCCGTTTAAGAAGGACCTTTCGCAAGAAAATCGGTGCTAAATAAAATATAGGACGCTAGATATGAGAAGCAAAAATTCATATAAGGTTGCGGGCCGATGTAATTTTTTTGCGGGGGGCCTAAAATTTGTAGTTCCACCACTGAACTACCTCTATGAATAGTAAAATGTCTAAACTTGATTTGAACTTGGCTCCCAATGAAGCATGCCTTATTCTTATACGATGTCAAAACGTTTTAACATACAATTATTATTCACTGCTTCCTTATCAATAAGTTATGAAAATAATATTTTTTCAAATTTCGAAAAAAAAATCCATGAATTACCTAGAATACCTAGCTTACCTTAAGTTACGCTATTTCACTAAAAATTGACAAATTTAAAGTGTGTTATATTTCAATGGGAAATGCTATAGGAAATATTCAACGACGCTTGTGCATCAAAAATTAAGCTTTTATACCCATTTAGTTGCTTGTTTTGTCGATTTTTTGCAAAAATGCATAAACTGTCGTTTCCTATTTCAGGGGTTGTTTTCGAAATTCAATGAAAATTTCATTTTCTCGGCATTGGACGAAATGTACTCAGTTGATTAGTGTAATTATAGTAAATTTAAATTACTAAGTAATGGAGATTTAGTATTAAAATATAGATTTACATTTTAAAATCATATAAAACGATGTAAAATTGTACTTTTATATATCTATGCCTTTTATTGATTGCTAAGTTTTCTGAAGATAGGCAATTGGGTGAGTTAAAAAAGGATAATAAACACCACTAGTGCAGATACTTTAGTATTCTCAAGATATAAGAAACTTTCAATATTTTTATTATAGGACAAATTTATAAGTTTTCAATGGAGTATATCTCAAAGTTGGTGCTCATCCCTTGCTTTACCTACAAAGTACAAACAACTCAAACAAATGAAATTTATGAAATACGAGCTGTTGTATTTGAAAATACTGTAAGCCCATTTTAAATAAAATGTTAAATATAGCAATGAATTAAATCTGCTATGAACAGTTTTAAAACCCCTTTCGATGTTTTCAGTTTTGAACATCTCTATATCAATTACCATCTTTATATTTTTACCACTTTCAAAAGAACGCCTCATTTATATAAGGAAAACCAAAGGTTGAAATATCAACTAACGCAGTTCAATTCCAATCGAATTTATTTACTTAAAAATACTTAAATCTTAAGCATACATTTTTCTATATAGGAAAACAAGATTTCATTGAAATTTACTTATATAATTTATTACATTCTTTAAATTAAAATAAACGATTGCAAGAAAAATATACAAAACAAATAATAACGTAAAATTTGTTAGAAATGTGTTGATAGATATAGAATAAAAATATACTTACAAAATAATAAGGCTACCATTACTTTATCACAAATATCATTTAAAGCTTTATAATCTATTTTTGTCAACATCTGATTTTAGTAACCTGATTATAATTATCACAATTGTATATATAATTTTAATTATTATATTTTTCCATTCGTTTCATAGAAGTTGAATATGATTGATTTGATTTTGATATAAAAATTTAATATTTTAAATTATTGATTCTCGTATAAATACCAATTTAAATTTAGAAGATGTACGTTTTGTAATTATAATTTTACATAAATAGTTAATAAAATGTTTTTGTTGGAAACTTAGAATATAGATTTAACAAATAAAATATTCGAAAAACTTAATAGTAGGTAGTTAGTGAATTAAATACATAATATATAAATTTATGTTTCTATAATTTCACTTAAATTCTAATGGAGATCAAAAGTTTAGGTAATGTATTATTGCCATTCGTTCACTTACATAATAATACATTTTTAATTTTTATATAATAAAAAATAAACTTTGATTTAACATGAAGAATCATAATGTATATTAAATATTGTCTTTTAATGGAAGCTTTTTTATCACAAAAATTATTTTATAAAGTTAAAAGAATTTTAATCAAATTACCTCGTTACTATCAATCTAATATATTAAAGTTGTTAACAATGAAATTCAATTTGATAGGAAATTTTTGGAAATGTTATAGTTTATTATTTGGATAATGGAGAACATTTTGGTCCATATTAAATATGATTTTGTGTTAAATTATCGAGAAAAAGTTTTATGAAAGCTTACTTCTTTCTAGAGCAGTGGTTCTTAACCTTGTTGGAGGTACTAACCCCCACCAGTTTCATATTCGCATTCACCGAACCCTTCTTTATTGGAAAAAAAAAATTAAAAGATTTCTTCAAATTAAAATATAGGCAGGGTACCTATATATTCACATACCTTATATGAGTCGGGGGTATGTTTTGACCTCCGCCGAACCTCTGAGATTGACTCACCAAACTCCTGGGGTTAGATTAAACCCTGATTAAGAACCACTGTTCTAGAGATTCACAAATTAATTTACTATTGTATACTGTCTTATGAGCAGGAGACCATTTTACAATGATTTCAACGTTTACCTGTATCTGCATTAAAAGTAAAAATGCAAATATGATAAATATTATTTTTATATTATAGCTTTCCATGATAGTATGTACTAGCAAAATATCTTTGAACAGATCATATTTTCATTAGTTTTAGTACTATAAAAACTGTATACATTTGGCCTAAACTACTTCAACTTTTCCTCAAGATTTTCTTAACAACTTTAATAGAAAAGTATAATATTATAATTGGAAAAACAAATATTGCATTTTATTCCCTAATTATGAAACCAAGAAATCACCATGGTCGCCACATATTTTCATCGTCCTCAACTTTTTCGATATCAATCTCCTCATCGTCATCTTCGTTAACATTTCGATGACTATTCGATGATTCAAGTGATGAAACCTCGTACTGACTTTTCGAGCCATTGAAGCATTGTTGTGGCATGGAGCTAGGAGTTGGTGCCAATTCATTGACTTTTCTGCGTTCTAAGATTGCGTTACGCAAAACATTCTTAGTAGTGGCAACAGTACGATGTACAGGTGGTTTTATGGGCGGAACCTGCATTAATAAACCTGTCAGTGGTTTGGACAAATCTTGAACACTGGGCGTGGAGCTGAGAATTTCCTGTTGCATATTGTTGTTGTTTGAATTTTTATCGTTATCAAGTGATTGTCCGGTTGGTGGTTTTATGGCTGGTGTTAAGGGTGAAAGTGGAGGCGAGTAGCTCATCCGGTTCAGGTTCGGTACTTGGATGCTTAAAGGTCCGTTGTTTGTAACGCAAGCACCCAAATGTTTGATCAGATTATGGCCTACACGAGTATCGATTCCTGGCAGAGACATTAAAAATTGGCAAGCTTCAGCCGCACATTGGCCAAAACCCGCCTGATAACGTTGAGCATCATCCACTGTATCTCTAGGTCGTTGCAATCGGTGTAAATGTCGCACGGTCAACTCCAAAATATCAGCTTTTTCCAACTTGGAAATATTTTCACCCTCTGCCTGTAAAAAAAAATAAAAAAATTAATTTTCTAATTTCAAACCGAGATTCCTTATCACCACAAAAGATAATTTCAATAAGGTTTTATAAGAAACAAAAAAAAAAAAAGGTTTCTGCTTGACTGAATACGTGCGCCAGACACAACAAATCGAAGATTGGTGGACGAACGTGATCAATTTACCAATCCAATATTGGTTTTTATCGTTGGAAAATTGTGAATGAATGTATCAATGACTATCGCCTTTGTGTCTCTCCCATGAGTTATTTACGTTTTTTTTTACATAAATAAGATCTGGACCTGGTGATATAAAGCACTTTTTATGTGTATATACGATACGACAAGAGAATGACGTGCGTCTCTCAATAAAATCTCGTTATTTGAGTTTTGTTTGAAACGATCCGCCACATCGGATGCTTCTCATTCATCCGTCATATTACTGAGTAATTTTGATTCATTTCTTTATTTTTTTTTTTTAGTTTTTTCCTTTCGAGACGTTCAACCACAAAACTCACGTAGAACGCTTTTTTGAGTTAACAAATAACTTAAAACAACGTACCAAATAATCAATAGTTATAAAAAGATTCAACTAAGAACAAAAAGTTTCGATGTTTCGTGAGGTTATTTTGAGCGTTAAAAATGAAAAGGAAAAACGAAAAAAGCATCTTCAGGGTTTTTTATGCTTTACCATTGTGGTGTCTGATTTTTATTTGAGATTGTCCATTTTAATTCTTTTTTGTTGGGTATATATGACACGTATACAATTATGATAAACGTATTGCCTATACTTATACATAAATATTGAAACTTTTATTTAAACAGTTTAAGGTTACTTGTGGCATTTTTGCGTTAAATACTAAAATATGACAAAAAGTATTCCTCAAGTTTCAAGTCAAGGAGTTAAAATAGTTTTGAAATCAATCAACACAATTCTTCAAAAACACGTATTCATTGTTTTTTTTGAAATATTTAATATGTCTTTAAATGAGAGTATCTAGTTAATGCTCTAAGTTTTCTTATTAGAACTTAAGCATCAAAAAGAAAACTACAAAATATAGTGAAACTGTAAATACTGCAAAGATATTTGAAAGAAAAGTAAATGTGAACTGTACCTCAAATTATATATCCAAATTTTTGTGGCTTAGAACATAATGATAATACACGAGGGAAGTTAGTATTGAAACGCAATAAAAAAATTATTTCAAAATTACATATTACAACCTTCGTTGTAGTAAACTATACCTATACCACCTAGACTATCGTGTTACTATACCGTGAATTTTTCAAAAGTTACTTCTTGTAGGAATGTAACTGTGACAAAAAATCAAATTTTGTTTTAAGACGTCCCTTCAATCAGGAGCTTTGTTTATCATTATTTTTACTATTTTTTTTTAAGAAAACTTTACCCTTACTTCAAATGAGTCTTCGAAAACCAAGTTTTAAACGATCAATTTTTCAATGAATTATCATAATTACATTTGAGAGCGTCGGTACACGGTTTGGTAACTGCTGCTTTTAGAGCTATCTTATAAGTAACATTAGGGCAATAATAATTGTATTAAAATTTTTATAATAGTGAGCCATTTGTATAACAGACCTGTTGTCAAAGAATTACCTCAAAGTATTTGGAATTTTAAAAACTTCAATATCTTCAATATTTATGTAAGCTCAAAATTTTAAAGCATCTTTATTCCTTTTCAAAAAGCTCATTTTAACCATAGGTACAATTTTGTGATTTTAATCCTTTTATCAGCAATAAACCTCTCTATTCACAAATCCACTTCATTATATGGGTTTTTATTTAATTTAAAAAGGACAAAATGTGGTTATAAAATTATTAAGGACTATAAGGAGTCATTAACTAAGATGTTATTAAGGACTGAATACCTTATATTTAAATATTTATATTCTCAGTTAGATAAAAATGGAAAGGTTAAGTCTTGCTGTATCTTGATGATAAGTCTTTTTTATCAAATTTTTACCCAAAAAAGTTTTAGAATTTATTAAATTTTTTTCATGTTTATTTTCTCATGATTTACTGTCTAAATATATACAGTTTAAAAAGTGTTCCTACGAGTGCTTCGAAACACTCGACTTAAATAAATAACCAGATAGCTGAAATAATCATATCATGTAAAATCAATATTCAACAAGATCAATTTCGTGGTTTGATACAACATATTATAAAAAATATTAAGGAAGAGAAACGAGACGTGATCTTATTTTGATATATATAACACAGTAACTTAAAAGAAATAGTTGACGTTGCTTTTCAATTTAAAAAAAAAACCCTGGCGAGCATCATTATTTTTATTTATTAACACGCAAAGCTTCTGGTAATAATTTTTTTCTCACCACAAAAGCCGGATAAAAAATATTTACCTATATGTGGGCCCATTATAAAAATTTCCAATAAATAAATTATACCGAAAAAAGTGTGGTAAAATATGGCTCACGTACAATGTTTTCTCTGTCAAAGATTACCTCTTCAAACGCGGCCAAGTCACGCCTCGAATCATTTCAGGCATGTCGTCAATTCTTCAGCCACGTGGCACCCACTTTTGATTCCACCAAATAGTCATTCACACTTATGAAATCCATCAAACATCGTTTCAGTTTCAATTATAATTATTTTCCGTGACCATTTTCATTTAATGACATAATTATCTTGGCGATGGATGAAAAAATTGGGCTTTACGAAGAAAAATTTTCCAATTAATCATTTGTTAAAATAACTACCTAAGACATGAACTATTTTGGCCTAAACTGAGTAGATGATAAAACAGTTTAAATGTATTTTTAGGGCTCATTTTTAAAATACCCTACGGTAGTAACAGCTATACAAGACATTACCAAATTATTAGAATAAATCTTTTCATTCGTTTCCTGAAAACCTTCTAGTAGCAGTAATTGTTGATTTACTGATTCCATAGCTATTCTGTACTCACGATAGATGATTTTTAATACCTCAAATATTCGCGACTGTTGTGCATCTGTTATAAGTTTGATAAGCACTTTTTTAAGATTTGACCCCTATCAGTAGTATAATTACAATTTTAATTAGTGAATAAATTTTTATAACATATAGTCAAAGGCTTCAATAACCTCAAAAGTAGGGATTAGTTTGGTTCAGCTTAAATTTTTATCAAACTTTCATATTCTACTTTCTTAAATTAATTTTTGGGTGTTAATATTTTATCCAGTTTTTTTACTTCAAATACAACGTTTTTCATTTCAAAAGCAACTTTATTCATTTCAAAAAACATTTTTTAATATCGTTTAGTAAAAAATTAAAAAAAGCTTGTAAATCTATAGGTAATTTAAACCAATCAATTATAAAAACCAACCAAAATCCAGAGTTATACTGATTATAGCAAAGAGCATCTTCAAAATTATTACGGCGGCATACAATCTGGTGAAATGACGCAAAAGCAGGCTGAAATTACCTAGAAGCACATTCAAAAAAGTGAGCTGTCTTTTTCAAGTATTTACACAGGAGGCTAAAGATTCATCAAGTCGTGTAACTGAACATTTTTGGTAATGACTTGAGTTAAAAATATTAACTTGGAAATGAAATGGATTTAATAATTGAAAGTAAATTCAATACTTGGTTTGATATATAAAGATTAACATAAGATTTGAGTTTGACCCATTTTGAAGTCGAATTTCAGTCAAGTAGCTTGAAATGCATTCAAGTAGCTTGAATCAAGCCAAGTACTGAATTCCTTACTGGAATATCCTAAAGTTTTTATCCAGGAAAGTCAACTTGCGTTATATTGCGTTGACATGTGTGTTTTGGGTTCCCAATTGATTATAATTGCAATATGATTTTGATTATAATTATTTTAATCAAATTAAGCTTATGATAGAAATTAATAAGAAAAAGTTAGGATTAAATTAAATTTCAAATGTACTCTTTGTTCAGAATTACATTTTCTTATGAATCAAAGCCTTTTTCTGATCTTAACTATCATGGCTAAGATAACTCTAACATAGGAATAGCATTTGTCAAATATAAAAAAATAAAACCCCCTTAAAAATAGTTTTTAAAATTTTACTTTTTAGACCTATAATAATGTAGATGTGCAAAAAAGTAACTATACAAAAATAAAAAAATAAAAGATTCAAGAACTTATTGGAATGTGATTCATAAATTATCAAAAAATGAGTCTAAGAAGGTAACCCACATTTATATACTGATTATTATCAAAGTTTTGTAACAGTAAAATTTACCTCTAAAGCTCCAACCATCAACTCCTTCAACTCGTCCAAACAACGATTGATCCTCGCCCGCCTTTTTCGCTCCAACAATGGCTTCGTCACTTTCTTATATTGTTGCGTTCGCGATATCGCGGGTGTTTGCAAATCCGACAACATCATCGAAATTGTCCGAAACACTTCAAGTCAATCAAAAAATATTCAATCCCCAAATCACTAACTCTCACGATTACACTATTTCTTTCAAAATATCGTCAAATACGTAAAACTGACGTAAAACTCGGTGACATCAACGTCCCATTCACGACGTGAACGCATACATAAACTTAGAAGTATATTTATAAATATTTCTGAACATCACACAACTTCTCTCGAGATTCAAATCGTACCGCCCGCTTCTCGTTTTATTCCCCCACCTCAATCTCCTGGCCAATACCTGACGTGTTTCAAAGTAGAAACTCTTAACAAACTATCTCTAGAAAAAAAAGATAACACGACTACTATAATACAAGAATAGCGCTCTTTCTCGTACCGTATTTAACACATGCGAGCTTTCAACCTCCCTTATAATAGAAAAACCAAATAGAGAAAAAAGAATAAGTAAACGAGTGAAATGAATTACCAATGCGTATAAGATTTTAATAATTATAATTATATAATACTTTTTAAGTGTTAATTAAAGAGTAATAATATGGGCAATTATTTTTTACGTTAATAGTAATTTGATGTTAATTAATATGCGTCTAATATTTACTTATCGTTGTAAGTAGGTAGATAGAATGAACTTGTTGTATGTAATACAACCGTAAGCATTTCGTATGCAATTTCCGTAAATAAAAATGCTGTACATATAGAAATACCTACGCATTAAAAATGAAACCTAGATTGATAGTTTTATGCCTAGATATAGAGTACAGTCAAACCTCATGCAATGTGTCAAATGTCAGCTAGATTTCGTCATTTTATCATACGTAAAAGAATGCAATAAAATATTAAAGCAAAAATAAGCTTT
Organism: Sisyra nigra; assembly: GCA_958496155.1. Classification (NCBI taxonomy): domain Eukaryota; kingdom Metazoa; phylum Arthropoda; class Insecta; order Neuroptera; family Sisyridae; genus Sisyra; species Sisyra nigra. The sequence continues at coordinate 35,863,199 of OY292316.1, read as the reverse complement.
GAAAAATAATGTTTAATAAAATTAAAATTGTGTAAGTAAATTTTCTGATGAAGTAATAAATAAATGCACACACAAACGATTTGTGTATACAGAAATCGTTTTGATAAGATTCATTTTAAGTACTTAAATTAAAAAAAATATTTTTAATTCCCTACTAAATTTTTAAAATTTTTTTTTAAGTTGTTCAACTTAAATCTTTTTTTTTTTTTTAATTGTTCAAGCTCAAACTTTATTGTACGATTGTACATTACAGTTGTGCTTATAAAGCGGTATAAAAAACACATAAAATATGAGGGGGGAGGAATACACCCAGTGGTGTTCCTCCTACAGCATCCTATACACACACAAGCAAACTTAAATCTAAGGTTACCAATAAAAGTAAATAAAATTGAATACTCTTACAACGAAAACGCTTATAACGAAATTCATTTAATGGCATATAACAATGTGATCCAAGCCAAATAATTTATTTTCTTTTAATACGAAATAGTATATTTGTCGTGTGAGTTATTTTTAGAACCGTTTTTAAAGTTAACAACTCTCCTTACTTAGTAACTTAGTTCGGGCACTCCAGATTATGACAAGTTACCTCCTGATGTTTTGATTTTTACCGAAAAAAAAATGATTTTTCGCTTAAGAGTCATAATTAATTTATTGTTGAGCACTTCATCTAATGGGGGTTATAGATTAAAGTTAGTAATTTTAAAACTAGTATCTATACCTTTCCCTTACTTAGATATTCTCAGCATCAATATCAAACACGTTAAAGAAAATGTTAAACTTAAAAAATATTTCCTTAATTTATTTATTTTTTTTTTTTTTGGTGTTTTAAGTCGCTTTAACATCTAAGGTCATATCACGACTGTCTAACCACAGAGAATTTCTGTTGGTCAATTATATCTTAGGTCTAGGATCTTAAGTCTAGGATTCAATGGAGATCAAACCCACTACCACTTGACGCATGAAGCGGAGAGAGCAATTGCTCTAGCCACTGCGCCAATAAGTGGTCCTTAATTTATTTTTTAATAGTAAATTTCATTTTTTTTAATCTAAATTAGTTAATCAATTAGCAATTTGATGATTTTGTCTCATTTTTGTAAGTATTGTCAAAAAACTCCTTTTTTCCAAATATAGATAGATAGATAGAATATAGATACAAACCTATTACCTATGTAGGTATGTATAGTACCTATCTACCAGCTACCTTTACGATTTGATATCTTCGGATGCTTCAGATTTAACAAAATAATATCCAGATTTTCTGAAATAATTTAAATGTTCTTGGGATTGTGGATGAAAAGTATATATGTTAATGTTTAATGATTTTTTATTAGGTATATCTTCGTACAAAGTTTTGCCTCTTTCAAGACTTTCTCAAGTAGGTACTCGATTGTGAATCATCAAATGTCTATTACAAACCCATGAACATTTAAATGACTAAATTAATAATGGATATGAACAATGTCAATTTTCTAAAATATTTACCTCGTAGCCCTAACCGTTTTTCATTGTACGTACTTCAAAATATTTAAATAGTCGGAGAACTGGCGACGAATTTTGAGAAGGTCCTTGGGCAAGTTGATATTGTGAAAAAATAGGTATAATTTTTAAACAGCAACAAAATAACCGCAAACGCTCTACCAAACTTGCGATACTGGATTCGCCAATTGACGAAATTATATTTTTTCGCAATTTCAACTTGCCCCAAGTACTTTCCTAAAATTCGTCGCAAGCTCTTGGACTATAAGGAATTGCCATTAGCATAAGAACGTTCATCTATTTTTGAGATATTTTCTTACAGATATAAAATTTTCTTATGACTAGTATACCACGGCCACTAGTAGGTACCTACTACTTACATTTAATACGGTAAAAGCTCAAAACTTGTTGCAGTTAGCCAACGCTAGTCGACAACCTAAAAGTTCGGCTTGTTGCCGGAAATGATAATATCGTTTTAAAAAAAACGATAATCAAAATTTTTGAACCATAACTCTGAGAAAAATGTAATAACTTTTTGAAATTGGTACCTATAGTTATTTAAATAAGATTATAAAAAGCTCAAACTTAAGTCAATAAAACCTGTTGATAAAGTCTCTTTTTGGTCTTACTTGGTTATCACTAATATTTATCATTTTATCAATGAGCCTTTAAAATTAAGAAACTCAGAATACTTACTATAGCTAAGGTCATTTAAAGATTGGTATACAAATAACGATAAATATTTAGTTTTGAATTAAGAGGCAAATATTTTTACTTAAAAATTCAAGCTTAACTAAAACATAAACTTTGCTTCAAGAACAAAATTACTTTCAAATATCTTTTTCTCAAAGATTTAAAATATGTATCATAATTATTTCTAATTTTTATGAATCAAAAAGTTTACAAGTTCCTAAGCATAAAAACTTCGTTTAACATCATTCTGTTCTACTCATAAAAAACTCTTAGGAACTCATTTACATCATAAATTGGACGCAGCATAAGAAGTTTCAATAAAGTCATAAACATATTTTTTTTATATCATCTACTTACTTCTTACATTAATGTCATCTTTATTCTTCAATTCATTCAATATATCGTAAGATAAAAATTTTTATTACTTATAAAGCCATCTATAAAAAAGTTTTTAAGTCGCATTTAATTGCAGACGTTGATCGATTAGCATTTCATTTGTAAAAATCAATACAAGAGATCTAGCCGGAAATATTACAAAAAGGATTAAATCTTGCTCATTAACCTAATCAGTTGAACGGCGTCTATTTATATATAAGATAATATGATTTGCATATTTCGTATTTTTTAAATGTATATATATAGTCATAATTTTATTTATTTTATTGTACTGACTTCTATCCAAGAAGTCCCCTGTCTACTGTAACCAAGGTTTCTCAGATAGTATGGATCTGATTTTTTCCAAATTTGGTATTCTTATCTCGGAAAAGGTGACAATAGTATTTCTTAGTTTTTAGAGTTTTAATCTGCACGGAAAAAAATCTGTTGTAAATTTAACTACAATCCTTGTTGAAGTTATAACATACTCTACCAATATATAGGATCACACCACGTATGGTAACGTTTACCAGTTACGTGTAGTTAAATAAACTGTGGTATTATTTACAACACGAACTAGTAAAAATAACTCCATGATAATATAATGTAGTTAAATTTTTGACACTTGAATTTATTTGTCAAATTATAGGTTATGTTGTACGCATGCGCAACATTAAAATCTTAAAAATATAATTATAGAAAAAAGTAAAGATGGCTCTGATGTTTTTTTTTTCAGCCGTTTTACAACATCTTGGAGTAAATTGTACATTGTATCTAGTATTGTATACACCAAAAATGGTAACGATTACAGATTTGTTAAAATTCATGGCGTAACAGAAACGCCAAAATTTGTTAACTGTACAACACTCAGCAGTTGTAACTGCTACATATATTTACTACACTATGGTAGTAAAAAATACTATACGTTAGAGCTGAATACATCAAAGTGTGTTATCTGCTGTTACATTTGTGGTTATAGTGAACACAAAGTGCAGTAAAATTATTACTAGTTTAGTGTTGTCATTTTACACCACTATTTTTTTCCGTGTGACAACCTAAACAGAACTTATGACCCTTAATTTTTAATTATTTATCAGCACAATGTTATTTCTAAGGTAATAGTAAGTATCTATTGTAATAAGCTTGAAGATATTAGGGGATTTATAGGCTGGAAAACAAGTTCTGTCCGCGTATTGACAGCGACAAACCCCTTTTTAATTCGTATAAGAGCACAACCAACAATTATTTTGACAGTGAATATTCGTTTATAAGGTTCTTGTCTGAATACTTACATCGGTTATTACTTAAACTTCAATCATGCCTTCAACATTCATAGCGTATTCACTAACGTGGTCTTTATACTAAAATGACTTTTCTAATAATTTCAAAGGTTCAAGTTCCATTCTCACCTCATTTGACGTAAAACTTTTCATTAACAAGCGTTTCAATACAAAATTGGAAATAAAATGTATCACATACGATGTAGTAACCCATGATACTCACTGTTTGACTTGATTTTAAAAATACTTGACTTAAATTTGTCTTGAAATCAAATCAAACTTAAACCAAATATAAATATATAAATATCAAGATTTCGCAAATTATATCATTTTAGAGTTCTAAGATCAAGTGTTAATTAATTACATAACACAGTCAGTTATTTCATGTGATGAATCACCAGATAACCCCATCATTTTTGACATAGACAGTGTACCAAAATATAGCACGCATACTTACAATAACATATTTAATAGTTATAAGTATTGGAAAGGTCACTTAGTGGTGCGGTTGACTAGATAGTTGTTCAATAAGTAAGTGGTCCTGGGTTCGAATCTCAATGGAAGCCCAAGATATTTTTTCATAGCATTTCGGATTCAACGATCGCTAATGACCATAGTAGTTGACGCTACCTTAAATTAACTAACAAAAAAAAGTATTTAAAAATTTAAAATTTATTGCAAGTTGAAGAAAATAGGCAACCTCTAATTTCTAATTACAATTAAAAACTAAATATAAATGGAGAATATGTGTAAAGTTTGTTGATTTTTTTTTTTATTACACCTAGTCATGTCTTTATGTTATTGTAGTAATTTTTAAATTATGCTAAACGAAGTTTTTTTATTAAGGTCCAACTGTACATATTTTTTTAAAGATACGTGAAAAACAGTAAGCGGTAAAGGGAAATTGAGGGGCGATAAATGTAAAAAGTTTTTTTTTTAATGCGCACCTGATACAGAAGTGCATAGTTATTTGGAATACGTACCGTGCATAGGAATAGACAACTACATGAACATTTTTTATTTGAAGTAAGTGGTTTGTGTGTGTGTGAGTGGATGTTGGATTGAGTGTGTGTCGGAATGAGGGGCAGAGGGAATTTGTCGCGCGCCTCGACCGTGGGAAAACTGTGGCCCACGACGTTCCCACACATGTGCGATGTGTGCGAGGCAGGCGACACCACACGAGCTACGTCACTTCCTCCGACCTACCGATACCGGGTGTTTAACATAAAGACCTCTTCAATTCAGACTAACCACATACAAACATGCTCCTCATAACAAATATCTGCCTTTGCATTATCTACATTATCTTAACAACGGGTTGAAACTAATACTTTCATCAAACTTTCCATACAACATTTAATACTTACCTACGTACAATATTTCTGTACGAAAAATAATTTTCACAAATGTTTTTTTCTCCCTTCACTATTAAAAAAAATTGGCTAAGTGCGTGTTACACCACACACAAGAAAAATTTCTCAAAATTCAAAAATAATGTTATAAAATTTTATCGGTGGGCTTTATTTACAACGATATAATATTTTGTACACAAGTTTTAAAGAAAGTATTCTTTATGTTCTACAACTACATATTTTTTTAAATTTTCAACCATTAACTTTATACTTTTGAAGTCAATATCTTCGTAACTATTTAATCTGATTAAAAAAAAATTATTTTAGGTCAGTTTTGAAATTTTTGGAAACTTATCCAAAGACACCTTACACGATTATGTTAACTACATTTTTTTTTCAATCAATGAATGGAATACCACTTTTATTATTTTATTTGTAGGTAATATTACTTCGCCACTACTTATATGTTCATAGTAGAGACCTATCTTCGAAATTTTATGTTTTCAGAGCCAATTTTTTTTCTTTTAATAAATTGCTATAAAATACTTAAATAGGACGAAATTAGAAAAGTTCAGTTTTGCAATGAATACTAAAGAAGGTGAAATATCTTGGATAAAAAATTAAAAATTGTGTATTCTCGTATAATTAAAATCATTTAGTCATCGAATCAAAATGAATTTCTTTATAAGACTTAAATTTTATCTTCATCTCATATCTGGTTTCCGGTTCTGATTGAGACCTTCAGCGTGGATGTAATCTTAATAAAAATTTTCTAATCATTTTTGTGATTACTTTCCTTAAGACAGTTCTTCAACTTGATTGAACTTAAGATAGTATATTCTGGTACTTAAACGTCAACATTAATTTATTTTCTTTACACGAATATATAACGAATATTTAGTTTAAAAATATTATTTACTTAAATATTTTATAATCGTAGTAATATTACTGAAGATTTAGTTATTGATATGTCTCAGTTGTATATCTGCGCCATCTGGAGTCGTAATAGTAATAAGCACAATGGTGAAAACTTTTATTATTGGCATATTAGTTAAGTATTAAATATTTTTTAAAAATGGATAAAATTTTTTTTTCATTCTTTGATTTTTTGCTGAAAGAACTTATTTTTAATAATTCGTGGAGGCTAAGAGTTACAAAAAGTTTCAAATAAAATTGTTAAAAATTGATGACAGTAAATACTCTTAGCATATTTTCAATTTAGCTGTTCAAAATGATAAGAGATATAATCAAATTTCCTTCAAAATAATATTTTCACTGTTGAGCTAGTACCGTTTGTTTACACTAGATGGCGTAGTAATAGCTAATACTTAAACTAATTCGTGTGTGTTTTTTATTTAAATTGAAATTACAAATTTTAGAACTAAATCACGTAATTTTTATTGTAATGTTTAAATTCCTTTAAATTTCTTTTTAGATTGAGTCTAACTCCTTAGGCAATCTCGACGTTAACGCCCACGACGCTATATTTTCGCGTCAATATGTCAAAAACGCTCAGAACGCTTTAAAAATTTACTGGGTAGGCAATACCAAAACGTCGCTGGCTTCTGACATTTTGAAATTTTTATAAATTAATAAAAATTATAGGTATAATTTAAAAATTGTATTAACTAAACAATTTCATTTAAAATTTCCGCAATATTCTTTCACTTTTCTACTTTTAATTTTATATTTGTCTTATATTTTTATATCCTCTTATTTTTATCTAATAATATTTTATAATATTTCACCAATTCACAAATTCCAAATCCATTTTAAATTATCAAATTTTTTCAGTTATAAATTTGTGTAGAACACATTTAACATTTGGCAGCGTCAAACGCGTCAAAAGTTGAAATACATTCTACTTTGACGCGTTGTGAGCGTACCGTCCGTCGTGTCGCCGTCGAGTTTAACCATTCCTATGGAATTCTATGTTTAACTTTTTTTTTGACATTTTGAAGCGTCAGCGTCGTGGACGTCGAACTTGATCAGGCATAATGAAATCAAACAAAGTATAGCACATAAAATGTCTTAATAACTCAATTTTATTTTGTTAAAATTAGGTTATAAGTTACGCGTGTTGACCGTAACAACTTTTATTAAGTCAACGATACAATCAGACTAAAGAAGTATAACTTCTACAATTATTTACGATAAAACAACTTGTGAGAATATTTTCAGATGCTATCAAATCGAGTGTGTTTAAAATTTCTGAGATACCCCTTACAGAAAAATTTAAATTTGACCAGATTAAAAGATATCTACAAATTTTGATGTATTCGATTTAGTGATTGGAATTGTTAATGAACTAAATGATTGACATTCGAGTGATCAACATTCTACGAGAATACATTTAATATTTATTTAAAATCAATGTAACACATATTCGTGCAATTCACTTAAAATTTCACACAGAACTCCCAAGGATGTGAAGTTTCTTAAAAATTGGAATTGGGAATCAAGTGAGTAATGTTTCTTCGTTGTTTATTTTGATCCGGGAACTTTTGAAAAATAATGTTTTAAGAATTCAAGGAGGTTCTATTTTGACACTGGTATTACACATGTAGGTATTTGTCAATGCAAATAACATACAAACGTGACAAGCGTTGATGATATAAAAAAAATCGTATCAAATGCCTTTGAATAATTTACTTTCCAACCTTTACTGGGTTTACTCATCGGTACATCCGTTTTCATCAAAAATAAATTGGCTTTCTCACAGGGTTCCCTGTGGGTCCCCATAACGTAATTTAGAAGTAGCTACTTAAAGAGAATGTAATTGTATGAAGATTTTATTGTACAGTGTACACTCGGTATATTTAAACAACGTGTTACAGAGAAGGACGTCAGCTAGGATTGCCAATTGACCACCGCTTCCGCCTTTTAATTTCAATGTTTTAATGTTGTCTGTCTGTCTGTCCATCTTTATATGTGAGAGAGAGTTAATAACACTGATTTATTTATGACAGATTCCAGGATGAGACTTTTCAAATGGTAAATATTCGCAGCGTAACTCAAACGGAACAAGACGTACCTACTCACATATAATGTGTTTCACTCTATTATTCTTTCATTATATTATTTTTTATAATTATTTTTCCCACATTCTTTTCACTGTAAACAAAGTTTTAATAAAGGTAAGAAAGAACTGACAAAGAAATCGGTTTCCTTTTTTTCTCAAATCGTACGGTTTTGTTGTTGGTTTTCTTTTTGGTCATCATAAAGAAATTTGAATTGGAAAATTGGTATGGTATGAACGAGTTGTAGATGTCTATCATAAAAGTTTGAGATATTTTTTGCGCGATTTTTGAGTTGACTAATGGGGTTTCTATAATGTGAAACGAGTTCAAATAAATCGCTGAAGTCGTTGGAATTGTTCAGAGAGGCGACGACAACAACACTCACAGAAGCTACAACATATATAAAGTACAAGTTTTATCGGGTCGCTTTCATCCACACCACCTTCACGAACAAGTTGTACAAATATATGAATCTACTTACTGAAGACGTGAACATGTTTGAAAGACCACGATTGATGGCTTAATGTGGAACATTTTATGTCCATATGCAACAAGTTAAGGGAAAACAATACGAACATTTGTATATATTTTTTTTCTTGAATAAAACACAAATGATATGCGGTGAGTGATCGAATGATCGTGATCATGTGTAAGTATATGTATCTACCAACTTACAGTGAACTTTCAATAAGTTGAACTCCAAAGGCCACATAAAACTGCTCGGCCCTATCTATAGTTTCGCTTATTAAACGTTCGTTTAACAATGAAGAGCTAATCCATTATTTGACTCATATAAGGGAAAGTTCGAGCTATCAAGGAATCATCGATAATGAATTTGATATCATTTCTTATCTATTTATATAAATAAAATGAGCTGTTTTCCAATGTTCGTTATTAACTCAAAAACTACTGGATAGATGTAGATCAATTTGTTTTTTGTTTTACTTCTTATATACTTGGTCCTTATCTAAAAAAAGAATTATCACGATATCTTCATTAAAAACAAAATAATTAAAGTTTTAAAAATGCGATTTTTACAAGCAAAACGCGTTAAGCGATGGATTTTTCGTCGCTTCGATAGAGTGGGGCAAACGATCTAATACGCATGGGCTGGAGAGAATAGGTTTCTCCTTCCACCGCCTACTGATTATTTCATATTTGAGCGTAGACTTAATGCAGCTCAGCGAGATATTAGATTAATAAAGATTTTTTGAATTCTATTTTCTATTTTTGTAGAAGTTTTTAAAACATATTTTTTAGTCTTTTTTTAAATTCTCTTTTAGCATTTTTTTATATTTTACTGTAAATATAGATTCAAAATACATTTTCAAGTTACAATCGTTACAATAATCACATTACATTTCAACACTCCCTTTTATTATTGCATATATTTTTTAACCAGAAAGAGTTAAGTTAGCAACAATGACATTTTTTTAAAAATTAAACTATAGGTACACCAAAAAATTACTCCCTTAGAATCCGCAATTTCCCAAGTGTATAGTTTTTAATTGATTAATAATTAATTTTTCTTAAATTTGCAAACTAAAAATTAGAATTTCTGTAAAATACAAAAAAGTCCCTTTTTTATTTTTTTTAATTACTCCTTAAATGCTCTTCTGGAGCCGTAATTGCTCCAGGTGTATAGTTAATAGTTATTAAATAATTTTTTTTTAAAGTTTCAAAGTCAAGAATTAAAATCGCTATAAGACCAAAATAATGATTAATTGAAATTTCTTTTTAATTCTCTATCTGCTCTTTTCATTACGCAAATAATTGTAAATTTTTTGCAATATTTTTAATAATTAATTATTTTTAACTATTTATACATATATTGTTGTACTATGACGTCATCAACTGTGTTGGATCTTATAAACATGAATAGTTTAAAAATTGAATTATTAATTAACTATACACCTGGAGCATTTGCGGATTCGGAAAGAGTATTTAAGGAACAATTTTTTGAAAGAAACATTAAAAACAGTGGTTAATTTGGATTACCTACTTATATAGCAATTTTTATTTTTGAATTAACAATGAAGAAGTAACAATTTAGGAGACATTTTTTGGCATTTAGTTAAAAATGTTCTACGCTTAGTTCTTTCCGGTTATTTTTAATATATTTTTGCTTTTAATTTTTTTAATGTTTTTCCTCTGTAAATTGTATATGTTCTTAACATAATAACCTACGCAAACGACGTCGCGGGTATCAGCTAGTAAAAAATATCAAAGCTCTATATGACACCCCACAAATTAAATGATCAAGCTACGAGTACGACTTCTAAAGGTGGAAGTTCTCGAGAGGCCTGGATGAAACTAGACCCAAAAATCTATATGAGATTGACTAATCTATGAAATTGGCTTATTGAGAGTTCACTGTACATACAAACATCAAAACCGTATTCTCGTACATACGAATAATATTATCGACATGGTTCAGTTCGAGTCCGAACGCTAGCTCTGTAATTATCTATTATTTATAAAGGTCTTGGTGGCGCGGGCAGAAGCTGGAGGCAAAAGGTGCTTGTTATGTACCACATAGAGAAACAAATTCGTTGAGGCACGCATCGGCTTCAGAGCATCTTCAGAAGTGGATGCTGTGAGAATGGATACTGAATTACCAGAAGACGAGGAAGAATCTTCACCGATATAATATCTCGCATGAATGAATTGAATCAAGTATAGCGAGTTCTGCCGCCTTCATTCATTTCAAAACTACCCTGAGGCGGCGTTTGTCGTTTAACTTAAACACTCTTACGAAGATGTTCTTTACTTGTGATGAGAGATACACCACATCGATATACATATATATACACATATTCTCGCTGCCCGATCCGGTCAACTTGTCTAACAGCTTCGGATCAAACTCAATGAAAACAATAATTAGAATATATGGGGCTTTACCTACCATTTAAATTTAAAAGGAAAAAATCGTTTTACATTTTTGTTATTATTATGGGTATCGATATGTATGAATAGGTATACTTAAATATATTTTTGGATTTCGTATAGGAGTTTAACTTTTTAATTATCACTCATATCGAGTACAACACGAACGTTTATTGAGCCTTTAAAGTTTAAAATGTAATACGGCTTATTCAATATTGGTGATAAGAAATTTTCTTATTTGTCAAACAACCAAAGATTTATGAGAAATAAGAACTATAAAGTTTAGCTTTAATATCAACATTTTTCTTTTAAAAGATAAGCAGATGAAAAGTTAGGTAAGATATAATGTTTGAAACTTAGAAATGAAAAAAGGTGTAAATTTACCCCGTTTAACCCCCGATAGAAAAGATGGATCTTATAAATTTGATATGTGCCTGATATGTGCGTGATTTTATAATTATAGTTGCATAATTCAAACGTAACTACTGACAGTATAAGTACTTTGAAATAAAAATACAAATTGTAAAAACTTTGGACATAAAAACTCGTGCAGTCGGAGGATCCCCCTTAATAACGAAGTTCTTTACATGACGTCTTACGTTCTTTATTTAAGTAATTATAATACATTAATAATTTTAAAAAAAAAAAAAAAAATTAAAAAACTAAAAATTTTTACGTTTTAATTAAAATATTTATACACATATTTAAATAACTTTACATTTGGATTTCACACTTTGACTTATATAGAATTCTAGCTAATAGTTGCCTGCTTTGGTGAGCGTATCTAAATTAATCTAATTAAATAATAGAAAACTTTACCCAAAATAAAAAGTGCAGCTATTTTAACCAATAAAGATAATTATATATTTCTAGACCTTTGTTTCGTAGGAAGTTCATGAAAATCCGTTAAACTACTTTTCCAGGAATAGATATAAGCTATCTAATAGGTAGGTTCTTTACGTTTTTTTGAATATTGTAAAATACCTATATTTCTGCTCCTTTGAGACTTGAGAACCTTTCACACCAAATGTCATATGAAATCATTTATTAAGTTTAGTAGAATGGATTGGTAGCTGTTCTTTAAGAAGCGTATATCCTATTTTAGGATAAAACATATTTAATGTGTAATCTTAAGATCTGAGGTATTATAAGTTTGGTTGCCTTAGGTTCACTATTCTAGGATATAGTATTTTTTTAAATCCATTATGTCTTATCGGCAAGTCTGCTATTTCCCGGACTCCAAGATAAGAAAACGGATTCTTATAGATCTAGCTAAAATAAATTGAAAATTAAGAATATAGTTTTTTGGTAAAAAACAACGCGATGGTCACATCTAACTTGCTATTTTCTCTTGAAAAATAAGTTGGGCTCTTCCTAACGGCTTCACCCCTCTTACAATTAGTCAAACTCTTAATCGGGATCACTTAAGTCGAACTGTCTGTTTTAGTTATTTATTCTTACGGGTGTCATTTTGGAACTAAGATATTTATTTTTATGAATAAAATCATATTTACTGCAGAAGATTTCTTTCTCCTCCCTCGATAATTCCAACGTTTACTCAGCCGAACTATTCATAATATATTAACTACCTGTAAATTCACAATGGATTTATGGTTTCTAGGAATTTAACCTATCGCTATACTTCTATCATCGTTATAATTTTCAAATTTGCGAATTTATAAGAATAACAAATTTTTAGTAAATTACATAGTTTAAAATAATGTCGTCTCTACTACGATATGATATGTATATGTACATTATATCACAGCTGCCTGCCGATGTATGTTTTTCGTTGCGCAGTTTTTATAGTTTTTATTTTTTTGCTCAGAAAATTAAAATTTTTTGGGAGAAAAAGTACTTTATAGCACTTGTTATAGTGTTCACTACATGTATCTATGTGAAATCTCGTCCCAATCGGACCAGCTGTTTTCAAGTTTGCCAAGAACAAACAGGCAGACAGACAAAACTATTCGAAATAAAAAGTAGCCTATAATGTAAGTTACAATATTTAATAACGTTTTGTGAAAATTTAATTGAAATCAGCTCAGCCGTTTTCAAGTTTACGCTGGACAAACAATGTTTTTTTTTTTTTGAGGGAAAATTACAATTTAAATGGCATTTATTTTTTGTATAACATATATATGAAAATGTAGGTAATAAAGAGTTTTCAACAAAACACCTAACCTTTTTTAGATTAGATAAAAATCTCAGCTGAGAAAAATGATTCCGTTTTTGTTCGCTCGCGCAGGTAAGACGGAACGTTTTTATTATATTTTAGGTATTCAAAAAGCAGAAATCTTTAATATTAATATTGGTATAGATAGATTTAAAAACCATTATAGTTTTTAGTAGAGTCGATAGAAGTACTATTTAGTATCTAAGTTCAGTAAGTTCAGTTTTTTATTCTATCTCTCTCTTTCTATATCTTTCTGTTTCCCCTTTCTCACTCGATGCACGTCATTGTACCAATCACTGTTGGCAAGCAGTGAGTCTAAGGAGTTAGTGAAAAAAGAGAAGAGAAATAGATAAAGAAAAAGAAAAAGGTAAGGAAATTATAATTGATGAGAAAGAGAGGAAATATCACCTGGAGGAGGTAATTACATGTTCCAATACGTGATGGTTTCTGCTAGTTCACTCTAAGCTCTATAAAGGGATATCGTCCCAAAAAAGCTCTAGAACTCTGAAAAGTGCAAAATAAAATGTGTTTGTTGTTCCTTCAGCTGCATTAAATGTGTGAAATAAATAAAATTAAAACAAAAAAAAGCCAGTAAACTAAATATTGATCTATGAAGGTATAAATAATAAATAGATTCACCTTTACTAATTTTGAACAGCGAATGGGAAAACTTGCAAGTCTAAAGGAGAGATTTACTTATCGATCCTTAAAGGCGACGACGCGACGTGGACGCCTGGATCAAAATATTGATAGGTACTTATTAGAGATGCAACGAATAGTGATTTAGCCGAATACCAAATATCTCTGGGCTGAAGCGCCGAATATTCGGTATTTTATTTATTTTTTTTATGATTTAGTATTCTGTAATCGGTCGAATAGTACACAATATTCGGCCGAATACCGAATATTAGCCGAATATTTGTTGCATCTCTATAGAACTTATAATAAAATAAAAAGCTAACAACACAGCTTATTGTATACTTTTTAGATTTTTTCTTTCTTTAGAACTTTATTTGACGTTCCACAACTTTTAACAGGTAAAGAATAAAAGTGAAAATATAGATTATAGTACAATTAATATCTAACAATAAATCTAAAGAAATATTTTGTGTTGCAACAATTAAAAACTCAACATTATCTTGATAGATTTTAAAAAAATTCCGAAAGCAATCATATCATATACTTCTTTATTACGTCGTTTAAAACTTGGTCAACAGATGCGCGATCGTTAATTAATTTCTCAAAGAAAATCCAATCTTTGAAAAAAACTTTAAGTGTAGATTTCAACATCATGCACAACCACTTTGTTTTTCCTAACTATATATTATAACATTTACAAACGTTGACAAACACTTTTTCAAACTAAATATTTTGCTTACCGCTGACGAAACATTAACCACTGGTGATATGTCAGAAACATCTCCATTTACAAGTTCAATCTCACGATAAGAAATCATTAGAAATAGTTTTACGTTTTTGTACTAGGTACAATAAAACAATTATAGGATTTATCTTTTTAGACATGCGTTTGCCACAAATATAAATCAGTCTCCGAGATTAATTATAAAACTATAAAGTTTTAAAGGCTGTATTCTCGATAAAGATTTAACAGCTTAATGTCGTGTCGTTTTGATGCGTCTTTAATTTGTTCATAAATAATTTTTTTTTTTTTTTTTGAGTAAACGTTTCAGTTTTTCTATATATGTTTAAAGAGATATTAAAGATAGAATTTTTTTTTGTTAGGTAGGTACAAAGTATTTTATTATGTAAACGTATAACCTTTATAACCCGACTCAAATCATATGATAATTCTTTTGATGTTGACGTCAAGTTTCTTCATTTCTCTTCTAAAAAATGTTATATAGGTAGATATGTAAATAATTTGGTTATAAAAGCTGTACATTTATTTTTAAAGTTGTTATAGTTTTAAATAATTGTTTTAGTGGGTCTTCATTTATAAATTTTTTACTAAAAAATTTAATCAGTATTAAGGACTATTTAATTAAAACGACAAAAAACTTATGTAGTGGGTCTCAAAGCTTGTTTAAATAGAAATATTTAGATTTTTTTTTATATTTAAAAAAACATTTTTAGATTGTAAGGTGAGATACTGAAAAATCGTTTGGGTTCAATACTTTTATTAACTCGAAGCTTAAATTTACTATCGATTTTCATAATATATAGCTTTAGTCTTTCTATAAAGGAAACGTTAAAAAAGGCCGATCAGATTTTCTTTCGGAATGTTTTGGGCCGAATGTAATATATGGATATGTTGTTAGTTGATAATGAAGTTGATCCGAAGCAGTAACACGCATCGCGGCTATTTCATCCAATTATAGTTAATTTTTATTCCCAGAGCAATTTAGTAATCAAAGGTTGTGTATATGATAGTGATCGAGCTGCTCTAAAGTTGTGGGAGAAGTGTGCTATGTGTGCAGTCCAAAACCGAACCAGAAGTTGATCTAATTTCCTTCTGAGGAAGAGATCGATGATTTGCCTAATTAAAGTTCAAAACATTTATTTGTTGTTTTTTTTTCTTCAATATTGCAAGTATTTAAATCTAAGTTTGCACGTTTTAAATTATAACAATACGTCAACAAATTTAAACTTTCTCTCAATAAATCGTAAGACTGACGAATAAATCTTGAATTCACGTTTAATCAATCAAGGCAAAGCATATGCTAAGAACTAAATACATTTCCATCTGTAAACAATGAAGTCGTGCACTCGAAAAAAAATCACTCTCCAATTCATGTATTATTTAGTAACGTGAAAAATTATAATTTAAAAATACACTTCACATTCCCATTGTCGCCAGGCCACCATTCAACATTCGATTTTTCTCGATCGGTAAATGTCAAGCTTGATTCCATCAGAGTCTCCTTTTCAAATTTCTCTGATTCGCTTAATGATCCTGAGAAATGTTTCGGTTTCAATTCATCGTTGTCGCTACATTAACATAAAAATTGTTGTTCTTTTTCCACGCTTGATAAAAGTGTTTCGAGACGGAAGAAACCATCGAAGACACTCCTTGGAAGTTTAAAAACTGTTATTATATGAAATAAATGAAACAGGTCCAGTAAATATGTAAACGGTGTTTATTTCTTTTTGGGATGAAAAAAAAGTTCTAACGACTTGGATTTACTGAAAGGTAAGGAGTAGCGTTTCTCGTATCATCTTCCAGATGTACACAGAAAGTTAGAAGAGCTTCTCATACGGATATAACTACTTTACCTCATATTTATAATAACTGATGGCTTTTAAATGAATCCTTGGAACATGCTATTAAACGATTTTTTCGTTCATTCTCTCTTAAAATAATAATAATAATAATAAGTTTTACAAACATATACACATGGATATATAAAATGTTTTTTCCGAGTTGAGTGTGGAATTAAAATTGAGTCGCGCCCCCACCTCATTCGCGCAACGACCTTAAGAAATAATAATCGTTGTGTAGGACCCCATAAGTTGGAAAGAAATCTTTTTTCAATGTTTTGTGTTAGGTTTGTTACATAATAATTAGTTGAAGTTGAGCGAGCTGAAGAAGCCGTAGAAAAAGGCAGCGAGGCATTCTCGTGCGCTGTGGAATGCCCCCAGGGGGCGGCGCCGCAACTGCCGTGGGAATCGCGCTCTTGGCTCACTCTCAAAACACCCGCGGCCACCACTGACGAGATTATACACAAATACATGCGATAAAAATCCGATTCATGTGCACACCAACATTCATGTGCACAGCTCAGCTTTATTCCCTATGCACATCGCATACACACAAACACAATAACTATACGTTTCGAGTCCTACACATATAATACATAATCTCATACTTACAAGTCATGTCTTATCTGTTATCGGACACGAGTCAACGACAAATATCACAACAATTACGTGTTCGAGTCGCTTTTCTCGCTGCACTCAACCATTTCCGGGCGACGATTCATTGTTACGTATCGTATTCTATTTCAATTTCACCACGTTACGATGTCATCAAAACAAATCAGCACTCACTTAATGATATCACGACATCATTTTTACAGTCTCATGTTTCAAAATATTTTTAAGAAAAAAATCAAATAGACAAAAATGCTTTCTTATAAATAAATCATCCCTTTCATACCGCAAAAGATTATTCAAATCAATATACACTTATCCCTCGATTTACGCGGTACCCATTTTACGCGGTTTCACTTTTACGCGGTTCGGAAAAAAATCACATTTAAAAAAATTAAACATATTTTGATATATAGGATTAGCAAATAAAGAAATCAAAAAGTCAGCATTAAATGCTTGGTGGAGAGCATTATAACTACAAGTAGTTGAACCTGATCATATAATTCCAACAAGAGATGAGACATTTAACAACATTTTAACTATAACAAAAGCGTTTGGACAAGGGTTGGAAAATTAGTAATTCAGTGACATCGATGATTTGTTTGTTAATAATGAAATAGACGAAGAAGAATTGATTTATATGGTGTCCACCAACGAAAAAGAAAAGTCTCGATTTACGCGTTTTCTCTGAGAGCGTATCTACCGCGTAAATCGAGGGATGAGTATTTATAAACCATAATCATTTTTCCATTTATCTAGGAAAAATTGTGGATCTAAAACTATTCCAATAGATTTTTATTTTCAAAATATCTTCAAAACATGGCAAGTACCCTACAGAAACATAGTTTGCCATACAACAATTTGGTCTAGTGTTGTGATGTACTATTATATAATATAAAACGAAACTATGCTCAAAGTTGTATCCTAAACTTATTTAACGTATCTTGAATTTTTGATGGTTGAGCAATATTCTGAGATATAATAAAAAAGAATAATTCCCCAGAAGCTCAATTTTAATATAGGTTCTTATAGAAAAATGGAAATATCCACTAGAAAAAAATTCAATGTGAAAAAATAAATTTACTAAAATCGACGAAAATGTGTAGGAAAATAAAAAAATCGTAACAAATATGATATTTTTTCTGTATCTCGGTGTATGTTTAATAAATAAAATATTCTTCAAATACTAAAAAGTTCACATTCACTGAAAGAGAAGAGGTGAGAAAACAAGGGAGAGAAAAGGTGTGCACTCTGATCTAGTAACAATGAACATAAGCGACGTCGAAAGGAAGATGTGTATAAAAGTATAGGTCAACAGCTGATGAGGGAAAAATATTAAGATCGTTAATCTCTGAATAATATTATTCTTAGATGGAACAATTTTTGTTCATATTTTTACCCGTATTATACATTTTATAAAGAATATTCAGATTTTTTTTGTGATAGAACTATCAACGAATAAATCAAAATTTATAAATTGAAATATTTAATGATATTTAAAAATAATTTCCCATATTCACTATTAAATATCGTAATAAAACCAATTCTGTAGTGGGTAATTTAAATATTTTATTACTAATATACCAGGGTCGATAGTTTTTTTTAACCCAATTTCGTGTAAAAATTCTTGTTTGCATAAAATAAAAATTAACAACCAAAAACTTGGTAATTTGCATTTTTCACATAAATTTTTAGGTTATGTGAAAAAAAAGTTGGCACAAAAGTTGTAGATCTTCTTATGACCTACAACTTTGCTATTTAATTTTTTTCTTAGGATTTGTAGTTTTGTCGGAAATCAAGATAACCACCGAGACCACAGATCGACCGTAATATATTTTTTCGTACATTTTTTCTTTCATTTTTGTTGTTTTCTCTTATTTTTCTAATGGGTTTCATCCTACTATAATTTTTTTTCCCTTTTTACCATTTTCAGAAGCTTTAGCTCTGGTCTGTAAAGACTGTTTCTTAATTGTCTTTAACATGCGTAAAATTAGTATGCACTTCTGATTTAGAGCGTTAAAAATATAATAATATTAAATATATTTTAAAAAAATGTAATGATAAATTGTATATAAATATATTCATTTATTTATTTTTTGATAAAATTTGCACCTAATATTTTGCATCATATTAATAGTATGGCAGGTATTTTAAAAATTATAATTTTCAATTTAGAAGACCACAACAGCCCTTAAGTAGAAGAGACATTAAATATAACGAGGATTTCAAATATAAGACAAAATACAGTTGATTGTGCTATGTGTGAACGCGCGTTAATAATTAATTATAAGGATAATTCTAAATAATAAAAAATTTAATATTCTTTCCGAAGGAGCTCGTCAAATATGTAACAATGATTGTATGTCAAACTTTTTTTTAATACTATACTACCCATTTTTATGAGCTTTAAGGCCACTGAAGCTTATTAAATCGTACCTTTTTGGCAAAATATTATTTTTGTCAAAAAAATTTACAGGAGTTTTTATGTTTGTATTAAAGTAATGAATATGAAAGCAAAATTAGATAGTTTTAAACAAAACCAGAGCATGAGTCCAAAATATATTTTACAAAATATTGACCATTTATTGAAAATATTCTAAATAGAAAACTTCATTGGAATAGTTTTTCGCACTCATATGTTGATTCATCCTGAACTATAAGGTAAATGATCATGATAAATCATCAATAGGCATTCAAATCAATCAATAAACCCTAATGATTTATCCATTTAAGGCTTTGGCGTGTTTACATGACGTGTAATGTAGGGACAAAAAAACCTTTGCAATGTTCGTCAACGACAATTGTTCGGTTCGATTAAACCACGTTGAAATCTTCTTTCTTCGTTTGTACAATATTCACAGTGTGCTGATTGAATAATGCATGACGATAAAACGCGTACGAGGATTTTTCTCTTACTTTTTTAACCTTGCTACCATAAGGTCAAAATAATAAACATCAATGAACATGCGGTGTCGTCGATATTGTTTAAATAATTCACAATTGTCTATTACTCAATTAGTTTGACGTTGATTTTATGAGTTACATGTACGGGTAACCACAATATTAACTGCATTATTAACAGATCTATTAGCTTATTAAACAGCTGTACAGTTTCAGATTTTATATGCATACACTTATTAAGTACACATACGTAACTTATAATAAATAACATCGTAACCTTATACTATAAATGATTTCAAACTAACTGAAATACCCGACATTGTCGTAACATGGATCAGTGAAAATTTCACTAATTGCGTTAAAGAAGCTCACTTATTAATCAAAATTTTTCATAAGGAATTAGTGAAATTGAACTATTTATTCCATGATTTTCTTTTTTTAAATAATTCATTATTTTCACTAGTAAATATATGAAATTTTTACTAATTATTTAAGTAACTTATGGTTTCATTGTAAATTAAACTTATTCAATTAGATTTAAAAGTTCAGTACTGTAAAAGTAAACTTAATAATCCTAATTGAAATAGCGACTTTTCTAGTTTTGATGAAGTGAATTTCAAATCTTATAAGCTTATCAAATCAATGAATTCTCTTTTTCCCTATTTCATATTGTGAGTATTCTTATATATTCCAAGTGATTCGGTTTTAGCTGTGACAAAAAGTGAACATGCATTTGTAATTAGTGAAAAATCACTGATTCATGTTTCGAAAGTACAATCTGAAAGTGTAAGATTTATCTGAAAATAACAGTTTTTAAAATTTATTTTTCGATTTTAAGAGATCACCGTGCAAT
Source organism: Sisyra nigra (assembly GCA_958496155.1). Taxonomy (NCBI): domain Eukaryota; kingdom Metazoa; phylum Arthropoda; class Insecta; order Neuroptera; family Sisyridae; genus Sisyra; species Sisyra nigra. Next base: position 35,842,353 of record OY292316.1, on the reverse strand, counting down.
GCAAGCCGAACGGTTTCATTGTGACCTATAATAGGCCGTTCAAAATCAACATAAAAATAGCTAAATTTACAAAACATGATGTATTTCTGATTTCTTAGTATGTTGTTTGGACCCATTAGGACTATTTATTCTCAAGTTTGCAACTTTCAAAAAGTTGTGGAAAAATTTTTATAGAGGAAAAACCATGAAATTTTTGAACTTGTTTCAGATTCTGCACGGTATTTCCTAGTCCATGCATTTTTCTTCGAAGGCTATTCTGTACTTTTTTAAGAGCATTAAATTTGTTACAAATTAAGCATAACCGAAGCTCTACAGTTCAATGTGTTACCGAGGTACGGCACTTTAAAAAAAGGCTAGTTTTTTCAAAAATTTAAAATTTTAGATTTAGACCTTTTTTGGATTGAAATTGCGTCGAAACCATTGATCCTACGAGCAAAAGTTATTGAATAGAATATAATTTGTAAGAAATTTTATTTGCTTTGAATAAAGTGCAAAGCGAGGCCTGTAAGCCTGTAAGCCTGTAAGGCCTGTACGTCCCTCAAAATTTTAGAGAACCCATCTAAGGTAAAATCGCATTTTGGTGGGTACTTCAGTATTGGTGGATCGTTAGGGTTTTTTTGAGGCTAATCACCGTCATCCTCTTCATTGCAGTTTTGCACATTTCCCCAGAGCTGGTAGCTCACATCGCAGAACATCTAAGCTCTGATTTTAAGCAAGCGTAGCCATCTTTCAGAACCCCTTCTTGCATTTACAAAAGAGGAGTTTTAGGAGCTCTACGGGGCAGGAGCTTGCCGGCTGGCAATGCGGATGAGTCCAGCCGAAGGTCATACATGTTTGAGGTGGCTGCACTTGCCTGAAAGCAGGGCTTAGATGTTCTGCGATGTGTGCTACCTGCTCTGGGGAAATGTGCAAAATCCTGACGATCCACCAATACTGGAATACCCACCAAAATGTGATTTTACCTTATATTGGTTCAATAAGATTGTGAGAGAACTTCGTGGCTTACAGACCCCGCTTTGCACTTCATTTAAAGCTAATTAAATTGCCTACAAATTATATCCAATAAGTTCTGCCCGTAGGATCAATGGTATCAACGCAACTTTGATCCAAAAAAGGTCTAAAATTAAAATTTTCAATTTTTGAAAAGCTGGCCTATTTTCAAAGTGCCGTACCTCGGTAACCCATTGACGTGCATAGCTTTGGTTGGGCTTTATTTGTAACAAAATTGATGCTATTCAAAACGTATAGAATAGCTTTAGAAGAAAAATACATAGATTAGGAGATCCCGAGCAGAATCTGAAACAAGTTCAAAAATTTCATGGTTTTTCCTTTATAATTTTTCTACAACTTTTTTAGAGTTGCAAACTTGAGAATACATAACCCTAAAGGGTCCAAATAACATAGTTAAAAATCAGAAATATATCATGTTTTGTTAATTTATTGTTGATTTTGACTAGTTTATAAAAGGAGATAGAAAAATTATTAATAATGTTTGGGAGACAAATCAAAATGATGACCAATGAATGTTCAGAAGAATGTTCTTTATTTAATTCTTGATCTATTGGGAAAATTTCAAAATGATTGACAACACCCAGAGCCATATCGTGGGTGGTATGAGCAATGCCCCAGCACCAGGCGCCGAATGATAAAAATGCCGCAAAGAAGCGGCGTAATTTAATAATGTATTTAATTTTGTTGAATTCTACTGTTGCTCAAAATACTTTGAGTCAAATAAAACCTAAGAAAACGTAAGACCTTTAATTATCGCTTTTAATAAATATCAAATAAAATGTACATAATTATAAGCTTTAGCTGAATGAGAACAAACCCCATGCAAATCTTAACATTTGACATTTACCTACGTAAAAATTTCCTTTTTGCAAGCCAAATCGAAACTTGGTGAAAATAACGATCGAATGACAAAAATACTTTTCTCAACATAAACAATGTGCTCAAGAAGTCAAAACCAAGATAATAACAATAATTATATTTTAAGTAACCACACTTGATTTTACACTACCGACCTACTTTTTCATTTTTATACTACCTATTATATCTTAAAAACCAAGTTTTAAGTACAAAAATAAAAATAAAAATTATTATATACCTTATTATTATTTTCATCATCCTCTTCCTTTATTTTATTTGATTTGCGATATTTCATTTCACGTAGAGGTATCTTACGGGCAAACCACATTAAATTGAAGGCTTGCAACAGTAAAAAAGCAGTCGATGAACAACCGATGTAATTATAATCAAATATACCTATATAGATTTTTTTTTCTTAAATAAATAACTCGTTTGAAATAGCATCAGAAATAAATGGGTGAGTCTATAAAATATTATCTACTTTTGCAAGTGTGTATCTATTTTTCAAGTTAGTATCCTCCTATAACATTACCGGTTGTAGATTTGTATATGAGCAAAAAACCTGCCGTCTAAATTAATATGAGGCTATTTGAATGTTTAGAGATTAGGAATATAAAAAGGGTATTAAAAGAAGAGTTTATAGTAGCTGAATATGGTAGAACAGCGAGATAAATTGTTTATTTTTTAATTTTTTAGAATGAAACATATTATGTGAATACAAGTTTGTGTGCATTACAAATACTCACGTACATATTTATACGTAAATTTTTTTAAAAAGTGAACACCTGTCGCACTTTCCCACACTAAAATCATTCATAAAATACTTTTGGAAGGGTCAGGGACAGTAACAATAACAAAACGTACTACAGATAGAAGAGTACTATAATCAATGTTTCATTATTTGGATATTGAAGTAATTCGTTTCAATTAATTACACTGGTCAACAGTGATTTGATTGCCCTTGATATAAGATTAATTTTTGATATAGTTATATCCTAACAATTTTGGAAGATTTGCTTTAGTTCTTTTTTAATCTTTATTTTAATTTTACACTACAAGAATAGAAAAATACGAAAAAAAACAGATATATTTATAATGTAAATTTTTTAAATTAGTATGCATCAAAGTAAAGAGACAAGAAAATATTGTACACCCATGTTATACGTCAGTGAAACGCCTTTTATAAGATTTTCTTCTAAAATTTTTTAAGGGACAATCTCTTTTTAAAGGCCAACAGTAATCAACCATTATGTGGCGGTCCCATCTACCCTGATACCTTTCCTCAATTACTTTAAGATCCTAATGGAAGCGCTCTCCCTGTTCCTCACTATACTTTTCCAAATTATCAGAAAACCTATCCAGATGACTGTGGAGAAAGTGCAACTTTATGCTTATACTTTATACTTTATATTTGGTTCTAGATTCTTAAAGCTTATCAAAATTATTGCAAAATTTCTTTAAAATTTGGTGCTGTATAATTACCTAGAAAGTTTTCTATCAATAGAAAATCTTTCCAAGCTTCCCTTTCCGGAACTGTCATAACTTTGATTGATAAAATTGACATTTATCATCAATTGCCAAGTTTGAAGACCATAAAATATTCCGCCTTTTAATTTTTCCATGAGCTTTGGAAATTTTCTACAAATTTACTTTTATTTATTATTTTTTAATATTTAATGGTGGAAATATGATTTTGTCTCATAAGGGGACCTAAGAACGTGCGGGTCACCGATTTCAACCAAATTTATACCACATATAGAGTACACCTAGGGGTGTAACAGGTGCAAGTAATAGGACCCACGATTCAGCCGTTTTTGAGAAAATTCAATCGGAAAATTTTCGATACTCTTCAAGCGTTCATATACAGTTTGTGTTGAACCCAAAATCAAGTAGCGCGTAGCGTAGTTGCCGAAGTCTCCGTTTTGTAACCTATGTATCGCTGGTTCGAAACCCAGTATTTAGTCAATTTTATCATTTCTACGGCGTTTATACGCGATTACGTTAATATTTCTGCAAATGAATAAATATTTTTCAATCTTGGTATTATAAGGAAAGCGAGCAGGTTTATTTATTTATTTTTTTACACCATTACACCATTTATAAAAACTAATCTTGAATTTTTTCGAACAAGGCTGAATAGTGGTTCTTATTACTTGCACCTGTTACACCCCTAGGTGCACTTTATATGTGGTATTTTGGTCAAAATCAGTAACCCGCACGTTCTAAGGTCCCCTTGTCAGATTAATAACGGCTTCTTGACTATGTTGGCACTTGGTTCTACCAACAGTTAAGGACTTTCTCAAAGGCCACTAATCTTGTTCACAATGAAGTTGTTTTGCTCTACTATCCCACAGACAATAAAAGCAAGGGTATTTTGTGTATCCACTTTGTTGACCAAGTAAAAATTAAACCATTTTCAATTCTACACAATGCTCCGAGTAATTGATTTTTTCTTAAATTAAGTAACTTAAGTTGTTAGATATGCTGAAATCATAAAAACTAAAGCACATTCATTATTTTTATAAATATATTCGTAATATGTGCACTTGAAAACATAGAACATTGCAGAGATATCCAGGGCACCAAAAAAAAAAAAAAAAATTGTAGACCTGTGGTATTTAGTAAAATCGAAGGCTAACTCAAGCTAATTCGTATTTTACAATAATCATCAAGTGTAGTAATAAGTTAAAAAGTTTACTAGTGACTAACATATGTCAGTTTTAAATTTTTTAAAATGTACTCGTTTTTATTTATTAAAGAAGCTTAATTCTAATAAGTTTATGAGATTTTTTCAATCAAATATGAAAAAAATCAAGTCAATACGGTGTTGTACTTGTAACTAATTTTATGCTTATATTCATGAATGATTTTAGATTTGTAAGTAATTAAAAATGAAAACTTCTACTATGGAACGTATATCACGCAAATCGATAGAAATTTCATTGCTCTTTTTTGCATAAAATAAACACAAAATGTTTATTATTTTTAATGTAAAATATTTATTATTTGAATTTAATTTTGTTAAAAGTTAATTAGTAAATTATTATCAAAATATATTATATCATAGTCTACGCCTCATGAAAAATATTGTTACCATCTATCATATGTTATTTTTTCAATAAATTCAGTCGTGGATACAATCACATCGAAATAAAGCTAAACCGAAAAATGTTTTCAAGACCTTATAGTTGAACTTTAAAACACTAAAAGACAAATGTTGCAGAAGTTTTCTCTCCAAAAAATACGTTTTGCATTATAAATATTGTCACAGTCTAAGAAGCAAGGAAACGATCTTAAGGGTGAGGAGTGTTGCCATTTTGTGAGTTTGGGGGTCGTGCCTGCTCTTTAAACTGTCTCAGTCCGTTGTTCTTGTACCTCATCGTGGGTGGGTCAAACCAATCAACCAGCCAATGGGGAGAAACTTCTAGAACGTTCTCAAGAGATTGGACCCCCGTGGCGCGAAGGGTTTGAACAAAAGGATTACTCGGTAGATGTTCAAAGAAAACAAAAGAATGGAAATTTCTAGCGAACGAATGTTCTCGAAAATAGCCAAAACGATATAAAAAGAGGTTTGTTTGAACGAAGAGTCAGTCATAAATAAATCGTCAACGTGAGTGACCCATAAATCGTAAATTGTGAGTATTAAACAAATAGTGAATCGCGAGTGTTAAATAAATTGTAAACATTATTAAATAAAGTGTAACAGTGTAGTGTATATAGTAAAATATACACAGTAAGTGACTGTGACTATTGTAACAGTGAACTTAATCGTTGTTAAAGTGTAAATAGTGTAAATAAATAAACATTTGTTAAAAATAAATTTGTCGCCATTCAAACACAAATCCAGGAATCCGTAAAAACGTTACAATATGTTTACCTACAAATGTCTATACCTACTAAAGTTATTTGTGCTATAAAAATCAGTATTAAAATTTGTAAATGTTGATATTATCTAATAAACTAATTTTAATGAGATAATAACGTAATAAGACAACAAAGGTACCTATAGTTAAAATTGCTTGAAATAGAATAAGAAATTATTTCACTGCAGAAAGTTATTTCTAATGGTATCATAACTATACGAAAGTTTTTATACACGTTTTGTTTAACGAAAAGGTGAGCTATAAACGAATATTTTTATACATAGTATATCTTATAAAAATAGGTAAGTAGGCAAACGAAAAACATAATTTGACGAATTCAAATTAAAGCCGAATCGAAATCTCAAATATTTATATATTCAAGGTAGGATCGTGTGAGCATTGTCGTAGCTAATAAATTATTTTATCATCATCCTATACGTGGACAGAAAATATTTTATTGCTCATTTTATAGTAGGTATTTAGAAAAAGATACAAGTCAATGTTGATCATTAAAATGTAAGGAATAATTTATTTAACATAAGGTAAATTTGCGGTTTCATTTCCTGCATTAAAATCTCTGTGCTTGTCAGTCAGCCTACCGACCAATCAGACAAAGATCCAACCAATCTCGACTTCGTCGTCGACTCGAAAAGAAGTTATAAATTTTCTATTTTATGTCATTGTCGTCGTATATATATATATATGAGTAAAAAAAAGTCACATTAATCCTTCATTTTGATTCAACTTTAAATATGGAAACGATGTTTGAGGTCTGAATTTAACTTGCGGCTATTATCAACTCGTCATCACGCTACCCAGTTTACTTTTTATTTGCATACACAACCACTCGAACCTATACACATAAATGAGCTAGTATTCAACGTAAATTGATTTATAAATCTCATCATTTTTTGTCTTAGTGGAAAAAAAATCAAGTAAATGTATGAGATTGTATAATTGTATGAGAATCGAAAGAAACCTTCTTTCATATCGTTTATTAATGATTTTTATGGTTTACTATAGGGATGCACTCTATAACCGCATACATATACCTGTAAAGTATGAATGTAGTAGAACTGTATAATGTACAAGAAAGAATTTTATATGGAGACTTCAGCTCCTTTTATTAATAGGCCTTACATCTGTAGCTTCAACTATAATAAACGTGATCGGTTGTGGTGGTCGAGGAATGATGAGGACCTCACAAATAAATTACAGGTTTACATGCATCTAGTGTTTGAAATTGGAATTATATGTGATTATTGACCATGAATTTAGTTTGATTATTTTCATTAATAAATTATAGTGCTATAAAAAAAACAATATAAAATCGATACCTGGACGTACATATATAGTATATGAATATTCGATACGTGAAAGCACACGTTTGAAGGAAAAACAAAACGCCTTCATCTGTATAGGTGAAATATAAGCTATTATTTTAAAATTAAGCTTATGAAATAAGCACAAAAAGATTAAATTAATTGAATAAAATAAACCCATCTCCTCCCATATTGGCTTATAAAAATGTGTTGTAAATCAAATTTATTATATTGGCACTAGACATAATCGTCTTCTTAATCTTTACCTTGATCGATAAGTTTAGCAGAAAAAAATGAATAGGTATAGTATGTTAAGTAAACTGTTATTATATGAAGCGGTTAAGGATAAAACAGGATAACATCATTTTAAAAAGTTTCTAGGTGATCAAAACAACATTTTTCTTTAGATAATATAATGTAACTAAAACATCCTACTAGATAATTTGTCTAATTACAATAAGCAAAATAAGTTAGGTTTGGTCCATATTTTCTCCAAGTTTGAGGTTATTGAAGCAGTTCCAATTTAAAAACCAACTTCTTGGCTATGTTTATCTTTCGTCCCAAAATTTGATACACTGGACCTGACAACAGTAATGACTAATTATGACCTAATATTGACCAGAAATATAAATTGATTCTAAAAAAATTATTACAAAAAAATTAAACCTATACTTAAAAAAGAATTTAACCATTTTTGAATCTGTGTCAAACAAGCAAATAGCAAAACGATATTTAACTAAGGCATCTTTATATATAAAATCAGAACTCGTTAACACTCTGAGTTCTACATAGGAAAATGGACAGAGGTACAAAAATCATAATCAGCCGTATCACCAATTAGATCATAAAAGAACTTAAAAAAGTTTACTTAGAGGGAGAATCGATTTTATCATCTCGGAAAGTCTTAGAAGAGGACTAATTAATATAAATAAATAAAAAAAATCCTCCATTAAGTTGTGATGTAGCGTCGGTAGCTGTAACGACAAAAATAATTGATAAACATAGTATGAACTTTGGAGTTATGGTCTTTAAATGGATTAAAGTAAAACCTTACGAAAACGTGATACTAATTATTGGCAAGCACTCCTGAAGTTGATATGCTCTAGGTCTAAAGTCTAGACAGGAATTCGAACAGACACAAGTGAGGATATACTTCATTCTGTTATTGCAACTATTTTGCAACGAACAAAACGTCTTATTGTAGTGCAAAAATAATCAGTAGGTACTACATTTTTCTAATGTTGACTCCAAGTGTAGTAAAAACGGGATAACTTTATCCTTGTTAGCTCTTTAGTAAGAAAAAGACAGAAGCTAGACATTATCCTTCTATGTATTGTCCTCACAAATACGTAAAATTTCGATTTGATCAAAATTTTTCCAATTTATCAAAACTGTTTATACCTCAATATGCAATAGAAATCAATACGTACGAACGGATATAGTCTCAAAGTGAAAATAAGAACACACTATTAGAGTCATTAATTACATTAGATTTTGAAAAATGCCATCATTTTAAACTGTGACTGCAATCGTGCAATTATTGCACCTATGATGACCATTGCAGTTTTTACATGACAATTTTAGCAAGTCAATTTTTGCACTGTGTGTCGATTATTTTTGGTGTTTTTTTCAATATTTATTTCATTTTAGTTCCTTTTTTGAAGTGTCGGCTTAAATTTTTTGTAAAAAGTTTTTATTTGTGAATTTTTAGTATCAAGATACTGTTATAATTCAGTCAAAGATAATAGAAAAAAAAATCATTAAAATTTGATTATCCATTAAAAGTTACTATTTCATCTTTACCTTCCAAGTATCAATTTTTTATCTCAAATTAAATGAGAATAAATCAAAATGCTTGGTCTAACACAAAAAAATTATCGTAATCAGATCATCCAATATTAATTATAAATTAAAGATTACTTGCTATTTAATTTTCTATTTTAAACTTTAAGAGGTATTTTTTTTAAACGTCATGTAATCAACTTTAAGGTATGCTGAACGTAATAAGAAAAAAATATCAAAAATAGACCAGCCATTCAAAACTTAATTTTTCATCGCTTATTTTTCAACTGTAGAGGAGGACGTTGTCTGTGACATAAAAAAAATATACACATGGAGTTGTGAACCTTTTATAAATTTGAACTTTCCAAAATTTTTATTAACAGTTAGTTCATAAAAAAATAAATTATAATTACTAGCCTCTGTTTTTGCATTGACATTTTTGGTCATTTCTTTCTTCTCGTTTGAATAAGCAAACCTTTCATCAAAAATAGTTCAATCACAAAAAAATCACCAAGTCGGCACATCCTTAAAATGAATACGTGGAAGTGAATAATAACAGTTATTTGGTAAACCGAAAGAAAAAGCAAAGAAATGGTTATTTATTTTGCCACATATATGGAAAGTAACTTCATCAGTAAAAAATATTCTCCATTCAGTTGTCATTGTGAATGCATTTTAACAAATCAACACATGCTGTTGGATATATCTTAAAGGGAACCCGATTTCATATAAATCATGTAAACTTGCAAATGACGCTTTTTTTATGTAAATTATCATTCTAAAAATTTAACCACAGATGTCTTCGGGAAAATTCAATCTGTTATTTGCACACGGGCATTTTGTTTCTTTTCCTAATTTATTCAAATTACTCTCCGCGAAGAGATTCAGCAGAAAAGAACAATAACATTATAATAAAGGTCTTGTTAAATCTGGTGGAGAGACTTGTACATAATTACTTCAATAAAAACAAGAGCGAAAATAAAATTGCACATATGAAATTGTGTTTTAATACATCAAACATTGTTATAATTTGTACGTTTTTAAAAAATCGTGCCGATGGTTTTGACGATGATATAATTAATCGTTACGATAGCTTGATCGTGCATGATAGCGTCTACATTCGCTCTTAAATTAAAAACTGACTAAATTACACAATTGCTTGGGATACGTTACTGAAGTTGAGTGGAGACTGGCAATCGCTTTTGAAAAATATCAACATTTTGTGAAGACTGGAGAGAATTACCTACTATTCGCGTGTAGGTATAGATAATATGGAACACAATTATTTTGGTGTGGGCTTGGTTTAATTTGAGTGAAAGAATTTAGATGATCGATTTTAATTTCTTTTTTAGCACGAATTGTAACAAAAAATTTGCCAAAATTAGTTTCGTTGCGTTGTGTAATATAACAAGTAAGTAGGTAACTACTTATCAACCACTAATTACTATATAAAATTTTACTAATTACATGCGTAAAATAATTTTGAAACACAACTAAATAGTCTAAAAATCTGGTTATTTTAATATAGGTACCTACATTTTTAAGTTACAATAAAGTAGAATTTTATTTATTACTATGGAAATTTTTTTTTAAATAAAGCTGATTAAGACTTTGTAATTTTCCTATCGTAGCTAATGATGACCAAGACCAAGACTGTCCCAATCTTGGTATTGTCTTGTTTTTGAAAACTGCACGACAAAAACTAATTTTGCGCATCCCCTTACCTATTAGAGATACTTTAGTTAAAAAAACTGAATGTTACAAAAAAAAAAATTGTCACAAGAAAAGAATATTGCAACGAACAAAGGTAGAGACGAAGATCAGCATGAAACATTCGAGAGAAAATTCGATTTTAAAAATTAAATATTTGAATTTCCTTGGTCATCTATTAACGATCTTGAAATATACATAAGGTTCAGCAATCGAAGTTTTTAGAATATTCGATAACCGTTTGTCTATATAAATCAAACAACTAAGAACTCGCATTCATTCGAAGTGATTCAAGTAATGGTGATTCAAAGTAATTGGAGTAAATGATTTTGTAAATGAACTCCATTGGATAACTTTAGTGTTGATTTTGGATGGATAGATAATTACTTTGCTTTCCTTTTTTTTTTTTTGCTTGGACCACTAATTTTTACATTAATTTATTGTATATTTTAAGCCTTAATATGCTCGATAAAATTGCATATGTATATTAGTAGGTATATACTATTTGTATGCTTATCAGAAATTTTAGTTTTCAACACATTTTTACACGATTTTTCGAACTAAATGTAGTTCTTATTTTTGTCTTACACCGTTTTCAGTTGACATGATACGGACACCCCATTTTACTGTAGGACACGTATATTTTTTACACGTTTTTTTAGGTACACAGATTTCTGAAGAGCAGCATGTCGACCATGTAAAAAGAGTTGGGTGTATATAAATTATATATAACTTATTTCCAATTGCTTGATTTATCCTAGATTTACTAAAAATTTTGAAAATAGCTTTTGGCTTATGTCTTGTCGTCCTTTATAAAGTTCACTCAATTCGTATTCAGAAGTGTCTGTTGCAGAGAAAAATTAAGAACTTTTTCCTTATTCTTTGTTTTTCAGGGTGTTAAATCCGATTTTCAACCTTGCTTCTTCCAACGGTTGCCTCATAAAAAAAACCGCAGAAAATTTTTGAACTTTTTGAAGTTATACTTCTTTAGGCGCATTATGAAAAAATGATGATCTGCATTTCATGCATATTCTTGGTTATCACGAAATCTGGGATTCTGAAATGATTCAACCAGCTTAGAATAATAATTTAGCAAAACAAGGCATGAATAAGATTAAGACATTTAGTTTGAAAAGTAGCTAATTACTTTATTTTGCAATTTCTATGAAGCTTTGTTTTCAGGACATGCATGAATTGTTAACCAGAAAAATGATCCTGACAAATTTTATAAACGTCTTGCAGTTTTCTTTGAATATTAGTTATTGATATAAATTAAATATTATTCTCTTAATTTTATTTTTAATAATTATATCTTTAAATATATATTATGATTGTTATTATTATTATTATTAAATATTAATTTACAATTTTTTAAAATTGATTATTTGAATGCAATTAATAAAAACTAATTTTTAATGATACCAAAGAAGTATAACTTCTCACGCGCGTACATAAGTACACGCAACCACTTTTTTTATTTCTTATAGCCAAAAGATCATAATTGATTATTATTTTTTTAATTTTCGAAGAAAATGATTCCTAACAAAGTTTTTTCAAAAATATTTTTCAATTTCAATGGCTGCTAGAAGAGCAGAAAGTAGGCATATATGTATCAATATATTTTCTCATTTATTTTTAGTTTGCTACTTGAAAATTTTGCTCGTAATTACAATACAAAAAACCTTATACCAAATAATTGAAACCTTATTTCGCTTAATTTGTATCAAATTTTGTTTAGATGCACACCATATTCACGTTTTTAATCAAAACGTGTAGTTTTTAGAATGTATTTAATTTTATGACGTATTACCTATACTAAAAATTTAATCAAATAGTATTTTGGACAAAATAAAACTTTTGCTCAAAACACCAGTTGATTGGGCTAATAAGTAGGTAATTAAGAAAAAGCAATTTTTATTTACAATAGTAGCGGTCTTGAAATGTCAATGAAAGCTCATAGAAGAATAACGAAACTTCATAATTAATGTGACGAACAGAGATGGATATGTTACCAGAGCTTTTCAATGCCTCATGGTGGGTTGGAAATGCAGAAGTAAAAGCAATTTCCAGCTTCTAAATTACTAATTAGTTTTTAAAAAATATAAAAGGCTCTCGCCCAATAGCCATATGAAAAGTGCCCCAGGCGGTTTTTGAAAAATGCTTCCGTGTGCTGATTCCTCATCATGAAAAACTTATTGTCGCACAATTTTAACCCGCTACCCCCACTTGTATTGGAGTTACGGGGAAAACTACCCCAGACGTTAAATTTTTTTTTCTAGAAAACTATTGAAGATTTTTTTATGAAATTAAAACTGTACGTAGATATGGATAAAACGCATTATATATATTTTTTTCAGAATTTTTGTAAATCTATAAATTATGAAAAATATTATTTTTATTTTTTGAGGGTGTTTTTTTACATCAACCCTTAAAGTGACACCTTTTTTTAAAAATGCGAATAGGGCATTTATTATCCATCTTTCATTTAAAAAAAGTTGCTTTAAGAAATTAGTTGTCGCTCACCACCAAAATGAGGTCATCCAGGGACAGGTTTGTAATAGACAGCGCATTTCGTAAATGCATTTATTGCTTTATGACTTGTATTGTATATGCCATAATATGGTTTTCGTCAAGAAAAAAGGTCCTAAGAGAGAAATTAATTTTTGAAATTTTTTATAGGCCTATTAACAATATAGTGCAGGGATCTTTTATCCATTCTTTTACTAATAATAAATTCAAAGAAAGTTTGATAAATAATACCTACTTGTAATTATTTTCCATCTCAGATTACCTACATACATACTCAAATATTGTTAGTATTATTATTTGAATCAAGTAATATTTTTATTATTTGTTATAACTAAAAATAATTACAATCATAATTTATTGGAAATAATAATTTAGAATTTGAATTTAACCTTTGCTTAGTCGCTATAGGATTCTGCTTCTATATACGTAATTGTCTATATATTTTTGGAATTCGATTGAAGTTTATTCATTATTTCTGCTGGCCTACGTTTTTTACGTTTTGGTTTATAAAGACCATGTAATAAATATATAACCGCTGCAGCACAGACACAAAACAGCCACCAATTCTATTTCCATTACCACAATCTCATTTTTTAACACCTGCATAACTTTTTTAGTTTTATATTATCATAAGATTCATATTCAAGAAAGTAATTTGGTTTTTCTATTGAAATGCCTTCGATTGCACTCTTCCTCTTATAATTGTTCTAAAATGTTTTAAATATTGTAGGCTTAAGCCTGCATTAGTTATTATTTTGAAAAGATAACAAACTGCTTGAGCCAATTGATAAGTGTAGTTTATTATTATTTTAAGATCTTCTTCAGTAGTTCTGGGCATCTTGTAGAATTTATAATTGAAAACGTTTTTTTACATCAGTTAAAATTCTTATTGACGTTCCTTCATATAAAAAATTATTTTATCTGCCATAACAACTTCTGATTTACCTAAGTCTCTTCCCAAACCTATAGTGCAAAGATCCAGCTATCTTGCACATTGTTTAAACCGAAAATAACAATTTGTTCCTTAAATCTTTATGCCAAATACTGTTTTATTGACCGATCGTACATGTACAGATTCGACAACCCAACGCACTTGTTACAAATCGAAATGTTTTTACTTCCTCCGTAAGTATAAAAATTCTAAATTAATACTCTACTAATTATTTTTAGTTATAACAAATAATAAAAATATTACTTGATTCAAATAATAATACTAACAATATTTGAGTATGTATGTAGGTAATCTGAGATGGAAAATAATTACAAGTAGGTATTATTTATCAAACTTTCTTTGAATTTATTATTAGTAAAAGAATGGATAAAAGATCCCTGCGCTATATTGTTAATAGGCCTATAAAAAATTTCAAAAATTAATTTCTCTCTTAGGACCTTTTTTCTTGACGAAAACCATATTATGGCATATACAATACAAGTCATAAAGCAATAAATGCATTTACGAAATGCGCTGTCTATTACAAACCTGTCCCTGGATGACCTCATTTTGGTGGTGAGCGACAACTAATTTCTTAAAGCAACTTTTTTTAAATGAAAGATGGATAATAAATGCCCTATTCGCATTTTTAAAAAAAGGTGTCACTTTAAGGGTTGATGTAAAAAACCACCCTCAAAAAATAAAAATAATATTTTTCATAATTTATAGATTGCCAAAAATTCTGAAAAAATATATATAATGCGTTTTATCCATATCTACGTACAGTTTTAATTTCATGAAAAAATCTTTAATAGTTTTTTTAAAAAAAAATTTTAACGTCTGGGGTAGTTTCCCCCGTAACTCCAATACAAGTGGGGGTAGCGGGTGAAAATTGTGCGACAATAAGTTTTTCATGAAGAGGAATCAGCACACGGAAGCATTTTTCAAAAACCCCCTGGGGCACTTTTCTTATGGCTATTGGGCCAGAGCCTTTGTAATATTTCTGTAGTAGTAGCTTTTTCATTAAGGTTAATCAACGTAATGCAACCCTTGCGGATGTATAATCATTTAACTTATTACGATAAACACAATTTTCTTTAAAAAATTATATAATTTTTACTTTTTCTTCATCCCCCATAACATGCTTTTGATCGTAATGAATCGTTAACTTTTTGCTACAAAATTATATATGTATTGGGTTTTAAATACATAGATACTCGTAGATAGCTCCATCAAAAAAAAAAAAAAAAAAAAAGAAGTTTCTATGCACTTTGTTATTAAAGGACCCATCTATTATTCGATTATGTTTTCATGTGTAAAAAAATATTCTTCGTGTGAAAGATATAAGTCTAAAAGATTAGATTTTTCTTGTTACTTTTAATACGTTGGCTGAATTAAACTAAATATATGTATATCATGAAACGTATGAACTCACTCGAAGGACTCGAGGATTCAAATTAAAACTTCTACTAGTAGCCTGTATCTGATGTAAAATTAAAATTATAAACTATTAAAAAAACTTAGGATTAACTCAAAAATTCCCATGAGATTCCAATATACCCCAGACATTAACCACCGATTTCGGTAGACTAAAATTAAACCTCTTGACCTCTAAAACCAACCCCTTCTATTAATTATAATAAACATGCATTTCTCTACCTGTTATTTGAAAATAATATCAAAAAGATATACCTACGTTCTATTCCTTACGATTAAAATTAATTATACTTATGTTAATTTTATTCTTGTACCGAAGAAAGTAATTATTTTTCGTTCACATGATATTTGCATGTACTTACTTATCCTTCAATTTTTTTCAACAAAATGCAGACAGAGAAACAAGTTCCCAATAATCTGATATATTCATGTTTGATTAATTACAAATTAAGCAGCGACAATTAATTTAGATGTCAAAAGTAAATGTTTCATAAATATTCTATCTTAATTTCATGTAAAATAGCGACACATGCATTTTTAATTTTCACCTTAATGTCACGACCCATTTCGTTAACATTTCAAAAGTTGCCCTTATCTTAATTTCCATGGTGGTGAAACGTACGCAATCAGTATTGTAATTTTGTCAACGTTCAAACTCACTTTGCACACGTTTTTGATGCAAAGATAACAAAATGAATTAAAGCTTACATTGCATTGTCAAAACCAGAAATAGGAACTGATCAGGAGATGGAATTTGCATAGCTACCGTATGTAAAAAATGACTCAATTAAGGCATTCACAAACCTATTTCCCAAATTAACGATGAGTTTGAAAGATAAACGACGAAATTAAACGCGTTGAAAAACATACGAAAATAAATGCAAATTAAACAATCGTTTTCAAGTCGAGTATAATCACGAGTGAATTAATTTAATATTGACAGGATATAGATGCAGTTACATACATCGACAATTTTGATCTTTTAATTTAACGATTAAAATAAATGGATTTAAACGTGTTTTTTCGTACTATGTACAAGTTCATTAAAGATTAATGTTTGTTTTGTCATTATTATAATAATAACCGTGGTGGTTCATTAACTTTATTTCTGCTTAATGAAGTTCGTATTAATTTGGTAAATTGCATTCTTGGCTTGGTTGATTTTTGAAAAATGCAGTCACAGTTACATATATGCAGAAGAGTGTTAAATAAGGTCTGATATGAAATTTATATTACTCATTAGAATTTATGTAATCATTATCCAGTGTATTTATTTTTTGTGCTCTTTCTCAATATGAATTTCATAATTTCGTACAAAATTATTTTTTTTTTAGAAAAAACATTTTTAATAAACTAACTTTATCTATGGATGTCGAGTTTTCTATAGTGTCTTAAAGTTCAAATTTTACCTACTACCCATATTTCAATCGAACTGAAATTTTATTATATTTTTATAGTAATTATAGTCTAAGATCCGAACCTACATCGACCTTCACCGAGTTGATAATAGAATGAAACATAATTTATCATAAATTTTATATATTAGAAAATATAATTCCTAATTTACTACATTAATGATAAAATATGTTTCATTCTATTATCAACTCGGTAAAGGTCCATGTAGGTTCGGATCTTCTACTATTATTTTTATAATTTTATATTCACATAAATCAATTAAAATGAAAATTGGTTCATATGAAACTGAAGGAACTGAAACATTTCTTTTGGTTAAACAAGTTTTTTGTTAAAATAAAAAACAGTATCCGAAAAATTTAGTGTTAAATAAACCTTATTTTTTGTCGTTTTTCACATCAAGACATTGTTTACTACTGTACAACTACTGAACAGTGTATACTGTATTGTAATTATTACTCATTTTTCAATACGCAATTTGTCTGTGCTTAGCGATTTTTGATTCATATTTTAAAAAAATTTAAACTTCTAGTGTGTAGATTTTGTTGGGACAGCAAAATTACTTCGTACTATCCGAATTTCATCTTTAGTGTTATCAAGATTTCTATTGTATCAAATTCACTACTTTCTTAAATCGAAATAGTGACTTTCAACTACAAATAGCGACTATTCACTATTTTGTAGTGAAAAGTATACCACTATTTGAATTTGGTGGTATACTTTTCACTAAAAAATAGTGAATAGTCACTATTTCGATTTAAAAGAGTAGTTAATCAACATTTTTATCCCATATATTTAAAATTTTTAAGAGAAATTACTAAATGAACTCAATAAAGGATGACGCTAGAAGCAAATAGAACATCGAAAATATATTATATTCAAAATGTAATAAAAAGTTAGTAAAATTGTATGAAAAATTAGTTATAAGTACAATTTCCGGTTTATCAATTTGGCTTCACTCAGAAAAAAAGCGTGGTTTATATAAATAATAACTATACATAATTAAATCAATAAAATAATAAGTAGGCCACCTATTGGCGCAGTGGCTAGAGCAGTAGTTCTCTCCACTTCATGCGTTAAGTGGTTCGGGTTCGATTCACATTGAATCCTAGACATAAGATCATAGACCTAAGGTTAAAATTGACCAACAGAAATTTTCTGTGTTTAGACAGTCGTGATATGACCTAAGCTGTTAAAGCGACTTAAAACACGAAAAAAAAAATAATAATAAGAATATAAATGGTACAATTTGCTTTTCTTTAGAAAGTTATAAAAACATATCTTAAAAACTCTTATTCCACGATATATCCATTGTATACTAAAAGCTCACTATTGCGATGTGTGAGCATTGGATGCGGGAAGGGTTAAACGATTCTCTTATTAAGTATTCTTTACATATTTCGACAACCGTGTCGTCTAATGAAAAAATATGAAATAGATATATAAAATAAAATTCAATCTTAATCATTTAACCCAATGTAATTTTCATACATTTTCTTGATAGATATAATTAGAGGGACATATGGGTCGGTGAATTTATTGTAAATTCCGACCCATCGCTTAAACTACATACTATATAATATTATATATATATATAAATATATATAAGTATATTGTATATACATATATAATACATATACTATAACTCTAACTATATCTATCAATACAAAATAACAAGGATCTGAAAAAATAAAATAATAAAGAGCAATTTGCTCTCTCTGCTAGATGCTTCAGTGGTACTGGGTTCGATCCCCGTCGAATCCCTAGATTTAAGACTTATGATCTAAGATTTATACCTAAAGAAATTGTCTTTTTGTAAGATAGTCGTGATATGACTTTACATGTTGAAGGGACTTAAAACACCAAAAAAATAAATAAATACATTTATTTCTAAATCAATAACCAACATACTTATTTCGAGGTGGAAATTTTAATAATCATGTTATAACGTAGGTATTTCAGTATTACTAAAAGTTAACTTTTTTGACTGAGGAAATATTTAATGGTCTAACTTTTAGTAGATATAAAGTTGTAGATATAAAACTTATTTACAGATTAAAAAAAAAATTAACGAAAAAAAATAACATTGTGAAAACCAAAATTCTAAATTTTTTAGGGTTGAGGATAGTTCTGAATGTTGTTATATCTAAAAGTAATGATACCCCAAAAGTTTAATTTTAACTTAGGTTCTTATGCAAAACTGGAAATATCAGTCAGAAAAAAGAAATATATAAATATTCTTTGAGAAATATATAAATATTGTTTTGTCCAAAAAAATCTAGTTGTTTGTTTGAACAATAAAATATTCTTCAAATACTATAAATTTCATATATGATGAGAGAGAACAGAAAAAAAACAAACGAAAGAAAGAAGCGCAGACTTGGATCTAACAACAATTAACATAAGCGACGTCGTGAGTAAGATGTATATGAACCTTAACAGCTGATAAGAAAACAATCTTAAATATAAGTGAAAAAATATTTTCGTGAAAAACTATTATTTAAGAAAAATAAGGTTGAAAGAATAAACATATTTAACTATAATTAAATTACTAGAAACGAAATATTTTTAATTTTAAATAATATTTTGTACATTTTTATAATAGTTGGGATCACAAAATTATTTCTCATAAACTTAGTTTCTTTTTAAGAGTTATTATTTGAAACATTTTTACTGTATTTTAAAAAAAATTTAAAGCTATTGGAAACATTTAAGATATTTTTTTACGACTCAAGTTAAGAGTAGGTAAATATTAAACGATCAAATCATTATACATTATTATTATTTGTTGGTAATGTGTTATTTATTTGAAAATATCATTCAATAGAGGAAAAAAGTTGGTCGAAGATAAAAATAATTTCGACTACCGATCAGCATAACGAAACAAATTCATAGATCAAAGTATGGCAGCCCAGTTCCTTTCTCTCGAGCAGTAATTGATTACTGGGCTTGGTCATGATCAATGGTCCATAAATATCCAATCAGATCGATGATTTTCGTTATATATTTTTTTCAAATTTGGTCAGGTGTAACTTTAGGTGCCTGTAAAATTATATTTTCAAACTAAACCTTTCTCACTTGCGGTTACAATTAACTAAAAGTTATGTTGATTGAAATATATAAATATGTGTAGTTTGTACACTGTACACACACATCACATGAGAATTATTTCATGAATAAATTACATTTTGATAAATGGCAAAGTTGATGAAGAAATATTTTCAATCAAATGCGTTTAACAGCTAAAAATGTTTAAGGAAAATAGAACAACACACATCAGTATATACTTAATGTATATTTTTAAAAAATTGTATTGTTTATAAGTTGATATTTTTTGACTTAAATTAAAAGTAACTGTAATAAGAATTATTTATGTGTGTGTTAATGAAATGACTTTTGCATTTTAATAATTTCGTGTTCAGGGAATTGATAGTTGTTCAAGTCCTTCCGTATGAATGGAAAGAATAGCACAAGAATAGAATTTGAAAAAGAACAGATTGAATAAATATGTGAAGGATGCAAACAACAACAAAGAATCATTGTTCGATTCCAGGACAATGTAGTAAGTTAAAGTTGTTTTTTTTTCACGCGGCGTGAAAGAATGTCTTTATATTAATTCGCTTTAAAGTGTTAAGTATTTTTTCAACTTTTGTCTGTGAGAAATTTTGTGACTTGTAATTCGTGTCTTGTAACTAATTAGATGTGCAAATATTTATCATTATTTTATACCTTTTTTTTCGATGAACTGTCGGTTTTTGATTTACGAGCCGTTGATTTCAATAGAACTGCTTACGTTTAATGGCCAATAATCTTTTGTTAGTAGCTAAAGGGAAATTTTTGTTATGCTAAGCGTGTATGTTAATCTTTTATTTTTCTCTTGACTCTCGTCCAGCGTAGGTTGCATTTGTACAAAATAAAATAATCAATTTATTGCCGATTGTCAAATATAAAATGATTTAAATATCTTTATGCGTTACTTGTAACGCTTAGTAATCTGTGAAAATCAAAAAATTATATTGACACAATTCGAAATTTCTCATGATGATGATAGAACGAATTAATTGCAAGCATGACATGTCGATGGCCAACGTAATTGATATGTCTGAAAGATTTTTTTTTTGTTAGTCAGACCATCGGAACTTCTCAACTAATTATTGTAATTACAATAAAAATTTTCATTGCCAAATGAGGCCTAAAATCATTTACACCGTCTTTGTGTGTTCGCCGCTTTCTGCAATTATTTGAACATCCAGTGTAATTATTTTGTTCATATTTCCACAGTTAATTCCGGCTGACAAGATTCCGGAGGAGGAAATTCTTCCTCTCTCATATTTTGTATTTACCGATTTGTGAATTGAACACAATTTTCCAACAAATATTTCCGGTAAATGGACAAATTTACGAGTTAATTAATTTATATCGATTTATGGTTCGCTTAACTAGCACGTAGTAATTTCATATTCCTCAATCTTGTAATTGATACTAATCGACAGGCTTGGGAACTTAAAAATAATTATTCAAATCCGACATTTTATATGTTTTAATCGAACGTCTTCAAATCTATTAATAGATTTAAGAGTTCATATATAAAAATTATTTTTAATGACTTCTAACATGGCAAATCAATTAATTTACGTTGTAAGTGAAGTAAATCTCTCGAAACTCAGACCTTTAGTCATAACATTCAACAATTCGTTTAATAAATTAACAGTATGTATTACTCATTCTATGCTGCATGTTTTCAAAATTCAATTGTTCAGAAAATATGATCGTAAAATTTAACGCTCAACTTTCTGAAAGTGACTAATATTTAACCAGTTTTATGCATCAGATGTTAACTTTATACCAGTCATTATAATAAGCTCTGATTACATCTGTTAGTCATAACTGGAGCTAGCGATAACTATGACGTTTCTACTTAAATAACATATCGCGTATATACCCACGATGAACTTCTGTATAGTTTAAGCATTTCCTAGAAATGTGTTAATTAGTATGTCGTCGGCATGATATGCTGTGTTTGTAAGAAGAAAAAAATTAATTGCTCGTGAGGAACGTTACATTTTCCTAAGATCAGATTAACAATAAGCTAGTTTACAAATTATAAGAACACTAATCAGTTAATCTGGTAATTTGTTGGATCTATAGCTTCATTGATTTCAACCGTCTAATTGTTTTGGATTTCAACAATTCTAATAATAAAATTTAACTTTGGTTTAACTAGTTTTGGACACTCAAAGCTAATTTGTTGTTGAATAAATTTCTTACTTCGATTAAAATTTTTTATGGCGATGACAATGTGGTATCAAAATCATATTAATGAATATTTTTACGGCTAATAAAAGTAGTTGTTTATAAGTTTAATAACTTGTCTAATCTACATCCTCTTACACATCGTACATCGATTAAGGATTCGCTACTTGACTTAATTTTTGAGCATTTGACTTAAATGTAGCTTAAAATCAAGTCTTTGTAAATTATTTCACTTTAAATTTAAAATTTTAAGCTCTAATCAATGCACAAAATATTCAGGTATTTTGCTTGACAAATTTCCACCTCCAGTTAATACCTACATTTAATTTTTAGTTGTATCATGTTTCAGTAAAAATATACTCAAACAATTTTTTACTATTAAGCGATATTAAACGACAAAAAGATAGATAAATTAACGATTTTATTTAGTCATTTAATTTTTACTGGTACAAAGCTAAAAAGCTCAAACCAAGTAATTGCTAGTTACAAAAAGTAAGATTTTGTCATAAGTAAAAAGAGTTTATAGATATATGCTAAGTCAATGAAGAAATCGCCCTACTATCGACAGATTTAACTCTCAACTCTACGGTCATTATACCAACCAACCAAGAAGTCGCGAAATGGCTCTGCAGTCGAAGTGACTATAATTTTAAATTAAAAAAAAGAGTGTAAAACAAATTGAGAACGAAATTATAAGTTTTAAAACACAATACAGTTAAGAAATTGCATGCCCTTTCTGTATCCTGGGCCCAAATTCATACAATTTTACCTTTGGTTAGCATTAAGTCTCCCTAAAAATTTGTCGCACTAAAGAGCTTAAGATGATTTATTCGTGACGATAGGAATTAAGAAATCCCTTAAAAATCATAATGGGATTATATTCAATGATCGATTATATTATTTTGAATGTTTATATTTTTCACACACAAGCTCCAAACTTATATACCTACTTGACTACCTATCTGTTGTACCTACTTTAAGTAGTTAATTGGAAATTGTTGGATTTTAATTCTAAATGAGTAATCTCACTACAGTTCTAAAATGGCGATAAAAAAGAGAAGCATATTTTTAATACTTACCTGTGGCTCAGCCGAGAGGAATTCCCGGGCCCAAGACAGATTGATAATGTAGAACCTCTACCCTTTATTGTAAAAAAAACGCCATTCATAACATTTTTGGTGCTCCTTGTCCTAAGACCAAAACCAATGGAAGCCCTAAACGTTTATAGAGTTTTCGAATTCGGTGGTCGCTAATGACCAATGTAGATGATTTCTTGATTAATCTACCTGAAAATGTAGATGTTAGATTGGTAGCTTAGCAAAAAGATTTTTTAAAATTAAAACTTAGGTACTTTCCCAAATACTTATGATTTTTAGATAAGTAGTTAACTTTGAAAAACATGATGAAAGTAAAACCAAATAAAAATCCAATTTATACAAAAGAAGGAATTAGAAGTTGGACATTTTATTTAAATCAATTGCGATTTGTTAATTCCATAATTTGTGATTTCTATGCTTTACTAGATTTGGAAGTTTAATATTAGATATCTAATATTTGATTCGATTTTGACAGTATAAATTAAATTGAGCTCAATTAGCTTGCAACTAAGTCAAGTATAGTAAATTATAGATATAGGTAATAAATGTTTAAAAATAATAAGCATTGTTTTTTCATTCATTAATGACGAGTAATTTTTTAAGAGCAACTTCTGTACTTTTTTCTTGTTGATACGAGTACAATAATAGATCATACTAAAACTTTTTTAGTTCTTAAGTCGTAAGAACTTTTCTCGTTTTTCTTCTTGAGGGAGAATTCTAGTCTAAAGGAATGAACTGTAGTTATTTTTTAGGTACAATAAAAAAAACAAAGAATATTTTTAGCAGTCATTATTTTATCAAATATTTATTAATGTTTGAAGAATACATAAAAAGAAAATCAAAGAAAAAAATTCAAAATTTAAAAAGTTGCAGACCGATGAAGTGGAAGGTCTCAAAAATGGCGCTCCCTGTTTGTCACGATTGCAACCCTTCTTGTAATCCGAAATCAAAAATTCAAATCTATTCTTAATTCAAAAAAACGCTCAATCGTTCAAACTATAGAAAAGTCAAAAAATATTTGTTTCGCAAAATAGCGGCTGTCTTAAATAGAAATACATTTTTGACCAGGTTTTTGACTTTTCCGAATTTTTAAAAAAAAATTGTAATTGAAATTTTGTTATGGTTTTAGTTAGTGCAATAGAGGAATGTATAAAGAAAGCTCACACCAAATTTCAATTAAATAAAAACCCCCTAACGCTGTTTTGTTTTAAGGGTTTTGTTTAGCGTTCTGTCTTGAGGAACGCATCTAAAGCACTAAACGAGGTCTTACTGTACTTACATTTTTTAACGGCGATTTCTGGTCCAAAAATTATACAAATTTTGAAAAATCGGCTTAAGGGCATATTCTTAAAGGTTTAAGCTTTGAAAGTATGAAAGAAAATAAAAATTATTTTTTTTCAAATTTGTAGACTGGAACACCCCCTTAAGGTAGAGGCCCTATCTTAAGAAAAACTATATTTTGAAATTGCTCTTCTGGAAACTATTTATAACTTTTACTTTTAACAATTAAAAGTTTGGATTTAACCGATTATAAGTAAAATTTAAATAAGAACACAAAACCATTTCTCTTAAACAAATTGAATTTTACATATTCTTAACTTGAAATAAAAAATCAAGTTCCCAAGTTATGAAAAGATAAAACATAAAAAATAAAAAATAAAAGATAAAATATGAGCAACTAAACCATATTTTTTAGTTTATTTCTCCAAATAAAACATTCAATAAGATACCAAAAAGGTCAAATCTTCAATTCAATATTTTTTTATTTATGAATCATCTAAATTTTTTTTGCTATTCAAACTGATGATGGTTGGCCCGTTAAAAGGCTATTTACAAAAATAACATCTCCCTTGAAAGTTTGAATGATCTTTGGAAACTCAAATTCTATAGAATCAATTCTCCCTATACATAAAATTGTAAGCTCTGGGCAGCCTTAATTCTTTCAATCTTTGGCAGTCTTAAACCGTTAAAATGTTAACCATGAAGATTTAAACGTTCCAAATTAAAAAAAAAATCTTAGTTTATAATAAATGAATTTCTTACTAAAAACGAATCTTATTGTTAATGTTAATTGAGCAATGTTAACGTCCACTTTGATTATTTTATTTATTTCTTTATATACCTACAAGAACTTTTTTCATGTAGGTAATTTGAATTCTTTGCCCAATTTATTTCTTGTGAACCCCCAAAAAAATAATCTCTTATTTCCGGTGACAACTTGTATAATTTATAAACATATAAAAATCTAAAGAATTTTCACATTAAAATACCTAAATAAAAACTGAAAAAGTTTATTTTAATTTCATAATATTTCTCTTAAAAATCAATTATAAATTAACTCGATTTCAATAAAAATATTTTAGATTTTCAATAGTTTTTTTAGTGTGTTTATAATATTTTTCTTTAGTGTTTTATAATTTGAACTTAAAATCTGAAAAAAGGAAATTTTCAATATAATAAATAAAAAAAATTTTTTTTTAACTTGAATATTTATTTTTCATATTTAAAGTTTGATTTTTTTATAAAATAAATCATTCATTATATAGACCATTCAGGTACAATTGCGAAAATTATTACTATACATTGTTTATGATAATAATTTATAAGGTAAAGTCACTTATCAAAATTAAAATATACAATGAATAATGAAATCTAATATTACATTTATTATCACAGTAATGCTAATAAAACTATCTCCAAAATATCTTGATTATGAATAACAATTTTTGAATCATTTACTTTAACAACAAACTAAAAAGAATTAATACACGAAACTCAAAAATATGGAAGACAATTGATTTCAATACTAAAGTATAATTTGAGAGAATCTAATTAAAGCTTAATGTTAAAAATAAATTATTTGATTATGATCGGTATTTCTACCATGGTCTCCACATTGGCGCGGAATTGGTGGAAATCGATTTTTGCATGAGCAACGCGGGCGTGTTTGCAGGACTTGATGGCGGCGTGTATTGTTGCAAATGATAATGTTGTTGGTTTAAATGTAACGGTGATTGATGTTGTTGTTGTTGTTGCTGTTGTTGATATTGATGCGATTGTTGTACAAGTCCAGTTTCCAATCGTCGTATACAACTGTCCAAGTGTTGCAAAAGCTTAGCGCCGGCAACAGGATCAACAGGTTCTTTTGGCGATGTCAAAAAGTGCGACACTTCAGCGGCACAGTGTGTGAATCCGGCTCGAAACCGATCCGCGTATGTATGTTCCGGTGTCACCACCAACTGATGTTGCCGCTTCAGACTATGCAAATGTCTCACGGTCAACTCCAATATATCAGCCTTTTCCAATTTCGAGACGTTTTCACCCTCCGATTGTAATGCAGTCACCATCAATTCTTTAAGCTCATCCAAACATCGATTGATTCGAGCCCGTCGCTTCCGTTCCAACATTGGTTTCATCACTTTCCGATACTGATAAGTCCGGGAAATCGGCTCTTCATACTCATTTGGTACTAGATAAGTACTAGTAGGCGCCATTTTTTAAATTGTTAATTAAACAAACAACCAAACTAAACACACGTAGAAATTGTCACAATTGAATATCTCAAAAGATGCACACAACAAGTCGAAATGTTTCAATACGAATGCCTTTAGACATTTACTCTCGAGCGTATTTATACGACCAGAACCCGTGCTAATCGTGAATAAGGGGGGATTGATAACGGAGAGCACGCTGGTACCCCGTTTAGCAGACAGAAAGAGAACACGAGCTTTCATTGTTACGTTCATTCAGTAATGCTGTTACATTCTAACACATGATGCATACCTTTAAATGCATTCTTGAAGCACATATGGGGTTGATCAAGTATGTATAAATATGCATATTAAGCAGCTTGAATTAGGGGTGGGCCCCCTAACTGTGGGAATGTTCAGTCACTGGAAGAATATATCACACAAACACACATTTTAATGACGTAACGGTATCGCAATTATATGCCAATTGCCTTGCATATTATCTTAAGTTTTTAACATGACATAAGTTAGACTAGTATAATCAACCCCCTTATGTTATGTGAAATGCAATTCTCACTTTACTCATTGAAATAAATGCATTTATATATAATATGATTTATTTAATTCAAATAGTTACAAGTTTCTTTAAGAAATTTGTCAAGATTTTTTTTAATTCTCCCTCGTAATAAAAGACTTTTATTACGAGGGAGTTTCCATTGAATTTTAAAAGTGCAGTCGAAAGTATTTAACACGAACACGCTTAATATGAAAATATTAGTTTCGGCCCATAGTTTTTTTTTCTTTTAAGACCAAATAAAGGCACTAAAAAACTTCAAAAAATTATGATAAAATAGCATAAGTACCTATACAAGTTTATAAGAAGTGTAATTTACATGTACGTGTATTTAAGGAATAGTAAAAGTAAAGTACAGGAAATCAGTAAATAGTGTAAGTATTTGTAGTTAAATACGACAAGAAAAAAATAAAATGCAATAAAGGTTGAAGTATTTGAACAAACTGTTTCTTTTAAACTTTTAACACGAAATTTGTTTAACACGTAAATTACTGTAATTACTATTAATACCTACGAATTTGAAAATGGTAATTCTCAAAACTACTGATCGTCTTGGGTTTGATTAAATTTTATCTAATTTCATCAGGTCATTTTAATCACAATTTCAAAATATGAAGGTCATTTAAGGAACGACCAAACATTTTAAGAAGAACCAACAAAGTTGATTTCAATTAAGCACCTAGTGTTCTTTCATTGAAAAATAAATAAAAATCTCCAATTTTTACCAGTAATTGCGAGTATTTTTAAATCATATACTTAGATTTTGGAAATTTTTCAAGTCAAGTATTTGGATATTTATTAAATGAACTGTGCTTGATATTTTGGCTTGTTATTTAAATAAATTTGCAAAGCCAATATTCGACTTGATTTGGTAATTAAAAATTAATATTTGAGTCGAATTTGATTTTATTTCGAATTCTTGACCACGTTATTTGAAAATAAGTTAAGTTACTTTTAAAATCATTAGACACAATTAAGTTGTGAATTAAAACCAATTAAATACATTAATCCAGGTTACGAGTTAAATACATTAATATTATTAGATAACATTTATATGTACATTTTACTATCAAAATTTTTCCAAAATCTTTAAACTATTTTTGCTTCAATAAGATAAGAATATATAAGATGAGTACCTACCTAATAGTTAGTAAAGAAATCAAATTTTCATTGGATAATAACTTGATAAGTTATCCTACTAATATATTCCTTTTATTACTTGGAAACCTCGAAAAATCAGTTAGCTCTTATAAGCTCTAAGATGGTTTGCTAATTGTTTAAGGTTTCTCGAAAAAGTAGATATAAAAGTTAAAAAAAAATGGTAAAACTTGAACGAAACTTTAAAAACCTTTTAGATCAAAATTTGAAAAAGCTTATTTTTACTGAAGTTCTGCGAACTTCTTTAGTTTTCATTATTCTTCGGTCAATTAACGACTATTGATAAAAATAAAAATAATCTGATAATCTATCATCTAGGTACTCATTAAAATTTACTATAACTTTCATTCACAAACACATTCTAATTCCTTTAACAATAACATTTGTCCTTCTTATTTATACAAAACATTTAAAAGAAAATATTTTGCTTTTAAATGAATAAGTTATTATCATTAAAACAATAATGTGAGTACGTACTATAAGAAAGCAGTAAAATTGCTGCCAATTAATAATGTCAATTTTCATTTAAATACTACATCAAACAGTTGTTTCAAGACAGAAAAAATAAATCCTGTCATTATAAAAATGAATAAACGCCAACCAAACCTTTTTCCTCAATGAATTAACCGCCCGCAAAGCTCAACACTGTAAATTTAACGAATATTTTTTTAAATCGTTTCTCTTACGCTATTATAAACAAACAAAACTTGAAAGAAGCCTCAATGAACGCCAATAAAAATCTTAAAATAAATAATTGGAACAAATATTCTCTGCACTCAGCAAGAAATAAAAAATATGGTGCATACGTACAAAAAAAAGGCTATGTGAAAATCTACGCCAGCGATCTCCATTCATGACACGTGTGTTAAAATATTTTATCGTTATAGAGCTGACGTTGTAATTCTCTGTTTTACATATAAAAACAAATATACAAATCGAGCGATTCGAATATAATTATAATATTGATTAGTTATTGCACGTGTATGATTTGATGAGTGCAGTCAATAATAAATTTTGTATTTTACACAATAGTTTTATTTTCTAATTACTTTTTTTAAAAGTGAATACTTTCGTAGACGTCAGGTGACTTTTGAATGAGTAAAATTCTAGAAATCACATCACTAACTTACTAACAATTAGGAATGCACTTCTTTTCTTGCTTTTCAAGCTGTGTGCCCTAAATATGACTTAAAACAAAGTCAAACTCAAATATCAATATTTAAAAATAAGCAAAATTAATTTGAAAAATGAATGTCCAGTTATTGAGGCTATAGTTTGTAAATAGTAGGTATGTAATGTATATACAGCATAATAAGTAAATATAGTTTTAAGATATATGTAATAATCATGAATGAGACATTGAATATTCCATATTTCTATTTGTTCGATTATATTTATACTATGGATTTTAAAATTAAAAAATCGATAAAATTTCAACATCGATCGGCTCAGAGTTGTAGATAAATATAAAAACTAGACGAATATTAATGCATTTAATTTACATTTTAAGAAATTTTAACCAACAATTAATTCAAATATCCAAAGAAAACAATTGTAATGTCATACTTTTAAGTATTCACTTATATTCAGTGTGGAGCTAACACTTGAGAGATGTGTGGAAAAAAAGACAATGTAGCTATTATTAAATGTCACGAACAAGGAAAATGCACGTGGTCCTTGTCATGTCGTTTAATGATTTAGCAGGGATATACCTACTGGGTATATTATACACACATTGCGATATGTGTGGGAACGCAGTGAGCGACTTGATTCCCACGGGGCCTTCTTAAGAAAAACATCTGTGACGGGCTTGGCTTAGAGCCGGGTCTCGGGCACCCTCCGTTTCGGGGCAGTAACGAGGACCTGTTGTGCGACACACGCAGCACGCACCTGGCATACGAACATCGAATATAGCACACCCTGCCATTTATACATACGCACCCCTATTGTTATCCTTTTCCGCATTGTCTAGCTGTAAAATTCTAGCGGACAACGTTTCAAAACGACCCTCTCAAAACTTGAGCTATTTCAATCCAATTTTTTTTTTCTATGTGCATGCCACAGCCTCGACGTGTGCTTTTTTTTTCTTGCGTAAAATACCGACGCTCGTTTTCAATATATAGGTAGAACAGCGACCCTTTCCTACCTGTCAGACTTCACATAGCGCGTTCACTCATAATATTTTTTTCTTTTTCGAATTTATAAAAAAAAAGTTTACGATAGCATACTTTTATAGAATTAATTATTATTTATTAATTAAATCATTAGTTGAACTTTGAACAATAAAGAAGATAGCATCTTAAAGTTTTGATTTTTTTTTTAATTTTTTATGCTCATCTTTACAGGCATATCCTATGTGATAGTTTGTATATCTATATATTTCATTATCTTGGTAAATAAATAAATAAATAAGTGAACTCAACTAACGATAAGACTTCTTAAAAAGTTTACAGATTCAGTAATAAAACTTTTCATTAAATGTAATTTGTATTAATTATTTAAATTATTAACTTAATTCTTTTATACCTAGTACATAACAGCGGGAGTTTTAAACCTTGTACCGACATGCAAACGCACGTGCGCCAGCGACAAAGTGTTTAAATTGTAAAAAATTACTGTAATAAGGAAAAAAAAATTATTATTGCTTTTTGAAGTGTGTATTTTTATAAAACAGTACCAGTAGTATAGACAGTACTAAAACTTTGAATTGTTACGTACAACTATTTCACAATTTTAAACAGTTTTGAAAATATAGCGAAAAATGTTTTTCTGTACTCATTTTTAATTCCATTCGCTCGATGATATTAGTGCTAAATATGGTAAGTGTTAATCACAATTACGAAATCAAAGCATAAAATAATTTAATTGGGCCGTGTTTGTAGATTGAATATTTTTTGGAAAATCTAACTCCAATTATCATAATCATCAATACAAAGGCCAAACTCAGCATTTTGAAAATTAATTGTATGTCTGTCTGTTATCGCATCACGCGAAAACCACTGATCGGATTTTGATTAAATTTGATATAATGATAAGTGACCATCTTAGCCATTATTTAGAATACTTTTCACTACGAGAAATATCTTTGATCCCCGGAAAAATAGAAAAATTGTTGTTGTTTTGTGTAATAGTCATGTTCAAATTATAACTTTTAATGGATAATGATACTTATAGCAATAACTTACAAGGCCCTAAAGAGTCAACTGGATTGTAAATTACGATAAAAGCACGTAATTTTGAATTTTCATTGGAGCCTTTTAAATTTTCATTAGCAGTGTTACTTTGATTGTTAAAATTTTTTAGCATCCCTAAGAAATTCGTTAAATTATGAGTTATTATAGCAGTGTTTGCTTTCTCAAATACATTTATTGTGTATAGTTATAGAGAAATTACAGAAAAATACTTAATTTTATTAATATGTAAGATTATTGTTCATTGTTATCTATTTGTTCATGTCTTTGGCGGATCTTCCAATATCGTTTATTGAAGGTTACATGAACGAAAAGAGTGCAGCTATGCAGGGTCTCGTCATATACCCCTAAATGTAGTAAGTTTATACAAAACTAAGATCAGATTATAATTAAATTTAAAACAAAATAATAATACTTATAAGTAGTTGCAAATAAAATATTATTTTATTCAAAAACTTGGACTTAACTAGCAAAATATATGTTAAAATAACAGTGTATATATTACTATACTACAATATTGTTACAGCCCAAGAATATCAAAGGGAGTGTCACCATTATATGACTCTGGGGATGGTGTCACCTGCTCTCAGCCGTGGATGGGCCGAACCAATCACCAGCCAAAGGAGGAGCACCGTTATTACAGGATGGGGAGAAACCTTGTGAAATTCCAAGAATTCCAGAATATTCTTTGTCTAAAAGTATCGTCTTTTAGACCACCGGGCACGAAGGATTAAACAAAAGAATGGAAATTTCTACCAAAGAATAACAGAACCGATATTCGAGAAGGATTTCAAAATTCTATATAAGTCCCCGACAAACATAGGCGAGTCAGTCTTTAAATAAATCTTCGACCAGTGTTCCAATAAATAGTAAAAGTAAACCGTGTTAAATAAATTGTGAACATTGTGAAATAAAGTGAAACAGTGAAATAGTGAGTGACCATAATTAGTGAATAAGCGACTGTGAAAACTGAATAGTTAAACAGTGAACTAAATAACTGTTTAAGTGTATATAAATCATTGTTAACGTGTAGTTTATAAGTGTATAAAGTGTATGATAAATAAATTAACTTTCGTTAAAAATATATATTTGTAGTCATACAAACCTAAGAACCCGTAAAAACGTTACAATATGTATTTCATGGTAAAGTTTATACTTTTATATGGAATTTTTTTAGCCGAGTCTAGAAAACAATATGTTAGCAAACCCACTTGATGGCGCAGTGGTTAGAACAACTGCTCTCTCTGCTACATGCGCCAGTGGTTCTGGGTTCGATCCCCATCGAATCCCTAGATATAAGATTAAAAATTAAGATTCAAGACCTACAGAATATTTCTGTGTGTAAGACAGTTGTGATATGACCATAGATGTTAAAGCGACTATAAACACCCAAAAAAAAAAAAAAATGTTAGCTAAAAAACACAAGTACGTCTCAATTAGGGGAGGGGTATATACAGACAGAAGATGAAAATTTATCTATCTACTCTTATAATTATAATAATCAATTCACCTTTTAATCTTAACAAACAATACCTAGATTAACAGCCAAAATAGGAACTGATAAAAGTGACTGAACTACTCTCTTAAATCGAAATAGTGATTTTCGACTATCAAATAGTGACTCTTCACTATTTTGTAGTGAAAAGTATACCACTATTTGAATTTAGTATCAATAATTATCTATCATTTGACATAAAAATTTACGATTTCGGTTTTTCCAGTTTTCTCTTACCGGTAAGGATAGTTTTCAGTATTCAGTGTTCATCTTTGTAGCTCATAATAAAATCATTATCAAATTTCATCACATTATAAAATTTAAGTTGAGGTTAAATTTCAAGTGGATCATTAATGAGTTTTTAGGAAATCATTATCTACTGAATCTATAAAGAGAAATTTTAAAATAAGTTTTTCGAATTTTAAGTATTTTAAAACGCACCTAAGGACAGGAATTTTTAAAAGCTCTCTCTTTTGAACTCTTATTCCGATTAACCTTTTTTTATTGATTTCTAATCAGGCACTAATCTTTGTGCTAAGTATAAAAATAATAAAAAACTGCATTTTCTAAAAGTTGCTAAAAGTTATTTAATGATTTAGGTATTTATATTTTGAGCATTGTGTTTGAGAATTTATAGCCAATACAAATTGTAATGAAAAAATTGTGAAACTACCCCTACAGATATTTACTACCTTGATCACTTTATAATGTAATCAATGCAATAAATTCCAGCCGTTCTTGAATTGATATTTTATGCATCCGGTGTTTCATTATTACAGACTAATGAAGTCGAAGGTTTATTATTTTAAAACGAATGAAAAAAAGTTCAAGCTTGATGGAATGATGGATGCTGAATGAAAACTGATTTAAGGAGATTGCAAAAATTAATTCTTATGCATGTTTGTTAAACAGTAGCGACATGTGG
This sequence comes from Sisyra nigra, assembly GCA_958496155.1. Lineage (NCBI taxonomy): Eukaryota > Metazoa > Arthropoda > Insecta > Neuroptera > Sisyridae > Sisyra > Sisyra nigra. The sequence goes on along the minus strand of OY292316.1, from coordinate 35,808,334 downwards.
ATGACCCTTAATTTGATTTTAAACGAGTTCCATGCTCGTGGTCAATGAGCAATCAGTGTTCAGCACAATATAATAGTGGCCAGTTTCCCACGAGCCAAATGATATTTGATGAATCCATTCATTGTGTCTAGTGGTTTTACCTGCCAGCAAATGCTGCACTCATCAACCAAATCTCGTCACTCTTCACACTAATAACTTGTGAAGTAAATATGTTTTTTTACTCTTTGTTCTTGGTTTACAGTAGTTTTTTTTTTTAGGTTTTATAAAATGTAAAAAAATTATAATCGTTTTTGTTAAATTTGTTTAGTTAAAGTCCAAGAACATGGAATAAAAATCGATGAATTTAATTGAGTTTGTTAAAGATAATCAAAGCAAAACATAATGAAATAAACTATGTATGCGTCTTGAATTTATAATTTTCAGTATAAAAGCGACAAGTTTTAAATTGCGCATAAAATTCCAAGGCACGAGAGCTTTTTGTCTGAGTCGCAATTGCAATGGAGATGAGAAGCGGCCGATCTCATAATTATGAATGAAAACGATACGAATGAATGGGCGCGATATTTATTATTGTAAAACTGATAACGCAAAATATTTACATTAGACGTGCGGAAAAAAAATGATGAAACGCAATGTCAATGTGCTCGAACTTTGTCATATTACACGGAATGTGTGGTTGTGTAGATATTTTTTTTATTTCATTTTATATACAACGGTTCTCGAATGCATGTATGTATGTATTATTTTTCTTACTCGTAATATAAAGCGATAGTCATCGCATTTTTGTTGTTGATAAGAAGTGCTGTGTCTTACCAACAATCAATGGTGGGAAAAAAAGTTTCGAAAAGAAATGACAACATACACTTGATGATTAATAGGATTTCAATTACATATATTGTTTTCGATAAACGAAGCCTATGTATATATATATACCGTTCGGTTGAATAACATTTTTTTTTTATTTCTGTAAATTCATGACACGACCGTTTTTCAGAAGCCACAACAAAAAATCGCCCTCAATTGGTGGTGCACATACAAATACACTAAATTTTAATTATAAAACTGAAAAGCCCATAGTAAAATTTACTAATACGTTTCATTTTTTCGAAAAAAAAAAAGAAGTACAAATATGAAACACTTCTATGTACTATTCGATGGCGCAGCAATTAGAGCAATTGCTTTCTCCGCTACATGCGTCAGTGGTACTGGGTTCGATCCCCGTCGAATCCTTAGATATAATGGCGCGTTTACACGAGTCAAGTTTAGTTGACCGATTTTAGTTGATCGACAAAAGCTAAACGAAAAACCTAGTGTAAACCTCAGTTTGACTCAGTCGAACTTTTGTCGTTCACGTGATCAGTCATATTCGAGTTTTACCAAGTATATTGGCATGTATGAACCCTTCAGATTAAATTGGCCGATCAGTTTGCTTTCAACTCTGTTGGTATTATTATGGCGCGTTCACACGAGTCAACTTTAGTTGACCGATTTTAGTTGATCGACAAAATTTGAATGAAAAACCTCGTGTAAATCTCTGTTTTAATTAAGTTGATCAACTTTTTTGTGAACTAAAGTTGAGTCGTGTGAACGATAATATAATGATAAGATATTTAATATTATAAGATATTTTCTGGCTTGTGGTTTATGTTTTATTTGAATAACTACACAGTTTTAAAACATAGAAGATTTTTTTTTATCGTGAAGACTGAAAGACTGAAATATTTGCCCTTGCACATTGAGGATGTCTTATGCGAGCTCTGCTTACCCCCTAATAAAAATCACACTTAGAGCATATATGGCTCTAATTGTAACTTCAAGTGTCGTTATCTTTGCTTCTACAAGTAATAAAATAAATTCCTTTTGCAAGGACACCTATATGAGAACATAAAAATTTACACTCAAAAAAAAATTTCTCTTAAGTCCTAATATAAAATAATCAATTAAATAACAAAATCATTATAAAAGAAAAGGATTTTTACAAACAAACTAATATTTCAACAAACTCGTATCTAGTGCAGGAATTTTTCGAGGTATTTTTTAAGGTTTTTTTTTCAAATATATTAAAATGAGTGGCAAATGGTCGGAATGCGTGATGTACAAATTTTTAGAACTACATAATAAGCACAATTTTCTTCGAAAGTATCGTTTGGATACTTTTCAATAAATAGCAATAGCAATTCCTCAAATCTTGGTCATACTCAAATAATTTCTATATTCTTCACTATCCTCTAACGATAGTTCCCTTAAAAATGTCTCCGAAGCTCCTTATTAGTTTTTTCCGAAGATCAAGTGTCTCACCCAAAAACGTCGCTTTCGACATAATAGCTACTTGATGGAATTGTTTGCAGTTGTTCTTGTAACATAACTGTTATAGTATGCACCACTTCGCGCACCGCTACCCCTAAAGCCATTGTATCAGCTGAAACGGTTTGATCGATTTCACTTGAAACGTATAATCCAAAACTGATTCAAGTCGCATTCAACTTTTGTCGACCAATTAAAAACTGTCAACTAAACTTGACTCGTGTGAACGCGCCTTAATACGATTAAGATTTAAGATCTAAAGAAATTTTCTGTATGTATGCCTGTATGACGGTCGTGATATGACCGTAAATGTTAAAGCGACTTACCCCTACCCCCCCCAAAAAAAAAAAAAAAAATTTATATCCAATAAAGATGAAGTGCATACTCGTATATACAATATAATCACTTTTAGAAAGTACCTATACAAAGCTTTTCTTAAATCAAAAGAAGCAAATGCATTTCTTACAAAATCATCTATGATGCTTAAAGTAGGTACAACTAAGAAATTTAATATCCATACAATATAAAAAATACGAAAATTTTATTTTAAATTAACTAAGTAAGTATCAATTTTTTTTGTTTTGGAAAATACCAATCTGAAATATAGATGATAACTATGTATATATTTATATATATTTGGTTTAAAGTAAAGCAGAGCAAAAAAAAAAAACTTTCAATTAACCTATAATTTGTTAGAATAGATATAGGTATTATTTTTTTAAAAGCAACTCTAAAAAATTAAATAGTAAAAGGGGAGTTACAAAAGTAAAGTCAATTAATCTTAACTAACGACATACTGAGAAAACGATAGGGGGTAGATCACCCTGTGAGCAGCAAGCTTTAATTATTTCACAATATCAAATTTATACAGTAATTAAAATGTAAAAAAAAATCACAGACTTGATTTGAAATCATTACTTGGTTGGCTTGAATTAAATCAGCTGAAATCAACCCTATTTTATTAATATAAAACACCTTTATTCATTTTAGACTTTAGAGAGTGAAAATAGAACATAAAGCGCCTGTTTTTCGTGACAACTTGATAGCATATGGAACTATACAAAACTTGGCTATGATAAATATATTTTAGTTTTAATCGGCCAATTATTATTTGTAATCATGCAGCACCAGCATTCACTAGTAGTTCACCACAAGACTTGATTTTCAAGCTGCTTGGCATAAAATCAAGTCAAACTTGAAGCAAATATCAATATTTAAATGCCAAATCAAGTCAAACATTGCAAGTGATTATTTTCAATTCAATTTTGCTTCAATTCAATTCATTTGAAAAAATGAATTCATTGAAAAAAAATCCCCCAAAATGTGAGCTGCATAGAAGAAAAGAGAAGACTAAGCTAATTGTAGTATAAGCATTGTGCAACTCTTTAAAGTCTAAACGTGAATGATGAAATTTAAATGTAAGTGAAAAATATTCTGTAGATAAGGTCAGTATATATAAATTTAACACATACCAATAATCAAGTTGAGAGGATAATTATCGTCAGATTTAGATTCGAGTATTCTTCTTATAACCGTATGTAATAATGTCGACTCAAAATGTTTAGTTGGAATAAAAAATAAATATTATTTAACAATTAAAGTTAATTTAATTGAAGTCTAATTAATCAACCATCTCTCTTTAATTGAACAAGTCAAACTTTTACATACTGTCAGTAAGTAAATCTTTACTTGATCAAGTCTAGAAAACGAGATCGTTGAGTATACGTTTATACTTAGGAATTCAGTAAAAAAAAATGGTTGTCTGTAAAGTCAGTTTACGAACGATAGTTTTACGTGATAACGTCATAAAGAATACCTAATTGATAAAAATTGCATACTTTTATGAATTGAATTGAATTATTATCACTGAATTATCATTATTTCGTATAATACAAAGGAGTTAATTGAAAATTAACAATTTTTTCACAACAAAATCAGACTGAAAATTATGACAAGAATCAATTAGGTAGGTAAATCTTATTCAGTAAATTATAGAAAAAACACAAACCAAGTTGTATAGGATTCAACAATTATTGAATACGAGGCATAGCTTATTGTAGAAGTTCTCGAAAAAGCTCGCGTGGCGGCGTTCCAGTAGCAGAACTCTATCGTGCCTCTCTATTACTTGTATCGCGTTCTTGCTTGCACGTATTAATTATTGATAATTATTGTTATCAATAATAATAATTTGACATAAATATTTTTAAACTGGTTAAAACATTAATTTTTAAATTTCAAATATTATTTACAGTTTTTGCAAATTTAATTTAAATAATTTGTTTAAATATAATCACGAACAATAATAGTCATATTATGTCATATTATTTTTAAAATGTAAGAATTAATTACCTTTTTTGCTGCTGTTTTGAGAAAAACATTTAATTAAGGTGCATACAAAATGAAATAAGACTGAAAATTATGAAGGAAATCAATTAAATCTTATTAAATTGTAGAAAAAAACCAAAACATGTTGTCTCGAATTAACAATAATATCGTGCCTCTCTATCACTTGTATCGCGTTCTCGCTTGCACGCACAGGCTCAAACGGAACGTGACACTTTTTCATGCAGGCTACCCAGTGATCATCAATTTATAAGACATTATCACGTCAAAAAACCATACCAACAAAATAAGAATTTTTTTCTAGGAACTAATCTACATCTTAAATTGCAAAACCAAATGTCAATTTTTTATCAATTGAATTGTAATACTTATTATTAAAGGTAGAAAAATTCATTGATTAAATTTACAAGAGTTTTACCACAAGCCAAAAAGCATCCAAGTGAAACAGATTTAATCAGGATGTTGCAAAGGGTGACTCGCCAAACTACCCATAATACCTATACCATTTGGACTATAGGCACATGTTATCACGTCATGATCACTCGATCTCATCGTCTCATATTTCACAATCAGTGTTTACATTCGGAAGAAAATAGTCTTGAAACGGCCGTGAACTCAATAATAAATTATGCATCAAATATCCCGAGTCAGTTCGACCAAATACTTACACGTGCTATTAAAAAATACGTGTGAGTTATTTTCAAATGCAAAAAGAGAAAACGCTTCCATCCGCCAGGCCATGATACTTATAAATATAGCACAAAATATTCTACGTAGAAGATGAAATAAAAAGTTCATCTCGTTTTTAAATTAATTATTAAGTTATAAAATGGCCATAAAAATGACTCTATCAAAAGGATGTAATTAATACCGCAATCAATTCACGTTGTTAATGTTATTTAAAACGAAGACGCTTCATAGTGTTTCATCCGGAAATGACTGCTTCTCACGGGAACACACGCTCAGATCTTGATGGGATGCTGATCAAAATACACTAATTATAATACGATTATAAAAACAAGTACATTTCCTTTGTATCCAAAATACTCTGCTCCTATACATATCTAGTTTATTTCTGTTGGTACAAATTATAATTTTATGATTGGCAAATTTCGGTCGTTCATTTGAAGTTTTTGAGTTGAAATTGAGGTCTTGTTTATATGGGTAAAGCAAATAAAAATGCACGTTTGAAAGCATGGGAATGTCCTTTCATAGTGGTTTCCGTCTCATTTACGTGCTAAAAAATTTTAACACATACTTTCCATTTATCGTAAACTGTTCAAGCTATAAACAAATGTAAGTAACAAATAGCCAAGTGTAGGTGCTCTTTTTTTCCAGCTAAGGTAATTAAATTCGGAAAATTCCCAATAAAATCCATTAGACGCCCGTAAAAAATGGAACAGAATAGTTTTAAATCGTGCCTAATGGTATCAATACCGTTTGCTTATTGTTAGTTTTTGTATTGAAATTTATCAAGCATTAACAAATACATTTTACCATTAACTTCTCACAACGACTAACATTAAATGCGTACATTAATAGGCAGAATCAACTGAAATCAATTCCCATGACAATTTACCTTTTGTTGCAAATGAAACATGCAATTTCATTTTACAGCGACAAGTTGTTTTTCAGTAATGATTTGATTCAATTATCACAGCAAACGATTTATGTAAATAGAAAATTTATTTAAGTCAACATTAACAAATATAATAAAGCAATTAGTCATGAATAAGTTAATTGTAACAGTGACAAAATATCGAAAGAAAATTACTTTTTCAATTTTAAATACGCCATGAAAAAAAAATAGTTGAAAGGAAAAACTTAATTGCTTAAGAAAAACAAGACATGTTCCGAGGAAGAACATTTTAAATGATAAATTAAAAATTGAAAAGGAAATTAAAAAAGCAGTAGCTATAACTTAATTTGATAGAAAATTCATTGATAAATATTTTAATAAATGTCGGTACATTTATGAATTTCATTTTTCTTCGTATTATTTAGAATTGTTAAATTATTTTTCATTGTATTGTAAATACTGTACACATACACTGTTATAATAAGTGACCTAAATTTAAAAAAAAAATTATTTCCCCAATCCCAAACTGATCCGATCTGACCAATCAAAAAAGGCTTTCCTTAAAAAAATTGACAAAGATTTACAATAATAAAATTCGAACCTCGAATTTGATGACAAGTTTGACAACGTAACTGTTTTTATCGATTTTCAGTCACTTTTGATGAGTTCAAGTTAAAAACGAAAAGAATTTTTGATGTAATTCAATCGTGCCAGAAATTATGTATTAAGTAATTGTATGTGACTTAAATCTCGAAGTCGATTAATAATTTTTATGATATACATTTTTTTAAGTCTAGTTATAAGTCTATAAAGCTTTTTATTTTAAACTTTTATGGTTTATATTTGAAAGATAACTTGACTAAGTCCAAAATACAGTTAGCGTGAAGATTGATATTGAAGCTTTGAAAGAGAAAGACCTACATATAAAATTCAACTACATAAAAGTAAATATATAGTCATAAAAGTTCACTTACAATTAGTGATACACCTACACGAAAAAAAATAGTGGTGTAAGATTCACAACACTAAACTTGTAATATTTTTACTGCACTTTGTAACACACAAATGTAACATTAGATAACACACTATAGCTGTTACAACTGCTGAGTGTTGTACAATTAACAAATTTTGACGTTTGCGCCGTTTGCGCATGCAACATAACCAATAATTTTGACAAATAAATGCAAGTGTCAAAAATTTAACTACATTTTTACTAGTTCGTGTTGTTAATAATACTACAGTTTTTTAATTACACTTGAATTTTATTAAAACTACAACACATTTTTTTCCGTGTAGGGTCTGTCAAAAAGTCGTCGTCGAAAAACACCATAGGTTTCGATTTTTGATTGTAAAGAAATATCGGTTTTCGGGTTTTTATCGGTTTTCTATTAAAAAATGTAACTTAATGATTTTTTTTTCCTTTTTTTTATTAAATGTTGAATCTGATTTTCATTAATCTTACTAATTTATGACATTTCAGAAAAACTAATACTTTAAATAGATATTTATCGTGCAATCTTTACCAAATTTTTGTACAAAAAATAGAGGAAACTAAAACACTCTTATGAAAACTTGACATCAATAACGGGCTATAAGTACCAAGATATTCTAGTATACGCACCTAAAGCTTATAAAAATTATATAAAGCTTTGTCTTGTATGTACCAAAAATCAACATAAAGTAATATTTGAAGACTAGACATCAAAATGGATATCAAAATAACGGGCTAAGTACCAAAAACAAAAAATTGAGTTCGACCCGAAAAAACAAGCTACTCTCTTAAATCGAAATGTTAATGTATTAGGTTGTTGGCAATGGTACTTAGCTTGCTTTTTCAGGTCTAACTCAATGTTTTTGTTTTTGGCACTTGGCCCGTTATTGATGTCCAGTCTTCAAATATTACTTTATGTTGATTTGATACACAACAAAGCTTTATATAATTTTTATAAGCTTTCGGTACGTATACTAGAATATCTGAATAGGTAGTTTAAAATCTTGCCTAGCCCATTTAAATTGTCTTGATACTGCTCCTATCGATAGTAATTTAGGCTGTGGAAATTTCTGTAACAACACATTCAGTTCATCTTGCAATGATAAATGATTCTTCGATTAAGCTCAAATCGGGCTGCGAAAGTTCTTCCTGTTCATTTTGTTCTTCGGCCGATGATAAAATGTTTCAGACGATAATTACAGGCTTGCCTTAGCCAATGAAAGGTAATATTCCTGTTTGTCGTTGTTGAAAATTCTGTGCACCTACTTTAAGTGTAAGTATTAAGAGGTGTACAATTTTCGGGTAGTAATTAATTTATTTTATAGCCACAAGTGAGAACTTCTATATACTACACCTAGGTATATACATATCAGAGTTACAATGAAGAAGCTGAAATGATCTTTTTAAGAGTACATTTAAATACATCTCTTAATTTTTGAAGCAGTTTATGAATTTCTGTTTCATTTTAATGAGCTTTCAACAAATCCAAAACAAGTATTTTTTTAAGCTTTTACTTAACTACTATATATTCGAAGATGTAAACATTTTTTTGTTTTTGTTTTTTTTTTTTATTTTATAACATTACACATTGCTTGTAATTAAATGATCTCAGAACAATTTTTTTTAAACCGTACCAAACAAAACATTGCTGCACAAATCCTTGTTCCCACTATGCTCAAATCAAACACGTGGCCTGATAGAGCAATATGGAAACATAATCTTAATGTAAATCAAATTTGCAAATATTATCTAAACAATTAAAAATGCAAGACCTGACAGATGGTTTTCTTCAGAGTCAGACTATTTTTGCAAATAAAAACCTTTGTTTGTCTCGGCGAGTGAGTATGTGTATATCGCTTGAACACAGTAATTAAAGAATAATTGTGTAATTAGCGTTTTGTGGGGGTGTATCAGACACATGTTTTGCTTTAACTCAAACGTGTTTAACAAATACGAGAACAATCACAAGTTAAGCACTTTTGTGTTATATACAATGGAAGATTGAATTTTTCACAAAGTGATTGTTAGGGTTTATTTATTATTAGAAATGTTTTGATTTTATCTTCAAAGTTAATTCTTTGAATTGCTTATATTAAATAAGTCTTTGATTTAGTAAGTGTTCTTTAGTAACATTCTATAACGATAGGATTTATGAAAAATTATTTAAATTGATAGTTTTATGTTTTGAGATTTAGCATTTAAAGTAACTAGAGCAGCGGTTTTTAAGCTGGGTTCGTTTGAGCCCAAGGGACTTTATTATCTCAGGGGTTCGGCGGAGGTCAATACACATACCCAACTCATACAAGGTATATGAATACACCTCTGTAACCTTTTTTTTTAATTTGAAAAAATCATATTTTATTTTTCCAATTAAGAAGGGTTCGATGCTTGCGCTAATGAAAACGGTGGGATCCAGTACCTCCATCAAAATTAAGAATCGCTGAACTATAAGGTATTAAATGCTACAACACTTCAGTTTTCTTTGCACTCCAATAAAACTACGTTATCAAATATTTCACGCTCAATATTTATATTTTCGTAAGCTCTGTTCTTTTGGTAACAAAATAAGATAAGAAAAAAAATATACTGAAAAAAATTAAGAAAATTACACCGAGGCGTTTTATAACTCTTTGAGGCATAGATTTTTATCAATGCCCATGTTTTAAAATTTTTTTTTTAAATTAGTTTTAACAGATTTGGTTTATTCTTATTAATAAAGAAATAGAACTAGAAAGCCACTATTACTGGATACCATCTCTTGGTCAAATTATATCTTAATTTAAATCGGTGGGATTGAATTTAAACTTCTGTTCCGCTAACAATTTAATTATTTCGAGGTGGTGTTGAAAAAATCCCACTATATGCAGATTCAAGTAACAAAAATGTGCGATTCTTTTACTTCCGTCAAAGCCCAACAGATTACTTCAACTCTAGATAATACTAATTCACCAGAAATTTCTTTCCTTTCCTGGAAAAAACCGATTAGGTACTATTAATAAAATTTTCAGGTAACTTCAAAATCACTGCATGTTATTTATTTCTCAAAAAACTTAATAGTAGTTGTGATAGGGGTCGTTGCCGAGGTGAAACCGAATCAAAACCTAATCGTGTTCTATGAGTTTTGTGAGGAGCAGCTTTCTAAGCTTTATTGGTGAATTTTAGGAAACTGTAATGGAAATAAATATTACCTAAATATTTTACATATTTTAGTGGAACATTTTGTATCATACCATCCCATCTTAGTGGCGTAGCATGGGTTATCATACCACTTGGGGTGAAGGATGAATTCGCTACCCCTTCATTTTGCAATCAAACAAACCTTTTAAATAACCTGGAATATATAGCTGAACATATTTTTTAAATGAGTGTAGGAGTTTATATTAATTATAACAATTAAACTTGATGAGGAGTTCATCAAGGATGTGGACATGTTTTTGAATAAATCGCGAATGTTGCTAATGTTGCATCACTCAAAATTTCGTTTCACCTGAAGACTGCTTATGAAGCATCCTTAATCACTATCCATCAAGTTTAATTGTTTTTTTAATTAATTGTGCTTAATACTTGATACTAGTACTTGATTTGACACAACAAAACGAATATGTAATGAGAATTTGAATCAATTTCAAGTCAAATATGTAACTTGAAAATCAAGCCAATAGTTTGAAATAGTTTTTATATAAATTCCTCTAGATTTTAGAATTTACCATTTGTTCAAATTCTAAAATAACTATGGAACTATTGGAAACTTTCTCAATTAGCAATTACCTTATTTACTTATAAAAATCAACGGGTTTTGAATGATTAACTGGTATCTGTACTCCCATCACTGTAAATATGTTTCTACGTAATTTGACATCTTACTTCTTACTTCTTACTTATATATTATAAACGTGAAAGTTTGTAAGAATGGATGTTTGTTGCTCTTTCACTCAAAAAGTACTGGATGGATCTGGATGAAATTTGGCATAGATATAGATTATAATCCGGTTTAACATATAGTATAATTTACTGGTATCTGTACTCCCATCACTGTAAATATGTTTCTACGTAATTTGACATCTTACTTCTTACTTCTTACTTATATATTATAAACGTGAAAGTTTGTAAGAATGGATGTTTGTTGCTCTTTCACTCAAAAAGTACTGGATGGATCTGGATGAAATTTGGCATAGATATAGATTATAATCCGGTTTAACATATAGTATAATTTATATCCAGAAAAAATGTACGGTTCCCGTGGGATATTTTTTTGTTTTTATAGAGCAAAAGATCAGCTTAATTTTTTGTAATGTGGTAGTTTAGGGGCCAGAAAATGATAAAGATTACTTCTCATACCGGAATAATAAACGGTTCCCATGGGATAGCAAAACAAGAATGTATTCTATAAGAACCGTGTAAGTATTTAAAAGTAGTTTCATTAAAATCCACAAAATAGAGTCTTAACTCATTTTCCTTAAGAAGATTTGATCTACTTTTTACTCAGGAGAGGTGTACTATTCCCGTGGGATAGATATGGTTTTTGTTTACCACAGAGTTAAAGATTGATATGATTTTTGAAATGTGGTAGTTTGGGGAGAATGATAAAAGCCTACTTGTAAGGCTAGAATAATGCCTGGTTCCCATGGAATGGCAAAACAATTATATCCTACAGGAACCGTACATTTAAAAAGTTTTGGTAAAGTTCGTGAAATAGAATTTTAACGCATTTTCCTCCAATCTTACACAATAACGAAATAAATCTCTACAAAGTTGAAAATAAAAAATTAACAATTTTTATTGGAAAATAAATGGAATTTCAATTTAACACCCGATAAAATTAATAATGATTTTTTTTTAATATTTGAATTTTTTCATCGTTCATTGTCGAAGATATTAATTAGAAATAAACGTGTTAAAATAATAAACTAAAAATTAAAAATTTAACAATTACTTAACGGAACGAATTTTAATGAAGTTTTGCTAAAGATCCTGTAGGATAGCTACTAGTCTATTCTTTTAAGGGAACATCCATTAATTACGTGAGCCTTCAGGGGCCGATGGGATCGAGTCGAATCTCATCTTATCTTACTTTAGGGAAAATGAAGGTCTCCCAAATATTACGTATGTTTTTGTTTTGAAAAATATCATATTAGATTGCGGGTTAGGGGAATTATATATGCCAAATCTCATGACATCTTACCAGAAGGGAGGGGAGGGGATTTCAAAAATCGCAAAAAACGCCTCGCGCAATTAATGGATGCCCCTAAAATAGCAGTACGGTTTTAAATGACATTTGGTATGAAAGATTTTCAAGTATCTTAAAGGAAGGAATACAGGTACTTTTTTACTAAACATCGTATAGAAGCTGATGTGGGACAGCTTACATCTCGTTCTTGAAAAGTGTTTTTACGAATTTTGATGAACTTTCTTTGGATCTAAAGTCTGAAAGTATCTATTATTTTTTTCTGTCAAAATAGATTAATTTTTATATTTCGCTATGAACGTAGGGAATCTTTCAATCAATCAGTTAAATTTAGATACACTCAGCGAAGGGAGCGGGTATCAGCTAGTAGCTATTATAAACTCTTTAGGCAAATTTTAAGCGTATTTAAAGCTTCTCCTAAGGATTTTTTTTGTTAAACTAAACCATTTTTACCGCCTCCATAGTTGTGCAACTCCAGAGCTATGACTTCCTTTGCCACCCACACTATCTCAGCTAGATATTATTTTAAGAACTTGACAAGGACTCTTTATAACCTGATAAGGTCCTGATAATAGTAAGGTATACCTATAGATATATACGAGTAGATAGTAGTTGAAAGAGATTTTTTGTTATAAGAAATTTTTTTTAAAGTTAAGTCATCAAGTCAAAAGGTTGAGTTAGTCTAAATTGTTTTAAAATTATTTTTTAAATATAAGTAATAAAAATTTAACATTTATCATGACTTGTAAATGTGGTAGCTACCCTTAAGTGCATCGAAATTATGCTGTGTATTATTATTTACGTATTATTATTATTATGTACATTAACCATTGAAATAATATACAATCGCGTAACACTTAAAGGTAAACACGGAGTCACTAATGTTGGACTTTTAAAGTCCACATACTACATGAAATCTCATTTGAACACCTGTTTGTCATTAGTGTGACATTACACTCGATATATATGGGGTGGAGATTCAAAACGATTCTCATTATTATTTCCATTCCGAAATATTCAATTTGTATAAGAAACGCATGAACACGCTGGACGAAAAAAAAGGGTTAAGGTTGTTGTTGAAAATTCCATTGTAAAAATATATAGCGTCGCCCGATGCAATCACGAACAGAGAGAATTACGGATAATGATCAATTTGAATGAAAAACAATGAAGGCTACATCGCTACTGCCGAGTTGCATTAAACTCTAATTTTGAACAGTTCATAATTTACCCAGAGAAATTCCGTTTCTCTTTTTATAAGGACGGTCGTAAATCTAATTTTTATATTATATTTTCTCCAATTGGTAATTTACTTTTTTCGAAAAAATTCTCGTTTTATCTGCCATTTTATGGGTGCTTGCGTTATTATTGTTATTACCAACGCTTTTTTTCGCAAGAAGAACATTACGAGCCATCAGGATGTAGAAAAAAAAGGAGTTAACCTCGATATTAGTCGAAGAGAGTGAAGTTTAACAATTACACATCATGATAAAAGTTAAAACCCGACTTACATATATAAAGTTATTAATTTTTTCATCCCTTAAACAAAATGATTTATAATAATCAGTTATATACATTAATAATTCATTAGTCGCGATGAACTATTACTCGCAAAGAATTGAGTCATTAAAAGTTTAATATAAAAAAATTCCACATTGAAATTAAGGTTTTTAATAAATGGCGGTTAATTCATAATGACCCAAATTATTCATGTCAAATTAAATCAATGCAATTTTGTCTGACGTTTCGTAAAATATTGACCGCTTTACTTACGTTTTAAAAGCCAGTACATATACTAGGTATTATAATTAATTCATACATGCGGACAACAATAATTAAAGGATTTGCATTTTGGCAATTCGTTCATTTCATTTCCAAACTGGACCAATGGTCTCGACTTAACGTGAGGGGTCGCTAATTTGATTATTGGCCCACAGAATCAACAGTGAAAATATGTCTGACAGGTGGCCATGTACTTTTCACTTGCATATATTTAATTTATTTTTTTCTTCGTTTTGGTCTTATTTTGTTGAGATTTACATGATATAGGGAGACATATAACTTTCTCATTTTTCAGCGGAAAAAACTCTTTAATGGTGGCTGAAAAAGCTCACGAAATCGCCATTAATTTTGCTGACTTAAAGGTTACGCGTTTTTGTAATTGATGAGGTTGATATGAGAATATTCTTATTTTAATAAATATTAACCTGATTTTTTCAGTATTGATCGTAATGCTCGTAACATCTGTTGTGAGATATTCAATCATAATGCGTTTTATTCAAATTATAACCCAAAAAAGTTGTTGAGCGATCGAAATTGTGTCTTTGTCTTTCGGTGTTGGGACCAATGTTAAACTCACACTTTGAACTTACTTATAATATTTTTCAGTATAAAGCCAAAAAAATATTCGTTAAATCCTAACGTTGAACTATGAGATGTATAGATAATAAAATAAAATACCATAAGTATACTTACGAAACAATCATTGTAATTCATTTAGGATCGTCAAAAGAGGAAACATTTTATCTTTCATGCATCGAAAAAATTAATGATGATTAACCTTTGCTTTTTAAGGCTTTGGAAGTCAAAATTTGAGTTTTAATTTTTTAATGGAGATATCATACAAATTATGCATCTGAAGGAAATTATGATGATGCATATTAAATGGGGATTTCCAAAAAAAAAAATCTTACCAACTAGTCGAAAACATGGATTTTTAAGTTTTTAATTGATTTATTTATCCATTCCGGTAACAATGTATTAGTTACATTTAACTTAAATAAATAATAACAATATATCACACTTCTATATTATAAATCTTACTTAAATATAAAATGGCTTCATCAAGATAAAAAACATTGCAAAACCACAAGATGTTGCAAGCAACAAAGAATCCTGATGGTATTAATTATAGGTACACGTAGTGAATTGTGTTTAGAATTGAAATATTGTAGCTAGATTTATATTAACTTGAATATTAACTAAGAATGCCACTAATAAGAGCTTTTGTTGACATGAGATCTAAAATTTAACTTATATATTTAAGATTTTTCTGACAAGCCAATTTTTGGATTTTCCGCAAAACTAAAGAAAAAACTTTAATTTTAGTTTAAAAAAGAATAAGTAAAAACTATCCCAATGCCTTTAGTATGTCAAAAGTAATTAAGGTTTTAGTATTCAAAATAAAAATGGAAACAAACCACCTATTGGCGCAGTGGTTAGAGCAATTATTGCTCTCTCTGCTCCATCGTCAAGTGGTACTGGGTTCGATTGCCGTTGAACCCTAGACTTAAGATCCTGGACCTAAAATGAAAATTGACCAACAGAAATTTTCTATGTTGACACAGTCGTGATATGACCTTAGATGTTAAAGCGATTTAAAAAAAAATAGAAACATGATTTTCAGCAGCTTAAGAGAGAACGTAATTACACATATGTATGTACAATAGCAGTTCTGAAATTGTTTGGATAAATATAAGCATTTTGCCAAGAGAAGACATTGACTGGTATTTCTGTCTATCGTCTGTGTGAAAGGAATCTATTTTCCTCTCAAATCTCGCTTAGTAATAATAAAATAGAAAAAAAATAAATTTTAGCAAGGAGAGTGGATGTATACTATAGATTTGTTCTATACGTTGATGCTCAAACACTGACAGGAAGACAAAGTGCAAGACACATTGAACAAGAGACAAGAGTGAGTGAAGAAATGTTTCAGCTAAGAACCGCTCGGCCGCATTAAGCCGAGAGTAGAGCTATGTACGTGACTTTTTGTGACTATCGCTTATATCAACACTGATTTGAAGATGTATAAGCACTGATTAACTGGTTTGTAACTTGAGCGGACTTGTCACTTTCTGTTCTTCACATTCATCTTATCTCTTGGTCAATTTTGTCTTGCTATTTGTCTGTTTGTCAGTGTTTGAACATCATTAGAAGGGCAATTGGAACAAACCTTATTATTATCACGATTATACCTACAGAACCAACTATTTTTACTTTTTCTACATCGTAAATGTAAACTAAATGGGTTTCTAAACAATTTTGCAATTTGAAATGTTTTCATTATGAATTCCTTGTAGTTTTATCTTGACGAAATTTGTAAAAAAAAATATTAAGCTCTATAAATTTCCAGCAATTTATTAAGTTAATTATGAAAAAAACAGTTGTCTATATCAATACAGTTTGGCTTACACGCAGCGAAGCGGGCTAGTAACAAACTCTAGGTTATTCATCATTTTTGGTACTTACTTGATGATACAACTTCAATTCTAATTTTATCCTTCAATATTTTTTGCATCCTGCGCTAAGCATCACTTAATAGTTATTATAACCATCTTAGAAGTTATTAATAAAACGTAACTAGGCTAAATTTCAAACATTAAATATTTATCCTGGTTAAAATCTTAAGCTATGAGTTCCGTTATAAAAAATGACAATTTTTAACAGTTCTTTTTATCTGTAGGCAATGAAAATTTTAAATTTTGAATAATCTCCATGTATAAAAGGAGAAGTCGATGACAGACATGCAAACGGTTAAACCAAGGAAAAAAAATTTTTTTTTAGTGTTTTTCCTGAGTAGACTAATGTTTCCACTAAATATGGAATTTTGAAATTTTAACCGTAATTAGTTGGAAAACTAAGTTCCTAAAAATAGGAATCGACGGTTTTGCATTTTTTAAATCTTGTTCTTAAAATATAAGTTTTCGTAAATTTTATTCTTGCAATTATTAATCTACATGTAAATGTGAAAGACCTCTGCTTTTGTAGTTTCTTAATTCGTTAATTTCTTTTACTTTTAGAATAGTTTGACTAATTTAGTTTTTAATAGTATTTGTTTGTTTTTATTTTTTCGGCTGAGGTTTTTTATTTGTTAAGTAATTTTGAATTTGAATCTTCATATATATTATCTAGACTTTAAACAATTTTAAGAGAGAGTCGTTTCTGTTGATCAGCAGCATTTACTACTGTTTAAATATTAAATCTTTAGACTTTAGCCGCTCAGTGCACACATCGACTAACTCCACTTTTTCAACTTTTACAAATTTTCATGTCACAACACTTCGTGGACTCCTAACTTTATATATCCGAAAAAAAAAATTCTAAAAATAAGTAATAACAACTCTAAATGACAATTTGCTTTTTAGCTTTTCCAGAAGAGACAATGTATTTCAGAAGTCTATTTTATCAATTTACTCAACTTTTTGGAGTTAATCGATGTGTGCACTGAACGGCTCAGATATGGCTGACTATCATTGGATAATCGTTTCGTTTTATAACGAAATTTTCAGAAGTTTGCAATAGACTGATTGACATAAATGACGCTCTTTTTCTAGACAGAGTAATTTTTTATAAGATAGGACTTTATCAAATTTTATGTGAACGAAGTCACGAATAACCGTTAAGCAGTTGAATAACAAGCAATGGCTTAATTTTTCCAAAAAAAAAAAGCCAATACACTTACAATTAGACAAAAATTTATATCATAATCATAGCATTTCTTTTGTAAGGATTTTTGAAATCAAAATTATCCTAAAATATTTTAGACAGTAAATGATTATTTCATCTAATTTTTGAATTTGACAAAGTATACCTACATTGATTCTTCGTTAAAAAATATGAGCCCTAGTCCCGATAAACTGTCTATTTATTTTTCTTAAAAAGAAATTGAAACTTTTAAAATTTCGTTACACTTTAATGATCAATGAGGGTCACAAGCGTGAAATTAAATATCAGTCCATGAATTGGTGAAAAAAAGGTCGAATACCGTCCCAATTATGCAGGGTGACATGCGACCAATAAGATCCAGCCACGCTCCTTTTCCCCTATATAAATTTTCCATATATTTCAGAGACCCCCAGACCTTCGGCCCGACATACCGACGAACGTGTAGGGCTTGTGGACTTGAAAAATACTTGTGTTTACACAAGGCTCTTCACACTTCTTCCATCTCTAACAATCACATTATTTTTTATATAAAATATCGATACGACTCTCCTTGTCCAACTCGCATTCATCATGAACGACACGAGAATGATATAGCAGATGTGCGTACGTCTTGAGATGATGGTACATATTGCAGTTTTGGGAAGATCCTTAGGTGGTTGTTCCCACGACTTTAACAGGATACAAACCAGCACACACTAGATATGTATACAACATGAGCGCATATTATATAATCGTCACAACCACCGTCATCTCTTTATCATTGAACCACTTCTTTTACAATTCCTATATATACACTTGTTCGGATTTTCTTAACAATCGTTTTTTTTTTATTAATTTTTTTCAAAGTGGTTTTATTATTGTGCAGCACAACTTCTACCTGGTTTTCAACAATAGCGATAACAATGAAATTTGATAATTTTTGAAAATCAGGTGAATGATTTATTCAAATTAAAAAGCACCTGCTAAATAACTGTAGATATACATTATAATAAGAATTCTTTTCACAGTTTGTAAAAATATTTCAATGAAAGTCCATTTCAAAGCAGATCTGCTTTAATCCGGAATATCAAGGATTACCTAAGCTTTGAATTAATTTGACCTATTGGATTTTTTTAAAGTTATATTAATTATTTACATTTAAAATCAAAATACAGTTTTCTAAAACAGCCTCTGTTAAACCTGCGGCCCAACTGAGCTCTTTTGCCCAAATTCTTTCTTTATAAAAATTTAAAAATTTTTAAAATAAACAGAAAAATTTACGGACGATAGTTTTACGTGATAACGTCATAAAGAAACATTGATGAAAAATTGCATACTTTTACGAATTAAATTGAATTATTATCACTGAATTATCATTATTTTGTTTAATACAAGGAAGGAGTTAATTGAAAATTAACAATTTTTTCAAAATGAAATCAGACTGAAAATTATGAACGAAATCAATCAAATCTTATTAAGTAAATGTTGAAAAAAAAACAAAATACCTAGTCTAGGATTCAACAAGTTTTGAATACGAGGCATAGCTTATTGTAGAAGTTCTCGAAGAAGCTCGCGTGGCGGCGTTCCAGTAGCAGAACTCTATCGTGCCTCTCTATCGCTTGTATCGCGTTCTCGCTTGCACGCATAGACTTAAATGGAACGTGATACTTTTTCATGCAGGATGTCGGTGTTCATCAATTTATAAGATGTTATCACGTCAAAAAAATTCATCACATTTATGTTTTGTAAACTTTACCCTAGCGAGTTATTCATGATACCGACCAAATATTGGGAAAAAATTCTTGTAATAGAAACGTAAATTTTACAAAAAATTTCTACATGAGGAGCAATTTTTGAAACTGATATAGGTACAGAACAATTACAGTTTACAGGAAGTTTCACCATAACATATCTCTGTGAAGCAATTTTTTCCTAAATAAGTAAAAAAATCAAAATATTGGCAACAAGAGTCTTCATAAAAATTATAGTTTTGCGTCATTTAAGGTTGTTCCCAATATAATTAATCCCATTTACAGATAGTAATGAAAATTTGCAAGAACTTTAATTATATCGTTAAAACTTTAATATTGAATTTTTGAAGGTAAAAAAAAATTCTGATCGATATATAACTAAAAAAAAAAAAAAATATTCCCCAGAAGTCAAATTTTAACATCTAGTTTTAGGGAAAAATTAAAATATCTGATAAAAATAATTTTCTATGAAAAAACAATTTTACAGAAATCGACGACACTGTGTGGAAAATGACAAAATGGTTATCAAATATATAATTTTTTTTTGTCCCGAGAATATTCCGATGTATGTTTCGTAAATAAAATATTCTTCAAATACTATAAAGTTCACGTACGAAGAAAGAGAAGTGAGGAGAAAACAAGTGGGGGAAAAAGGCGCGGACTCTGCTCTAGTAACAATAAACATAAGCTGATGAGACAATAACCGTTAGATACCTATAGATATAAACAATAATCAATCGGGGTGGTATATCGATTTGGGGTAGACCTCCCTGGTCTCAACAAAGAAAACATAGAAAATTTCTGTAAACTACTGATTCTAAGAAACTGTACAATACAGTAAGAATCGAACCGAGAATCACCAATGTATGGAGCGAATTTTAAAGAGATCTAACCGTAACGCCACTAATTGGTCTAGTTTTACTATTCATAATTCGAAAAAATCTTCAAAATATAGTTAATCCCATAAATGATTCTATTCAAAAATAATCAGTTAATAACAGAAAATAAAAACTGTGACTTTACATGGAAATTCATTGAATTATATAGAAATAATAAACATGAAGGTTGCTGTCAGTTTTTCGATTCTTCATACAGGGAAAAAATGTTAATCGCATCCATTTTTTACAAGTGGAGTAAAACACAAAAAAATGTAACCACTTTCAATTATTTCCGCTTGAAGATTTTTAAAGACAAAAAATACCATGGAATGATGAATGGTCGGCCACTTATCCACAAAAGAGAAGCTAATCATTATTTATTCAAACTTTTTTTTACTAAAAAATTCCACAGATTATCCGTTCACTTTTTCTATGATCCATCTAAAATTGGTACAGTAGCTGCCAGAAACCTAGCGTAGCGTGAAAGCAAACAAAATGGATTGATGATTATTATAAGGATGAGGCAGGACAAAACCTGTCACGTAGTAAATACCACAGATTTTTCAAAAAATAAATTACAATTAGATAACTTTTTACTTTGTATAAAAATAATCGCAAATGTATTCAAGTTGTTTATTATAAGTCAATCAATGTAACATCAACTCAGTTTTCATTTGATAAACTAACGTTGACAGTTTCTAATTGAAATAAGAGTCTTTATTCAAATTCCTTAGTTGCTTTTAGTGATTTTTGTCGCGATTGGAAGAATCTTTACCACTTGAGTTTGCAAGAATCGAATAAAAAAACATCTCACTTTAAGGTTTTTTATGTAAGATGATCATTGATTTGTCAACATGAACATTCTTGATATCGTTGAATTATAAAGTTTCAAGATTGTTTTTGAAAAAGTTACTTCAATATTAAATACATCTAGGTGAAAAACCCGGTGTTGCTCGGATAAAAAAATTTATTGAATTCAGTTCCACTTGTATTATCAATGCTGAATTTGCAATATTTTTTTAGAACCCGAGCCGAAACTTAGTTTTCATTCTAGGGTTTTCATTTACAACTTTTACCATTCTCTTATATTGTTACCTGATCATAATAAGGAAAACTAACTCCACTAACCTTCAATTCTTTTAATTTTTTACATCTACAATATAAGGCTGATACATTTAATTAGTAGGAAAGTAAAGGAAAACCAAGACTCAACATTATAACGCAAATAATATGTTCAAATTGGGAATATTTCTTTAACTACAAAATTCACCAAACACTTTTTCAAGTAAAAAAACACAAATAAACAAAAAAAAAGTGGGTGAGTGTACTTATGTACGCGCGTGAGAAGTTATACTTCTTTGGCATCATTAAAAATTAGTATTTCTTAGTTGCATATAATTAATAAATTAAAATAAAATTTAGAAAATAATATTGTAATTTATATCAATAAATAATACATACGGATAGTTAACCTAAATTATATTAGAACAGTTGAAAAATTATATAAGCACAAATTTTCGCTTATACTTACGAATAGTAAATAATATTAATCAAAATATGCAATTTAAATCACTACTGAATATAATTTGTTCGTGGAGCAGACACTTTTACGAGATGTGCGTTTTTTTCAATTTTAGTACGGCCTGTTGAACAGAGATGGCGGGGCAATGTCCAAAATGAATTTTAGCATTACGGACTTGCGCTGTGATGATAAAATAGATCGATACAAACGCCTCTAAGAACGACGCGCCATACTAATAGCCTAAAATTATTTTATTCGACGTTTAGACGTTTTTTCCGAATCACCGTTTGTGTAGTAAATTTGTATTTTTATGACTATTTATTGGTTGAAATACTGTAGAAAACTATGGTTTACAATGAAAATAATATCCAAAGAAAGCTGCAAGACGTTTATAAAATTTGTGAGGATCAGTTTTCTGGCTAACAATTCATGCATGCCATGAAAACGAAGCTCCATAGAAATTGCGAAATAAAGTAAGTTGCTACTTTTCAAAGTAAATGTTTTAATCTTATTCATGCCTTGTTTTACTAAATTATTACTCTAAGATGGTTGAATCATTTCAGAATACCAGATTTCGTAATAACCAAGAATATGCATGGAATTCAGATGTAATTTTCATCACTAAACTCCAAATAGTATAATAACAGTTACTGCAAAATTCGAGAAAAGTAATAACTTATTTGTTAATAATATATTTCATTTGTATATAAAAATATTTTCTAAATAAAATATTAAAAATATATTTAAAGGATTAATTATTTTTAATTTAATTATAAAAATAAATAATTAAGTAAATAAATAAAACAAAAATTCAAATTACGCGCGCCTAGTTAAAAAAAACCGAGCGGTTTTGCGGCCAACTTCATCCTGTTAATTTTGTGTCACCCTTATGCGCGCGCATCTTAAGATTTCACTCTCATCGTATTTTCATAACTCGCCTAAACAAGTATAACTTCAAAAAAACAAACAATTTTTATATGGATAAAGATAATCGAAGCACGATTAATCTAAAAGCAAAAAAATTGGCACTCGGATAATGAAGAATTTGCTGCAGCTGAGACATTGAAATGATCAGAAAATGGTAATATGGATTATTAATTAGAATTTTTTTTACTAGGGTTAAGCTATAATATAAATCGTGTTAAGCTCATTGATTATTTATATACAATCATAAATTTGAAAAGTACGTACATAAATTAAATATACAATGTCCCTTAGATCATAAAAATAACATCTTATAATAATCTTTTTTCTTATATAAATTCTAAGTTTTAATGTTGTGATAAGTACATTAAATATATACTGCCATTGAATTATTGGTCAATTCTTATGTTAAATCAGAGCTGTGTGTACATTTGTATTAAAATCTTTTATCGCATTAAAAAATTCTTAGTTAATGTCGGGCGTCGACAGCTAGTACCATATATAAATCATACTGAAAAACCAGTCTGTGTGGAAGCCGTTAAAAAACCATTATAAAACTCTATAGGTGAAAATGGCTAATGTAAGTGGAATACAATTTATAAAAGTAAAGATTCATTGAATCTAATTACAATAAAATTAATATTTCAATTTTATTTACTCAAATATAAAATATATTTATTACTTATTAAGTTCGTTATAAATATTATAGAAAGTTTTTTTTTTGTAGACTTAAATCAGCGTTGATTGAAAATTTATATCTTTCAATTTTGCATATTTAACACTTTCGTGTACGTATTGAGTTTTGAACACGTGCATTTGACTTGATATTTGATCCAATTTATCAATGAGTGTGTAGTTATAAGAATTCAAAGGGTTGAACAAGTTATACGTATACATATAGACCTAATGAAGTAGAAATCTAATGAAATGATATAACTTTATTGCAGTGAAGTGAAATTCCACAATTTAAAAGGATGGTTTCATACGAAAACGAAGCACGAAAGGTGATACTTTCAATCTATTAGAATTGGTATTTTTTGTGGGAAAAACTTATCTTTTATTTATCTATTACAAAATGTTTTTTTTTTTTAATTACAAAATCATATCAGTAACATCGGTGAATAACTTTATAGAGCTGAGATTATTTTACCACTTGAATGAATTGTATCAAATTACACACTTCTTATCATATTGAGGATTATCGTTTTTAGTAAATTTGACAAATTTTTTTTTCAGTAGTTTGTGTTTAAAATTAGTGATAAAAAGCTTTTGATAAAAATGTAATTATGGTTAAGACAAAAGATACTTAAGTGCTCTTTTACCATGTACATTTGCATTTGAATTCACAAGTGTCTTAATCCCTGTTACCTACCCTCCCCCCAATGTAAGACCCACTACCTTATTTAAAGTTGTTCTCAATATAACTAAACCATTTTTACAGATTTTAGTAAATTTACAGAAATATCAATACTATCGTTAGGTTTGTTCCAATCCTTCTTTGGTGATGCACAAACATTGATCAACATTGAAAAGTGCAGACAAAGAGCAGATAAAAGTGAGTGAAAGAAATGTTTGCAGTTACTTTGTGCGCAAGTCTACCATCAGCTTAGGCTGAGGGTCGACCTAAACAATACCGCATCAAAAACTAAAATCGGTTAGCATGTGTTAAGATTTGACCATCATAAAGTGACAAGTTCGCTCGAGTTACAAACTCAACATAGACAAAATAGTCAGAAACGGGTGAGCGCTCGTGCACGAAAATGTTCGGTTTTGGTTGTGCTGTATGGTCGCTTGGAATGAACCCGTTAAAACATACCTAATTCTCAATATTTGAGAGTTAAGATAACTTTAAACTAATTATATAACTAAATTATAACTAAATAATTTTCAACTTTCTGATTGATAACTGTATGCAGAATTGTGAAGTCTGTTTAATCCTTTACTTGTAGGTAATAGATCAATAGAAATTGATGATGTACCGGAAGACATAAACAAAGATAATTTTTATGAAATATTTTTTTCATAAAAATAACATACTACTCGTATACTCGTACTCGTATTTTGAAAATAAATTAAAAGGCAAAATGAATTATTATTTATTTTGTTTGGTTAAAAAAAATACCTATAAGTATACAATTATATTATATGCTTGTTCAACCACTTCTGAATAAATCAAGATATGATTTATATAATTTCGTATAATATGCACTCGAAAATCGCAAGTGTATCTTTGGTCTTACAGGTGCAAACTAATCATACTCCAGAAGTTAAATTTTAAAATGGGTTCTAATCGAAAAATGGAAGCATCCATCAGAAAAAAATTACTGTGAAAAAACTAATTTACAAAAATCAACGAATTTATAGGAAAATGACAAAATCATTAAAGAATATAGTTTTTTTTCTGTTCGAGGATATTGTAGTGTTAAATAAATAAAATATTTTCCAAATACGTAGTATCAAGCTCTCATACAACGAGAGAAAAGTTTTGAACTAGATAAGTACTTAAGTAGTTATTATTTGTTAGGCTTAACATTCACAATGTTAAAAAAAAAATTTAGCAGAAAATTGTTTTTCTCAAATTTTGTGTAAAACCTCTTCCATTGCAATACTACGAGTATTTTGATGGCATTAAAATAAGTGTCCAAAAGTTTTCTCAATGCAATCAAAAAATCTTAGATTCCTTAATTTTCATCTTTATCCATTTTTAATGTTTGTCTCTCAACTCCAGTTTAATAAAAAAAAAAAATGCGAGATAAACAAACGTTTTCTTAATTATCCTAATTTTAATTTCGATAAAAAAATAAGGCATACTAGAAAGTAACTAATTGCAATTACTAATTTTACGTTTTAAAATTAGCTTTCAATATAAGTACCTACCTGCTGTTAACATTCATATTTAAAACGTTTATTTCAATTATTACATAATTACAGTAAAATTGAATTATTAGTTCACATGTAATCATAATATGAAAAAATGGTAACAGCAAATCAAATATAGACGAGCTTGCTGGTGTATTAAGTTAATTATTTAAAAAAAAATACAACGTTGCGTATAAATTGACGAAGGCTTCATGTGTACATAGGTATATGCAAAAATAAGAGAAGATTCGATATATGTATGGTATTTTAGAATGTCAGATAGATAGATCAGTGGTTTTCAACTTGCCGTTCATGGATCTCTCCTTACGGTCGTAAAGTATCCGTGATAGATTCTAGTGTTACTGTCCATATGCAATTTTCCTTCTGTAATTTTAACACAGTCTTACACTAGTCTTTGGCGTATTTTCTTTTTTCCCTAACGAGAGAATCAAACAACCAACAATATACCGTTTTTTACTAAAGTAGTAATTAGTACTTAAATAACTTGACTTAAATCTAGTGGACAGGAGTCATTTTTAAACATGGAAATAATGCATTTTTTTGGCAATTTTTTGGGCTTCTCATGCCAAATAAGCCTTTGAGAAGAAGTCAGATAGTCAGGTTTTTAGGTAATTGTGCCTTAAGGGGTTCGCACGATTTATTAGAAGTTTTTGAGGGTTCGCCATGGTAAAAATTTTGGAGACCACTGTAGATGGAAACTGGTAGCCTGGGTTTGGACATGGGCATGCATGCTGATGATGACGGTATCGTTGCTGCTGATAATGATAATGATGCTGATGATACACGGAATATGAACTAAATACAACACGGATTTAATTAGTGCGTGGCACGAACAAATGGACGTACCATGGACCGATGGTCGCCTACCGTTGCCCATATATGACGTCATTTCCGCTCCGGCGTGGGAACCAACGGCAGGTGCGGAAGATCGTCTCGACCATAACAATCTCTTATCTTTATCACTGCTATATCCGATGCATACATATAGAAAAAGGTTCGCCATATAAAGGCAAGTAAAAGACGCGTCTCTGTGTGAGTATTGCATACTTGATATGTGAAAATCTTTTATATTAAACGTGATTAATGGTCACGCTGCACAAAATAGGTGCAAAAAGACCGATTACGACAACAATAGCGAACGAAGCATAGCACACCTCAGTTCACCCGTGCCATTGGCCCCTTGCCAATACCAAAACAATATCGGATTTTTATATACCTATATGTATAGATATTCACCATTCAGGTTCAGGTTCTTTCGGCACCAAACACGTTTTTAATCAATTCATCGTTAGTAAACACTTCAATCAATAAATCATAATTAGAAACCAATCAAATTACAATGACTACTAATTACAAAAATAAAAATATATACGCAGAGAAAAAAAATACAACACGTTATATTGTTGGAAAGATGAAATGTGTCATGGTCACAACAGAAGCTACCTAAGTTAAATAAAAGTCATGGAAATTACTCACGAAAAGACAAAAATGGATTTCACGCAATATTTTTTGTCGCCTCGGGTGAGATTTGCGAAATGTTATCATTTCGTGAGTGCTCTTTCAGAAGTCGTTGAATTAATTATGAAGGTTTTAATTTAGACAGGATGCTGTCAAATTTAATATCATTTAATGTCTGGACTGAAGTTACCTTTATTACCTTGATTGACGAATATTATATTTCAATACTTATTAAAGTATCGTTTTTTCTTATATATTGTCTTCCTACATACCTTATAATGTGCATATAGAAAAAGTTGTGTGAATTTTTAGTACATTAACATTGCGATTTTTTTTTTTCAAAATATGTAACGCTGAACTTTATTTTTAAAACAGTAACATTTACTGTGTAACAGTAAAATCATCCTAAAAATTATATTTTCAAAACTAATGACAAATCCTATTCTTCCTAACTGAAATGAAGACCTCAGCGTACACCGCAAAAAATACGATCGGTAAAGCAACATTTTTAAAATAATAATCTGATCTGATCTGATCTCATATCGATTATTAAGTTATTATTATATTTTATATACTAAAACTGTTTGTATGTAATTTATTGAGATATATGTACTTCCATTTTAAAAAGTTCACGGTAGGTTTTAGTGAAATTTTCTTAAAATTGTTCTTAGCGACTTAGCGATTAAAAATCTTATTTCTATGTAAGTATAGAATCTCATTTTTTTTTAAACAAACCTAAATAAATTTGAATGTACTCATGTACTGTATGGAACTAATCAATACTAAACAAAATAAAACCTTCAAGTATTAAGACATGTCCCATTTGATAAAACTAGTTTCTTTTTTTTGGGTGTTTTTTAAGTCGCTTTAACATCTAAGGTCATATCACGACTATCTAAACACAGAAATTTCTGTTGGTCAATTTTAATCTTAGGTCTAGGATTCAACGGGGATCAAACACGTACGAGAGAACTACTAGAGCTCTAACCACTGCGCCAATAGGTGGTGCAAAAAAAAACTAGTTTCGTTTTCCTTACTCATTGGTACGTTGGTTATAAATTTAATACAAAAATTCCCCACTTAAAATTCCCTTAATACTGACCTAAAAGTAAACTCGTAGATACCATAAGGTAACAAAAAAGCAATGAGGTGACTTTTTCTTTGATTTTAATTTCTTTCTATTTCCCTATGCTCACTGCTTGCAAAGTGGTTGGTGAAATGAGGTGTACCGAGAGGAGGAAAATAGAAACATAGAGAAGCTAATTCTACTGATTACTAGATGATACATCTGTCGACCTTACTAAATTATAAAAGTTGTAAGATCTTTATTATATAATTGAATTTAAAGGTCACTTAGTGGTGTGGTTGACTAGATAGTTGCTCTATTTGCCAGCGGTCCTGGGATCGACTTCCAATGAAAGCCGAAGATTTTTTCATAGGATTTCGGATTCGACGGTTGCTCATGATCTTAAATAACTAAAAAACCTTAAATAACCTTAAATAAACCAAAAAAAAATCAACTTTTAAGTTAATTCAAATTCGAAATTAAGTAGGTACTTACTTGTAATATACAATTAATTTAACTTAGTAAATGCCAATTTTTAGTTTCATTTTGAAACTAGAGAACGTTTAAAGTAAAAAAAAAAAAAAACTAGCCTAAAGAAATTCGTTTATGACGGGGGTTCCACGAACGCACTAGTTTTTTTTATGGGGGCATTTTATGAAATAAGTTAAGTTGCTTTACATTTGACTTATACATGAAATAACTTGCAAAATCAATGCTTAACTTGATTTAACTTTTAATGTTTAGCAGATTTTTTTTCATATACTACAAAAGGAAAAACTTATAAATGTATTATTTTTATTTTTTAATTTTATTATATTTCCAATGAGAGAAACATGAAAGACTATAATAACAACGTTCTCATCAATGAATTATTTTCAACGAATTATAATTTGGCTTTAACCGTCATCGAACCCATTTAACATTATTAAGCAACAATTTTTTAAATTATATAATAATTATATTTAAGAGCATCGCATTCACGGCATCTTAATTGTCATAATCAAACCGGACAGGTTTAAATTCAATTTTAAATAAGTCCGCATAAAATACACGTTAAATGTTTGTCATTTTAATTGCATGAAATTGCAACTTTATAATAAATCGAATGAGACGCAAAATATATATATTTTCTCATTAAAACAAACGCATATAACGGAAATCAATCCAATGCACCTGATTTAAATCAAATTGTTGTTGTGCTCCGGATGGCGCCACATTCTTATATATATAATTGTTGGATTTTTTGATAAAATTTCTCTGAACTTTAATTATGTTGGATGACAACAACAACAACAGCAACGAAATGCCTTGTTAAAAGGACGCATTGTACTCGAAATAAGTAATCGTCTGTTTCTTAAATTACTGTTATGTGAACATGAAGAAGCATTTTTCGTAAGGGTATTTAAATTTATTATCATTATATAGTAATGAAGTAAAATTAATTATCAAAAATCGCAAATGTCACTCGGTTTAAATAGTAATGTGGATGTTTGTTTGCTAGGCTAATAATCATTAAGTTAATAGTTGAAGAAAGAGATTTTTTCAAATTTCAAAATAATAATTTTACTATGATCATATTATAAATACGGATGAAATAAACTATTAAAGTTTAGTTTTTAAGAAATAAGAGATTCATCATCACTATAACTTAATGACTTCTAATTCTGTTATCATTGTTTAGGGTAGTTAGAATCTTACACACTAATATTGAGACTAAAAAAAAGAAAGATGATGACATTCCACTTTTATTATAGCACTTTTAAAACCTTTTTATCACATTTTTACAAAATGTATCTATTTTATAGTAAAAAATTATTTTGTGGTTTTACGAAACCACGATGCAAGTGAAACTTTTTTTCGGATTTTAAGCACTTAGGTAACTGAAAATTTTCGGAAAATTATTCGATTTAGGGTATGAAAATAGAATAGAAAGAAAGGGTATGACACGAATTCACTGTATGACGTGACGCGCACCGTTGCAACTATTTTTGAATTTCCATTATTGATGTTAATACTCGAATGTTATTTTCATTATTGAATTTGTTGATTATTGTTAAATCGATCATCTGCCTGTTGTTATCTATTGTAACATCACCGTCGGATATTTTTGCACTATTCTCACTAGCTGTATCTTTGTCTATCATGATCAAGTGAACAATAACATTTATATCAATACACTGATCAAACTTATAATATAATAAGACGTTCTCATGGAGAGGAAAATAGCTCATTACATTCAGTAATAGCTCGCGCAACAGGCCTGGGAAAACGACATAGTATATAGCTAACAATGTGTATACGAGCTCTGCCGAATACTTGCCGATTCCCTGCCGAAAATGTGTTCCATTTAGTGACATGCTCAAGACAGGCCAACAATTTTGAGAAGATATATAAAAAAAATCACTTTAAAAATAAAATATTAACAATATTTGGTATGCAATAAAAATAAAAATTATTCAATTACAATTGTGCAAATCAAAGTATAACTATTATAGGAAACCAAAAATAGTTACCTCCATCACAAATCATGAATTGTCGCTATATTAAAATAACCAATTTATTCATTTGTAACAGTTCTTGAAAAAGTCTCGAAAGGGACGAAACGTCGTACAAAATCAATAAAAATCATCAACCACACTTAAGATTTTTATTTTTATGTCCAAAATCCCAAAAATTTTTACCGGGTTTAAGTAACAAGAATATGAATCATTTATCAAATTTATTATATAATAGGTACATTGTTATGAAATAGTTGGAATTGGCCAGAGTTAAAATTGATATAATTTGATTTTTTTCGAAATCTAAGAAGGAAATTTAACTAAATGACCTACACTCAGAGCAGGTGCAGTAAAGATGACAAAAAATTGTAATTATAAGGTCGCAAATTTTTAGATTAACGCGTTCAAATAATTACCCTTTCAGCTTCAAGATTAATATATGTAGATAAATTATAGCAAAAAATCAGTTCTAGGACTATTTAGCAATTGTTGCGTGAAACGTTTTGTCAAAGTAGTTTTCTTGCCATATATCAAAGATGGATAATGAATAACTGGTTTTTGGAAAACCGTGAGAATAAGACAAGCGGTCTTATCAACGTGAAGGCGACATTCACAGCAGCCGAGCGACAGCATTAACGTGAACGTAATTGTCGCGGACAATTATGTATGTAATAATATTGGAGAGTGGCGGCAGTTCGTCGTCTTATCTTCTTGCTACAACGTCGTACAATCGCTCGCAGCTACGAAATGAAGAGAAAAAAAAATCATCCTATTCGTTATTCCACACGAGTTATACCTTCATCTACAACCTATTACCATTTCTTTATATTGTTACTATTACCATTATAATCAACAACATCATCATCAGCTTTAGTAAACTTAATGATAGACACAGCAACAAACCTTTCAAACCCAACGAAATCTATTGTTAATTCGAGCTATTCATTCAAGCCTGCGGTATTCAGAAGCTGTTATCCTCTTTCCGATTAGGGGATGTGAACTTTTTCAATATTTATCTGCATTTAACATAAAAAATTCAACAAAAAGTAGCCTCTGTGTTATTAAAATAACGGTGGGATCAAATATCGATTTGAACCGAAAATATTTGAGGCCTCAAGCGATTTAAAAGTGTTAGATTTAAAAAAAGGGGTTACTGGAATTTAATCCACCCATTCTTTTGATAACTATTATACCGGGTGTTCCGCTACAAGTTCATCTTTTATAATAAATTTATATCGTCTTTAAGATTTTAAAATGAAAATTAGGTAATGATAGCTCGTGTTTGAAGGTAATGGACCTCCATAAACAAAAGGTAAATATAAAATATAGCCAATTGAAAATTTTTGCATTTGTTATAGAAGATTTAATTAGTTTTATACAAATTTTTTCTTAACTCAACGACTTAAGAATTTAGTCTTCACATCGCCAAATTGTAAAGTATAAAATTTACCTCATATTACCTAAAAGTTTTCGCTACAAGCCGCCTCTGATGGTAGAAAATTATCTTTTGATTACTTCATGTATAGAAAGGTATAAAGTTAATTTTAAGCCTATAGCCGAGTGTTTTGTATTTTTGATAACTACTGTTAGAAAAAAAATTAAATCCTAAGACGATTTTTTGGTAAAAAATTTTTGATAAATATTTTTGTCCTAATGTTAAATATTTTCTTCAAACATTAAATATGAGTACCACAAAACAGTAAAAATTTTCTTTTTCAGTAATAGAAAAAAAAATTAATTCAGGCTCGAGGTTCACACGAGGTTTTTCTTTCAAGTTTTTTTTCTTTCAAGAAACTGGACTTTGAACTAGCCACGATTTATCAAACTGCGCATAAGTAAGCTTGCTCGGTTCATAAGCGTGCATGCGCTTGACGATAATCCTAAATCTGTCTTGAACTGATTCGTAATCGCTTCAGAATGAGACCCGCGAACAAAGCTAATATAAACTTAGTTCACTTTTAGCAAGCTCATAGATAATTTAAGAAGACCTAGAATACAATTCTAGTGCTCTTAATATTGCTAGTTCCATGCGTTTTGATCCCCGGACAAAATATTCCCGACAAAATATCCCCGGACAAAATATTCTTAGACAAAACGTCCTCATAGAATAACTGCAAATCGTACTTGCAGCAAATAAAACCAAAACCAACTAGTCTCCAACCTCTATTGGAGGGCGCGGCGCCGAATGACAGAAATGTCAAGCGTGGGCGTTGGATAAGAAGAAGAAGAAGAAGTATTTGCAGTAAAATATTGATGTTAAAACATTTAGTTTTGTGCAAAACTTCGCGGTGTCAAGAAGTGCACATTCCGTCAATGAATGAAAATCGGGTAAACGAACAATTACTATAATTTTTTGTTGGGGGCTCCGCCTCCAAAGCCCCGCCAGGGGACCCCCTAGACCTGGAAAAATATCGATAGATGTACGTTGACATGTGTCGTATATCCCTTATCATGTCACATTGTGAAAAACGCCTTTTATGACAACTATCGATTACTTGTCCGCATCACTGAGAGTAAAAATATGATTTTAACCATAATAAAAGTATTTTTTTTTTTTACTTTTAGTACTTGAAATTTTTTGAAAAGTTTATGAAGACAATCGCACAAACTTTATTTTTCAAAAATGTGCTTCTGTACTTTTTTGTTTATAACGATACTGTAGAAGTAAAAATAGTAATTTATATTAGTGATATAAACAGACATTCATTAAGTATTGTTTATCATTTCTATATCTTATTCCCTTTGTTTGAAACCTGATACGAAAGAATATTTTTTCCCGCACATACCTTCTTAGTAGTAGAATACCCATACACATAAAATGAATTTCAGAGACACTGACCCGTAAAATCATCTCGGAAGTTAATTTCCTTTCCTATCAATATCAATCATTGAAATTATACGCATTGCTATTCAAATTTTAACAGTTGGGTGTTATAAAGAAAAAAAAAACGTAAAGTGGGAAATACTTTTCAATATACTTGAATCAAATTTATATAATCCAAAGCACCTAAATCCTCTGATTAGATATTTATTTTGGATTTGAAAAAAGCGTATTAGAAGCTAATTAAGATTGAAGGGAGAGGGTCAACATATATTGTGGAACAATCTGTATATATTAATCAATATTAAACAGTAGTTAGAAAAACACGATTTTTGCATTTTCAATTTCCGTTATATAGAAAAGTTGTGAGTAAAGTAGAGCATTCTCATTATTATCTTCTAATTATCATTATGTTTTATCAGTAGCGTTAACTAGATCAAATAAATCGTCAGGTCTCTATATTTGTGCGTAACGACAAACGATTTATGGTAAGAACTTGAAGCTGTCTCTTTGGATTTGATTACATTTACTTATTTAGTTTTTACCTAAATTATGGTGTATGATTTGAAGTTGTATAAGGAAATTACTGCTTAAAGTAATTTCACTTGATTTAATGCAAGCAACGCAAAAACTTACTTCAACAATTTTTTTTAAAGGTTTTAATGTTAATGTATCAATCGAGTTTACAACTCTAAAATCTTATTCTTAATTGAGTGCTTAATCAATTTTTATTATTGAAAATATTTTAAAATAAATCGAATAATAAAAAAATGTTAATACTTTAAGATATATTCCAAAGCTTAATTTTAATTAATTCCAGAAAGTCTTCTAATTCTTTTGTGTAAATTTTGTGATGCTTATAACGAAAAATCAAAACCGCTACTAAATTATATTTATTAAATTTTATTCTCTCACAAACTCATTTAGAGTAAATCATTTCCTTTGCTAATACCATAAATAATTGAGCATTAAACACTTTTTCTAATTTCACATTAATGCCTCAATCTCCTCGCAGCGATACTTATGGCGAACATAAAATTTTATTTGAGCCTATTAAAAAGACCGACCGCACACCAAATTTCTGTTCTCAATGAGTATCGATATATTGATTTAAAACCGAATCAAAATGACTTAATGAGTCCTTTTCTCAGTGCCGGCAAACGAACTAAAAGCAGCCCAATCTCTAATTGATTGGCCACAATTAAAAATTAAGAAAAATATTCACAGTTTTAAGATAAGTGTTGAATGTGTCACACGACATTTTTCCTTTGAACTTTGATTTTATCGCTTTCTCCCGACAAGTTTGAACGTTAAAAATTTAACAACTGACCGTTTATGTTTCCTATTGGAAATATAAATTAAAAATTGCTGCTCTGCACGTAGATATCTAATATGTCTTATCCCAGCACCTGCTCTTATATACATTAAATTAAATAGAAAACTAGTTTTTGCAACTTTTCAAATGATAGATAAATATAATATCAAGGCTATATAAGATAACTTCAAATTTTTTTTTTTTTTAATAATTCAAGTAGCTACTGTGGGATTTAAATTAATCAACATCATCCCTTTTATTTTAAATAGTATCCCTTTAGGCGTAATAAATCTTCCTTTTTTTTTTCAAAGCAATTGTATTTACATACGAAATTAGATAGGAAGATGATTATTTCGTGTAGGTATTTGATGCATTCAAACTAATTCCGCTTCACATTTCAATGGAGAGTATCGTAAGCATTTTAATATCAGTGCATTATATCACCGTCAATTATAAAAAATTTTCCCACCGTCACCTTTTTTTATTGTGTTTTCAAGAAAAAGACTTTTTAATGCTGCTCTTGCTTTTGTTGTTGTCTTGTGGAAAAATACCTGTAGATAATATAAAAAAATCGGATGATTACCATTATTGTGAAGCGCTATATATATACATGACAATGTTGAGGGCTGAAACTTGCACCGTTTTGCTTTCAATAGAGACAAGAAAGTGTAAGCCCTCATCTACCTGTAAGTCATACACCTGTATCACGTGTAGATATGATTTATATCACGTTATTAAATTATTTTGTAATTTTTTAATCATAAATATTTGAAGAGTCGACAATAAATTTTCATGTTTACATTTACATGCATATTAAGTTAATTATTAAATCAATGATCGGTTAAATAAATAATAAAAAGTCCAACCTAAGAGGTGGACGATGTAGAAGAACTCGACTTGTTACAGATTTTTTGCAAGCGGAAAAAATCAACGTTGATATATTCTAATTAAATTAATAAGCAAATGGCGCCAGGAGATAAGCAATAGTTTTAAAATTCTTTCGAGAATAATCAAGTAATTTACCTTGAAATTCTAAACGATTTTTTGACATTTGAAAAATTCCAATGGCTTTCCATGAAATTGTAAATAAATAGCAAATAAATCTATAATTATATACAGACTCAAAGTAAATTTTTCGCAATAATTACTTTAAGAAATGTAAAAGGTTAATAGTTCTAATTAATGAATATATACTATTTAACTAAAAAAATTTACAACGTTTATTATTAAAAATACAAGAAAGAAGAACTGTTTAGCAGTTTTCGTAAAAGAAGTTTTTTGCTATAGATATGTATGTTTTATTAACCCGTATTGTAGTCTCTTAGACCAGGGTAAACAATTTTTGAACAGAAAGAAAATTATAATAGGATGAAACCCATTAGAAAAAGAAGAGAATATAACAAAAATGAAAGGAAAAATAAATTACGGTCGATTTGATTTGGGGAAGTGGAAAGGGTGGGGGGTAAGGATAGAAACGTTATATCTCGATTTTCGACAAAACTACAAGTCCTACGGAAAAAAGTTAAATAGCAAAGTAACATAACCTCAAAATTTATGTAAATAATTCCAATAACCAAGTTTTTAGTTTTTTATTTTTATTTTTTACAAAAAAAAAATAATTTTTTCACGAAATTTGGTGAAAACTTACCTTTTAATGTCCCGATTCAGTTTTTTTTTTTAATATCAATTTTTTCACCTTTCAATGACTTAATTACGAAAAAGCACCCTAATTTTCAATCAAAAATTCTCACATCCAAAACATCTGATTTTTTTAAAAGTCGGTGAGCTTTTTGTTCGTTGAAACCTCTACGTTCCCATGGTGCAAAAAATATATACATTAAAATGTTAAATGTTCTCAGAAAATGCAATAATTAAAGGGATTTCTTTTTAAATAAATTGTTCAAAATTGTTTTATGTACAATTATCTTATGTGCAATTTTGAGTAATTTATTAAAATTTACACTTTAATTATTGCATTTTCTGAGAACATTTAACATTGTAATGTATATATTTTTGCACCATCAAAAAGGAGAGGTTTCAACAAACAAAAAATTCACCCATTTTTAAAAAAAATCAGATGTTTCGACGTGAGAATTTTCGATTGGAAATTAGAGTGCTTTTTCGATATTAAGTCATTATAAGGTGAAAAAATTAATATTTTAAATCAAAAAATTACAGTGTGTTTAAGACATTGAAAAGTATGTTGTCACCAAATTTTGTGAAAAAAATTTTTTTATTGTAAAAGATAAAAATAAAAAAAAACAATATTTCTGATACTCGAGGTTATTAATATAAATATGTTATGTTATAAATATGATTTGTCGATTGTATTGGAAGAAAAAAAAGTTAATAAAATAACATGTTTGTTAAGTAATAAGTATCTACATAATTTGAGTCGTTTGAACCATGGATCTTAAGGTCAATAAATTTTTTAGTGAAAAAAATAAGTTTTTGTGAAACAATGTAGGTACAAGGCAACGAAAGAAATCAATTGTAAAAAATTATCGAATCTACCTCATCTATTCTTATTGCTTAAATTGTTCTCTAAAAATCATTAAAACATTTTTAAAAATCTTAAAAGTTTTTATTTTCAATAAACCCGAGTCTTTAAAAAACATTTTTCTTAAAGAAGGAAAAGAAATGACAAAAAAAAAGTATTTAGTAGAAAAATTTGGGACACACGGGACAAAGAAATCGAATTATAGGAGTTTTAGTACGAGATCTAAATAAAGCAAGTCCTTATCGTCCCTGATCAGACAAAACTCAGCACACATGAAATCGTTCTTTTTACCGAATACCATTTTTGACATTTCTTGAAGACATGATTATACAATAAAGAGAAAAGCTATTAAATATATTAAATATTCACCTAATGTTTTAGTAAACATTTTAATCTTTCATCATTCTTAAAAAGGTCGAAGTAAAAAATCTTTTAAACACGTTAATTAATTATTTTAATTATAGTGAGTAGTTTTGTCTGGACCAAGCTAATATATGGCTTTGCTTCATTAGTGAATTACAAAAAAAAATATTTTTTCGAAGCCTTAATATAATCTATAATATACCTAGGTCTTAGTACCTAAATGAACTTATGTTACTATTACGATATGGATGTTTGCTGTGATTTGTTCCCCTTGCAGCATAGGCCACTAATATTACTTCATTGTTTGACGGAACGAATCGTCTCGTTTCTATTCCGAGTTCAACTCTTAGCGACTGAAATATACCGAGCTTTCATCACCTTTCGTTTTAAGTTTTATCCCCTTTGTACCCGGAAGAGTTATATATATATATATAATATATAATCATTATTAAATTCTTACATTATTATATAAATAAAAAAGTTTTCGAAAGGGACAACATTTTGCTTTAAATTTCAGTGAAATAAATTAATTTTTTAACATTAAATTAATTATGAGAAAATATCGTTTTTTGACTTAATGCCTCTATCATTACCGTCATTATACATTTTTAATTCACTTCATCATAGTTATTATAAATCTATTATCATGTGCACAAAGAAACGAATATCGCTATTATTTAAATGAAAATAAATATAATCACTCAAAACTTTCTCGTCTTTTCATTCTGTGAATGTTGATATAGTTAATTTCGAGTTGCATGAAAGATAATTCCGTAATGTTTTTTTTTTCCTTAAACAAATTATGTTGAAGAAAATAATTTTCAAACTTTTAAATCGCTTATGTCAGTATATGATTTAATTATAGTTCGAAGCCAAGGACTTTATTACGAATACGTCAACAGTTGTAGATTACCTTAAGATGTCAGTATAGTATGTATTATGGAGATAAAATATTGGAGTTTCGATGATATTGTTGTTTAAAATTGGGTAGAAATGAGCTGGCAGCTAAAAAGTATTATTAAGGCCGTTAAGGCCACTCAGAATCAAGTACTGTATATGTATGTATATGAATACAGCTTACGGCCGTGATGAACATGTATGAAGGGGCATATCCATAAATATGGACAGTAGTTGGTTAAAATGTACGTGAGAGAATATATACTCTTGAACGTAATGATAATGAGCGTAGTACGATGTAAAGAAAATAGTGAGTGACGAAGAGGTAAGTAGGGGTGAGCAAGGGACGGTCGTTTTAAAGTTTTTCTTCTTCTTCTTTTTCATCTTTTTTTCTTATGGTTATTATTCTTATCATTATTATTATTACGATTATTATGCATAATGTAATTGGTGGTAGTGAAGTGCGCTTCCAGTAACACCTGCTCGATTTTCCCACGCGAGTGTCGTGTGCATTCGGCCCGAGTCGCACTCGCTCGGCTTCTGCTCAGCATCACTTTGTTCTCGTGCCCACGATCACGCTCCTCTATATTGTGCGACCGCTCAAATCGTTCCTCGCTACACTGTCTCAGTCACTCTCATCACTTTACCATCTTCTGTCGCAGGAGAGCTTTCGTCATTTAAATAAATCCATT
The DNA here is from genome assembly GCA_958496155.1 of Sisyra nigra. Classification (NCBI taxonomy): domain Eukaryota; kingdom Metazoa; phylum Arthropoda; class Insecta; order Neuroptera; family Sisyridae; genus Sisyra; species Sisyra nigra. Next base: position 35,768,943 of record OY292316.1, on the reverse strand, counting down.
ATTTATCAATAAATTTCACAAAATTTTTTTCTTCTTTTTCATATATACTTACTTTCATTTTTGTCAATACGTATGTTCTTTTTACCTACATGGTCTTTAATGTAAATATTTCGAAAATAACTAGTTAAAAAAAATCCAAAAAAGCACAACACTGAACTTCAATAAATTCATAACTTTGGAAAGCTAATCCATATATTAATCCAATCTATAGTAAAGAAGATTTTATTTTGATTGTAGATTTTATTTTTTTTTTGTGAGCCAAGTTAAAGATTTTAAAAAAAAGGGTAATAAAACTTTTTTGTAATAATCTTGATCTAGTTGATTGTTAAAAGATACTTCTTACAAGTACTAAGCCAATAATAATACTTAAATTCTCAATAAGTAAAGAAGTATGAAACGTTGAACAAATTTTGGGTATAACTATATGTACATGGGTAAAATTAATCTTTGCTCCATCACGTTGAACTAGGTATAGATCTCGTTCTCGACTAATGTAAATTACAACAAACTCTTTTCGTCAACATGTTAACAACGAAAGCGTTTAAAGTTTAATATTATTTATGAAATATGCTCATTAAAAATAAGCTTTAAGCGTAAGAAAAAATGTCGATAAAATTCATCAAAAATGTTTTGAATTAAGAGATTACCAACAAACGAAAATCTTAACGAAAACTACAGAACAGATGAAACTCGATAAGACTTGAAATTTCCGTCTTTAATCCCGCATTTTTGACATTAACTAGGAGAAGTGCTGTCACAAGATAAAGATTTTCCAATTAGGTGAGTCGAAAATAAGCATCAAACGCACTCAAAAATTGATTTCTTAATCATTTAATTAATTATTTTTATAAAAACAAGGATAAATTGCAAGTGGATGAAATATTATTTGGCTCGATAAATATTGTTTGTTTTTAATTAACATATTATTTTAGAAATTTGGAAGGAAGCCCCCTTAATGGCGTAGTTAATTATATTATTCGGTTCTGGTTTTAGAATTGAACTCCTGTAAAAGCCCATATTTGTTTCCATAGGTTATCGGTTTACTAGTCACTAATATGCTAGTAAAGTATCGCACCACCTCATGGTTTACTTTTTAAATTCTGGGTCATCCTGTCATCAAAACCGTCATTGTCATAGTTACAAGTGGAATTAAATAAAAAGTTGATATTCAATTAAATAAGTTAATACGGTGGAATCGCAAATGTTGTGTTGTTCATTGTGAAAACCCATCCAGGTATAATCCAGAATTGGAATGTTACAGTTTTTCTGGATAAATATTAATATAAAAATAAAAATAAAACCCCTCATTAATTTTTATTAACATTGTGTATAAATATTTAAAAAATATTAAAAATATTTAAGTAGGCTTTTTATATGACAATCGTATACTTGGTTAATGAGATTGGTTGAACCACTATTTAAGAAAATGAACCACGAGATGGCGTAAAAGTCGTAATCGTATCAGTTGATGTGCTGAACTACTAAACTGACTTTAAAAATAAAAAAATAAACATTAATCAAAATCGAGTCAAATAATTTTTTTTTTCTTTAATTTTTAATTTTAAAGAGATAGAGTTGGGTTTTTAGTTGTTTTTTTTTTACTTTGTTTTATATTCCAGGTGTGGAGCACAATGTTCTCCTAGCCTAGCTCATTATAACCTTTAAACTAAATAAAAATTATTTAAAAGAGCCTTTGTATAACGAGGGATATAATTTAAAAGAAAACTATAAGTAGATACATATAAATCTCAATTTGCATTGCGGTTTTGTTCAAAAACCACAGCTTACAGTGAAATGATGCAAAGAGAATTGTGAATCAATATGGGAAGCCATATTAATAGAGAAGATTTGTTTCAGGAAGTTATTTTTTATGAACTAAACTAACAATAATTGATCACTGATAATTCTGATGCTGTAAAAAGTACAAGTGGCTTTTCGTGAAACACAAGTACGAAACCACCTTCAGTAAGGTGTTGATGTATAAATCATCTCTTTTTTTTATCCTCTTAAGAAAATTTTTTCATGGGAGCTTACTTTTTTAGGGCAGGATAACATTTCCAATAGGAAACAAAAGAATAAATTAATGCGTGCATTAATACACGTATAAGAAGTGAAACTTCTTTAGGCTATTCTTTTTTTCAATGATAACTTTGCAAATAACATAAAGTTGAATCTGTAGAAGCGAAAACTGAGTAAATAGAAAAATTGAATAAATGAAACTAATTCATTCCATATCATGTTATATTTCTACAACTGGAACTATCGTTCGTTCTGTAGGTCCTTCTATTCGAGCATATGTAGATATTTTCCTTTTTATGATATTTTCCCTAAATTTTTAACAAACGTGCATATGATTTGTTTAAGATTTGTATAGGTATCTTCTACATAACCTCTGAGTGAAAAATACCCTTATTATGTAAGTGAGAGACCACCCTCGGAAAGGAGCACAAAACTACACCTTTATTCTTCAAATGTTATCGACATAAATCTTAGAATACTAGGAGTCATTTTTACTAGGAGTCAAGTACACACATGAAACTGACAATATGTGGAATTGAGAGTCTTCTTCATTTTTATTACATTATAAAATAGTTAAAAATCACTAAACTTCTTAAACTACTTGAGTGAAAAACGCTTACTAGTGCTAATTTTTCGTTGACAGAACCATTCTTTGATCAACAATGAATTCAATTTACCTATAAAAACTACAAAAAAACTCAATAGAAATATTTTCAATTAAAAAAAGTCCTTTTGGTCTAAAACTTCAGCTTTAAATACTGAGTTCGCGCATTATAAGGTAATGTAGAAATGTAGTAGGTACCTACTTTTTGATAAATATCTCCAACTAAAGGAGACTGAATCTCAACAAAATTGACTGTCGGTATTTCAAATAATAAATCACCAAAATACTAAATTAAACAAAAATTAGAACAATAAAGTGAGGACTTAATTAATACACATTTTATATAGTGATTTTTCAGTTGTAAAACTTGAAACTAATTAATACAAGAATATTTTTCTTTTCTTTCTAACATAAAAAATTTATGTAGTTTTACGGTGAGTGTAAATAAATCTAAAGTCATGAAATCAAAGAAAAAAAGCTTTACAAGTTTTATAGTAAGATAATAATAGCACCTGCCCTTATGTTATTTAACTGTTTATGAACTGAGATTAATAAAAGAAGTACATACATATGTATATATATAGTATTGTACGTATAATATATATAATACTAATAATGAAAGAAAATAAAACAAAATGAAATGAAATGAAATGGAGTCGAGAGTTTAAAAGGAAAAACGAATAAAACGAAGGAGCGTGGATTTAAAACAAGTTTTCAAGCGAACATTACTTATCAACCACCATCAAGCGACCAGCCTCCCCATGCTTTTATATCTAGCGTCAATCCTCATCAAATGTACGTAGAATTCAAATACGTTTAAATGTTTGTGTACGTATGTAATCTCGGTACATGCAGCAATCCAATCCAAAGAGCAGGTGCAGCATGGTACATCATTTTTCTCTACTTATTTCTAATAGAAAATAAAAATATATACCTAATGCATTTTTACAGTTACGTACAGGTTGCATCTATGTATGTTCCTTTACTATACTTCTTCAATATAAATGATATAACCATGCACTTATTATCGTTTTTGTATCACAGAGTTCATTAATTTTTTTTCACAAAGGAAATACCAAGGAAAGCGTTTAACATTACATATAAATAAAAGAGATTTTATTGTGTAGGTAGGTATATCATTTTAATAAAAATATTTTAATTGCCTTTATTTAGAATATTTAAAAACCTTTTAGAAATAATTTCAAATAGTAATCTTTATAAAGCTCGTATAATATCATTTTATTAGGTTTGAAGATTTATTTCGAAAAATGTTGCAATATCATAAACCAATATTTTAGACAGAAAAATTTCAGTGTGGGCCACTCATTGGCGCAGTGGCTAGAGCAGTAGTAGTTCTCACCACTTCATGCGTCAAGTGGTCTGGGTTCGATTCCCGTTGAATCGTAGACTTAAAATCATAGACCTAAGATTAAAATTGACCAACAGAAATTTTCTGTGTTTAGACAGTCGTGATATGACCTAAGCTGTTAAAGCAACTTAAAATACCAAAAAAAAAAAAAAAATCAGTGTTCAACAAACAACTGGTCAAGTGCTTGTTACACGACTTAAATGTAGGGTTTCGTTGTTGTGAAAAAATTTCATAATTAATAAAATATATTTTGACTTTCTCATTTTTCACAAATGAGTATATAAACATTTTTCTGGGAAAATAGTGTAGTACATTACTATACCAATTGTATCACCTTTAATATTAACTACACCATTTTCTAAACAATGGTGTAGTTGACTGACATTTAGACATTTCAGATAATGAGGAGATTTATGTATTGATTACAGTTTGAACACACATTTGCTAGATAAATTTTTAACAAAATTTCGTCTAACTTTCTGATTACAATGATTGAAGTCCATATTTGACCATAAAATAATATTGTCAGAAATAATTATATTTAAAACTGATTAAATATTTTTTTCGAAGAACTTTATTTAACCAACTAGTGTGGTTCCAACTTAAATTTATCAAACGGTAATTCTTGATATATCGAAAAACACGTGGTATATTTTTGGTAAAACAATGTTCAGAAAAAGTTTTTTATATGTTCTACAACCTCAAATTTTTCAAAACGTTAAGCCGATCAAGTAAGAAATTAGAAGGAGGTAGGTATATAATATTTTCTACTTCAGAAGTAAATATTGATTTAAAAAAAAATATTTCAATACAGCTATTTGAATCCATTTAGTGGCACAGAGGCTTAATCTGTTGACCTCCGCTCCATGCGTATAAGTGGTACTTGGTTCGTTTCCCGGGAATCCCAGATATTTTTACTTTCTTTTACTACTAGGTATATACTGAAGGAAGTATTGTAATCGGGTCGAATTTTCAAATTTGAGCTTTCACCGGAAATACATGTTTTGTGGTCCCCTGAGTCAAAAAAGTGATTTTTAGAAACATGTGTATGTATGTCTGTGTGTGACAGCCATATCGTATCAGAAGCTTTATTCGAATTTCACCAAACTTGGACATATGCCTTCATATTATATCTAGCTGTGCCGCAAAACTTTTGGTTAAAATCGGTTATTAACGGGAAGCTCCACTTTATTTTAGGAGTTTTGAGCTTTTTCAATTTTTTTCAGAGCGGCTCCAACGATTTTCTTTAAGCTTGCTCCAGTTCTTAGACGCATTAATGTCTACAGCTTTTATTTTAAATTTTTTCCTGAGAAAATTCAAATAAGAAGGGTTCTAGAGTTAAAGGTAAGAATTTGTATATAGATACATCGAGGCTGTATGCATATAGTTCTGGTCATATAGTTATAAAGTACTTCTAGTTCTTTTAACCAACATCGAGTTTCATAAATGAAAGTGAAAGAAAGTACTGTGACGCCTCGCAGCAGATATTTAGATTTGTGAGCTACAGAAATTTTTCGTGTTTAGACATTCGATTATGACTCGCCAATCAATAATACTTATGAATATCCCACATCATCATACATAGAGGCTACTATCAAAGAATGATATTTTGCTATTTCAATATCTTCGACTAAAACCAGTTAAAGTGGAACCTAGCCCACGCGCAGCCCATGCAGAACCTATGCGTGATCAGTTCTTGAAGCAATGATTTCTGTTTAGCATTAACAGTGTAAATTGAACATTTTTCGTGACTAATTGTCACTAAAAGTCACGTTTTGTGTGATTTTACTGGGTTTCTTGGGAAGTAGGTTTATATTGGACAGTTATAGTTAATATATTATATTCGTTGTGTCTGACATGAATTCAATATAAGACAATAAAATAAAGATCAAATAAGAGATGTAATAAGATGTGAATTTATATTAGGATAGGTTATATGTTAGATGGGTGCTACAAATGAGCTGTGTTTGATCTTAGTTCAATTTGCGGTGTACCACATTAGTATATTGATGGGCAAACATTTATGTAGGGTAGAACTAGTATTAGACTCAATTTTCGGAAATCCCATGCGTTATTGTAACCTTTCTACAAAAATGGTCCAGGAAAAGAACTAGTAAACCATTTTAATAGAACTCTAAAAACCGAGACCTTAAATCAATTTTTTCAAAGCTTAAACCCGAAAAAACTTCTTTTAAATAAATGGCCATAACATGCCATAATATAAAATATTGTTGTTATTTATGATTGAAATTCAATTATATCGGGACACAAATCAAAAACGCATCCGCAATAAACATTCAATGAGATCTTAAAAAGGCATAAAGTTTATAAATTCAATCAAAATTTGTCCATTTTAAGTATAATCCAATTAACGTGCATTTTTAACCTTGTAATAATAAATGGTACCCGTTTCCTATGGGCATGTATGTATATCTTCTGACACTTAATTTATGCATTTTTACACGACATAAAATAACGATAAAACTAAATTTTTTTCCATGCTGAAATTTAATTATTATTAAAAGCAAATACGCGACAACGAGCCATTAATTTTAATCTGCTGTAATTTTCCGTATCGAGTAATTTAAATATCGCTACAAGTTAATAAAAATATTTGTACAACAGAAAAAATTATTCTTCGATCGTATATTTAATTAATGTTTTATACAGAACATCTTAAATCAAGGATTATATGGACGCTTTAAAACTAACGCAGTTAGTTTCTCTTTTTTAAGTTATTGCTATAGTACCTACCTATATTCTTTAAATTTTATAAAAATTGTTTGTGCGATTTAAAAAAAATATTTTGCAAATTAAAATAATTTATTTAAGTAGGTATAAAAAATTATACGCATGTCATATACTCAGTAGATGTTTCCAATTTTTTTTTAGCCATTTTCACAAGCATTAAGGGAAACTTACTAACTAACTTCATGTGTGTTAATTTTTGCGTCGCTATGCACACGCATGGGACAAATTTTCAATTTTTTTCATCGCCAAAACAAGTAAAATGAAAAAGCTATTTGGTATTTATATTCTCTTAAAAAGAATCAAGTACTAAAGGACGATTAAAATCTTGAAAAAAATTAATTGCCGTAATACTAAGATTATATATTTGTTATCGATGCAACTAACGAATTATTGATGAGAACTTAAATTATTCAAAAATATTCCTTCCCAATGGCATAAATATTATATTGATTGATTGTTACAAGATTTTTTTTTTTTCGTAATTTGATTATCATATAACTTCGTGTGGGTATATTAAGCCTCAGAATAAATATGAAAATATTTCCCATTTAAATGCTCTTCAGATACTCAATTTTTTCATGATGGTTATGAAGAACAAAAAATTACTTTGTTGTGTAACACCACTTGATATTGAATGTTTCAATTATTATTCTAAAAAGCTACTTGAAATTGTACACTATCTGCTTACTTAAAACAGTCAAAAATGAAACGTGAATCATATCACTTATTTTAATGTTTTAAAAATTGAAAAAATATTAAGCTGACACTCTAAAGTAAGTACTTAAGTTAATGTTCTCAAACAGATATTATTTTATAATTAATGAGTATAGAAATCGATTGAAATGTTTCAGATGTTCGAATGATAGAAGAACTTTATTAAAAGAGTTTTACAAAATTAATTTTAAATTGGTATCAGAAGTAAATCAACAATATGAAATCTATAGAATTCTAATGAAAAGTTTTGACTCTTTCAACACAATCGAAGAATCATAGAATAACTTAATTATAAACTTATATTTTGAATCAACGATTATTCCTCTTAAATATATATTTGGGATTGATGTACCAAAGGGATCGTATATCGGTTATAACGAAATTTTAGTTCTTAGTTTCCAAAATCAATTTTACAAAATTTCGTCTATATTTTTATCAAACATAATCATACCATACAAAACTTTTATCGCATTCATGATAAAATTAAGCTTGATCTTATTGGCGTAGTGGTTAGAGCAGTTGCTCTCTCCGCTATATGCATGGTACAAGATTCGATCCCCGTCGAATCTCCAAATATAAGATTTAAGATCTAAGATTAAAATTAAAATTACCTAAAGAAATTTTTTGTGTGTAGACAGTCGTGATATGACCTTAGTTTTTAAAGCGACTAAAAATATTCATTACCATAATACTTATACTGTTTTATTAGGTATCACATTCGAGTATGATAATAATATTATTATGTAATTCATTGATTTGTAATGAAAGAAGAATATATAGAAGGTTAAAAACTACAAAAATAGTTTTTATTTGGTAACAAATGTTTAGAAGATTCACTTAAGGTTTGTTCCAATCATTCTGCTATGGCGATGCACAAACATTGACCAACATTGACAAGAGCAGACAAGAGTGAGTGAAGAACTGTTTCAGCTTAGGCTGAGGGTCAACCTAAACAGTGCTACATCAAAATCTAGAATCGGTTAACATGTGTTTAGAACCGACCATCATAAAGTGGCAAGTTCGCTTGAGTTACACACTGGCCCGCTCAAGGCGTGCATAAGCATTGCCAAAACAGACAGGAACGAATTTTAAGCGCTCGTTAGTGCTCGTACACGAAAATGTTAGGAAATTGACGTGCTAGATCAGCGGATTGACACTCAATGCATAGAGATAGAACCAGCCCCCTATCACTTGAATACGAGAAAGGCTAAAAAAGTAACCAATTGTTACGCAAATCTTAGTACCTTTGGGTCCTTTGGGTGGCGCTGGTATCTAGTTGAAAAACAGCTGTTAACTATTTGTGTTGTTACACGAGTCATACGTTTCAATCAGCCCCCTACCCCCTTTCACTTAAACTTATCAGCACTTATCAGAGTTATTATACTTATTATATAAAAAAATACTTATATCATAATTATTCTCATATGATAACAATAATAATGAAAACAATAAAAATAATTTGCCTGACGTTTAAAGAAAAATGTATTTCTAACCTCCAACTTTCATAAAAGTCTTTGGTTTTCGTCAGTCTTCGTTCAACTCGTTTTCAACTAATTTTACTGGCGATGTCTGCAAATGCAGTCAAAATGGTCACATTTTAGTAACATGGAGTTCTTGGGGGCTGGATAAGACCGTTATTTGCGCCGGATATCAACCATTGCCAACAGAATCGAGTCAAATTCCCAAGTAAATAAACTTTTTAGTGCTTTTAAGTTTGTCAAAGTACTCTCTATATTGAAAAGAAACCATAAGTTTATTATTTTTTCTAATAGAGATATTACTCTAACGACTCAATTTCAGTAAGATTTTTATCATTCATGATATCCGAGCTAAATAAGAAAGTGGAAGGGGTAACTAGTGACAACCGGCTGTTCTAGATGGTCGTTTGGAACGAACCTTGGTTCGTAGCACAGTGGTTCGATTTGTTGAGATCCGCTCCGCATGCATCAGTAGCACTCGATTCGATTCCCGGTGAATCCTAAATACTTCTAGGTTTCTGAATTACAAAAACATTTTGTTTTTAGGCAGTCGTAACCTTAGAAGTTAAAGCGGCCTAAAACACAAAAAAAAGTTTTGGATAAATATCTTTTAGCTTCATGATAAAGATGAAATTGTACCCAAAGAGGCTGTATCTTTGTATTTGAGTTGTATTAACAATATAAAAATAAAAAAAAATTTGACATCTGTTAACTCGTAAATAAAAGCTCATAGCAAAGAATATTATTTAATGTTGTCATTAATTAAGTTTGTATCAAAAATGGATTTATTTACATCACTTTCAAGTCAAACAACTCAGATATCCAATAAACAAAACCTTATACTTAATTTTGTTGTCTTTACTTTTAAATATGCGAATTGATTCAACGCAAGTTGAAAAGTCTGAAGCTTGTTGCAGATTTTATTATTATTATAATTAGCTGCAAATACCGACATATAAGAATTATAAGAAATCAAGGTTAATTTTACTTTTTTCAGAGTTAAAATCAACAAAAATCAATTTGTCAAAACTGGTATCAATTATGTCTGCACAATCAACGCCTTATGAAACTGGTATATAGAGTAATATCACTTTGATAGTTTTTTTACTCCGCATATGTCAGTACCACAATATGTCAAACGGAATTAATTACTATACTGCACAGTAACTGACACTTACTAAGTAACTGTTTTTGAATAGCTGCATAAAATTTTCCCTCGTTAATTTCTTGGTTTTCATAAAACGAAGTTTTAATAATAGATAATTTAGTTTTTATAAAAAGACAGACTTGTACAAATTACAGTTTTCTAAACAACTTTTAAATTAATTCTAACACGTGGAAAATATATTCAAAGTTTGAGATAATATACATAATACATAGGTACATTTATTATAAACGCTATACGCTGCTGTAAAATTTTTATAATACGTAAGTATATATATATTACATATTATGTTACCGTTAAAGTATATAATTCCGTTATTTCATGGACAACCACTAGAGTTTTGAATGGGAAACCGGAAGTTGATAGAAGAGGAAGTTTTGCACAAATCCCACCCCGCATAGACTTAGGACCCTAGAACAGAGGAGCAAACCCCTCCCTTGGTATATTTCATTTAATGAATTTAGAGATTAAACATAGTGTAAATGGAGCTGTGGCTACTTAAAATGATATAACATTTTTCATGCCTTCATACTATAGGTACATGAGTTTTTTTAATAAAATGAATCACTGAAAATAAGTTAAAGGTCACCACACCTTAGTGGCGTGGTGGACTAGATAGTTGCCTTATACGCCAGTGGTCCTGGGTTCGAATCCCAATGAAAACCTAAGATGTTTTTCTGGGTTTTCGGATTCGACGGTCGCTAATGGCCAAAGTAGTTGATACGACCTTAAATAAACACAAAAAAAACAAGTTATATTTATACAAACAAAAATTATAAGTTACAATACGATTAGTGAACATCAACAGAAAACCAATTATAAATGGAAAGTAAAAATGATGAAATGATAAAAAATTAAAACAATATTAGGGAAAGTTTTGCTCGCCTTAAAACATAGAAAAACTTTAAGGATACCAAATTATAAATCGTTATAAAAGAAATTAGGTACCATCAGTGATTTGGAAATAAGGTGAAAATTTTAATAATTTATTTAAAAAGTCTTAAGAAACAATGCTTTCAGGGCCAGATTTAAGGGAGGGCAACCAGGGCTACAGTCCCGGGGCCTCCATAAAAGAAGGGCCCCATAATAGGGACTTCACAAAAAAAAAATCAAAATCAGACTAGCCTCAAATAGGCTTAGAACCACAATGAGACAAAACCGTCTATCAAAGCTTTCTCTCCTAAGCATTGAAAGTGATTTACTTCAAGAACTGGATTTCAGCGAAATCATCAAAGATTTTTCGGTGAAAAAACTCGAAAGATTCCGTTCTTTAACGCTAAAATTTAACTTCAGATAAGTCTTGTTTCCGATTTTATGTATATATTTGTTAAATAATTAAAGAATCTAGACTTGGTTTCACAATTTAATTATTGGAAAACTCGACTGAAAAAATTGTCCATTTTATTTGGAAAATAATTTGGGGTCATGGGGCCTCCACTCCTTTATTGGACCGAAGCCATCAGATCTCTAAATCCGGCCCTAAATGTTTTATGTTCATAGAGGAACATGGAATATATTGAAAAACTGAAAACTATGCCATGAATCAAGGAAGCCAAAAAGACCTAGACTAGGTCTAGGTCTACGTATAAGTCAGATATCTTGGATATGAAACTGCGTATATCTATGATAAAAATTCCCAACCTCCAATGTCAATTTATGCTGTTTTTGCTAACTTCTTGTTGCAGTTAAGTATAACTAATCTATTATTTGTATCATATTATAAATATAATTTTGTTTATATGAAATAAAAATATTTCGATAAATGTTTAAAAATATTTAACTCACTTTAAATTAAAAAGGGGAATATAAATGCCCAAGTTTTAATGCTCACGATGCTCGCCTGAAAACAAGTGATTTTTGACATTAGGGGTTGGGAACCTTCATCATCGATATCTAAAATACAATGAATAAAAATTAAGTCTGATCCAACAGTATATGCAAATAAGATTAAATAACCAAAACCGTATTTCTTTTGCCGTAGGTACTTTAATTATATTTTATTTTTTTAGGTAAAAATTAACGTAACAAACTAATTGGACATTTAAAAAATAGATACGCATGAAACCTTGTCAAATTAATAGTATGGGGTTAACAACAATACATTACAACTCAGGTGTAGATGAATAGAAGTCTGGTCTTACCTATTTATCTTCCAAAGAATAAAAGCTTCAGTCAGAACTAATAGATTTTAAAATGTTTAAAGCAATATTTATACGTTTTATTCTTATAAGAACGGAGAAAATCAGTATTCGTCAAAATGTATGAAGTCTGAAAAAAACTTAAAAGTAGTTAAGATTTATCTTCAACGCATATTTCTTTTATTTATTTGATTTTTGAACTTTGTAGAGTAAATAAATGAGTGTAAGATAAATGCAGTCTCTTCACATTTCCATATAAATGCATGGTGCATAGACGCAAGACATAAAACTATTAGTTACACTAATGACAACTATAGACAGGTCATTATACCAGAATATATAAAAAGGAGAGCTCAAGAAAAATTATAGATGTTAATTATAATTGATATTTATGACAAAGTATGATCTCCGAGAAAAAAAAATTAATGAAACGGGTTTGTGTTATTAATAATAGTACGCGATATTTTCCTAGATCCTTTTGAAAAATGCGTTACCTACTAGCCTTCATTAATTAAGCAAATTTGTATGATAATAAAATTGAAATTTATAACTTCCAAGCGTTCTTTTTTTTAGGTAATAAGTACGTTTATAGTGACTTAAGATTTCAACATCCTTCAAGATTAAAATATTAATGAGTTCAAGTTTTTTTTTTGTTCTTGTTGAAGCGTATCACGTTCGATCATTTTTTAAATTGTTCAATTCGCGTTTGTTCAATTTTATCTTTGGCTGATTCTATTCGAGGGTAATTTATATGTTTACTCAACACGTATAAGTCTCATGGCCACACGAACAAACCAAGCTACATTTTTCTTTAATTAATTATATTTTGATTGTGTTGGAATTACAAATTTTTATTGTCGCCATGAATTTGAAACATTTTTACGACGAAAATGGGCATACGAGAAGGTCTACACGATAATTTAAGACATATATACAAACAACATACAAACACACCATGAATTAACCAAAAGAAAAAGTTCAACAGAAGTCAAAGCCTTTTGCATTAATTTTTTTTTCTCGACAAACAACAGATATTTAAACGACTATTAAACTCTCAAAATTTTCAGATACAGATTAAATCTTTGTTTTATTCATTTAACTTCATCTGGCCAATTTAACAGACAAAATCTTAATCTTAAATCGGAGCTTAAAAAAAAAAGAAGAAAACCTTTTAAACATCCTTTTTATGACTCATCCGTTTAATTAAAACTAAAATTCTGAATATTTTTTTTTTTCGTCGATCATAATTAAACATTTTACTCATCTTAGACTTTAGTCCTTTTTGACATAATCAAGTCCATTAAAAAGAGGTAAACTCAATGATTTGATGATTAATTCAAAAAGTTAACAAATACTTTTTTTTTTGTCTTCATTATGTTATTTTTATTTGGATGTTATCTCGCGGTCATAACCATTTGTTTCAGGTAATTTTGACTTTTTCGTCTGGCAGATTCTTTGATTTTATCGTATAAAATATTGGACAATTAATAAACATCAACTTTACACAAAAAAACATAAAAACGGTCATTTCTTAGCCTCAATTATTTCGATATCAACTGTGAGGATTGTAATTATGTGAAATTAACTCTTTTTTATGGTTGAGGCATCTTGGTTAAAATCGTTTTTACGGGAGATATTTATTACAGATACGTGCTGGGGTATAAGAAATGTGGATCAATAAAGGATATTATTGACAAGAACTAAATTCACTTTGAAATTGAACGTTCGCTCCTTATAAGTGTGTGGGTATCTGTATAATAATTGAAAGTGAATGGGAATGTTATTCAGTAGGTACTTATTTGAAATTGAATATCGCAAAGAGATGCAAAGCTCAGCTCTTAATGAATATTGAGTATAATTTATTGATAAAAAAGGCTTCTGGAATTCCTATTAATTATATAAATAAGTAACTCAATAAGCTGTTAATTAAATATTATAATTATTTTTAACATAAGAAAAAATCTTAAGTTAAACTTTTAAGACGAACAGATGGCTTACTGAAAAAATGTTATTTTGATTTCAAAATAAATAAACTTTTTAAATCAACTCTTGAAACATTAGTCTAGAAACATTTCACATACAATTTTTAAAAAAATTTAAAAATTTTGCTTACTCCAAGCAATATTATGGTTTTGTTCGTTGGTCTTATTCGAAACGATTGCAAGACAGATTTAAGATTATCGACCAGCGTATATGCCGAGTTAGATTCCGATTTTTTTTTTCACAAATGGCTTCAAAATTAAACTATTATAGATTTAGCGTTGAACACCGTTAACAGCAGAACTGGTCTTAATCACGATTCCTAATAAGTAATAACAATCCAAAGATTGGTAGAATCAATGCTGAATCGATACAGAATGAACTTGATTTGAACCGCAAACTTTATCGAATTCAGGGGACCTCAAAACATATATTTCCGGTGAAAGCTTGAATTCGACAATTCGACCCTATTACAATACTTCCTTTACTATATAGTACCAGAGAAAAGGTTGAGAGAGCCAGATCGTACGAATATACGTGCTGCCCCCTACTCCGAGTATGAAATTTGGAACTATTTCTTAGTCACTCGTTTGCATATTTCTCCGCTATTCTACACTCGGAACGACTAAAATCATAGAGAAACGGTCCAAGCTTTAGTGCTTTAGGCGTTCCGAGTGTAGAAAATGTGGAGAAAAGAACAAATGAGTGACTAAGGAATATGTAGTTCCAAATTTCGTAGCCTAAGTAGGGGGCGTCACGTGTATTCGTGCGATCTGGCTCTTTCAACTTTTTCTCTGATAGTAGTAAAAAAAAGTAAAAATCTGTTCCAGAAATTTTTTGAAAACTGAGAAATGTTGAAGAAAAACTGATCACTGATCTGTGGACATTTTCTCATTTCCAGATGAACAAAATGTTTGACCGCATTATTTTGAACCTCATATATTTACAAAACCACATAAAATAACACTCGTAGCAGGAAGGAATTATTAAACCGTAAAATCAAATTAACGCTATATAGCACAGATATTGGTACACTTAGGTTTTGCATCGATTGATACGATATACTATTTAAGTATTCTACGATATGACAAGAGTACCAACTTGATAAACCAACTGTTTTGAGTTGACTATATTGTAAACGTTTTATTTAATTATTTTAAACATTTAATAACAGTTTTTTTAATACAAGTAAGTAATATGCATTGACTTATTGTAAACTATGTAAAAATTGATCTCCACAATTATTCATCTAGTGTTACTGTTGCCATATAACGTTCATTAGTCACCAACCAAGCTCTTCCCTCATTTTGCGCCCTAACTCAAGAATAGTCGATTATAAAAAAATTTGATAAGAACCAAACCAGAACAATTTTGTAATTAATTTGATGCTCTACAACTTTTTAGAGTCTCGAAATAGTTACGATAGTTAACGAGATAATAACAGATATTTACAAAAGCTCGATTGTGAGCTTTTAACTTCAATATCTTGTCTAGCACATTCAGATTCTTATAAAATGCCAAAAGAAAGATCTGTATACGTTTTTATCTCACTGTCTTCTCGAGCAGGACTAAAAGAGGCTGCATTCAACATTCGCCGAGCATGAAAAACCAACGATAAGCTCTCTAGCTTCGGGGAAGCCAATAGTCAAAGAACCAGGACGACTAAAAAGGAAAAGAAATGTTGATTTCTTGGAATAAATTAATAATGAAACATAACAAAGTTGGGTTAATCAGTGAATTATACCCAGTTCAAGTTTCATTTTAACTTTCAGTCCCACTTTCATTAGGCTTATAAGTCTTACCACGAGAACTGTCAGAATTGTGTAGTCCCCGAGTGACCAAAATTTTTGTGGGGAGAAAAAACAAATTTTTATTTCATGACTAAATCTGTGTTTTTCAGGTCTTATAAATAATTTTTTATACTCTTACTGTGCAAAATTATGCTTAGGCTTCAAAATTTTGATTATGAGTACCTACTTAGGAGAGATTAACACAGTGTATTTCTAAAATCGCAAAAATGCTACCTTATTATATTTTGGAACACTCCTACTATTGATAAATAAAAAATAATTTTATAATAAATTTTACTCATAATTATTATTAGCTTAATTATTATTACGTATTATTACTACCTATTTCGTTTTTGTCTCAAAAATAACATATTTCAACTAAGTGGATTAAAATTCTTATACATCCACCAACAAAAGTAAAAATATCAATTTCACCCCCTTAGGATTGAAATTAAAAAAAATTATTTTCAAAACTCTTAGCTATAACTAACAGTAAGTAGCTGGACGCAAAATTTCATAGCTGTAAGGCACGTAAATTCGTATCGAAAATAAATTAAAGACTTATATGATATATGGAGTGCAAATTATAACTTATACGTATATATTTACAAAATGGATATGTAATTAGCCGTAAATGTTTACCTGTATTTGGAAAATTCACTGTGGTTAGTAATTAAATATTTGGAATTAAATTAAAATACAATTAAAATTATCAACTATAAAGATTTTGAAGAAAAAAATTTTTTTTAATTTTTATGTACAAATTTGTCTTATGTTAGTAAGTTATTGTTCAATCAAATACCATTATTTCATTTATAAACTTACATAATTATTATCTTAACTATGTAGGTACTTTCTGATTAATTTATACCTGTAAAATTATAGGTATAGGTATTCTGATTCATCGGTCCAATAATCCTACAAATATGTAAACAAAGAAGTTTATTTAAAAACTACTTTTGCTTTGTATACCTTTTCAACCTTTTCTTTAAATTTTAATTAACATGAGCAATCGTAAACTTTTATTATTAGCATTACAAAACCAAGCAACCGCTTAAAATTTTGTTATTTTTGTAATATGAGCCGCTAAAACATGCAGCCGTTTGGTACTCTCAAATATTTTCGTCAATAAAAGAAATTGTGACCCACGTCAAAATGTACCTGACGAAATATAAATTTAATCATCACAAGTAAAAACGTTTTATTATGATTTCCTCCATCGTACAAAAGAAAATATTCATGTGGTCAGATAAAAGAATTTACCAACGGCCCATTTTTTTGGTAAAATTGAATTGAAACATTGTCAAAGAAAGGTTTAGGGTTGGAATATGATTTGAAAAGGCTTATGTCCGTCCAGCGAAGATGATGTTTATGAAAAAAAGAAGAAGAGAAAAAAAAACTGATCGCTTATGTTACATGTAGACACGAAGGTCCATGAGGGGACACGTGATCTTAAATTGGCATGGAATATTGGGTTTAAGCAAGCAGAGCACGGTCAAGGGATCAAATGATCCGTTGATATTCAATACAGGGGTGAATCGGGTGACTTGGGGTTTTTTTTTGTGTGTGTTGTTAGAGTACTCCCGTTTTGGGATGATGATGGTGATTATTATTGTTATAAGAAACGTACGAAAACACACATGCATATACCCGTACACATCCTAGTGTATACGAATGCGCTACACATCTGACAGCAGGTGCATCATCTTCATGGGAAACTCGAAGATGTTCAAGTTCCCACGGTTTGGCTCCGTTTTAGTCGTCCCCTGATTGTACACACATACACACACATACTTACACACGAATATAAGAAACTTTAAATACTCCCCCGATTTTGATGTGTTAAAGGGCACAACCTAACACCTGGTATTGAGAACGATAAGGCGTGCGCCAGTCGCGTGTAGAACAAGGAGCGCGCACCGCACACATTCGTCCACGTGCAAGCCACGCATCGTCCTCTCTCACTTCGGTGTCTTAAGGAAGAGCCACGGACATAAACCAGAAAACTGAGTAACTAACAGATGACTTATATAGATATTTTATTTTTCTGCATGGTAAAGAAAAATATCCGTTAACAGATTTAAATCATCCATCTCTCCGTTCCGTCTTTTTTTTCTTGTTAATTACGAACCGTCATTTTGGCACAAAAACATCATATACCTGAATTAATCTTTGAAAAGGAATCTTGATCGTTATTTTTCCAACAATTTCTAATCTATTTTTGACGTGAAAACATCTTATAAATTGATGAACTACGGCAGTCAGTCTGAAAAAATGCCACGTTCCATTTGAGCCTGTGCGTGCAAGCGAGAACGCGATACAAGCGACAGAAAGGCAATTGTTGAATCCTAGACAACGTGTTTTGTGTTTTTTTTGTACAATTTACTTAATACGATTTAAAATTGATTTACTTCATAATTTTTAACTTGATTTCATTTTGAAAAAATTGTTACATTTTCAATTAACTCCTTCTTTGTATTATACAAAATAATGACAAGTCAGTGATAATTCAATTCATAAAAGACTGCAATTTTTCATCAACGTTTCTTTATAATGTTATCACGTTAAACTATCGTCCGTAAACCGACTTTACAGACAACCAATTTTTTTTCTATGATATCTATATCTATTAATTAGGTTCAAGAGCGCCTCTGCTATCATATCATAATTACATTTCATTAACTTTTACGACTCTAACCAAGAAAAAATTGGAAAATAGTTCAAGAAAAATAGTTAATAAGTGCTGTTTATGTGACAAGTTTTTAATGGCTTGCGCTACGTGTAATAATAAAGACATAATGATCAATGGCTCGACGTGTGTACAATATTGATAATATGTACGTATGAATGTAACAATAAAAAGCAATAATTTAATCGCATCACCTTTGTCAAATAGCGGGAGTATAGCGGCAAAAAGAACATGCATGTGTATATAATATATTGCACAAGTATATACGGTATGCTTTAATAATATATGTAGATCCACTCTTTGGGATTCGGTGTTTCTCTTTCTTGATACGTAAAACCGGTAGCCGCTCGTTAACACTCCGAATATTTACCACAAGTTACGGACCGCCACCGTCTTTTGCTGCCGTATAACGATGATGGCTTTAAGAAACGTATGCGAGTACCTACATAAATGGGAAGGTAACACTGAATTTTGATGACAAAAAACAACTGTACAATTACAAACGACATGGAAAAAATCAACATCATATAAAGAATGATGACGATAAAATATACGTTCCCATTTTGTGGCAACAATTAATCAAAGATATTTATTAGGTATCAATTTTTTTTTGTCTTTGGAATCAATTATATTGGTCTGAATTTTTTTTCTCTCTTGTTTTCATGCTTTGTAACGTTATTTTTGGTGCTCTAAACGCGGAATTTAACATGGAAATAAATACAGCACATATACTTTTAATATTATGTTCGTTATTTAAAAAATGATATTATAAGAGTAAAAACTATTTTAAAAAAGTTATAAAGTACTACGTTTAAGTTTAACAAGAAAATTCTGATCTAGGTATCTCATAAATTTATCTAATTATACAGATAATAAAATCCAATTTATTTTGTAGTTTTGTTCCATTTCATTATTTCAATCGGAGTTTTTCAGTGAATCGACCAACAGAAATCAGCATGCATTGCTGCTGACGATTTTCCATTGTAGAGTCTTTCAATATGCAATATATCCTCGTGAAATCTTTCACCATCGGATACGGTACCAAGATTTTCAGGAAAAAAATCTAAGTGTGAGTCTAAAAAATTAATCTTAAGAAACTTATTGCATCCTAGAGCTTTATAGTCTAAGATCCGAACCTACATCGACCTTCACCGAGTTGATAATAGAATGAATCCTATTTTATTATGAATTTAGTATATTAGAAAATATATTAAAAATGAGTTGGCTAAAAAAAATCCTAGACAGACTATTTTTAATTATTTTAAAAAAAATGAGTTTTAATAAAATATTTCAACATTAAGATAATAGAAAAAATTTTATATCATCATAAGCGCTGTTTAATTGTGAACGCGTTGATATAGGTTTGTCTGCAAAAAGTTCGGTCCTATTAGGGGTTTGCAAATTTTAAAAATTTAAACTTTAATGCGCGTGGAAATGTGTGACAAAGTGATCCGAGATAAGGTTACTGTGTAATAATAAAGGACCCAACATTGCAGTCGCCTGCGATGTGTAAAATGTTTTCTATTTGTTGCAATATTTTTTTTTTTTTGTTTATTTAAGGTCGCTACAACTACCATGGTCATTAACGACCGTCGAATCCGAAAACCCCAAAAAAAAAACATCTTAGGCTTTCATTGGGATTCGAACCTAGGACAACTGGGGTATAAGGCAACTATTTAGTCCACCACGCCACTAAGTGACCTTGCAATATTTTATGAAAAGCATTTTTTTTAATAACTAAAAATAGTCTGTCCAGAATTTTTTAGCCAACTCATTTTTAATATATTTTCTAATTTACTAAAATCATGATAAAATATGTTTCATTCTATTATCAACTTGGTGAAGGTCGATGTAGGTTCGGATCTTCTACTATTATAAGCAGAAAAAAAATTTTTGAATGGTTTTTTGATAGTTGTCAGCTTTTGTATTGGGAAGGAAACCATGAAATACTTCTACTAAAAACCACCCAAGCTCTTTTTTCTGCTCTCCTTAACTTCGAATTATAAGCTTCATCAGTCATAAGCTCTCGTATTTGCGGACCTATACAAATTCGGGGTTGTGTTTTAAGATACTAAAAGCCTGCACCATCCTTATTCATAGTTTTTAATAAATATTTATTGGGAAATAACATAAATAAATAATAATAAACGTTTTTGATATATAAATTTTTAACTCCAGGTGTTACGCTAATTGTTCTAAAAATAATTTTTAAATTTCTATTATATATTTATTGGCTCTGCTCTTAGAAAAATAGATAAAATACTTCAATTAAATGCATAAATATGAACTTTGTGCAAAACTTACCAAAATAGTTTATATAAAATGTAAACAATTAACAGAGAAGTGCAGTTTAACTAACTGGTGTAAAGTCTTTCAGGCGTCGCTTTACAGGTGAATATATATGTATCTAAATCTTAAAATCCTAGAACAGTAATCCTCAACCTTTTCTTGCGGTACACTTTTAATAAATTTCAAAATTTGGAGGCACACTGACCATAATATAAATATTAATAATGTTAGGTTTTCTAAAATTTGGCGGTACACTACGTGAATTCCGCGGTACCCAAAAGTGTCGTGGCACAGTGGTTGAGAATCACTATTAATTGAAAGTTTACTTTATTGTACTTTTTTTGAGATATTAATCTAAAATTCACGACACATTTCATTTTTGACTGCAAAGTCCTCGCAAATTGGCGACACTTGTATGGGATGAATGACGCCCAAACAGGCGCAAACCGCGCAAGCTTAGTACAGGGTACTACTTTTGCTAGGCAGAATGCTGAACCTGGAATAAGCAAAGATCCTTGCACAACAGGGATACATGAGCAGAACAGGAATACAATAGGCCTAAGGCTGTAGTGTGGGGGAACGAGCTCTAACCTGGTTTTCTGCTAATGGGAAAAATTTTCTGTTAAATTCATTATAGTCTTAATTGAGTTACCTAATCTCTATAAATGAAAGTTTTTTTTTGTTTAATTTTCGCTGCGAAATTCTCAGAAATTGTCCTGCTGCTAGCAGTATGGTGATTATGAAGTTTCCCTCTTCAAAACAGAGATTTATTTTCTTAAGTATGAGCTGTTTCCTTATTGTATTGTGTGAAGTATTGCGTGAACGAAGTCCCGGGTAGCTACTAGTCTACGTAAAGTAAATATTCATATAAAGGAACGCGTTTTGGACACTTTCATTAATAAGAATTTTTTTATTGGTGAAACCTCTTCAATTGGAACGTTGAAAATATAAAAATATTGCCAACAATACCGTAACCTGCTTTTACCTGGCGAAATCAAATCACATTTGTCTCCAAATAATGTTTGCTTGTTGTCGCTATTCATTGATTCTAAGTTCAAATACACACCTAGAGTTTCACGCAATGAATTGAGCTTAGTATTTAAAAACTTGCAAATTTAATACTTGATTTAACTTGATGTTTGAATATTAGCTTTTGATTTAAGTTTTCCTTGATTTTTAGTCAAACTTAAATCAAGTACCTTAAAATCAAATCCCTATATACACACCACTGCACCTAAATAAAAATAAAAATTAATAAAATTTTATTTTTATTACTTATGTAGTTAATACCTAGTCGTATAACGATAATGCTTGGTGACTTTATATCATAAATAGGTACATGGAATTCGACGCCTTGTAACTTATCATCAAAGTATTTTGTAAGCTTGCTGCAAGTAAAAGTTGTCAATTTTATAAGAAAATTTCGATGGACCACACAAACAAATATATAAATATACAAATATATATAATAAAGATAACAACTGCGAAACGGTCTACCAAAGCTTAAGCTTTGTTAAGTTTTTAAGAAAATACGCTCAGTTAAAATTTGAAGGAACAAAAGATTGACAATTATATGTCATTATAGGTTTGTTCCATACGACAAGCTATGGTGATGCTCAAACATTGCTGACAAACAAAGAGCCAGACACATTGACAAAGAGACAAGAGTGAGTGAAGTACTGCGTCGGCAGGTTCGTTCCGTGCGAACATACAGCCTCATCCAGCAGTCTGCACCAGCCCCCTGTCACTTAGATACGAGAAAGGCTAAAAAAACGTGACCGATTTCTACGAAAATCGGTGTTGTTATAAGAGTCATACGTCTCAAGCAGCCCCCTACCACTTAAACTTATCAGAGTTATTATAATTATTATATAAAAATACTTATCATAATTATTCTCATTTAATAACAATAATAATGAAAACATTTAAAAAAGTTTCATTTTAATAACTTGCCTGACGTTTAAAAAAAATTATTTCTAAGCTCCGACTTCCATAAATTCTTCGGTCTTCGTCAGTCTTTGTGGTCTTCTTCGTTCAACTCGTTAGCAACTAAATCGCAACTAGTGTCTGCAAATCCAGTAAAAATGGTCACATTTTTGTAACATGGAGTTGTAGGGGGCTGGTCTGCACAGCCATTTTTGTGCAACGGCGTGTCGAACGCTTATATCGACACACATCGACACTGTTTCGGCATGCTTATGCACTCCTTTGGCGACTCTCGGCCAACAGTTCTTCAGTCACTCTTGTTACTTACTGATCAATGTTTCTTGCTTTTTGTCTGTCGGTCAATGTTTGAGCATCGCCATAGCTGGTCGTATGGAACAAACCTCATATATAGATATAGGTAAACAGATATTACAAAATTGGTAATATTTAATATTACCTAGTCTATTTATAAGTAAAGGGGGAGTCTCACAAATGTAACCTTTTGTGCCAAGAATGAGGGGGTGTACAAATCCTGAAATTCGTGTGACGTTATTTATGGATGGTCCTTTGTCATATCCTATGTTTCAATAGCGTTTCGAATATGAGAAACGTAGACGTATCTACTTGTATTTTGCCATATCCTTATTAAATTTAAATTGAGAATACATTGAAGTTATAAGTAATGCTTTTAAAAGTAAATCTCATTGTAAATATAAATGCATTTTAAGCGAGACATTAACAGAAGACATGCTTCATATGAACACTGCAAGTTAGTTTCTATTCGTAATTAAAGTTGATTGCACTATAAGCGTATGATGTTGATATTGCATGATGATAAATAGACGGATATTTACGAGTAGAGTTCATAATCTTCAGAAATAAAACATCTATTGGTAGATTTGTAGGAAGACTTAATACCTAATCAAAAAAAGAAAAAGTTGATCATTTGACTTTCATTCACGTGACTTTTAAGTTGATTGCAAATTGTGGTCTTTGTTATTATTTTTTATGGTTTCACGACTGATGGAACGTATAGGTAAAGAGTAAATGCGGACAGTCCTTGTTACGCAGAGAAATGTAATTACGTCCACCGTCTTGGTTGAGATTGGTATCTATTGTAATTTTGTAATTAACGTAATTGACCTGTGTGGTTTCATCTTCGTCGTACAACCAGCGTCACAACCATATTCACGACCACAAAAAAAATTATTAAAAAAAAAAAATAAAAAGCGTCGACGACAAGAACTTTTCCTTTTCTGCCTCTTTGCTCGGAGAGAAAATCTCAACACAGAACCAGAAGCCGATGAGATCTCTATCGCTTTAATACCTGTCCATTTCCAATATCACAAGCATCAGCCTGAAGAGATTTGCCAGCTACATTTATTAAAAATGCCATATTTGAATTATTATTGTTGCGGTGTATTATTTTTATCGATCATGTATCGAAACAGTACGTTATAATTAAACTACAATAATGATTCGGTCGGTGCACGGTAGCAAATTCGCGTGGGACGCCCATTTCATGCTTTACATATCCATTTAGATATTTATTAATCGTATAACGACATTTAGCGCGACAAGATTTTGCCTCTAACTCAATTATTAAGTAGCCAATTTTTGTTCTCGTTATTCCATCGCGATAGACATTTTTAATTAATATCCTTTTAATTTATAAAAAAAGCCTTAACATTAAAAAAAAAAAAAAACTCTCTATGGCCTTTTCAAATTATATATCTTATCGACACCACTTAATTTTTAATAGACAGACTCTTTCACGCCTTATTGATTATATTTTGAAATCATCAATTTTTCAACGAATGAAAAAACTTTTTATCTCTAATCTAATTAATATGCGCTTATTTAAATTAAAATCTAAATCAAAAATTAGATGGTTCTTATCTCATTTTCATTAATTTCAAAATTTAAATACAGATAAAAGTAAGATAATTTTATATTTTTTATAGGTTCTATTAAAATTTTTGAAAACTGATCAATTATGTGTCAGACTCACAATTAAGTTCTTCAATATAAGAAATATTTTTATTTTATCTTTTTAATTTTTTTTATGATACATTCCATTATAATTTCAAATCTCAGGAGTTGAAGTTAGATGAACTATAAAAAAGCTCAGTTTCTCACTAAATCTATACTTTTGATTTTTCCTGTGAAATGTTAGTAATAAACGGTATCCCATATTACATCACCCTTAAACAACATTACCCTTAGCTTGTTATTGAAGTAATGTAAAATACAAGAATAAAGGAAGAAGTTGAATAATGTATAGGGAAATATAATGTATAGTATATAGCTAAAAGTGGAACGCCTCATTTTTAATTTAATTTTGATTGGCCTGAGATAAAGTAATTAAAATTTATCAGTAACGAAAGTCTACAACAAAAAAATATTTGAATAAATAAATTTGAAAACACCCACAGAAACGATTTATCATTCTGTAAAATCAAATTAAATATATTAATTGATTCTTTATTTTAATAATGATGAGATAAAAATGAAACTTGTGAGGTTTTATTGGAAGGTACCTATACACAGCTTTCTTGAACATCACTTATGTACTGTGAAGAATAAATTTTTAGTCTCTTGATTTCATCAGTTCTGGTAAGTAACTAATTTACAAAATAGGTACACATTTGATTATTCTTATTGTAAGATTTATCATTTGAAGATTGATTTATAAATAGCATTATAATTTGTATGACTCTGAAGTTTTTTAATTTCGTTAAGTTTGTTTAAGTTTAATGATAAGTTTGCATTTTTACTTCCCAAAAATTCTTAAATGATCATGTGTTATATACACAAATCATTAAAGGTATACCTTCAAAATATGATATTATTGAAACTATTTTGGTTACTGGAGTTTTGAAAAATTGTAGTGTTGGTAGACAATAGAAATGGTTTGTATTTAGCATAGTACTAACTCTAAACTTTCAAAATAAGCATATTCCGAAATTGGAATTAGTAAGTTTCTTATATAAAAGGCTTATTATTTAAATACATTTTTTTTAAATTTCGGTATGTACAAAGACTGTTATATAATGCAGTTCTGTATAATTTCTTAGAAATTATTTTGATTATTTAGATTAAAGATTCCACAATTATGTATTAAGGTCGTTATAAGGTAAGTAGGTACCTATAATTGAATTCAAACAACAATAACTTTTTACTTTTAAAATTCGAAGCATTGTTTTTTTGGTGAAAGATAAATCAGGAGCTATAATATTTAGGTACCTATACTTACTCTTTTCATATTTACTTCTTCAATTTTTCATCTTTTCGTGAACTTTTTAAGCCCATTCAACTATTGTGTGGTACCCTTGAATGCGTATAGGTATAGTATATACCTACATACATAAATAGGTACATATGATTTAAATAATATTTAGTTTTAAATTTTAATATATAAGTTTTTAAACTCCCAACTATTTATCATCCTATTACCCCCCTAAATAATACATTTTAAATCTATTTACATATTTCATGGTGTCAGTAATATTTCATTTCACTCTACCGCTATTGTTTTATTTGTTAAATTTTAGATAGATTTTTTCTTTTTACGTCGAAGAGTAGATAAAGCTTTAAAAAAACAAAACTAAAATCAAATGAATAGTTTGATCGTTACGATTGTTTAAATTATTTCGCTAGCCCAGTCAAAATCAACAATAAATTAACAAAACATGATGCATCTCTGATTTTTTAATATGTTGTTTGGACCCATTAGGGCTATGTATTCTCAAGTTTGCAACTCTCAAAAAGTTGTGGAACAAATTTTATAGAGGAAAAACCGTGCAATTTTTGCACTTGTTTCAAATTCTGCTCGGTATCTCTTAATCCATGCATTTTTCTTCAAAATTTATATTCTGTACGTTTTTTAAGAGCGTTAAATTTGTTACAAATTAAGCCCAATCGAAGCTCTGCAGGTCGGCACTACGGCCCTTTGAAAATAGGCCAGTTTTTTCAAAAATTGAAAAATTTAGTTCTAGACATTTTTTGGATAGAAGTTCAAAGTTGCGTCGAAACCATTGCTCCAACGAGCAAAACTTATTGAATATAATTTGTAGACAATTTAATTAGCTTTAAATTAACTGCAGAGTAGTGTCTGTAAACCTCGTAGTTCACCTGAAAATCTTAGAGAACCCATATAAGGTAAAATCGTTTTTCGGGGGGTACTCCAATATTGGTGGATCGTCATGGTTTTCTTGATAGTCGTCACCGTCGTCCTGTTCATTGCAGTTTTGCACATTTCTCCAGAGCAGATAGCATACATCGCAGAACACCTAAGTCCTGCTCTCAGGCCAGTGCAGCCACCTCTTAGCACCCCTTCTCTCATTTACAAGAGAAGAGTTTTAGGAGCTCCGGATACATCGATTAAGAGATAACGAGCAGAATTTGAAACAAGTTCAAAAATTTCACGGTTTTTCCTTTATAAAAGTTTTTCCACAACTTTTTGAGAGTTGCAAACTTGAGAATACATAGCCCTAATGGGTCCAAACAACATATTAAAAAATCAGAAATACATCATGTTTTGCGAATTTAGCTATTTTTATGTCGATTTTGATTGGTCTACATTGACTATATATTTATTCATGAAAATGTGAAAATTTAAATTTTTATGAAAATTTATTAGCATGAATATATTTTTTTTGAAGTACAGACAAACCTGTTTTATGCGACAGATTGGTTCCAGGAGAATCCGCATTAAAAACAATTGCATAAAAAACTACGTACTGTATATCGGAAATTGATACATTGATTCCTGAGCTCAAAAAAATGTACGATGAACTGGTCATTTTGTTTGAAATAATTTATTTTATTTTATTAAAGTATAAAGGTCTAATAGAAGTATAAAGATTTAGTAGAACATAAAGATATAATAAAATATTCAGAAAAAAAATTGAGCCCGTTCAGTAACAAATAAATAAATGAATAAATCTGATGCAATTAATTAATCACCATCACTTGAACTATTACTCTTTTTTTTTGGAACTATACTTAATATCGCTTCCATCAGTGGAAGTTTCATCATTCTCTTTTTATGTGACACCTTCTTCAGCATTTTCATTCTGATTTATTAAGAATTTGATACCTATTAAGAAATTTAAATTATTTCTTCAAACTGTGCTATTTCAAATTTGCATAAAAATAATCCGCATAAAAACAGGTTTGTCTGTATAACTTTTTTACGCGCGCTGGACTTGGGGAGTAAAATGGTGAATGTGTTACAGAAACGTTACGAAAAGTGTGATCTGGCGAGACGATCAAAGTTGAGAGGGGAGATATACCTACTGGATATATTGGTAAAGACAGAAAGACAGAGTTACGTTCGCATATCTAACACACAGTGCAGGCCTATTCTTTGATTTTGTACAGATAATGTACAAAAATGTACAGATTTTCGTGTGTCCCTTCTCTTACATTGAGTTCAACGTTTAGAGTGGAGAGCTTACATAGATCTAGATGCGCTGTAGGAGCAAACGACTCACATAGGTACATGTAACTCATATGACTCATACGGCGTAGTAGGTACTATATTGTGTTTCTTATCATAAGATTATTGTTTCGGTCTTACAATCTACTACAG
The DNA here is from genome assembly GCA_958496155.1 of Sisyra nigra. Taxonomy (NCBI): domain Eukaryota; kingdom Metazoa; phylum Arthropoda; class Insecta; order Neuroptera; family Sisyridae; genus Sisyra; species Sisyra nigra. Next base: position 35,740,435 of record OY292316.1, on the reverse strand, counting down.
TAATTACTGATGTAACCGATAAGGAAAATGTAAATAAAAATAAAAATCTATATATTAATACGTGAAGCAAAAATTTTAAACCCCTTTTACCGAATATTATACGAAGGGAGGAGTATGAAATTTGGCACAATTGAAGTTTATATGAGGAAGTTGCGTTTTTAAATAATATTTTTTTATAATAATGCTTCAAAATACCTTAAATTGATGAAAAAAGACGTCACACACACTACCACGCGTTTGACACACACAGACACACACAGACACACAATACACACACAGACACACAATACACACACAGACACACAATACACACACAGACACACAATACACACAAATATGTAGATTTTTAAATCTCAGTTGTTCAGTTTGACCACAGACTTTAACCATATTCCAAATGTCATTTAAACAAAATATTGTGAGAAGAATTTAAATTTTGAAATTGTAATTATTGAAATTGAAGGAAACAAATTTAACCGATTATTTGATTATTGAGTAATATTATTAAAAATATATTTAAAAGATACGTATAACTTCAAATACACAACGTTTCAACCATTTTATTTAGTCTTCATCAGGTGTTTCTTGATTATTATATAACGTATAAATAATTCATACTATATTCTTTTGGCAAAATCATTTAAATAAATTACACAAAAAATTAATTTAGGTAGGTAGGTACTATTTGAAAAAAAAAGCTTAGCTTAATTCAAAGTTTTAAACAGGACTTATGCAGCCTATTTCCATTTTTTATCTTTGGCTTTTAAATGAAAAAATCTAAACATAAAGGTACTTTTGTTTTACTTTTGAACGTAGGAAACTCACTTGAAATTACTTCTGATGTTTCATAGTCATATTTTTGTTTGTTTGTCTAAAAAATATTTCAGAATACTGAGTAATTTGAATTGACATACAACATTATAAAAAGAAAAATATCTGCTGCGTGGCATCACAGTACTTTCTTTTACTTTCCTTTATGAAACTCGCTGTTGGTTAAAAGAAATATATAAGCACTCTATAACTATACATAGCAGAACTTAATGCATACAAGTATACAACATATATGTATTTATGAATTCCCAACCTTCACCTCAGAACCGTCCTTAATCGAATTTTCCGAGGAAAAAGTTTCAAATAAAAGTTTTAGCCATTAATAAGTCTAAGAACTATCATAAACTTAAAGAAAATCTTTGCAGCCGTTTTCGAAAAAATTTGAAAAAGCTCAAAAACTCCGAGAATAAAGTGGAGCTTTCGGTTAACCGATTTCAACTAAAGCTTCACGGCAAAACAAGATATAATATGAAAGAAAATTTCCAAGTTTGGTGAAATTCGGAAAAGCATTCGATACGATATGGCTGTCACACACAGGCACACACAGACATGTTTCTAAAAACTACTTTTTTGGACTCAGGGGACCTCAAAACATGTATGATATGAACGAATTGATATTTAGTTTTGAAATTTTTAGAGAATATTCTGAAATAATTTTGTAAAAGATTTATGAGAGAACAAAAATAAATATTTTGAAACCTCTACACCTATTTCCTTCCTTAACTTAGCTTAGTAACTAAAGTTTTTGAGTCAGTTACAAGTGAAGTGTACCCTAAGGTATGTAAAAATTTTAACGAACTATGGTTGAATTTCGATCACTGGGCGACCTCTACTATTGATTAATATGTGAAAAACCCTGCAACATAGATACTTATAGTCTATGCACTATATACCTATATACCTATACACTATATAATATACGTATATAGATAGCGAAAGAAGTTATAGGTACTTACTTCTAGTGTGTGGTTCACAAGCACACTCATTTTTTTTCTGTTTAGAAAAATAATATTTTGTTTAAAGTCGTTTCAACGTTCATTATAGCTATTAAAATAACAGGAATATTACAAAGCTTTATTTTTTACCTAATTTTTAACAAAGTTATATTTATACAAAACATATCTACCTAATCGGTCATCATTGGTTAGTTTGTTTTATGTTTAAATCAAGAGCTTTCTATTACTTTTTATTTTTTTGAAGCAAGGACGTTATGGATGTGTAGATATATGTATATGTATAGGTAGGTACTACATTTTTCCTTAATATCTAAGACAGCATATTAAATTTAAATACAAAAACCAAAGTTTACATTTTTTGATACTTTCAATCAGCAAATATTAAAAAAAAATTTTATAACTAACATTTATTAAAAAAAAAAAAAATGAAATATAGAAGGATGATAGAATCTACATGTTATCTATAAAAGCTCAGTTTCAGAAGAAATAATAAAATATTTGATATACGAGTATAAATATGTAATAGTAATTTATGTATTATGACTTATTTAGTCATAAACAAGACAAAAAAGATTTAGACGAGCAACGGTCAAGAAATAAAAAGACAAAAAAAAAACAAAATTTCTGAAAAGACTAGAGGCAAAAGTGAACTCGAACTAATAGAAGGCAGAAGAGCTGAAAAAAGATAGTCGGAGAACGCGAGCTAAACACGCGTTGAGCGCGCGTTGATCGTGTGCACGGTATTGGCTGAACGTACAGCTAAACTTGCAGCTTGGAGGCTGAACAGAAAAGTCTCTTCCCTTTTTACTGAAGTGAAATCACACATCGTATCACGAACGCTATTTTCTATCTATCTATCCTTCACTTCAGTTCGATTATTGGATGATATTATCGCTACAATATTCACGCAGCGCTTTCGTTCCGTGAGCAGGGACGGAGAATGCCGGTAACAAGTTGTAGGTGGCAGCTATCTTCGTTCACCAGCTGACAGGTGGATTCAGCTTTGTGTAGGGGTGCCTGAGGTATAAATACCGAGTCGACCGGTAACCATGTGCATACTTCAACTGACTTCTCTGCATTGTAAGCGCAACAACTTTCGATATTGTTGCAGTCAAAATGCGGAAAAATCTATCTCCTGTCAAATGGGCGAAACATTCACACTCGGTAAGTTGAAATTCCCTAAACAAACTTCGATATCCCCCGTTTCTAAAAACATAATCACTAATTTTTTTTTTGTTTACAGCCTAAAAAACCGAGACTATCCCGAAAAATCATAACCAGTCCAAGAATCAACTTGAACTTGTTCTGGACCAACTTCGAATCTGATCTCAAGGCTGATAGTCTTCTCGACATCATCCCACTTATCGAGATGACCGATTTACAAACGAATCAGTTAACACTCGAAGATCAAATTACATCATATATACCACGGTTGTCTTCCTGACACTTAAACAATCAAGTACATTATAACTATAATAAATAATAACTTGGTAAGACAAGGCTTTAATAGCTTTAAATCACACATCAATTTCTATTAGCACTTCTATTTTTGTATTAGTAAAAATTGTAGTTGTTTGCACTTATTTCTTGTAAACTGCACCTTCTATTTGCTCAAAAACGTAAAGAAAAGCTTTAATTACGAAGAATTGAAAAAAAAAACTCTTAGATGTGATATTAGTTATAAGCAAATGTATGATTGTATTATTTAGTAGAAACTGTGATTTACTTCTGTAAGTTCAATAAAAAGGCCGAAAGTGTCAATTTCTTTTTTAATCTAAGCAATTATAAAAGTATAAGTCTTTTGTGATTGAAAAGTAATTTTTATTTCTTAAGTATAGTTTCTTGACTGTGATAGTACAATAATTAAGCTTTAACTTGTATTTAGTACGTAAGCATTACTGAAACACAATTATAATATTATTCAATAATTATATAGAATAAAGTAGTTTGATCTAAATTTGGTTAAGCTTTTATACTTTTCTTTTTTTAATCAAAGAGACTTTGTTGCTCTTAAACTGTGATATCAGCTTTTGATGATTTCGCTTAGGTTAAGTTAAAGAAAATATTATTTTAATAAAATAATGTTTCGTTAGTTAATCCTTATAGATTTAAGTGTCGCATATAAACTAAGGCTTTTAGATTAAGTTTTTTCGATGTAAACTTCAAATTCTTGTAAAATTTTTGTAAATACTTAATTATAAAATAAACAGTAACATAACACGAAACTATGAAATTTTTCATTAAATTATACCCTTAAATTCGTATTAAAATAAAACATTGTATTATATCTTTTATTCTAAAATGTGTATAGTGACCAATACAGATGCATAGTGCAATAATATTAAAAGCTCTCGTATTTCCAAGGGTTGTTATGAGATGGCGTTCGAGGCTGTTTCTTTGTAACGCTATTTGGATGGTCGTTTATTTATTGAAAATGCAATTAAATTGAAGGCAACCTATAAAGAATTGATTCTTATCTTATATATCAAGTGAAGAATCTTTTCAGTTGTTATAGGTTTTGGAGGATTAGGCTATCTATTTTACCGAATTAAATAAGAAAGTAGGCGTTAGAAAGGCGTAATTTTAACGCCTTGTACGCCTAAAATAACGACCCTTTTTCAAGCATGTAGGCAATTTGAAGAAAAATATAGCTTGTAACTTGAAAGGGTAAAAAATTAACCTAATCGTTTGTTTTTTAACTGAATCTCTTTAAGATTTTGATAAGAAACTAAAAAAAAAACAATAAAAACTATTTTGAAAGAATTGACACAAATGTGTGTGTGTTAAAAAAGATTAACACAAACGTATTGTTTGTTTGAAAATGTAGTGAATCCACTAAATTAATACACACATAAGGGTGTACAATAAAATGGGTATTGAATTCAATGTAGACTTTTTGACGCAGATTACTTGTGCAAAAACAATACATATACTTAATGGTTATAATGGATACTTTTATCAACTAGACCAATACATACCTGAATAGGAACAGTAGAGATAGTTATTAACTTTTAAGAAACTGAAAATTACTATTAATGGTTGTAAATAAATAGTGATTATAAATATCATAAATAAGGGTTGATTTCTTTGTAAATAGATCTTAACTTTTGAGTTTGTTCAAAATTTTGTTTAATCTATTTCAATGGAATTTTGTATATCATAAAAATTGTATATAATTTAATATCATAAAAACTAGAGCACATTCATTACTGTTATAAATATACTCGTAAAATGTGAACTTGAAAACATAGAAACTCGCAGATATATCCAGAGCAACAAAAAAAAATATTTTTTTTTTTTGTAGAGCTGTGTAATAAAGTTGTTAATGATTGAGGCGACTTTAAACAAATAAAATTAAAAAATAAATAAATAATAAACAATTAGTTATTCGATAAGCATTTGAGAGATTCAAGATATTTCTTAACCCAAACTTCTCAACATGTGCTAAAAATATCAAGAGTAGTTTTAAGCTACTTAATACCTATATATTTAAAAAAAACAGATTCGTTAAAAAGTAAAACATCATTTTAAGTCAAATTATGTATTTTGAATTGAGATTCATCAAGGCAATAGCCAATAGACATTTCTTACAACAAAATTGAGCTTAATAGTTTGTTATCCAATGTTTCACTTGATTTGGCATTTAAATATTAACATTTGAACAGCTAAAAGTTCTTGTTTAACAGATATATAATTACTTAATTGATGTTTTTTAAATTTTATACGACATATAAAATCGTAGCTTCTTCAGGTACTTTGGTACCTGAACTTTTGTAGCAAAATGTCATATAAAATTTTAAAAAAACATCAATAAAGTACATAATTAAATATCTGTTCAACAAGAACTTTTGACTGTTTATTATTAACTATGGATAAGAACTCGAATAATGTTAATTAACATTTGGCTTGAGTTTAGCTAAATTAGAGTCAAAAAGCCTAAAAATCAAGTCAACTATAGCTGAAAAATAAAGTCAAATAGTGAATCTGTCATTTTTTTTTATATTTTTTTTTTATTGCCCGTCAGAACTTTGATCGTTTAATCCAATCTGCTGTCTGGATCGGGCTTGATAGATACCCCCAATGGAGTATATCGTTAAACCAAAACCAGGTCACGGGGCACCTAGCTCTTTAATCGTCTAATATTTTGAGGCTCCAGGGCTGGTAACATTAGTAGGTTCGAGTGTTGGTAGAGCTTTTCGTAGTTATTTGTGGCACGAGTCTTCTAAATTTTCTATAGATATCTATCTTACTGGCTACTGACATAATTGTTAAGTCTGTACGCAGAGCTTCGTTGATCATCTACCATTGAGCATCTAACAGTTCTCTGAGCATTTTTGATTGAGCTCTATCTAATATCTTAGTGTTGGGCTTGTTGGCAGATTTCCAAAGCTCAATCCCGTACGTCCATATTGGGACTATTATTTTTTTGGATAAAAATATTTTGTTCTCAAGGGAAAGTTTGGAGCGTTTTCCCAAAAGCCAGTGTAGAGCAAAATGTTAAAAGCAAAACAGTATGAAATTTGGCACAATTGAAGTTTATATGGGGAAGTTGCGTTATGAGATAATATTTTTTTATAATAATGCTTCAAAATATCTTAAATTAATGAAAAAAGACGTCACACACACTACCACGCGTTTGACACACACACAGACACACAATACACACAATTATGTAGATGTTTAAATCTCAGTTGTTCAGTTTGACCACAGACTTCAACCATATTCCAAATGTCATTATTTAAACAAAATATTGTGAGAGGAATTTAAATTTTGAAATTGTAATTATTGAAATTGAAGAAAACAAATTTAACCGATTATTTGATTATTGAGTAATATTATTAAAAATATATTTAAAAGATACGTATAACTTCAAATACACAATGTTTCAACCATTTTATTTGGTGTTCATCAGGTGTTTCTTGATTATTATATAACGTATAAATAATTCATACTATATTCTTTTGGCAAAATCATTCAAATAAATTACACAAAAAATTAATTTAGATAGGTAGATACTATTTGAAAAAAAAAAGCTTAGCTTAATTTAAAGTTTTAAACAGGACTTATGCAGCCTATTTCCATTTTTTTATCTTTGGCTTTTAAATGAAAAAATCTAAACATAAAGGTACTTTTGTTTTACTTTTGAACGTAGGAAACTCACTTGAAATTGCTTCTGATGTTTCATAGTGATATTTTTGTTTGTCTAAAAAATATTTCCGAATACTGTAATTTGAATTGACATACAACATTATAAAAAGAAAAATATCTGCTGTGTGGCGTCACAGTACTTTCATTTACTTTCATTTATGAAACTCGCTATTCGTCCTTAATCGAATTTTCCCAAGAAAAAGTTTCAAATAAAAGTTTTAGCCATTAATAAGTCTAAGAACTATCATAAGCTTAAAGAAAATCTTTGCAGCCGTTTTCGAAAAAATTTGGAAAAGCTCAAAAACTCCGAGAATAAAGTGGAGCTTTCGGTTAACCAATTTCAACTAAAAGCTTCGCGGCAAAAGATATAGTATGAAGGAAAATTTCCAAGCTTGGTGAAATTCGGAAAAGCGTTCGATACGATATGGCTGTCACACACAGGCACACACAAACATGTTTCTAAGAACTACTTTTTTGGACTTAGGGGACCTCAAAACATGTGTGATATGAACGAATTGATATTTAGTTTTGAAATTTTTAGAGAATATTCTGAAATAATTTTGTAAAAGATTTATGGAAGAAAAAAGATAAATATTTTTGAAACCTCTACAATTATTTCCTTCCTTAACTTAAAATAAATATTTTCAATCATTATATGATGCACTTTTTTTAAATGAACCTTGAAGAAAAAATTAGTCAAGAAATTATTTTCCAAACATTCGCAAATGCAATTCATTATCTGCTGTAGTTAGGTTAGTAACTAAAGTTTTTGAGGCAGATACAAGTGAAGTGTACCCTTAGGTATGTAAAAATTGTAACAAATTATGGTCGAATTTCGACCACTGGGCGACCTCTAGTAATGTTAAATGTGAGAACAAGATACAATATATTATATTATACCTAAAATTAATTTTTAAGTTTTTTGTATTGATTATTATAAGTACTATGAAGTATAATTAATAATAATTTCAAACTTCTAAATTTACAACAATTTTGTGCCACTTTCTTCTAATTTTGATTTTACGATTGAACAACTTTGATTTGAACAACATTGAAAAACTTGTTTTTGGACTTAAGATTTTTAAGGTGTAATCCACCTTCCTATTGCCTTATAATTAACACATTATTATAAATTGATTTAGAAATTCCCCCATATTATAAAGATTTCAATATTGTTGTATTCATCTTAATTTTTAGCTAGAAATATAATTAAAAACTCAATTAGTTAAAAATACGTTTAAAGGTTTAATAAGTTATTAATTTAATCATATGGAAGTAATTAATAAGTTCTCAAAGAGCAACATCCTATCTAATAAAGTGGAATTTTAAAAGTTCGCTAATGCACCGATGACGATTTCCTCTTTTTCATGCATGTAGACATTTTTTTTTTTTGTCAGTTTTGTCAGTCAAGTGTGTACACTTAAGAAATTTTGAAATTTATGGTCTTTTTTATTCGGTTACATACCGTATGCTGAAATTGTCAGTTATGTTTGTCAGCGGCTAAAGCCCATGGTTTTAACATGTTTATTTTATATTTTGTTAGGACATATATACCGAGTCGTATATCAATATAACACATAAAATACGCCCAGATGAAGGGAGTGGATTTTAATTAGTTTCATCTTTCAGCCTTTTACTCCTATATTTGGTATTAGAACAAACCAGAAGCCACTTGTACACACAAATATTTTACGCAGATGAACTCAATTAGGGGGTGTTTGCTCTTTTTTTATGAACTCGACAGGAAACTTTGACATTCCTCAGTGATTGGTTTTCACAAATTGATTAACAATGCATGCCGATATTGCAAATTGCGGAAATATGAACTTTTGGCTGTTTATCAGGGAATTGTGATTTGAAACATTAATTATGTCTTATGAGATCGTTATTTATTACGATAATTAATAACTTGACTATTTTCTCTGGATGAGAAAATAAGTAGGTATGTATCATGTAAGTGGAATAAAACTTGTCCAGGTTGCTATACCCTCCCGCTTCACTAAGCGTAATCATAATAAACTGAATTATAATAGAACGATGCATTTTTCTGGGGTAGTAATATTTACATTTTTTAGCAATAAGCTTTTTTTTGTTGAAAAACTTACATTTATTCCCCACGTTGGTTCTGTGAAAAACATTGTGAGAAACATTGAGCACATTTAGCTTTTCATAATTATCCTGTAGAAAATATACATTTTTACAGGAAAAAAAATAGTAATGTCCCATCTATAATCCTATACAACCATTGGTTCCCGTTGGAGAACTAGAAGGTTCGTTCCAAGTGATCATCCAGCACGACCATTTCGAAATATTTTCGTGTACGCTCTCTTAAATCGAAATAGTGACTATAGTGACTATTCACTATTTTGCAGTTCAGAGTATACCACTAAATTCAAATAGTGGTATACTTTTCACTAATAAATAGTGAATAGTCACTATTTGAAAGTTAAAAGTCACTATTTCGATTTAAGAGAACGAGCGCTTAAAACCCATTCCTGGTTGTTTTGGCGGTGCTTATGCACTGCCTTGAGAGGGTGTGTTTGTAACTCAAGCAAACTTGTCGCCTTATGATGATCGGATTGGTCACATGCTTACCGATTCTTAACCTAAGCTGATGGTAGGCTTGCCCACAAAGTAATTTCAAACAATTCTTTCACTAACTCTTATTTGCTCTTTGTTTGCCTTTGTCAATATTGGTCGATGTTAATGCATTACCAAAGCATGATGATTGGAACAAACCTAGAGATTCACTTCTTGATTACATAAGATATCTAATATAGGTTACCTACTTGATTTGATTTTTAACCTACTTGACTTAAACTTAGCTTAAAATCAGCTTAATATCAAGTCAAGTCAATCGTTGAATCTACAAGTTAATTTCAAAGTTAAAACGTTAAACATAAGGTACAGTGGCGTAAGTGCACCCCCGTTTTTAGTAAGTTTAAATTTCAACCCAAATATCTTTCGCGTACATTCGCATGCGCACCATTAAAAATTTTTAAAATATAATTATAGAAAAAGGTAAAGATGGCTCTGATATTTTTTTTCTCAGCCGTTTTACAAGCTTTTACAAAATAATGGAGTAAATTGTACATTGTATATAGTATTATATACACCAAAAATGGTAACGATTACGAATTTGTTAAAATTCGTGGCCTAACAGAAACGCCAAAGTTTGTTAATTGTACAACACTCAGCAGTTGTAACAGCTACATATATTTACTACAATATGGTAGTAAAAAATACTATACGTTAGAGCTGAATACATCAAAGTGTGTTATCTGCTGTAACATTTGTGGTTATAGTGAACACAAAGTGCAATTAAAATATTACTAGTTTAGTGTTGTAAATTTTACACCACTATTTTTTTTCCGTGTATGTATAATACATTTATAACTATCCTAAAAGAATTATGCATGTTTCCAGGATAAAAATAATCATTTGCTCTTTTTATTAAATAAGCTCTCTTTATTTTACATATTTTTAAACCCTGGTCAGTCGTTATTTTTCCAAAATAGTATATGGCCTATGCCCATTCGGAATAACATACCTTTCAAATGGCAAAATAAGTTTTGGAATTCAATAAGTAATTTCGAAAATTTTCTCCGATAAATAAACTTACGATTGCTGTAGGTCGATTTAATGGAAATTAATTTTAAGTTAAACTTTACAATTTCCAAAAGCGCCAATTATCAACGTAATTCATCTAATCTTTGGAAACCAAGGTACAAAAGTTTACCACTGATCACTGAACGTGATCGAACAACGTTGTTCCTCATGGGTGTTCATTCATCAACCAAAATCTCATAAGCTGTCCAATTGGATAATTGGCGCTTGACTGTAATTCATTTTGGCAATTTCCTGTCGAGTTATAAATACAATTTCGCATAACAAAGACCAAAGGCTAATTATTTTTTTAAGCGTAAAATTTACCGTTACCTCTTGCCCTCATGTTAAATTAAACCCCATAATAATATTAATATTCAGTCATAATTTTTTCCATTTGTATTTTACTTGAGTTTTAATCAGGCATTGTCTTTGGAAATTAACGATTCTTCAAACTAATTAATTAGTTTGTTAAGTACATTTAAATAAAATCCTGTTTAAAACTAGTTATATTGTAAATCATTTCACAATAATTAACAAATCAATTAAATATTTTTCCGCTTATTTATCATTGTGAAACATTAATTAAAAATTGAAAAAAAAATCAACACGTGTGCTCATGGACTTGTGTACGCAAGTAATAAAAAAATGGGATAAATTAAGGGTAAAGTTTAATTTACATGATAAAAAAAAGTGAAGCCAGACAAGTTGAAGATCAAAAAAAGCAATCTTCGAACCAAGTTTTTTACTCGAAAATCTCATATATCACTAATGGAAAAAACACTTCCATTAGTTTTACGCATCCCGATAACATCTCATTCGTTGACGTTGAGACGTTTGTGACCAATCTTGAAACTGATATTTTAACATAATCGAGAATAAAGCCTTGAAGGTTTATTTTAAAACAGTATACAAGTTAAGGACGCTTTTAAAATGACCCAAAAAGCGGCTACAAAAAATGCCTACAAAATATATACATAAATAAATATAATGTCTATAGCGTGCACGTGTTCAAATCCACACACATGTGGGTTGTGGATGGAAGAGGGTAATATATATGAGGCGAGCCAAGTAGGTAGAAGGCATACATAGAATAAAAAGGCATGAAACCCTCATCAACGGAATTGTGTGTGGACAGAAAAGGTCTGGTGGTGTGAAGTTTCACTAATCTTTGTGGCCACCACTACTAAATCACTAATTAGTTTACTAAACGGTTGCGTTTCAAATAAGACAACCACTTTCATATAATTTCCTCCCGAATCTAACTAGCGGGTGCTTTTCTTATCCCTAATTACCCTACACGTTAAAATTAACATGTCTAGAGGCCCGTTATTTCTATTATTTCAAAGCAATTCCAAATCACCTCTGCAAATTATTCCATGGGTTAGAACACTGAGGCTTGTTATATGTGAAGTTTCACCTGCGTAGTTTTAGATCCATTTTTTTTCCATCCCTATTTGACCATTGCTGAAAATTACCTTTTGTCGGCACATTTAGTCCGCCTTTTATGTGCCGCACGTATGAATTAAATTGGGTATTAACAAGGATTTTACACACCTATTTCATATTATATTTATTGCATGCACTCTCTACTTAATTGGCTTCTATTAGCGAGCTACATATTCATTTTGGTAACAATTTAGAAACGCCCAGTTTGTCGTGACCTTAAATTGCATTTTAATTATGGGTGGAATCACTCGTTGTTAAGTAGAAAATACGCTTCAACTTTATCAAAATCAAAAAGTAAATTGTTATACCATTAAAGGAATTGGTAGATTTATTTGACCTGTCAAAAACACCTTGCAAGTTTCACTACATATAAGTATATGCTATAACAGGGTAAGCAAATTAAGTTTATAATGCATACCTAAATAGGTATACCTATATATTTTTTTTGGCGTTTAAACAAAAATAATATTGAAAATTTAGACTTACCAATATATTTATTTTAGTAGAAACTACTTGAGATCCCTTAAAATTTCCTTGTTTAATTATCCTTATAGTGTCCTAAAAAATAAGAAAAACAAAATTAGCTATTAATAATAAAAATTTATAACAGATTATTTTGTCAATCGACGGAAAATTTTTATGTTGTATGCTAAAAAATTTGAACTGAATTTGAAAGCTATTGCCCTAAGGTTATATTCACGTAATTGAATCAAGATGATCAAGGCAAGAGCAAATCAAACTTCATCAAATCATTCACTGGTCCTACGAGATGTTCACAAAAGGATTAGAAAATTTTTTGGTCGTGTTCTGATTAGATTTACCATTAGACAAAGTAAACAAATGGTTAGGGCAACAAGCAATTATTACTATACAAAAAAAATTAACGTTCGATTACAAGAGTAGTATAAACCAAATTTAATTTTTATATTTAAGTAATTGGCAACTCAATTAAAGCCTATGCGTGGCAACTAGCAAGTTCCTAAATTTTGTCTTCTTCGTAATAAGTTATAGTCTGTTGTAAAAATTGTTGTGTTGTCTTGGAAGCAAATGATCAAGAAACAAACAAAGCAAAAGCTCAATACAGCTCGATATAATGTGACCGTTTCATTTATCCTTAATTCTCTACTTTCAATAGCTCTTAAAAAGTCAAAGATTTTAAAATAATGAAAAAGAAGTAACGCAATACTCTCATATCTGTATTGAGCTTTTCGTTACGGGTTCTTTTATTCGATGGAAATTTTATTTTTATTTATTTTAATTTGTTAATAAACAATTTATCACAACAATCACTTTACTTTAACTCTTTTAATGATCACTCGTATTACTAACCACTTAAATCACTTGTATTCACACAATGAATCACTTGGAATAAATGTGCGTCATTGTGTAGACAAATCATGTATTCTCGAACAGCCCAGAAACTTCGATTGCCCAACCTTTTAAAAATCGCTATACTAAACAAACTGCCAAAATCGTTCACTGTCCATAATAAGAGATTCAAATATACGTTGTTCGAGTTTCATAGAACAATCTGGAATTTTCCATATTTCCCATCACTGTTCGTTGTCTCAGTGTTTGTTCGTTACGATATTTTTACAATTATAAATATTGAAACTTGAATTTCTTGCTTTAAGAATTAGTTAATAACTTTATGATTACTTTGATTATTAACTTTCAATTTCATAAACGACTAACATTTTAACCAACACATATGAATCAATGTTGCTGGTCCACTGACTTATTTAATTGATGTATTTGTGCACGGAAAAAAATCTGTTGTAGATTTAACTACAATCCTAGCTAAATTTACAACATTAACTAGTAATATATAGGATGAGACCACGTGTGGTAACGTTTACCAGTTAGGTGTAGTTAAATAAACTGTAGAATTATTTACAACACGAACTAGTAAAAATGACTCCATTATAAACTCAGTTGTGATTTATATAATTTATATTTACACCACAATGTAGTTGAATTTTTGACACTTGAATTTATTTGTCAAACTTATAGGTTACGTTGTGCGCGCCGCATGCGCACCAAAACAGATACAGCAAAATTTGTTAATTATACAACACTCAGCAGTTTTAACAGCTACATGAGCTACATATATTTACTACACTATGGTAGTAAACAATACTAGTAGGGTAGAGCTGAATACATCACAGTGTGTTATCTGCTGTTACATTTGTGGTGATGGTAAACACAAAGTGCAGTAAAAATATTACAAGTTTAGTGTTGTAAATTTTACATTTTACATACATATTTAAACGTTTATTTCTTTTAATTATTTGGGCATACCGAGTGTTTACGTATTCTAGAAACTAAGGGATCATGGAGTAAAATAAATGCAGTAATTTTATTCAAGGATGGAATTGGGTATCATTGTATTTAAACTAAATAAGTATTATGATCCTATTAATTGAGAAAAAAAATTTTTTTTGAAATGTCAACCCACTAATTCTTTTTTATGGCAATTTCAAAATTTCCAATCTATATACAACGACAAATAGAATTAAGTATTTAAGTAAAAGCATGTTTGAAAAAAAAAATCAAAAAGGACTTTGTCTGCTTGAAAATACAAAACCAATTCATAATAATACGAAATGTAAAGATATGAAGATTGAGAGACATGGACAACATTTCTTAAAAGCACATTATGATGATAATATTGAAATTGTAAAGTGTGAACTATTGACAAAAAGCATTTCGGCCCCCAACCGTATTCTTGTTAGCAAACGATTTGAAAATATCAAGCACTAAATGGATTTACTTGAGCGTGAACTTATTGAGGATATATTTATTATTATTACTACTATTTTTCATTTTATTCAGGCATTCACAGATACATTGAAATTGAAATAAATACATGAATACATCAAATAGCTACCCGGAGATGCCTCCTCCCTCAAACACCCATTTTTATGTATGTTCTTACTTTATTCAAGAATGTATATAATAACAGAAAGATTTCTTTTTCTTTTATAATCGTTTTCTTTTTGAAATGTTTGGTTTACCTTGCACAAAATGCAATATAAAACACCCAGTGGCTAGATATATGAAACGATATATCAAATGCAGGGGTGTTAAATAGAAATTTCATAAAAACATTTAAGCCTTCAATGACTAAAAAAGACGATGAAAGACATTCAATAAAAAAATTATTTTTTTATTCATGAACCTTTGAAAGTATATCTACATATTAATATGAGAAAAAAAAAGATTTAAATACGTGTAAAAAAATTTAAGTCCCAACCTGTTTCTACTTTTATATTATATTATACAATATTCATTTATTATTCGGGAAGTATGGGCAATTGTAGATATTGGTGTGTTAGAGTTGTGGGCGTTGTAGTCGGAGCCCTAAGGGTGGTTTAGGTAAACCTAGCCTCTTACAAATACTTTAGATCAAATGAAAGTCATTTGAACTAAAATAAGAAAAGATTTTTTCAAAACCATTAAAGTTATAGTTATTTATCAAACGATAGGCTACAAATATGACGTTTTTTAATTATTTTCACGTAGCACAGGAAATTTATAATTTCCTGTCGTTTTCAAGTCATTTTCAAAGTTGTTAACTAATTTCGTATGTCATTAATTTAATATATAAGAAATCATTTCTTTGCCAATTATCATCGGCAAATCATCGCATTTTCTTCCATTAACCCTCCATTGTGAAATTCCTTTCATTTCAGATTAATAATCTTGTTGAATAAATGTGTAATTGTTCCCGTTTTGTAAAATATTTAAGAGGCTCTTTTCTGTACAAAATACGTTTACAATCCAAACATCATTGTGTCCATAGAAAATGCGATTTGTTGCCTCACTGATGTGAGTGTTATTTCGAGATGCGAATCTTGAAAACTTCAAGATAAATAATATAATATTTGTGTGTGTATTTAGCGTAAAAATATTATGTTATTTGAGATTTATTTACACTAAATATTATCAGGTAGGAACAGAAATGGAGTATTGAGATAAGTTGTGTATAGGTAAGATGATGCTTTCGGTTAAAATTGCAATTCCATTTCAAGTTGGTCATTCGAGTGCAAAATGGATTAAAGTTTGGGCTGCTTTAATTAAAAAAATTATGGTTGAAGTCTTCAGATAAAAGAAATAATGCATCGTAAAGAAATTCTTGGGAAATAAAAAATTTAATACTTTTTTGAAATAGTATATTTATTAGTATATATATCCACGTGCGAAAAGCGGTGATTGTATTAAAAAAAAAAATGTAACTAAAAAATATTATTTGAAGTACTTTTAAAGTATGATGATGATCCCAATCTATAGTAACAATTACAGTAAAAATTTACCAAAATTCAAAGAGTTTAAAAGTAAATTATTTTGATAAGACTTTAGTCAGGGTACCATTAATGAACTCGGCAAATATCGGTAAAAACAAGCTTTGATATAATTTCAGATTAATTAGCGTTACTATTTAAGATTTCGTTTTAATTAGGTATATATTAGGCCAGTCAAAAACAACAATAAATTAATAAACATTATGTATTTCTTATTTTTGAGTTTGTTGTTTAGAACCATTAATGTATAAATATGCATTCTCAAGTTTGCAACTCTCAAAAAGTTGTGTAAAAATTTTTATAGAGGAAAAACCGATAAATTTTTGAACTTGTTTCAAATTCTGCTCGGTATCTCCTAATCTATGCATTTTTTTCGAAAGCTATTCTATACGTTTTTTAAGAACATTAAATTTGTTACAAATTAAGCCCAACTGGAGCTCTGCAGGTCAATGGGTTACCGAGTTACGGCACTTTGAAAATAGACCAGTTTTTTCAAAAATTGAAAATTTTAGTTTTAGACTTTTTTTGGATCGAAGTTGCGTCGAAACCATTGATCCTAAGAGCAAAGCTTATTGAATATAATTTGTATCCAATTTAATTAGCTTTAAATTAAGACCAAAGCGGGGCCTGTAAGCCTCATAGTTAACCCCATAGTGCCCAGTTAACAACACTATGCATAACAACTAAAATTTTGTTGATCTAGTGAAATAACATTAACAAAACAAAAAAAAAGAATAGCTTTCGAAAAAAAATGCATAGATTAGGAGATACCGAGCAGAGTCTGAAACAAGTTCAAAAATTTCACGGTTTTTCCTCTATAAAAGTTTTTCCACAACTTTTTGGGAGTTGCAAACTTGAGAATACATAATTACCTAAGTAAGTCAAAACTTGTTGTACATATTTATAATTTTCATTATGTTGTTTTTACTGCGGTATCTCATTTAATTCTGTACATATCGAAGGCAAAGAGTGATCATTTCATTTTGAAATGTAATTTTCTGTAGTTATCCTGTTTTTAGCAGTAGGGTGATTTATATATAATAGTTTATCTGTTCGTAGACTGAATATTATTTTTAAAATAGGCTTCTGTTTAATTTGTAGTAAAACTTTACGTGAACGAAGTCACAAGAAGTCGCTTTCAAAAGAAATCGCGGTAGATACCCAATTGAACACTAGACATCAATAACGGGCTAAGTGCCAAAAAAATTAGTTACACCTGAAAAAGCAAGCTAATCGTAAGTGCCACTTCCAACAGCCTAATAATAGTTACTATTAATGATCACAGCATTTAACCCGCTTTTTAGGTTATTGGCAATAGCATTTAGCTTGCTTTTTCGGGTCTAACTAAATTTTTGGTTTTTGGCACTTAACCTATTATTGATGTCCAGTCTTCAATTGTATATAAAAAAAATTAATTCAAAGCTTGTTATTCTGGTATATTTACATACTTTCTAATATTCAAATCTAGAATATTATACATTTATTCGTCGAGTGAAAAATCAATAATTTAACTCAATCGAAACACAAGGATCAAGAGAATACCTTCTACACTCTACAGAATGTAATAAGAAATATTTAATTACATATTACATGCACTTTTGCACTTTTCATGAGGAAAAGACGGTAAAAAAAATTGTAATTATCTCCATTTTAACCTTGTTCACCCTCTTAAGTCTTATATAAAGTAAAATTTATTTAAGTAACAACATGATATATTGTTAGCATTGTTATTACAAGTTGCTTACACAAAGTGTTTGACAAATTTAAAAATGTCATTTAATCTACAACCTAAACAATATTATAAGCTTTAACTTTTCAAAGAGGAGTTGGTTATAAGCAAATCTTATTAGGCTTTTAAGCATTCAAGCAGTATGTAAATAAACAAATAAATTTGTTAAAATTTAAATAAAGAATTATGTAAGTATCGAGCAAATAATTTTTAAAAATAACAAAAAAAAATCTTATATTTATAAAGAAGAAAAAAAATCATATTGATCTAACGTCTTTCTCGCCATTTTATTTATAAATTGAGCCAAATCTATTGTATTTTTCGTTTCAAATCATTTCAATAATAGCTTTTATAGTAAATCTCTTAGCAATATGTTTAGATGTCTTTAAACTGATAGCGATCAGTTTATACAATTATAAGTGTATACATAGTGCCTATGTAGTTAAAATTGTTAAAAGCTCAGCATGACTCCTCGTTTTTGTAAGCCTCTATACTTTAAAGGTATTACCTACTTCGCTACAAATCAGACCCAAATATATGTGGACTATTATAAAGGGACCATTGATGTTTAGATATTTTATATTTTCCTTTGTTCGTTTGTGTTGTGTGTATAATTGGTTCAGCAATTTTTCCTACCAAATTAATCCTAATATAAGGAAAAATAAACGATACGGAATAATCAATAAATTTTAACAGACTAATTATTAAATATTTTTTTCAAATGTAGTTTAAAAAAATTAAGTAAAATATTATAAAATTTTTAGTATAACTTGGTACAAAAAAATAAAACCGACGTTTAAAATGAACTAATATAAAAAAGAAAAAAAAAATAACCGTTAAGATTTTTACTTAATTACCTATTAAGTATTTGAATTTAACCATTTTTGAGTGGGTGAAAAATAATCAAACAATAATGCGATATTTTACTAAGGTATTTACATATTATGTAGATCCCAGAGTTGGCCTTTAGGGATAAAAGTAAAAACTAACGACCTTCTGAAGTTGATACAATCTAGGCAGGAATTTGAACGAGAATGGACACGCGTGAGAATTCTGTTATTGTAACCATTTTATATCGCGAAAAAAATTCTTATTGTTTTAGTGTCAAAAGGATAACAGTGTATTTTTCTAATGTTGATTGAAGGATGGATTTTTTTCCTCAAAGTGTAATAAAGACAACTTAAATGTAATATTCTCTATCTTATAGAAAGCTTTTACTATTTCATCCTAACCGATGTTCCTAAAGGAACGTCATTTCCGTATGAAAATTGAAGTTAATCTATTGAATCATGTCAAATCGAGGACTGGGGTTCCCCAAGACTTCGTCCTTGACCCCACACTATACAATCTATACGTCGCCGATCTGCCCCAAACCGAGACCTCTCAAATAGCTTTGTATACTGACGACACGGCCATTATTTGCCAGGACGGTAATTTAATACACACCATCCAAAAAGCTCAGGAGACATTTTAGCCACTAGGCCAAAACAACAAAAAATTAAAATCAATCCTGCCAAAAGAGCGGTCAAAATTTTCACTTTAAGCAGTGGCAATGAACTACTGAGCAATATCCACCTCGATGGAAATATAATCCCGTGAAGTCAAAAAGATAAAGTTGTCAAGTATCTGGGAGTCCATCTAGAATCTAGATAGTAGATTAACCTGGTCTGATCATATCAAAACTAATCTAAGAGACGCAAGTTTCAAGTTGTCGCAGCTTTATCCAATCCTGAATCAAAGATCGAAACTAAATGCTGAGTGCTCTCTAATGCTATGCAGGTATATGATCAGACTAATAATTACCTATGCTTGTCTTATCTAGTTGAACACTCCCAGAGGTAACTATAAAAAGCTTCAAACGCTCCAAAATAAGGCCCTCAGGATTGCAATCAAATCCCCTTGGATTATTCGAAATTCCCAGATCCATAAAGAATTAAATATGCCATACCTGGACTCTGGAGAAATACATCAAACAGAATACGGACAACTTCTTTAAAGTCTTGAACGAGTTCCAAGGCGCTGGGTCTTGGCGTCCCAGGGCTCAAATTAGGTTAAAGAGAAGACTCCCCAGGAGTGTTTGGGAGCTTTTTATAGCGACTAAGAGTACTATACATTTCAAAACTATTTCATCTCTTATTTTTAACTCCGTAGGGCTGGACGTTTTCCTTCTAATTAAAATGGAACTAAATTGGAAATACTTCTCATCGAATGAAAAAAAAATCATCAAAATCGGTCAATTCAGTACAAATTTTTGTGTGAGCTAACAAAAAATGTACATGTGAAATTGAAAACCTCTTTCGTTTTTGTGTCGGTTAAAAGGACTTTAAATGTTAGAAACCTTTGAAAATGCTGTTTATTTACAATATTAAATTATGAAGAACCGTGATGAATTAAATTACGATGAACTTGTATCTACCAACTTCTGTTCAAATGTTTAAATTCGCTAAAACTAAGTTCTATACTCATTCCAATTTCTTCCAAGAATGTAAAAATATTTATCGTTTATTTAAAGTCATTTGTAATCAGGACATTAGATTACTTTTCCTATCTTTCTTAGAACCGTTTATGCTGACTTATTTATACGTGTCATTTTCTTAATTACATTTATATTAAGTAATAATAAAGATTTTATCAATTTTATTTACAAATATTATGAGCGATTCCATTCATAGATAATTTTATTATAGTTTATAACATATCTATTCAATGTGGACAACTTGTTCATTTTGTTAATAACTTTATCACTGAGATTAATCAATTGATATGAAGATTAAGTAGCGCACAATGTTCTTGAAATAATTAAGTGTTTAAAGCTTAAGTATTTGAACATCAAGATCAAAAATCTGTGTTAATTTAATATAGAATGAAAATACCGAGATTGAGATAAAAATTTTTGTAGGCACCTTTTGCAATGAGTCGAACATTATAATTACAAGATCTGGTACGAGATGATTATCGTGGCAGATAAGAAGAAAAGGGGGTGCAGATAAAAATCTCTTATCTGCGCCTCCAATCGTTTTCTTTTATATGTTCAAGAAATATTTTCGAATAAAATATCGAACATATGGCAAACAAACTAATAGAAAATTGGCATATTATCTTTTTTGGAAATCTTAAAATAAATCTTCAAAATCTGAACTGAATTGAATGAAGTGTATAATAAAGGACACGTTATCAGGGGCGAGGAATCTCGTCGTGAGAATGCAATTCCATTGATTTGATTGTGTCGTTAGATGTATTTTCGACCGAGCAGCTAACCAAACACTGGCCAAAACGATGAATAGATTCGGGGGTTTTTGCGTCTTTTCATCTTCAATTTCTTCGTTTGCCTTTTGTCTGCGCGCTTTTGGCTCGGGCTACGCCTTTGTTACGCGTCCGCCATTCAAACGCACGCACTCATTCAATTCATAGACGTCGAGATAAAAAAATTTAGTTATTATTTACAAACCATTTGGCGTAAAGAAATTATTTGTTCGTACCAACAATTATCGAAGTTTTTATTTTTTTCTTCTACTTGATTGTTGGGTGATAGATTTCTCTTCACAATTTTAAGCGCCTACAAATTCAATTCTATACTTGACAGCCTTCTTTATGACTACTATCACAATACAATTCCGGAAGAAAATGCCACAATTTAAAAATAAAAAGCCATCAAGTACATGAAAAATTATAAGAAAGTATATTAAAAAATAAAATTTCCCAAATCTAAAAATTTATTTAAAGAAAAAAAAATAAAGAAAAGAATTAAATTATGGTCCAGCTGAGGGTTATATTTGTGACTTATTAAATGAAATCGGGGGTGAATCTTCCTGATGCATTGTGCCTACGCACATTGTTCATTTCTTCAGAACGTTTGAAAAGCGATGTGTGATTTTTGTGAAATTGCACTGTTGCGAATCGAATTGGCGTTGAATTGATTTCGCTCCAGCTTTTTGAAGACACGTAAAACTCACATCAAACATATCGGAACAAAATAACCGAAACCTTGGATTTCTAAAAGCTGCTCGTTATCCGGTTTACACGCTTGCTATGAAACGATTTTCTATTCATTTGAAATTATTACACGTAAAAAATTATTATCTTTGACCTTATATACGGATCTTTTCAGCTTTGAAAGTTTGTTTTAAAATGCCGACACGGTTCAACGTATTGTGTTAACAAATACTGCAACACTACTTAAATTCGAGGAATACACTGTTAACTGTTAAAATTTAGCAAAACGAATTTATTACATGGATCATTAACACCTTAAATATATTTAACAAGTAATTCGATCTAGGTTTAAATTATTTTAAGGATCTTTAAGTAGCCCCATAAATTTTTAACCAACATCAAACTGTAACTTATTAAGAGGCTTTATTAAAAATTTTAAGTCTATCTTATGGCGTTTAATAAACTGTAACAAATAATATCCAATTTTACGTGTCTCTGTTATGTCCAATATAGATTTGGTAGTTTATATGCATAATAAATCTCTCTCAGTGACGAATCTACTCATTTGCCCCTTAAGTATAGTGGGATATTCAAATTTTGCCACTCTTACCGACTTTTACAATTCGATCCTAGCTTACAACATATTAATTTTAATTTTATTGCCAATGAAATTGGAATTTTAAGCTTTCTATTCAAAATTGTGGCCTCAAATTAGCCACCTTAAAATCTTCCGCTATAAACTTCAGCTAACTCAGCTTGCTGCGGTAAAACCGTTACTGATCTAAATTTCCCATAAAGCAAAATTTTGGAGATTTAATCATTTATTACCTCCCGTTTTCGTCAAGTTTATCCTCATCCTTTTCCTTACTCGACGAACCCTCCATTCGACCCCAAACACAACTCCATATACTATCCTCGTGTGCATTTTCCTTTTTCAATAATATGGAATACTAAAGAAGAAATAATTGATTAAACCTACGATCAATAATCCTATCACAATATGAATTTTTTAACCATTTAATCATTATTTCTTAAATAGTCGAATCTGGATAAGCTAAAATTTAAGGGGCCGCAATCTCTTTTTCACTTATGAAGGATTCCAACTAACCCAAATTTTATCTTATAAAGGTTTTCAAGAAATATAGTCTATATGTTATGATAAACTTGTAACTATGATTTAAGAATGAACTATAAATAATAGGTACGTTACTCGACTGTCGCTTATAAAGGTAAAAATAATATACATTATTAGTTATAGAGGTCCAAGAGTGGAAAAATTTGTTCTCAATTAGAGGTTTCTGTTTTCCACTTATATAAGTTTTAGAAGGTTAAGATGGCGAGATTTGGCAGATAATTTTACTTATTATAAGATTTTGAGTTTACCGAATCTTTATTGTTCCAGGTTTGATCCATTGAATTCTTTGGAGTCATGTATTTTGAATATTTAATTTCAAAGTGTTGACAATACTATGACCAATACCTTTCTATTCATCATACCATTATTTTTATTGTTTGAAATGTTTCCTCAACTAACAAAATAGCATTTCATTATACTTAACAAGATTGTAAACAGTTTTCGTCATATTTTCTTTAATATAAATTTAATTAAAATGTTACCATGAATTTATAAGAGAATGGCAAAAAAATTTGACTTCTTCAGGTGGTTACCGTTAAATGGCTTAAGTCGCTTATGTTAATTGTTACTAGATCAGAGTTCGTACCTTCTCTCTCTCGCTCGTTGTCGCCTCTCTTCTCTATCATCGTATGTGACCTTCATAGAATCTAAGAATTTTTTTTTACTCTTATATTTTGATGCTTTTGCCTCTGTTCTTCACAATTTCATTGATTTCTTTAAGTTTTTATTTTTACAGTGAAATTTTTTCTGTCGGGTATTTTCATTTTTCCATAAGAACCCATATTTCAGATAACTTCAGGTAACTTCTGAGATATTCACCCTTTTAGTAATATCTTGGTTCAGATTTATTCTTACCCTTTTAAACCTCAGGCTTATATTTTAACAATATTATTGATTTTTTATTAATTTTCCATTAAAATCCTTAAACAGGTTTAGTAATAGTTGGAACAACCTTAGGTGAAAACTTCAAGTATATCTAAATAAAAGAAGCTCCTATTTAATTAAATACTTATAGAAGTATTCTTAAAACTCAAGACAATTATTAACTATGAAAAAATAAATTAAATTAAATTGCTAACCATATATGAGTGGATTCAAAAGTACAGTACAAGTCAACCAAAATTAAGGAGATCCGGATCTCTCCGGATTAAAAAAAAAAAAAAACAAGATATTAAAATGCCTAGCTCATTGTCAGTGATTCTCAACCACTGTGCCGCGGCACTTTTGGGTACCGCGAAATTCATGAAATGTGCCGCCTAATTTTAGAAACGCTAACATTATTAATGTTTATATTATAGTCAGTGTGCCGCCATATTTTGAAATTTTTTAAAAAATTAAAATTGATAAAAATATTTAAAATTGAAAATCACTGGCCTAGCTGATGTAATATTCAGAGAAAATATTTTAAAATTGAAGACTGGACATCAATAATGTGCTAGATGTCAAAAAAAATTGAGTTAGGCCCGAAAAAGCAAGATAAGTTCCAAATTGCCAACAACCTAATACATACATTAACCTAATACATTAATAGTTACTATATTAATGATCATTGCATTTAGCCCGCTTATTAAGTTGTTGGCAGTGTTGTTGTTGTTCAGTCTTCAATTTATGTTTATCAAAGTGACTAAATATTTTAAAATTTATAAAAAATAAATTTTTAGTATCCCATTTTAATTTTTCCTTATGTTGGCTTTTATATTTTCCATCCCAGCAAAAATCATGGCTCTTTGATTTATACATCTATGAATATACATTATTATAGATCTAATTGTAAAGATTTATATTACAAAAGTGATCTCTATTTAATTATTTTTGGTGTAAAATTTTAAAAGTTTAACATCAGAATAGAACTTCGCAACTTATTCATAAAATATTCAATGAAATTATTCACCCCACTGTTATAAAGAGACAACCTGTTGAAGTTTGTTTCTTCCCCTACAAGGTTTAAGGTTTGTTAAAAGGAATAAAATAATATGTTTGATTTTTATAATTTTTTATTTATTGCAAATA
Source organism: Sisyra nigra (assembly GCA_958496155.1). NCBI lineage: Eukaryota > Metazoa > Arthropoda > Insecta > Neuroptera > Sisyridae > Sisyra > Sisyra nigra. The sequence continues at coordinate 35,715,337 of OY292316.1, read as the reverse complement.
TCTATTACATATTTAACAGGAATTACAATAATTGACGTTATAAAATTATATGAATATTACATGAATAACTAGAATAATGATGAATCGTTATTAAAATAAATATGGATAACAATTTTTTTTTTCTAAGTAAAATATATTGATAACATTTAATAGAATTAAAATGGCAAAATTAACAAGTTTTATTTATTCATAATTGTATTACTGTTACCAAAAAATATTTTTAAAAGCAATTCCTGTTATAATTTTTATGCGCTAATTTAAACTAATAGACAGTTTTTAAAATATACTAAGAAGCTAAAAACTTAATTATAAAATCAAAGACGTATTTTTAAATAATAGATACAATAACCTAATCCTGTATTTCAAAAGTAAAAAGCTCAAAAGGAAATCCAATCAGCATATTATTTCTCTTGGTTCCAAGAAATATTCCATGCTCAATTATATTTTGTATAGGCCCTGAATGTACTGATACGTACTCTTCTTGTTCTAAATTTAAAAACGCTTCGATATTAGAGATCGTAATCTGATCTAATGCCTCATTTATTATAAATAACTCATCCACTGAATTCGTAAGTCTGCCCAACAAATAAGTCAATGAATCATAAAACGATACAACCAAATCTTTCAGGTTTTTCGATCTACTTTTCCTTACAATCCTAGTCCAATATGTTATATAATTTTGGTCTAGGTACCCATTTGTATTCTGTATGAAAGATTCGCAAAGTGACTGCTCGTATTTGCGCTCAGTTTCATTCAATTTTGCCTTAAATTTAAGCTCGACACCGCTCAATACTGTATTAGTAGTTTCAGGTTCTTCTACGGAAAATAAGTTAACGGTCACGTCCGAGAGGAATTCTTGAAAAACATCCATCAATTGCACATACATTATTAATAGACCAGTAGTTGAATCTTCTTCTCCTAAATCTTTTAATTCTATGATCATATTTCTAATCATAGTACAATTGACAATGGTAGTGTTCATATAGTCAAGTTGTTTAAGCATAGTTTGTTTAACATTTCGGTAATGTGTGTTTTTAATTGCTTCTTTATGTTTCGTTAATTCGTTGACAACCATATTATAATATTCGACGTTCAAATTTTCTGAAGTCTTGTTGTTTGTTATACGGTTTATTTCTTCAGCGTCCATATAAGAAACAGTTTCGAATAATTCCATTGAGGTGTTGACATTTCCAATAAAGCTGATTACATACTTAACTGAGTGATTTACCATATTTTCATTTAAGTTAACGGGAAGTTCAAATTTTACATTTTCATCCTCGATATCAATTTCGAGTGTGATATTTTCGTTGGATTCTATATCATTTGGTTCACTAGAATTTAGATTGAAGAAATAAAAATCACTTTCATCAGCAAGTTGTGTTACGATTTCGTCTAAAACATGGTTCATTGTTTGAACTTTTCTAACAAATACTGAAATAGCGGTTTTGTTTTTGTGATCCAGCACCATTAGAAGCAGTGGAATTTTTTCGTGATAAGTTATTGCATCGGTATGGTTTAGAGCCGGCATATTTAAGAAAAATACTTGCAAAGGATCATTTGATCCGTTATAATCAGGCAATTTGGAATCTTGTTCTAAATCAGACGTATTGAAGTCTCGATTTAATTTAAGTAATAATCGTCCAAATTTCTCTTCTGCTAGCTCGATATGATTTGACAATGATTGATTATTAGATAAGGGATTCAAAATATCATAAATAACTTGATTGAGAAGCTCATAACAAGATGAGATGTTATAATATTTTTTGTAATATTCGCAAGGTTTGGGTGAAATTGATTTTTTTATACCAACCATAATTGTTGTTTCGAAAAAAACGTCTTCATTATTGTCTTCATTTATGTCTTGATTTTCATTTCCATTTTTATATTCATTTTCATCTTCATGTTCATATTCATCTTCATTTTGATATTCATTTCTATCTTCATGTTCATATTCGTCACCATTTTGATATTCATTTTTATATTCATGTTCATATTCATCTCCATTTTGATATCCATTTCTATCTTCATGTTCATATTCATCTCCATTTTGATATTCATTTCTATATTCATGTTCATATTCATCTCCATTTTGATACTCATTTCTATCTTCATATTCATAATCATAACGATTTTCACCTCCATTTTGATATTCATTTCGATCATCATATTCATAATCATAACGATGTTCATTTCCATTTTCATATCCATCTTCATATTCTTGCATTGGTTCAGTTGCACTTTCTGCAAATGAACGTTTTGGGCGATTGTAGAAATTTTGTTTGATTTGTTCAAAAATTTCATCCGCCTGTGCTTCCGCTTCTGGTTTAGGCATTTGAGTTGTAGCAGTTTCAGTACTTTCAGTTGTTTCAATTTCTTCTGAATGATTATTTAGTAGCAGTTCTTTTAAGAATTCATAATCAAAGGCGACTTTCGGTGTTGGATCGGGGCCTAAGTCCAAATCTAGAAAATCAATACTTGCGAGCAAGTCATCCAAAGTTCGATTTCCAAGCTCTTTTTTTATTGCCAATAAGCTTTCCGACACATCTTGAACGTTCATCAAGTTAGTGTAACTGCCACCTTGCAAGATTTTATTTTTTCCGGTTTTCACGTTATTCATAATTTCGCGAATTGTTAAGTTGTTTTTATCTCGGAAATATGATGAATTGAAATCAATGCGACCATAATCATCTGTTGGTATTAGAAGATTTTGTGGTTCTTCATTTTTATCATAAACAGCAGTTCTAATACCAATATCAACATCAGACTCGATCATATACTGTTTCTTTTCATTTTCTATCCATTCCACCATTTCTTGAAGTTCACTTAGTACCGATAGATTAGGAAGATCTTTTTGAAATTCCGACCAAATTTCGGAAGCGATAAGAAATTCTATTTCTCCAGCTAATATAGGTGGTACAAACTGACTTCCATCAACAGTGTCTGATACTTTCGGTGAAAGCCTTGAATATGTTTTCTTAACTCTATCATTTTTTTCTCTAGGGTTTCCAAGTACAGCATCCGATTTATCATATAAATCAGTTCGATATTTATTCCAGGGACGATGACCTCCCAACGTAGGCACAAACAAGATACCCTATATATAAAAAAAAAATTGCTAATAAAATGTTCAAAACATTAAGTTAATTTTTTTTGGCTTTTTAAGTCGCTTTAACATCTAAGGTCATATTACAACATATTACGACACACAGAAAATTTTTGTAGGCTATGTTAAACTTAGGTAACTAACCACTGCGCCAATAAGTGGATTAAGTTAATATAATATATATCATCAACAAGTTTTAATTCAAGAGCTGGTAGACACTTTAAGTAGGTATTTCAAAAAATTTAGCCCTTTTTATTACTTTCCAGGTAAAATTCCTTTTTAGTAAGTATGCCCTAAAAAATATATTTCACATTTGTTTCGAATATAGGTAAATACAATCCCTACAAATTTCGTTTTCCAAATTCAAGCATCTACTTACAAGTTCAAATATTTCCAAACCACATTACAAAATTTACAGATCGGGGCATTCATTAATTCGAACAACAAAAAGGCAATCTAAGAATCAAAGAACAAATTTTTAAAACACATAATTTTAAGATATTACAATATGGTTATTGTATATAAAAATGTAAATAACTGCGTATGTAAACTACAGAGAACGTATTATAGCTATCAATTACAAGAATTAATTTTAATTTAAGTGCAAATATTTTACAGGTAATCATTACAATTTTATTAAAATATTTTCTTGAGCTTTAAGTTTTTTTCAAGATATGCTTAACAGCTTTTCTCAGTAAAAATATTTTTAGGTTTATTATAACTGCAATAGTTTTTTTGAATAATTAATTCAGCTTTGGTGGTTTTGCAATACCTTTAATTATTTACATACATTTTTACATACAAACAAAAAATTGTTAAATCGAGATTTTCAGAAGTACGGACTTGAGATTTGTCTGTTGAACTCCGGACAATTCTGCCCAAACAAGGACGTCTGGCAATCCTATTCTGAGCTAGAGTACTTCAATAATAAGCTATTTCGTTTTCCTCATTTTTCATAATTTTTTATTTTTCAGAAAAATTTTATTCTTATTTACGTGTGTTGTTATAAATAATCTGGAATCTTTTAGTAAACGTCTTAGTAAATTTAATTGATATACATATACTTTTTTTTCTAAAGTATATACTTATATCTTTATGGGCAAACCAACGTAGGGCATGGAGCACTTTGACTTGCAAGGGATTTTTTGGAAAACTGATCAAATGTCAGAAAACTCAAAATAGAAGAGTTTTGTACTACGATTGAAGTGTTTACAAAATTTTGTTTATTCAAACCAAAGTTGTTTATAGGTTTGGAAAATTAGAGTGACAATAAATCTCAAAATTAAAATCCGAAGTTTATAAAATACTAGTAGTTGTACACAATTTTTATGACGGTCAATATTTTAAACAAAAATTTTAAAATGTTTATTATTTACATTCACATATTTTAAACAAACTAGAATGTTATCAAATAAAGAATGGAAAAAGACGACAATTGCAAAAGATAACTACCGACAATCTGATAAATGAATAAATTAATAAAACTGTGTTTTAAATACAGGGGATGGTGGAAAAAAATTAATATTGACTTGAGAATTTTGATTTTTTTTCTTATTTTTTTTTTGTGAACTAAGAATAAATGTTTGAAATGATAAATAGAAATACCAAAAAAAAATACAACTTTTAAAAATTTAAAAAAAAAGTTGAAATCCTGAATATGAATCCCTTAATTTAATATAAGTAGCCCGCAGTGTTTCTGTTTTTTTAATCGAGAAAATCGAGAACCGTCATGTTTTCATTAAACTCTACAAAAATACCAAATTTCAAAATTTTTTATCGTCTTGATTCAGAGAAAATTACCCGTAACAAACGAATAACCAGCCAGACAAGCGAGTTAGATTATAAGGTTTTTTTTACGTACCAAACCCTAAAAATGCTTCATATTAAAGTTTTAGGAAAATGTATATTGATTCATAATAAATATGAGAAATCAAAAAGTAATAGTTTTATCTAGGAAACTGAAAACAAGGCTCTCCATTTCTGGGCGTAATTAAAATAAAAACGATATTGGTCATACTCAATTTGTATTATTCAAAATTACAAGTTAACTTCGTATAGTGTACAAGTATTAGTAGATTTTTCTCAAGCTATGGTCCTGTCAGTACATCCCTTGTGGGGATTATGGTTAATTTAGGTCCAAAGCCCCAAAATGACGAAATTAATTTACTTAAAGTTAGTTTAGCTGCACTAACCTTTAACACATACATACATATATCTTCATTTTTGTAACCAAATATTAAAAAATAAGAATCATAAAATTACATTTTCACGATGTCTCAAATACTCGCCCAAAAATGCCTGCCCATTTATGTATGCGAAGCTAATATCAGAGCCTGAACTGGATTATAGCTGGTCAAGTGTATATTTTAGTAATTTGTATTTTTACTTTCTTTTACTATACTATAAAGTAAAGGAAGTATTGTAATCGGGTCAAATTTTTGATTCCAAGTTTTATATAGCGATTAAGTATCGAAAACTTAATCCAAATTTCGCAAAACTTAAAATTTTGCCTTTATATTACATCTAATTGTGCCACGAAGTTTTTGGTTGAAATCGGTTGACCGGATGCTAAACTTTATTCTATGAATTTTGAGATTTTTCCATTTTTTTTTTTTTTTTTTTTTGAAAACAGTTCCAATAATTTTCTTTAAACTTGCTATAATTCTTAGGCGCATTAATACCTACAACTTTTATTTGAAACTTTTTCCTAGAAAAATTCAAATAAGAACATTTCTAGGGCTAAAGGTGGGAGTTCATATCTGCATTAAGGCTGTATTATAATTCTGCCTAGATATTTAAATATTATATATTCAATTTATAATATTTTATCAAATCGTGAACCTTTTTTATATTATTGAAGCCAACAGGGAGTTTCATATAAAAGAAAGTACTGGGACGCGTAGCAGCAAATACTTTTCATTAAGAATGTAAATATTTGCATGACAGAAGTAGATCTCTAAGTGATCCAAAAAAGTGCCTATTAAAAAAATGTCTACCAGCTCTCCTACTATTAACTTGAAATTTTTTATATATAATAATAATAATTTTATGTTTTAAACTCACCATCAGTAAAAGAATGAAATATAATTTCATTTTCAATACACTTTTTTAAGATTTTTCCACACTGAAGTTCAAAAAATCGAATGAAGACAATGCAATCGTCTCGTGGTATTTATACTATTTTTCCAGGGACAATAGTTATTCTATTGCATTCTATTAGAGGAAATTAGTTGTCGATGTTTATTATTTTATTTTATAGATAACAATTTGCAGCACCGACAAAATTTCTAAAAAATTTTTTTTTCGCCGAAAATAATTTGATTAATTTCCAATGTTTATAGTTAGATACGAAAACAAATCAGTAATATTCGTTAATTCCCTTACGAAATAATATTAATATGATTTGTTCTATAAAATAAAAGAATAACATCCTTAAAATATTTTGCTATCGTAAAATTAATTAATTTTTTATTGCCTTTGTCGCTTTGTTCTCTTTTACCAAAAATTGCATTTCCTGTGATTCATCTTCTCATTAAATATTAACAAATTTGATTAAGCTCAAAATGTAGCTCATTAAAAACCCAACGAAGATAAACTTAAAATTTCCAGATATAATTTTTCTATTTGTTTCAAACGAAAACGAATTAAAAAAGTTTTATGCTTAAGGATACTCAATTTAGAAGCTATGATTAAAAATATATTAAATTTATAATTCATTAACTTAAATTCTCTAAGTTTTGCAATGAATTAATTATTAAAAATATGCAACGTTTTTTTCTCTTCAATAGAAACTAAGTTAAGATTTTGTTATGTACCAACTACATCCAAAAGCTTGGATGTAATCTTTTAATATATCTTACATATACAAGAAACAAACTGTTAATTATGTCAACCCTTTTATTGAAATATTATTAATTAATAAATTACTTTAAAACCCTAGTTTTAGATTACAGGTTTTAGTCTTTAAATGATATTTAATTTCATTTGCGTAAACACCGAATTTTGGGATTTACAAGGCACGTACAAATATTAGTTAGTTTTAATGTAAAAGTAGGTTTTACCTTTTCTTTTAAAATATTTTGCCTTTTTGATTGCCATTCTAAATATTAAAATACTTAATAAATGAAACATAGAAAACTAATATTTAAGACTATTAACATTAAAAATCGAAAAATGTTGTTGATAATATTAATTTAAACGTATCAACCAAAAGTTTTGAAAATTTCTATTTGCTACAGAAAAATAAAAATTATAGTAAGCCACGAAATTAAAGATGATAAGATTATAGCTTAAAAATCTGTCCTTTAGGCTTTTATAAGTTGACTCCAATCTCATAAAATTGTGTCCTCATTGTGTCCTCTAGTCAAGATAATCATGATTCAGCACTTTAATAATGACCTTTTATAAAAGCTTTTTTCCAATGAAAAAATATAAATTTAAATTAACTATTTAAAAGTTAAGGAATATTTATCGTTCCACAAGTTTAGTTTTTAGTTATACCCGAAATAAAGTGCGAATTAATGAGGAAGCGCTTAATTAACGTTTATACAAACGCTAGTAGCTTCCAGTGTATTATATATAAATATTCACGACTTTAACGATAGCGGGATTTAATCTGTAGACTTATCGCGTGAGAGACTGTCACTCTAAACCAGAGGTCGGAGAACTTTTTTGCCATTACCCCAAAATAGTTTTGCGTAAGTCGAAATTACCCCTCTAATTTTGGAAAGGAGACAAGCAATGTAAAAATAAATTATAATTTAAAAAAGAAATTATAGTCTTTGTTCGTTTACCCGATTTTCATTCATTGGCTGAATGTGCACTTCTTGACACCGCAAAGTTTTACACAAAACTAAATGTTTTAACATCAAAATTATGCTGCAAATACGATTTGCAGTTATTCTATGAGGACTTTTTGTCTGAGAACTGTTTGTCATGGGGATATTTTGTTTGAGGATATTTTGTCGTGGGGATATTTTGTCTAGCGACATTTTGTCGGGGATATTTTGTCCGGCGATCAAAACGCATGGAACCAAAACTTTCCCCCTTTGGATTTTGGGTAAATGTAAATGATATTGCTTCATGTTTGATACAATAATTTCAAAAGTGGGGTTTTTTTGATGTAAGAACAATTTTAAGAAAGTTTTTGGAAATACTAACACGTTTATAAGATAAGCTTTGCCAATAAATGTTCTTACTATCCCCAAAATTTTAATTTTTACCCCATTTGGGGTAATTTACCTCGGTTCTCCGACCACTGCTCTAAACGCTGGGCCACAAACTGATTGGTATAACAAAGCATGAAATACTGTCGACATACAAATTTTTACTTAATAACATTAAGATGGTACACCTATGTAAGATAACGCTTATGTCGACTATCAACTTCAATAAATTGTATATAAGGTGCATATTACATGGCAAACAATCTATTTAATTATTCAAAAAATGTCCTAACAAAATACTAAAATGTTATTTATAACCGTATTAATAATAAGTTTAACGTTTTAATTTTCTTTTCAAGATTTTATCACCATTTTTTCTCTTTTCAGCCGAATTTTTAGTATACAACATTTATACATACAAACATAGTAGAAAAATTGTGCACGAAATAACTTGGAGTAAATGCTTGACTTGATTTGACATTTAAATATTAATATTGGTTCGAGTATGAGGAGACATCTAGTTAAAATAGTAGCTTGAAAATCAAGCTAAATAGTGAATCCCTATCGATAGCATACATAATTTATGATATGATAATTTAAATAAAAGTAAAATTTGTATTTCTTCTCTTTTTTAATCACCAGTTCATAAATATTATTAAATAATTTCAAACAAAATTTTCCCAATTAAAAGTAAAACTTCGAACTAAGTGTTGATTAGTATTTAAAAGTGTATTGCAATATCAAGAAACATAACTAAGGCTCAAATATATTTGTAGCTTTAAAATTATATCGTAATTTTAATTAATCTATATATATTAAGTAGCAATCACAACTAACAAAAGAATCCAAATAGGTACTCGAGAAAAAATATTAAAAATGTCTAACTGCAAGAATTTTATATGTTCAATTGATTGGCATAATAGATAAAATTACTGTTGGTAAATCAATAACAGAGCATCAACATTTTAACATTGTTATTTATAGAAGATGTAGATATATAAAAAGTTAATCAATTATTTTCTGTATCGAATACAGAGGTTATTGGGAAAATGTTAATGAAATAAGATAAAATCAATATGTTTGTTAACATGTTTTGTTTAAAAGCCATGGATGCATTCTTCTAAAATTAGAAAAAGCACCGCATTAATGACGGAATTGATTCCGAAGCAATCTGAAAATAATGACATGAATCACAGCAAGAAGAATGAAACAAATCGCAAACACCTGCCACTTTTTTACGATCCGTTTCTTGTATCGACCTAACACGATAAAAAGAAGAAGAAACTGCAAAGCAATTTCTTCTGCAGTGGTGATTCACCCAAGAAGTTGACTCATACAAGTTCAGACCTGTTGATTCCTGTCTGGAGCTGTTGTTTACATATTACGTCACCTACAGCAGTTGTTACTACTTTAGAAGTAATTCAACTTTTTACCGACAATCGAATTGTAAAGCATGACAACGATACGATGCTTTGAACAAGCCATTTAAACATATTCACAAGAGAAAAGACTTAAGAAATGTGTTCTATAGATTTATTATTATATCTATGCAGTATTGTTTGTATGATATATTATTAAGAAATGTTTAAAGCTTTCTATTTCTATTTTTTAAATACTTATTCATGTCATTTAAATAAAAAGGAAATAATATCGATTGATTGTTGTCATCAAAAAATAATTCGAAATTATCACGTTAATTATTTCTATAGGACTGCAAAATATAAAACAATTATTATTGGAATTGACAATTGTTTCAATAACTTCTTCGTTATTTAAATCTAAAACATTTACATGTACTTACTTTACTTTGTATTCTACTATTAAGTTATACTTTAAGATACTTGATAAAATATTTGCATAAAAATTCAACAAAATGCCAAATTAAATACTCATTGTCCTTTTTTGCATCAAGGTTATAATGAGATTGGCCTCTTTACGTTTCTCTTAATGTATTTATTCCAGGACAATTGTGGACAATTTTTGCACTAACAATATTTCATATATGAAGATTATTGGTTTGCCTATAGCACGATTTCTACAATTTTGAACATTGGCCCTTTTAGAACCAAGGTACAAAACCGTATTTGCCGGACGATAAGATGCACTTTTTTACTCTGAAAATTTGACCTAAAATCAGGGTTTGTCTTATGGTCCGATGCGTCTTATCGTCCGCCAAATACGGTACCTATATTAGATTTATAGTAAAAATTTTCTGTATCAGTACAAAAAATAGAAATTGAGCAGCCGTAGCAGTAATTTATATACTATCAAGGAAGATATCCTAGTTGTCTCGCTCTCATTTCGTTCATTTTGAATCATTCTTCATCAACAACACATTTCTTTGACAGAAAAATATTTTGAAGGATTAAAACATATCTTCAAAGTGGAATTAGGCATTTTGATCCCCGGACAAAATATCCCCGACAAAATATTCCCATGACAAAAATATTTGCGATAAAATATTTCATGCAATTTCAAAACCTCACAATTTTCTGATAAAAATTTTTTGAGCTCAATAACTAAGATTTTATATTTAATAATTTTTTCTAAAAACGTGTTAAATTGACCCCCTTGTGTCCTTGTTAAATCCCCAAAAACTGTGTTAATTAATGCCAAAGTTAGGGGAGCAAAAGGAATTATAGTCATTGTTCGTTTACCCGATTTTCATTCATTGGCTGAATGTGCACTTCTTGACACCGCGAAGTTTTACACAAAACTAAATGTTTTAACATCAAAATTATGCTGCAAATACGATTTGCAGTTATTCTATGAAGACTTTTTGTCTGAGGATATTTTGTCATGGGGATATTTTGTTTGAGGATATTTTGTCGTGGGGATATTTTTTCATGGGGATATTTTGTCGGGGATCAAAACGCATGGAACCCTCAAAGTTGCCCCCTAAAAATACATTTTCACAGTTTTCGTATGTTTGCGGTTTTTTATTTTGATTTGAAGTTTTTTAATTGATTTACATCAAAAAGTGGTAAAATTCTCATGCCAATCAGATCTAATGATAGAGCTTATAAATTTTCTATAAAAAAAACAGTTTGTCCAATTAAGAAGCAAAAAATAATAATAAAAGTGTTTATTTGAAAAACTTATATTAAAACAATACGTATAACCATTTTTAAAATGTACGTCTACTCTCAGTCCCTATTAATTGGAGTAGGTACTGCATTGGAAAATATCCTACCACTTAAATTTTGTATTTTTGATTTTTATTTAGTCTTCTCTAACTTTTAGGTTTCAAAAAAATCTCATGAGCGTGTGTCGAGATATTAAAGCTCAATGCTCTAAACGTTCAATTTCCATTCAACATTTTGAGTTCTATCTCGAAAACGAATAACTGTATACAAATTTTGCTTTGATCTAAACTTGTAGTAATTTGCCTGCTTTATAAAATTGCAACAACTCAAAAAGCTTAAAAGCACAGAAAACGAGGTATTAACGAAAATTGAATGCTTAAAGCGTGAGTTAAAATATCTTAAATATTTTGACACATAAATGAAATTTTTCCAAATTTTTAAAGTTAAAGTCACTTAGTGAAAAATGTAGTCATCAAAATGATCTTCACAACAACAAAAAACGATGTTGTTTTGGGATTATTTCAACGTTTAACATATTTTGGAACATTTAAATAATTTTTTTGGGATTTGTTTTTGTAGTATTCGTACCTAATGGTACGAAGCAAGCACGATAACTTTTAAAGCTCTACACTTTTGATATATTTATCAACATATTATCCATAATAGCAATATGTTATTGATTAAATTCAAAACATTGTATCACCTATGTGCTAAAATGAGTACAAACGAGCATTGTGACGTCACACGCGCTCGAGGTACTGGATTCATAAGTTTATTTTTAATTTAATATAACTTTAGCAAGAACAAAAAAAAAAAACTAAAAATCGCTTTATTATAAAACGTGTATATAATCTTTCCATTTAACACAATTTTTTTTTTAAAAACCCAATTGTTAATGTATTTAGCATAACAAAAAAAATTAATATCTTTAGGTATGAATTCAAGGCATTGATTAATAACCACAAGCATTTTTATTCATCAATATAACAATATAACAATATTAAGACCTGCAACTATAATCAATGAAATTACAGCCTATAGTACCTACGTTAATAAAAAGTATAACGTATGTCGCACTGTGAAATGTAGCTTGTCCTATTAAAAAATCTCTTTTTATACATATATACAATAATAAAGATAATGCTTCATTAAAGAAATATTTTTGAAAAAATGTGAATCTGTAATTACATGTCTTTCCAAAAAGGCAGTAATTTACGTGTAAAATACTTTGTTCCTTTTTCAAAAATTCTTTGTAACTGAAAGAATTGTTACATCTAATTTGATTTAAATTTTTCAATGAAATATATAACATCTGCATTATTTGCATTTGCATGAAAACGTTTGCCTTTTATTTATAGCTAAAGTATGTTATTCGTTCAGTAATATTCTTCTTATTATAAGTTTAACTGATGGATAATAGGTAGTTAGTCATTCACTAACTCACACCTAATATTTATGTCACGTTAAAATTGCAATCATTAAGTGTACCAGTGAATTAACAAATCTTGAGCTCTGTTTTTTTTTTTGTTTGACTGAAAATATTATTCAATTCAAACAATTGTGGCTATTATGAAAATATTTAATCAATCATTTGTTGGAATAATTATTTTATAAAAAAATTTTTTTTTCTGATTTGACAAAAAAATTGATTTCTTTGTGAGCTTCTGTGATGCTCTTAGGACACTATTACACATATCATTATATTTTGTTTAAGAACACCCTGTCAATACATGTTAAAACTTATAAAGACTCATCGTCTCAAAGCATTTGATTACTGAAGATACAAACGCGTTAACAAAAGAATATGTTAAACGTTTGCTTAAACCAAAATTGTTATATTCTATACTCGATTCCACTAGTGACTAAATAAACATAGTGGAAAATAATTTGTCAAAACAAGAAAGCGCAATAATCTACTATAGGAAAATTAAAAGCTGTCTATAGAGAGAGAAACTAAAAGTTCGCTTCATAGAAAGTAGAAACTTATTCGAATAATTCATAACCAAAAATTGACTATACCATATATAAAACATTATTTCAAAAGTTTTTCAATTAAAGATAACAAAATTGTATTTTATTATGATAATTTAGGAATAAGACTTAAAAAATACAAAACGTGTTATTCTTTTAAGCTACATATTAAAGGGTAGCATTTTTAAAAGCCCTTCCTTAGTGAATCTAACAAAATTTTAAGGTATAACATTTTCAAATTTCAGGTTTTTATTTTAAGTGGTTTAGCTTTCAGCGTATTTGTTAGTAAATCGCATTACTTTTTTATATGTAGGTATAGATTATAAAAAAATAGTGTGAATTTTGAGTTATGAATTTGTGTACTTATATAATATGTAAAGGATATCTCCAGAACTACTGTATTTGATGAAAAAAATTACAATTTTATTTTTTATTTTTTTTTTTTGTGTTTTAAGTCGCTTTAACATCTAAGGTCATATCACGACTGTTTAAACACAGAAAATTTCTGTTGGTCAATTTTATTCTTAGGTCTAAAATCTTAAGTCTAGGATTTAACGTGAACCGAACCCGTACCACTTGATGCATGAAGCGGAGAGAACTACTGCCTCTAACCACTGTGCCAATAGGTGGTTCAATTTTATTTTATTTACTACTAGGATATATTATTACATACAGTTATAACAATAGGTTCATTCTAAGTGACACACAGGGGGGGGGGGAAATTTCGAACATTTTCGTGTACAAACGGCTATTTGTCATTCCATTAAACCAGGCACGTGCTTATGGACGTGCTTTAAGCGGGTGAGTTTGTATATCAAGCGAACTTGTCACTTGATAATGGACGCAGCTAAACACGTGCTAACCGATTCTAGATTTTAGGTAGACATCGTTTAAGTCGACCCAACGGCCAACCTGATGGTAGACTTGCGAACAAAGTAATTACAAACAGCTCTTTTCAGTTCTTTTGTACTCTTGTGTACGACCAAGACATATTGATTGGAACAAACCTAATATATTAGGAATACGCATAATTAATGTCGTTTTTTTTCAATGAAATTCAAAATATTTTTATTCAACATAATATATTACACAAAATAATTCCCCATTTTATCTACAGCCCTTTGCCACCTTTCTTTCAAATCATCTATGCCCTTTTCTTATAAAATTGAACGTTTTTGACTGAAAATAGTCTGAAAGGGCCGTTTTCACCTCTTTTTGAGCTCTTAGAAAATGTTCCATAGAACGAAATAAATGGAAATAAGGTGGTGCGAGATCTGGCGAGTATGGTCTATTTTCTCATCACCAAATTTTATACAAATTCATCTAGTAGTTTTTACAGATCCGGCGAATATGTAGGGTGCAACAGAGTGACTCACCCAAGATCCCCAAGTTTTTCACGCGTCAATTTCGCAACATATGGACGAGCGTTATTAATTTTAGTTATTTAATTTTATTAATTGTATCCCATTTTATATACTCATATGCAGCTTAAGTGTGTGTCAGTTTGTCGCCGATAGCTTATTGGTTTCTTGCATAACAGTACCAGCCAATGGAGTGAAGTTGCCACGGAGTTCAAATAGTCCATATACCTATACTGATATTATGCACTAAAACAACAGTCAATTCTGTTGACTGTCGGGATTTTACTAGTAATTGTATAATATATCACGCTTTAGCGTGATTTTGGCCCGTCCCGGTTTGTCTATTTTCTCGTAGAAATTAGAGATTTTCCCGCAATAAAATGTATCCTAATGACTCGGATCTAATCAGGTATCATCGCATACCAAATTTTATCCAAATTCGTCCAGCGGTTTTTACAGATCCGGCGAGTATGCAGAATGCAACAGGGTGACCCACCCAATATCCCGAAGTTTTTCACGCATCAATTTCGCAACATACGGTCGCGCGTTATCAAAATTGACGCACGAAAAACTTCGGAATATTCGGTGGGTCACTCTGTTACATCCTGCATACTCGCCGGATCTGTAAAAACCGCCAGACAAAATTGGATAAAATTTGGTATGCGATGATAACTAATTAGATCCGAGTCATTAGGATACATTTTATTGTGGAAAAATCTCTCATTTCAACCAGAAAATAGACAAACCGAAACGAACCAAAATCACGCTAAAGCGTGATATATTATACAATTACTAGTAAAAACCCGGCAGTCAACAGAATTGACTGTTGTTTTAGTGCATGATAGCAGTGTAAATGGACTATTTGAATTCCGTGACAACTTCACTCCATTGGCTGGCGCTGTTACGCAAGAAACCAATAAGCTATCGGCGACAAACTGATACACACTTAAGCTGCATTTATATAAGATGGTATAGAATTATAGTTAAAAACAGATTTTTATGATATTTGGTATGATGATAGCAACTATCCCCAAAAAGATGCCGTAACTAAACATTTTTAGTTGAGATTTATATCAATAGAAATAACTTATTACCACATCAAGCCAATTAGAAGTTTATATATTATTTAAACTCTTATTTGTATTTCGTCTGGGTAATTGTACAAAAGACTGGATAATTAAGACAAAAGCAAGCAATTTTGAATGTTCATTTACGCCTTCTTGCATTTTCATGAGCAGTGCTGTTTTCATTGATTAATTTGTTTGCCATCAATAAAAAATAGGTACGTTCAATTTTGAGTCGTAATATCATTGTTTGTAAATTTCTCAAACCTATTGCGTGTTTGTGGAAAAATTACACATAAACAGGCAACTTAATTTTAAAGTAACTATAAGGTCCCAAGATTGATAATCTCAAAAATGTTTATTTTGTTGCATAAAATTTATAAACACTTAAGCAATAAAAAGTATCCATATGAACTTCATTGTAACCTATTTGTTTATATCTCTAAAAAAGACGGCTTTTCAAACATCGTACATCGAAAAGCTTTATGGGCTTTATGTCTTGAAGCTCGCGAGGAACAAAATCGCGGGTACAACTAGTAGGTACAGGTATACAAATATTTCCCGTATAATAGTATAGGATGTATAGGTATAAAACGTAGAATTTATTAAAACATTTTTTCAACTGAAACAAATTGTAATTTTTATATTCGGAAAGAATGTCGTTTCATCAAATCAAACACTTTTCATATGTATATTGAATAGATGTAATTTTCAAAACAAAATTAGAATTCTGATGTGGTTGTGTGCTCATCACATCTAACCCAACTCTAACTAGCTATTTAAAAGCATGAATAAATTGTATGGTGATGAACGCGATTTAAACCCGAAAGGTTCTCGGAGAGTCGTTTATAATTCCGTTCTTTTCTTTTTCAAATAAGTATTTTATTCGGTATAAATATACGCTTATTTTTTTAATATTATTTATTTATTTATGTAAGTATTTGTAACCTCCTACCAAATAAGGTAGCTTTATAGATGATAGAAGATCCAAAGCGTGCACCTGCCAACCAGATTTCAACTGGCTCTTCTTTTTCCATATCATTTACGAACGTTCCTCTCTTTCTTTCAAACTAATTGTAAATTATTATTATAATTCGAGAGATATAGAGAGACTTTTACACCTACAGGCACGGATTTAAATGTTACACACGAATTCGTTGGCTTCGTTCAAATCGGTAGTGAATTGCCTGTAACCGCGAGTAACGCCAGTAATGAGTTATACAGATTTGACAGCGATTGGCTTCAGGGCGCCTTCGAACGATTTGTATTTTTAAATATTTGGGTCGTTTGAGGGTGCAGTTTAAAATAATACAGATCCATAAAATGAACAGTGAAAAAAAAATTAAAAATTACCCTTTACTCGAGCTCCTGTTTTGTCTTGCACCGCGGCTCGCTCGGTTACCTTGTGCAATTATGTATATGTCGCTCGGGTGTAATTATTTTTTCTTTCTTTTATTCTTCAAATAATAATAATAATGTTAATGAGCAAAAAAAAAGTCATATTTCATGTTCACAATATGTTCAAATTTTAATCATATAGTGAATTTAGCCTCTGAGCCAAACATCATTTTCATTGTTATTATAAATGCTCGCAGAAGGGTATCAGAACAAGAGTGGTGTATTTTTAGCGTAATTTCAAGTAGAGCCACTTTTCAAAATCGCTGTCTAGATTTAATTTATGATAATAAGATGAGAGAAACTTTTTTCGATTCAGGATATTTAAAACATTATGTCAGAGTTTCTTAATATCGTTTTAAAATCACCTACCGTAAGAATTGAAAGCTCGAATTTCTCTATCGTATATATTTATGAGTACTTGCAAAGTATGATCAAACAAAATATATAAACAAAACCTCAGTTATACTAACACAGACTTCTTCTTAACACTGAACTAAACAAACTTATATTTAAAAAGAAAAACGTATCAATAGTATTTCTAATGCGCCTGAAAATAAAGGTCCATTGCAACCAGATCCAACTACGTACCCTCCACATACAAGAAGAACCTCCAACCCCCCCATGGGAGACTAAAAACATAACTACATTATATTGATAGATATAGTTAGAGGGGCAATAGATCGGGATTTGCAACGAATGCAACAAGAGTATCAAGTTGCGACATTTCGCCATATATTATAGCTTTATCAGGTTCTCTGATGTATGCTCATCATTCGTGTCTTTCTGTAACCTTACATATAACAATATCATTTTTTTTCTATTTTAAAAACGAGTTTGACACTCATAACTGACACCTGATACTCTTATTGCATTCATGGTAAACCCCGATCCATTGCCCCTCTAACTATATCTTTCAGTACAAAATAACAAGGATCTGAAGAAATAGTAATCATAATTACATTAAGAACCCTAGAAAATTTGGGTAGGGAAAACACACTAACATCCTTACTTATATAAACATTTAAAGAAATGGAAAATCGGTACACAGATTACACATTTATTTAGACAGACGCCTCGAAAATAACATCTAGCACCGCGGGTTGTGCCTTCACAGTAAACCAAACTGTAAGATAGTACAAACTTTGTAAACACAGCTCTTCCTTCAGCGCATAACTCAAGGAAATCTACGAAACGGTGAAACATATAATGCACGAGCAACTTCCTGGTCGCAGTATTGTCTTCACAGACTCACTAAGTGCAATAGCTGCTTTGAAAGGTCAAACCACCGAACCACTAATTAACAACACCCAATCTTTGATCCAACGATTGCGAACACGGCTACTACTAATGTGGATACCCAGTCATGTAGGAATCGAAGGAAACTAAACATTTTACATCCTAACCAAGCAAGTCACTAAAGATGGTATCTTAGACAAGCGAATGACCTATTATGACGTCATTAACTACGTTAAACAAAAAATCTTTAAAAATTGGCAGTAGGAATGGGACCGGGCTTTTGCTTTTCTTCGGTAAATAAAGCCAAAAAGAGGAACACTCTCTTTAGTAATCTAGTAATAATCTTAGTAATCTCTTAGTAATAGACAAGAGGAGGTAGTCCTTAGAACTCGACTTCACACTAAGATGACACATAAGTATATTTTCTTGCGAGAACCCCGACCCCTTTATTACTCATGTGGAGAACCACTGACGGTTGAACACCTACAGTCTGAAATTCGAAATTTGGGAACAGCACAAGTTAAGGGCATACTGAACCCAGAGGGTCTTGGCTTTGGCAACTATTGGAGGGCTACCAAAGTAGTGTGAAGGAAAACTAAAACTCAAAATATTTTTAACCAAAAATCTACTCCAAAATATTTTTTTAAATTATAGCATTCGTAACATCCTAGCTGTATATCATTTTCGTTCTCACGTTCTCTCTTACACCGCTGATATTAATTTTTCAATTTTTGTTTTCAATACTGAAACGTATAACTTTGAGTTATTAAAACAAATCTAAGCAGTTTTACTTAAATCTAACTCTTAAACAAATTTAAAACTTTGAAGTCTGCAGTTCTAATGACCTTGATTTTAAAGCACTAGAGTAAGAAAAAAATTCAAGGTAAATTTTAAAGCTAAACCAAATGTTCAAGGAACAACACAAAAGAATCGATCATAGAGTATTTCTTGCCATATTTCATACAGAAATGGAATTGATAATTTTAGAAATTGATTACTTTAAGAGTAATTTGTTTTGTAAAAATTAATAACTTTTAAATCCCTTCAGTAATTCCTAATGGAAAATATCTGCTGCGAAGCGTCACGGTACTTTCTTTTACTTTCATTTATGAAACTCGCTGTCAGTTAAATGAACTATAAGCACTTTATAACTAGGTATATAAACAGGACTATATGCATACAGCCTCTTTGTATATACGAACTCCCACCCTTAACCCCAGAACCCTCCTTATTTGAATTTTCTCAGGAAAAAGTTTCAAATAAAAGCTGTAGTATGAGTCTATACGAAGTACCTATAGAAAGTTTAAAGAAAATCGTCGAGCCGTTTTCGAAAGCTCTAAAACTCCCTGAATAAAATGGAACTTTTGGTTAACCGAATTCAACGAAAAACTTCGCAGCGCAACTAATTATAATATGAAGACTAAATTTCAAGTTTGGGAAAATTTGGATAAAGCTTTCGACACACAGACATGTTTCTAACAGTAATTTTTTTGGACTCAGGGGACCTCAAAAATTGTATTTTCGGTGAAAGCTTGAATTCGAAAATTGGACCCGATTACAATACTTCCTTTACTATCTATATAGTAGTAAAAGAAAGTGACAAGTTAAATGAGCAAATAATCACCAACTATATCCGCTTCTTCTTAATGTCTTTTTGTTACTTATCCTTCAAACTAATCTCAACAAAAATGAACTATGGCAAAAAGAATTAACCAGGTGAGCTTAATTGGAAAAAAAAACTTTTTTTTGTTAATTGAACAAAAACATGATTTAATTACTTTAACAGGACGCACTACCAAAAGAAAAGCTTCCTTTATTCCATGTCTTTCTTGTAATTATAAAATGCTTATGTTGTGACGTCTTTTATGCATTTTTAAACAAATAAACATTGAGATATCTTATTACTAAATTTAATGCCTTGAAGAAATCTTTTGTAAGGACGATTATATTTTAATTGATAAAAGACTAATCAAAACCGTTTGCGTAAGTTTTCTTTCGTTATTATGTGTGATTTTTGTTCTATTTAAGTACTAGGTATTTACTAAGATTTTTTTTTTGTTGGTATTTGGTGTCTATTTACAGGGTAATATTAGAGGTGGAGAACAAAGAAAATAATGTGTCGGCTTAATTTCGTTGGCTGTCGAAAATGACACTTTACGTGGCCTGACGTGTTTGTTATCGAAAACGAAATGTTCGTGCTCAACTTTCAAATTATAGGTTCGAAAGGATTCTTCTGTACCTATTTGTACCCGCGTATTATAAACCTGTGATATTATTTATTGAAGAAAGGATTCTTAAGATTCTTTGTTTGAAATGAAATTTTAGATTTTTAATGGTACGTTAATAGAATGAGTTATATTTCATTTTTTTTCCTTTTGCTTCTTTGATGTGGTATCTACATTTTTTGGTAGCTAATGTCGGCATAGCCTTAGGTAAATACGACACGCATATAATTGCCTCATTTTAGTGTATTTTTTCTTGATTATTTATGACAAAATATTGTTTGTAACTCCTAGCTATTTTTTGACAGTAGTATCCTGAATTTAATCCTACAAAAAAAAGAATGGAAAAACTATTATTAAGTGTTACATTTCTTATAATAAAATTTAAAAGTAGGTGTATAATTTATATAATATTTATCTACAATATTCAGTCTACAACATTCCTTGTAACATTCCGATACCTTGGAGTAGTTCTTGATAAACGCTTAACATACTCCAAGCACCTCAACGAACTGCTCCAACGACTTCGCTCACGACTGCACCGGTTGAAACCACTATTAGAGGATAAGTCTCCACTTGCCCTAAACGACAAGTGCCAGCTGTATACCTCAATGATTCGCCCTATTTGGCAATACGCATCAGGACTATGGGGAGCTGCATGTCACACAAATGTAAATCGTGTCCAGGTATTCCAAAACCGGGCTTTAAGATTAATCACGGGCGCACCATGGTATGTCCGAAATTCAAACATCCACAAAGATACAAGGATGCCCACCGTGAAGGAAACAATCAGAAAGTCCTATAAAAAGCTACACCAGTCAATGGAAGAGCACAGAAATCCAACCATGAGGGAAGCAATTAAATCCCTTCCTCCGCCAAAGGAACGCAGACGCCTGAAAAGGAACCATCACGGTGACCTGAGGGACTAGGATGCAGATAGAAATCAACAAGTGCGAGTAAAACGCAATCGCGATGGGACTACTGTTGAGTAGCGCCCCGAACCAAGTGCCACGTCAATGTTATAGATACAATTGAACAAAACTGTAATGCAATATATTTGCAAAAAAGTATAAAATAGTGGAAAAAAAAAAAAAAAAACATTCCTTGATTTTTTGAAAAAACGATGAAATTTTTAGGATGGTTTTACTGTTTCGTAAGATAGTGACGCTTTCTTTGGAATAGCGACAAAACTTACAATAACTTTTAAACTTTAAAAAAGTAGTTTTAGAATTTGGCATAAAGTGAATTAATATGTAGGAATACTATGTAACTACTCTATGTACACTATTATTTGTTGATGTACTATATACTATATGTACTGTGCCATACTATATGTCAGCGGTCGGCAACCTCTACGTGCAAGTGTCTCATATTTGGCCAAATTAACGGCAAAAAATCAGATGCGTGCCACTAGGAATAGAATACCCTTGTGTAGCGGGTGGGAGTAAAGGGGAGGGGTTGAATTTGTAAATAAGTCAACTTAATTAAGTATATAATTATATTTTTCAATTAACGCTTCAAGTTAACTGTTAAACTATTATATAAATTAATATTTATAGCAAATAAATATTTTTATGTTAAAACCACAGAAAATATTTAAAAAATTTTCATAATCGTATTTCACTTTGCTGTGCCACCTAAAAATCTTCCGCAAGCCACCGAGTGGCACGCGTGTCTGGGGTTTCCGACCACTGCTCTATGTACTTTTTTGTATTATGTTCTATATTCACTCCATGTACCCATGGTCAGAATTCCTGCACATCTATACAGATGGTTTATCCATCCCAGGATCCGGAAAGACTAGTGCTGGTTACTACAGCGATATATTTGAAGTATACGCCGCAGTTGAAGAACCTCTTAACTATTTGATGGGGAAGTAGAGGCAGTTTTACTAGCTACATCTAAATTTCACAAAATTAAGACGTATCATGAAGCTGTCTTCTTTATTGATCCTCAAGCTGCGATAGCGGCACTATGCTCTAATTACCCCACCGATTGCTTCCGTACCAACAAATTTCGAGCCGCCTTGGACAGTTTTGCTAAAACAGGTTGACACCTGTCACTACAATGGATTCCCAGTCATGTTGGTCATGTTGGAAAAAGCAGACGTCCTCACTAAATCTGGCACCTCTCTAAATCAACCGCCAACCCTTATGTTTCTAACATCATCTCAGAGCCACATCGCAAGCACTATCAACTGGCATTCCTACAATATTCAAAAATATGAAGTATAAGGAAAAAAATGGGAATCCGTACTGGAATCCTCTATCCCGACTTATGCGACTTATACCCCACCAGATGTAAGTCGCAGCATTCCGAACTAATACGAGACACGAGTACCTAGGCGAGCACTTGCACTGTATTGGCATCCTACCGACTCTAATCTGCTCCTGCTGCAATGGAGAACCCACGAACGCCATGCATCTTGGTAACTGTTCTGCACTTACAAACGTCAGGCCGATAAACAAAAACAACCAAAACCAACTACTCTCCAACCTCTACAGAACGGCGCGGCACCGAATGGCAGAAAAGTCAAAGGAAGAAGATGTTCGATGAGAAGAAGAAGAAGTTGATGTACTCTGTGTACTTACACTAATACTCTATTATTCGTTGCTCGATGCATTTTTTTTTTATTTTATGTGATGTTACTACCCTTAACTATAGACATACAACTTTAATTATGTATAGGTACTTATACAATTTTTAGAGGAATTTTCCTATCAAATTAAGTGGTGAATAATTGAAAGAATAAGAATTGTTAATAAAAAATTAAAATTTCACTGAATGAATGAATTTCGTGAATCAGCACGAAATTGTCCTCGAAGACACTTCAATTTGATCCACTAATGACGAAAGCATGGCGTTTGAAATACGTATCTAGAGATACAAAATTAACAATTTAGATTTTTCGGTTTGTGATTTTTACATTCATTTTTACTTGAATTTATAATTTGTGTTGTTAATTTTTGTAAATTATATTTGTGAAATATAATAAGAATTGATTTTAATGCAGATAAACAGCTAACTTCCCCTGCTTTGATTAAAATCGACCAGGGGTCAGCAAACGGTCAATCGCGAACATTTTGAATAATCTACAAGATTCGTTTCAATTTTTTTATTTAAAAATTCTTAATGATGTTACTGATGTTTGAGGAGGCGCTTATTCCGTAATCAACAGTTTGTATATGATTCGGAATATGAAGATTTACTGATGACTGATGACCACTAAATAGCATATCTTTCATTACGTATTAAAACCTATTCAATAATTTCATTAAGCCAAATGTCTCCAAAACAAATTAGGACAATAAAAGCAGGACGTAGGTGTAAACTCGAATCTTGCTCTTAAGAATGACCGAAAAAATTAATTTTTGATTTGTAAGTTGGTACTTAAGTAGATATTTTTATTATAAACTATCCTAAAAGTGTAAATGTCACTCATCTTACATTAAAACGTTAAGAGTTGAATTTTGAGTTAATTACCAATTTTTATATATAATAAAATTATTATGATTTATATATATAAAAAATTGTCTACATCATATTTTATATATCTACCTAATCAAGTATCTAAAAGCTCATTAAACTATATAGAGTTGCATTTTAAAGTACATTAAATATAAATATGCGTAGGATATATACAAAGGTAGACATTAAGCACCTAGCTATCCATATATCTTTCAAATATATATATACAAGTACATATTTATAAAGATAATAAAAATCAAGCGACGATTTTTATTATCGAATCTTGAATTATTAACACTTATTTTTCTTATTCATAGAGCATCAACCATAACTTTCTTTCTTTATGTTGATTTCAAGAAATTGATAGAAGTAATTATTTACTGGCTACAAAATAAATTGAATATTAGTTTCTTTTATATTTAAATAAACTATCATCATTTTGAAAGTTAATAAATGAAAGAAAAAAAAAACGATTACATATTTAAATTTACAATAATTAAAATAGTAATGGTCCCCTTTTCAATACAAGGAATTATTTAATTGTTACTTTTGGCTTGTTAAGTGAATAATATCTTTTATTATTCTTTTATCAACACGCTATATAGAAGAAAATTAGTGATTAAATACCTTTCTGACACATAAAAAAAATACTTTAACTAAAATATTTCTTTATAATGTGCTATAGGTAATAAAAATTTTGATAAGAACCAAATAATTATGGAGATATAAATTAGGTTTATGTATTTTCATAGTTTAAGTGAAAATTGTGATCAATATTTGTACAATTTAAAGTTTATAGAAGTTTGATTTTTAAGTAGGTAAACCTTGTGTATAGTTGCCGTGAAAATTACTGCTTTAATCATTATAAAATTATTTTATTAACACTTTTATGGAAAATGGCGATAAAAATTTAAGTGTTCACATTCATCTTTAATGGTCTTACTATAAGCATAATAAAAGTCATAGTAATATTTTTTTGATTTTTGACTGTTTAAAAGTTTGGAATTCGATATTTAAAATTGGAGTCAAGTTTCGAAAAATTCTTAAAAGTTAAGTATAAAAATTATCTAACCTTCGTATAAATAAATAAAAAATAATAGAACCTTCCAGAATTGAGAAAAAATAAAAATATTTGGTTTTTCTTTTTTCAGCTGTACTGCAGGAACCATACATTTTCACAGGCTTAAAAATAGAATATTCAATTTTTGATCAAAAAATTAATCCCTAACAAAAACACTCTGAATCATTATTAGGTTCCTGTTACAGGACCTACGAACAGATAGGTTTATAGATTCGATATTAAACACTTTTCATTTTGTGACCTATCTTGGATCTTAGATTTGTTTTGGGCGTTTTTAATCAATATTCAACGATACCTGCTTGAAATCAAGTACTATAGTATTACGGGTTCGGGTTCGTACATCGTAAAATTACGACTGGTCTTTATAAACCCACCCATCCAGAAAACGTCAGGGATTGTGTGGAACGTTATATTGCCATACATGTACAGAAATATACTGTAAATGTAATATCGTTTGTTAAAGCTTGTTTGTTAATTGAAACAAACTTTATACGAAGTAATTTTTTAGTAACCATACTTTTTTCAGAATAAAAGGTACTCTATTGACTCATAAACTAAGACTATACAAAACGTATGTACTAGGGATGTTAAGGATGTGGTTTTATCGAAAGCGAAGTCGGAAACGCAGTTTTTGAATTTGGTTTATCGGAGTCGGAACCGGAGTCGAAGTCGGAGATGGTGCAGATGGTGGCAGAATAAATATGTTTTAAGAACAAATAAAAACATGATATATGTAGTTCAATTCTTTAATTTGAATTCAAATAGATATAATAGATCAACATATAGTGCAGACGATGAACGTAAAAATTATCATGATTTAATAATAATTAGCAAACTAAATCAAATGAATTGACTCCAAAAATAAAATATTATGCGCAATGAAGAAAAGCTTTGCAGCTTTATCTCCATTCAAACTATTTCTTAAAGGGCCATAACTGGATTAAAGCAGCGCCACAAAAAAATTGTTCGCTTGGTACCGATACTAATGGACACGTTAAATATTTGCGGGCAATCGACATTAAAAGAATATTTGCTAGGCTTCGACTTCCATTAAAACCTTCGTTTTGAGAGTGTCGAAACCGAAGTTGGAAATAACAATCAGAAGTTTGGACTTTTCGAAATCGGAATAGAAGCTCCGTAACATCCCTAGTACTAAGGTGACCATATTTTTTTATTTCAAACCCGGGACGGGAGCTTGTAGCGGCAAGGAGGGGTAGTTAGGTTAAATATGATATTTTAATTATTTTTTTAATAAAAATTATACATAACAAATACTGGGTTTGTTCGCGGAAGGTGATTCTGAACTGGTAACGAATCAATCCAAGTGGATAGGATAATCGCCAAACGCATACACGCTTATGAACTGATTAAGGGTTATTTACCCGTGAACGAGTTTGAAAATGTTCGGAAGTAAGACGAGGATTAACGAGAACCCACGAAAATCATTAATTGAATTGAACGTTGACAGACGTTGATGCCTCGTTCACACGAGTCTACTTTGATTGACCGATTTTAATTAATCGATCAAAAGTTGAATGAAAAACCTAGTGTGATGACTCGTTCAAACTTTTTTTGATGCACTAAAAAGTTGATTACGGTTCTCACACGAGGTTCTTCATTCAACTTTTTTTGATCAACTAAAAACGGGCTACTAAAATTGACTCATTTTAGCCACAATTTAGCAAACTGCGCATCGAATTTTTCATCCTAATAAAAATCTGAGGATCGCTATGGATCACTAGAACTAATTATGAATCGGTAACGAACGCATTTCGTGTGAACTGCGAATATCGGACCGTAACTCGGCTCATAAACTTGCATGCGCTTGGCGATGATCCTAAATCGGTCTTGAACTGATTCGTTATCGATTCAGTATTACATCCGCAAACGAACCTACTATTCGCAGAATCGAGAGTTCACTGTAAAAGTAATTATAGTTGAAATACCTATATTTAAAATAAATATTGAAAATAAGAACCTTTTCAAAAATTCGGGATAATCCGGGACAAATATTGCTTCTAGAAAAATCCGGGATGCAAGGTGAAAATCCGGGACTGTCCTGGCCAATCCGGAACGTATGGTCACCTTACTAGTACTGTACCTGTCACTATAACGTACCTTATTTACGTTATGCATAGGTACACGATCTATAAATCATATTATTTTATTTATTACGATCCTGTAGGAACCATACATTTTCTAATATAAATGGTAACATAGGTATATACCAAACTTTTGGAGCAATACATTTTTTATATACAAAAATTTACTTTGTTTTTTGGGAAAAGCATTAACCATATTTAATTATAATGTAAAAGTATGCATTTTCCCAGAAATAAATTAATCTTTAACTAAGAAACCAATCTTATACCTACAAAAAAATATACAAATTCATTTAATGTTTGCATCCATTTAAAGAACCAATAATAAGGTATTTCTATTTACACAAGATTCCGTAAATTATCCGGAATAAATACCAATATATGTAATCTTCCACCTATAAACTAATTGGTCCACTTATAGTGGCGCAGTGATTAGAGCAGTTTGCTCTCTCCGCCACATGCGTCAGTGGTATTGCGTTCGATCCCCGATCCCCTAGATATAAGATTTATATGACCTACAGAAATTTTCTGAGTGTAGACAGTCGTGATATGACCTAAAATATTAAAACGACTGAAAACACCAAAGAAACAAAAACTAATCCTGTACAAAAACGTATATCTAATCACTACTTTGTTCTTTTATATGAAAAACCATAACGACTTCATTTTTACTGTGTTAATCCAGCAGGAATAATTGTATTAAGCATGTTAAGCATTTTCCAGGATAAAATTCAAAGTTTAATTGTTTTGTAAATAAACTATCTATATACCAAATACAATTAAAATCCCTAAATTTGTTTAAAAAAAGACATCGCGATTCTTTGAGATAATGCGTTTTTTAGGATATAAACATACTAATGGTTTTTATGTTTTCTATACATAAATGTAGTATCTATGTACCTACCTTTATACTTAACTTATATGCACATATTATGTATATTCCTTGAATCCATTAGATTTGGTGATCAAAACGTGAATATATATTTTCGTTAAATTTTAAAAAATTACTTTTTAATCTATCAAGCTCGGAATGGCAAAGATTAAAGAGATAGATTTTTTTTTCATGTTATTTAAAAAGAGTTGCCATCAATCATCTTTTTTTACCTTGTATTACTTTTCCAAGTATCAATTTCAACCGACAAGCTTATACCTTGGCAAAAAAAGAAACAAAACCAACCGACATTTCTTACAATAATCGCCGAACAACAAGCTCTTTAATTTATTCATGAAAAATCAAAAAGATTGACATATCTGATTGCTACCATTATTTTATCATCGAAAATTAATACAAGCTTAAATCTAAAAAAATTTATCATTTCATTTCTTATGTCGGTAAGAACTGATATCCATACTAATATAAAATAATCTGAAAAAAAAATTTTGAATCTGGCATTCTACCGGATAATACCGGAAAACGTGATAACCATTTTAATATTTGAAAAAGTGCCCTATTTAATGCATCTGTCTAGTATCAGAGGCAACTTGCTTAAAAAAAACCCAAGGAACTATTTTTATTCATCCGGATTTAAAACAAATTGACGTGACTTAAATCAATACGATTAATTCGAAGTATTTAAAAGGTAAAACCCAATAGTTTCAACAATCAAATCAAAGCTTAAAAATAATTAAGTCAATGCCTAATTTATAAATACCAGGTCTTTACTCGTTTCCTCTCTTTGGTTATCTATGTATATGATATCGACCCGATTCAAGTAATCTTAATTGATAGATGTTAGATTTCATTTTTTAATCCGATCCTTTATGAGAGCGATTATTTTTTTCGGCCTTCTCATTAGGATTTACTACCGTCGCTACTAGCTTTGGAATCGTTAATAGTTTAAATTGTTTCTAAATTAAATACCTTACTAATGTCTTCCGGATAATTATTGGTTATTATTGTCTTACAGGATCAATTAAATAGTAGAAAGACACCGAAACAATTTTTAATTAAGAGTAAATACCTAGTAGGTTTTTAGGTATTTATTTCATTAAATATTATCTTAATTGTTTTAGATTTGAAACGATTTACTATACACTATCTATATATAAGTAGATATTCAATTTTGATAACGTTAAATACCTAATTGATTTGATTTAGAAACCATTAAAATTAAATAATATAATCATTTACCTGCACCAATTTTTCAAAAGAAAGAGTAATTTAGTCAAATTTTCTTTAGTATTTCGAAAATTTTTCTCATTACATTAACTAGAAGAAGTTCAATGCTAATTTAAAAATCGTAATTTTTCACATCGTATTGTCATCGTCTTTGCATTAAAAGTATTCTGCATATGTAGAGTATTAAAAAAGTTTAACTCATTTTTCTTGTATGGTTGTCAAATTATTCAACCTCAACATTTGCATAGCTAACGATTTAAGGATAATTTAAGGAGAGTGTGTTGTTTAAAGTACAATGCTTATTTCTTACATGATTAAATGGGTTAAATTTAGGTTGAAGTGGCTTAAATATTATAATTTGTATTAATATTTCTTCAGATCCTTGATATCTTGTATTGATCGATATAGTTATATGGGGCAATGGATCGGGATTTACAATGAATGCAACAAGAATATCAGGGGCGACGTTTCGCCAGATAGCTTCATCAGACTATATGTACAATAGAAATAAATATATACAATTTGCAATATCAAATTTACAATGTTATTATATCAGTGGTAAAATTGACCATACCTCTGATGTAGTGATGTAACAAATGTTCGATTTTTCACATTCGTGAATGCGAATGCGAATGTTGACTTTGAAATAAAGTGCGCGTAAAATGCTAATTATGCTAAGTAATAATAATAATTGTTTTGTTTTCTTTGAGTGTGTTAATTATTTAAATTGAAAAATATATTATAATTAAAGCGAAAGATCAACTTGGATACCTACTAAAAGTTTAACTTTGGTTAAAAAAATTTTTTTTTTCTGTAAAATGATATTTTAATTTTATTATTTTTTAAACCAGCGTCGATAATTTTTGAACCCAAAACAAAATTATAGTAGCATGAAACCCATTAGAAAAGGAAGATAATAAAAATAAAAATAAAAATAAATTACGGTCGATCTGTGGTCGGGAAGTGGAAATGGGGGGTAAGGGTAAAAACGGTTTATCTCGATTTCCAAAAAAAAACTACAAGTTCTATGGGAAAAAGTTAAATGGCAAAGTTGTAGGTAATAAGAAGATATACAACTTTTGTGCTAACACTTTTTTCACATAACCTCAAAATTTATGTGAAAAATTCCAAAACCCAAATTTTTGGGTTTTATTTTTATCTTTTACAAAAAGAAATTTTTGAAATTTAGTATATACTAAATTTTTAATGTCCCAAACACATTGTAATTTTTTTAATTTAAAATATTTATTTTTTCCCCTTATTTTGACTTAATATTGAAAAAGCACCCAAATTTTCAATCGAAAATTCTCACGCCAAAATATCTACATTTTTAAAAAAGTTAAAGTTATTTTTGGATGTACCTTTGAAACATGAGCGTGTAAAAAGCTTTAAATAAATAAGTAGGAAATTAAATTTTTCAAAAAAAATATTTTTAAGAACTGTTGATGTTTCCAAAAGTTTACGCGTTTAAGTTGTCTGAAATAATCACATAAAATTTAGAAGATATCCTGATAATTTTAATAGATAATATTATATAGTGAAAAGATTTTATAACGAAAACGTTTAAAAGATAATTCGATTACTACGAAATAATGTAGCATTATTCAATACATATGCATACAGACCCTCCCCCGCTTCACTGAGGTTGACAGTTAAAATTTCCGTTTCCATTGAAATTATCCAATGAACAATTTTTTTGTCTCGCTATCCTTCAGAAGTCAGAACTATGCATTATCGAAGATGATATAGCATTTACTTATACTTATCAGCTTTTAAGCCTTTCAATATAAAAGGAGTATATAATTTCACATTAGTTCCTAAATGTCTTTGTGAGAAATCATAAATAATTTTTAGCCTTATACTGTAAGAAAAAAAATTATTTTCCCAGGTTAAATTACAGTAGATAACATATGCCAAATACAAACCAGAAATTAATCCTATAAAAAATTGGTTGTCTGTAAAGTCGCTTTACGAACGATAGTTTTACGTGATAACGTCATAAAGAACACCTAATTGATGAAAAATTGCGTACTTTTTAATTAATTTGGCAACTTTTTGTACATATATTGTAACTTGAAATATTGAAATATTGAAAATTAACCTTTTTTTCAAAATGAAATCAGACTGAAAATTATGAAGGAAAAGATCAATTAAATCTTATTAAGTAAATGGTAAAAGAAAAACACAAAACACGTTGTCTTAGTTAAGGTCACCAACTACCGATATATCAAAATATGGATAGTTGATATTTATTTCCGAATATCAAATTCGATTTTTTTTAAGAGCTTTATTATATTTTATAATAATTTTTGAGATGAAAATATCGATATATCGAAGTATCGATATTTTTTACTCTGCATCTACTTATCGATATTGCTTGTAAATATCGATTATATCGATATATTTTATACATTTGCCCATCCCTACGTTGCCTAGGATTCAACAATAATATCGTGCCTCTCTATCACTTGTATTGCGTTCTCGCTTGCACGCACAGGTTCAAACGTAGGTAACGTGACAAAATGGCCGAACTTTTTCAGACTTGTTGTCGTAGTTCATCAATTTATAAAACGTTATCACGTCAAAATAAATAAATATATGATTGTTTATTCTATTTAAAGTTATCTTACGGGAACCATAAGTTTTTTGGAGTAATCATCAACATAATTATGCAATCTTCAGCTTATTACTCGTACCTAATCTTTCACAAAAAATCACGCTGAATTGTTAAATCCTGCAATAAACACTTGATTCGTTTACAGCTACACTACAAGCTCACGTGTTTTATTTTTAGGCACTTAAAGTGATTAAATAAAATGTTGTAGTCACTTTTTAAGCGCTTTATGGTGTTTTTTTTTTCATTAAATCCCTTTAAACGTTTTATTGATCGTTTTATTTTTATTTATTATTAAATGCAAGTGATTTAAATGAAACGCTTAAAGAGATTTAATGTCAAAATATACCATAAAGCGCTTAAAAGATGCTACAACATTTAAACACTAACCTACATAATAAACTACTTAAAGTAGTGTATCTAACAAGAATGCATTTTTCAGGACAAATGATGTTGTTCTTTGTGTTGTTCAATGAATGAGCTACTAGTATACTAAATAACTTTGAACTCCCTTCCTCCGTTTAAAAAAGGACATCTAGAATAGCTACGTTTTTCCAAGATAAAATATAGGCTATATTATATTATTGTACAGGCTATAATCTACTTCTGGGCCAAACATGCATCCATTCTAGCGTCATTAAGTATCAAACATCAAAAGTTTCGAATTTATAATAGTAGCAAGATTATAAATCCATTTATGTTTTCGCATAAGATAAAACTCGAAATTAATACGAAAAAAATAATTCAGTCTACTTACTTTTATTATAAACGTTTTCCAATGTATTTTATAGCCCATTTTTGTAATTCATTTATTTAAATTTTATAATATTATAAGTATCTAAGTATATAAATAAAGATTATGAAAATAATAATATAAAGGATAATAATCCTTTCCCACACAAAAGCTCACCTTTTTTGTAGAGTGTAGCGGTAAAATTGCAAATATTTATTAGATACCTACTTTGTAAGAAACCTAAATTCAACACAATTGAACTGTTTAGGGTTTCAAAAATATTTTTAGAGTAACTGGGTTTTAAAATGACACTTCTCAGGTACTCCACCATAAAATTGGGATAGATAATATTATTTTGTTTCACTTAATGTTTATACAACTACTCTATCTTAACTGACGTTTAGGTCGGATACATAAAATCTACAAACATATTTTATAAAGAATCAAACTTAATATTGATCGGATTTTTGATAACCTTCTTTTTGCAGTTTCAATTAACTATTCATAAGGCTTCAAAAAAGCTTTAGATATAATTTTACTTACAATTTAGAGAAGTTTTGAGTTATTCTTTTATACAAGTCTTATATATACTCTATAGCGTTCGATCAATATTAAATAGAACTATAAAGAAGACGTTATCTATACTAATATATAAAATTGAAGAGTTTGTTTGTTTGTTTGATTGTTTGGTTAAACGCGCTAATCTCAGGAACTACTAGTTTGAATTGAAAAATTCTTTTAGTGTTGGATAGCCTAATTATCGGGGGAGACTTTAGGCTATATAACATCACTCTACGACCAATAGCAGCAGAGCATCAATGGAAAATGTTGCAAAAACCAGGGAATTTTTTTCCTTTTGAGAGCGTTTGTTGCCTGCCCTGCGTAAATGGTTAAACTTACGCAAAAATCATGTGCAGCAAAATTGTTCCTCTTAAAAAGTTCTAAAAAAAAGTCCGCGACGACATATGTCTATCTTTTAAGGTTGGCTCGCTATAACCTTTTTAATGGTTATTAAAGTTGTTTCAAAAATAATTCATTATTAGCAAAATTATTTTTAGAAACATATTATTAATTCTTACCCAAATAAATACGGTTTTTAATGAAATTTTGTATGATGGTAAATGACAATCTGAGTCATAAAAAAGAATACTTTTTATTACGGAAAAATGTCTCATTTATCCGGGAAATTGAAAAGTAGGTTCGAATAAAAAGTATGCATAAACTATACATTTTTATTTGAAAATGAATATTGGTGATATTTAAGTATGATGATAACTAAATATGTGAATCATTATCTACAATACGTTTTATTTCGGAAAAATTTCTCATTTCAACAGGAAAATAGAAAAACTGGTTAAAAGAAAAATCATGCTGAAACTAAACGTTTTTAGCTGATTATAATAGAGTTTATTAATAGTTATAACTCATAATGTCCTCAAGGCAAAAAATAATTTTCTTATCCTACAGTCTTATTTTTATGCAGGAAAAATGTGCGGTTCCCGTAGGATAGATATGTTTTTATTTTTCACAGAGCAAAAGATTACCATAATTTCTTACAATGAGGTGGTTAATTGAGAGTCAGGGAATAAATATAGGCTACCTTTTATGTCAGAATATAGCACGGTTCCCGTAGGATAGGATAAGAATGGTATCCTTCAGGAACTGAGTATTTAAAAGGAGTTTCGTAAAAGTTCATGGATAAGCGTTTTAAGGAATTTTTCTCAAGAAAGATTGGTCTACCTTTTATCCACAAAAAATGTACAGGCCCGTGGGCTAGATACGTTTTTATTTTTCATAGAGCAAAAAATCGACATAATAGTACTCTTCCCGCGGGATAACAAGACAATTGTATCCTACAGGAACCGTGTTTTTAAAAGAAGTTTCGTTAAAGTACGTGAAATAGAGTTATAGCGCATTATCCTCAAGAAGGCCTGATATCTTTTTTTATCCAGGAAAAATGTACTACTCCCGTGGGATAGATATGTTTTTTTTTGTCATAGAGGAAAAGATTGACATGATTTTTTGCAACAGGGTAGTTGAAAGGTTAGAGAAAAATATAGATTATTAATTCGTATGTTAGAATAATGCACGATTCTCAAAAGATAGCATAACAATTGTACTTATCCTGCAAGAATCGTTTTTTTAAAAAAGCTTTTCCTAAAGTTCGTGAAATAGCGTTTTAACACAATCACTCCAAAAAAGTTGAAATATAAATGACAATTTTTTCAGTAAAATATGATTTTTAATCATCCGATAACATCGATAAATTAATAATGAAAATTTTTGAAACATTGAAACTTCTTTCATTGTTAATTTTTGAATGTCTATAATGTTAAGAAATAAACGTGTTAAATTATATTCAAACAGTCAACAATTACTCCACTTACTCAACTTTTTGAACTATTGAAAAAATTGAACTTGGTGAAAAACTCAGTTAAATATATAATACATTCAACATTTTCGAATTGTATTGCTACTTAAGGAACACAAGTACTTATAGGTATTTTATAATATTCATAAAAACATGTAGAACCAATAAGATAGCTCTTCTAGGTAGCTATATAGAATATCTTCCTGGAAAAGTAGTTTATCTGATTTTCATGAACTTTCTATGAATCAAAGATCTAGAAATATC
Source organism: Sisyra nigra (assembly GCA_958496155.1). Lineage (NCBI taxonomy): Eukaryota > Metazoa > Arthropoda > Insecta > Neuroptera > Sisyridae > Sisyra > Sisyra nigra. The sequence goes on along the minus strand of OY292316.1, from coordinate 35,679,979 downwards.
TATTTGTCTTTTTTGTTGATGGGATGAAAGTTTCCATTATTCAATCAGTATAATTTCGATACGCTCAGCAAAGCGGGCGGGGACCAGCTAGTGAGTTATAAAAAGGAAACGATAAAAAATAAAATGATAATTCTCATGGTGGCACTATACCTACCTATATCAAATTAAAAATTAGAGTTGAGTGTCTTTTAACTACATAAAAAACGGGTTCCTATCAGTTTTCTATGGGTTATGAAAAATAATATTATTCATCATTTCTGCAATTTTTTCGATTGTTAAATGCTATTTAATAAAACCATTGCAAGTTCTAGAAGCATATAAACTCTATATACTACAGTCTCCATTATATACAACATATCCTTAATATTTTATATATTTCAATGTTATAACTTTTCGTAAATAGCATTTATGTGGATCGAATTTTAAAAGCTTACGACTTGATTAATACAGTCAAGTGTAGTTATTAAATTTTCAAATAACCACGATTTAAAAGCATTTAAACGACTGTCAAACGAAAGCTTAATCGCAACATACATTTACAATACGTTAAATCTTAGCAAGGGTGACACCCCAATAATTAACAGCAATACAAAACGTTCATCTAACACATTCACAACTCAATGAGGAAATCACCCCAGGAAGTGGTGCATTTATCGCCGAAACAACGATCCCCAAACTAAGTGAAATAATCGAATTAGTGCAAAGTGCATTTGGCTTTTAAGGTGCATCATGCCCGACACACGTAGGATGTACGTTCGCTCTTTGAAAATGTGTTCCCCCCAAATATTGTTATATTATTTGTCAACACTGGCCGCATGCTTTCGACTTATGCACTTGTCGTTGTATTTATCAAAATATTGCAATTTGTGCAGTTTTAAAAGGAACGTGTTTGGAAAGAACTTTCAATACTTATATAATACGTAATGACTCAGTAATTAAAATGACACGCAATCGTATTACTGTAATTAAGTTATAAAATGGTAGAAAGCTCAAATTGATATAAAAGCTCTACAATTAAAAAAAAATAACTCCTTTAAACTCAACCTGATTTTTTTTCTTAATATTTTTTGATATACATCCTAATTTTTATCTTAAGAAGCTATGTAATCTTTTACTTGTTCTCTACTCTTTATACGAGGCATCAATATTACCTATAACCCAAAAAAATCCAAGTTTTGAAGAATCATTATTCATATTAAAAAGCGTAACAATGAACTCTTTGGCCATATGGTCTTACAATCTTAAAGACGCGATCTATTTTTTTTTTCTTGGACAATAGGAAATTCCTTTATGGTATTTTGAATTTAACACACTATCCCCAAGTCTAGGATATAGACACATATAGTTACAAATAGAAAATAGTTCGATTGAATTTTTTTCTTGATAAAATTGATCTTTTCGACCGAAGACAATTTAAAAACTCCTTTGTAACGCCTGCCAAATTTGAAATTCTTATTGAACATATTCGAGCAAACCATACCCCATTCGTTCAAGTTCCTATTATTCAACCCTATAGCGCAAACAATGATCCCGGTAAAAATTCCATCCTATGCATTCAACGGGTGACCCTTTTCTTGACCAAAAACCCTTAAAATGTTTTTTTCTTGAATTTGCTTCAAATTTACCTGTCCACTTTGGCAAAAATTTCCATTCGAGTGGCTTCGAATCTAAATTGTAAATATAATGTAATTGTGTTTCCGGCTAGAGAATGCGTTTTTGTTACGAGTGAATGCTTCAACCCGCATTTTCGGACACCCTTTAAGGAAATAAGGTGAGTATCGGTTCAAAACTTTCGATTCTTTCCCACCAAAAAAACGCTTTGTACTTCTTTAAGATTTATACCATAATATGCGAGTTTAGAATCAAAGCTTTATTAGTAAAAAATTAATATAGTATCAAAAGAACTGGATAATGAGGAAGGAAAGCTTTACAAAGGTTTTTTGGTGTTGAAATGGCCACCGTTACAAAAAGTGATTTTTATGGAAATCTTACGGTATTTGGTAATCATTTATGTAAGGCCCCGTTCGGACTTTTAAATCTTTTTGTATTTCACCCTAACTAAAGTGGGCCAGAAGAGGAATGACTCGTAATGGAATTGAAACATGAGGGAGATTCGATGCGGGCCACATATTGAATATAAAATGTATTGCAGGTAGAGGGTGGAATAAAGGATTTCACATCCCCCAAGAAGGACTTGTACAAACATGCAGAAATCTTAAATGCCTCCCCTATGTAGGGCGAAAAGAGTATAGTGCACGCTGGCCATCTGCCGTTTTATAACGTGTGTGGGAACATCAAGATCTCAGCGTTTCCCACGATTTCGTATCGACCCTAAAAACACACGTGTCAATATAGTGTGTGTATGTGTAAATTGTTCTGTCTTTGTCATATGAGTATGTGAATGGATATGTTCGATGCAGTCGGTTGTCTCGCTCCCTCGGGCCGGACCCTAAAACTTACACCTGCCACATTGGAATGACGCGATAGGCCCCAACACAAAACCTTTACTGAGCTACCCCTAACGAGACTCATACACGTGTGACGTCACAGATTGCAAAGTATAAAAGTCGCTCGAAACGAGTCTTCGAGCACATTCGCCTTATACACATTCTCTTGTGAATATCGCAAGTTTCATTTGAAAAAAAATCGACCACGAGATATTATATCAACATGTCTATCTTAATCAACGAATACGCGAGTAATAATAGCATTAACGAAAACAAATACAATTCAGAGAAAATTCGCGCTTCGAAAATGCATAAAATCAAACAGTTGTTAAAGCCAGTGTTTGCAATGTTGCGAAAAAAATCGCTCAAATCGGCAACATACAAAAAAGCGATTGACGTCATCCCACCATCTGTGGCTGTCATGGACTACGATTCCGCCTACGAAAGTGATCAAAACGATATCAATGAGCGGCTCGAACAACGCATCATTGATGAGATCGATTGTTGTGATGAAAATGCCGCCATCACCGTCTACCATCACAACAATGAGCAGCACAAAAGCCATCTTCTTCCGGTACATCGGGGTCAACATTATATTCCGGTTCATTTTGCCAAAACGGCAGCGGGAACCTTCTTCTGGACAACAATGTCAACGGCTGATAGCGATATTTGTTGTTATGGTGACCAATATGCCATCTCCGGAAGACAATCACCTGAAGAACAAGTTCCTTGTGACCGATGGGCTCAAGCATAAATCTCAACGAATTACACAATCGTGCCTGCAATTAGATTAAGCACATCTTCCTCTTGTGTTGTGATAGATATAAATTTGCTCAATTTTTATAAAAAAACCTAGATTTAAGACTGAGATTTTATTATCAATTGTGATATTAAAAAACTAGTAATAAGCTTACATAAGATACATCAATGTACCTAAAATTTGTGATGCGATTTGCTTTAATTTTTTTAACTATATCGTAATGTCTTCCATTAGGTTAAGAAACTTGAAAATAAAAAAAGATTTTTTTTTAACTAAAATATGATATTTATTGCAAAACCTACTTTCCTTTTTCAGACGCCAATATTGAAGCTTGTCATTTGAGATTTAAAAAGAATTAAAAGAAAAAAAAAAGTTGAGAAAACTGAAGAAACAATCACCGCAAGAAATCCAGTTTGAAGCCAAACACCTGCTCATTCCTCGAATCACGTGGTCGCTTAATTTAAATCTCAAACCGCTTTTATTCCGTACCATAAAAAAGCAAGAAATGAAATTGAATTTTGCATCGCCCTAAACTAGTTTTTTTTTTTTAGTTTGTTCATCAAAGAAAAAAAAAGGAACTGTTATCTCTCGTCATCATCGCGGCAATATAATATAGCCCGGAGTCGCTCAGGGGGGTTGTTTAAAAAAAACGAAAGATTCGTTTTTCAAAAAAAAGGAATTAATTACGTGTATGGTCGATTTTGAAACGACGAACAGGTCCCTTACTAAAACAGGTAGTCGAAAATGGAGCCAGTGCACGTGATTGCCCTGAGGCAAGTTTAAATACTGATTTAACACCCAACGTCACTAGGAACAAAATTGAGGGTTGATTTGGCAGAGGAACCCCTAGGTTTAGTTTTTTTATTATTGTTATCTTTTTTACATTCCTTAAATTATACTTAAGTATTATTTAACACACCAAAAGATTATCGGTAGGGGTTCCGAATAACATTTTGTTTTTTGAGCTTTTTTTCCTTCCTCGTTAACAAGATAAAATTCCAATGGTGTCTTATGAATTTTAAATATTCATTTTTTTAATTGTGTCTTACACAAAACATATGAAACAATTTAATTAGTTTCCTCTCCATTAATTTGATTTTTTAAATGAAGTCGTTGTAGGCACTTTATATTCTCTTATATATCTATAAAATTCTCGTGTTACAATGTTTGTAACAAAACTCCTTCGAAATGGCTTGACCGATTTTTATGATAATTTGTGTGTACTGGTCTGAGAATAGGACGTAAACTATTTTTCATACCACTAAGTAAAAAGGGTGGTCCACCCCAAAAAAAAATTTTTTTTAATTTTGAACAATCTTTATTTTATTTTTATTTTATGATTAGGCATTGAAAAATACATAGAACTTTAAATTTTCCTTAAAACCTTAATAACGATATTAGTAAAAAATTAATCGTAGAAATGTTACGCATACCTTTATAAATTGAATGATTCTATTTTTGTTGTGTTTGTAATTTTTATAACAAGTTTTTTCTGAAAAAAACTTTTTGGTATAGCATCGAGAAAGTCGGACATTTAGATGGCATTTTTGTATGAACTCTTAATGAAAAATGTGACGTCAGATCTGTTGTTTTATGGTTTTATAGCAACAACGAATTCCACGTTAAATATTAGAAGTAATATTTTGTAGACAAGAATTGAATTAAAATCAACATTTAAGTGCGTTTGTGGTAATTATCTGATCTTTGGTACATTGAAACGATTAATTTCATCAAGTTGATTTTATGAAAGTGAGATGTGAATTGCAACAACGACTAAGCAGTACTAAAAATTAACATTAAAGTTAACTTACAACTAGCACCGTTTTACACGACTTTTGTAATACATATTCTAAATAATACAAATTTTAATTTTTATAGTTGCACTTTTAATCTCGTAAATTCTCGATAAGTTAAATTCCTAGAAACAATAAATCCATAGCTAATTTATAGGTGGTTATCTTATCTATAGTTCGGATCAGTAAATGTTCGAAATATCGAGGGAAGAGTTTTATTTATTCTTTATTCGATTCATTTCGAGTAAAACTTGGAGTAATCAGGAAATCCTCTGCAGTCAATATGATTTCATTTTTAAAAATAAATATCCAAGTTCCAAATTTTATAAATTGAAAAATACTTACTGCGACGTTTGAAAAACAGAAGTTCACGTAAGTCGACCGAATTAATTAATCTGAAACGAAAAAAAAATATTTAGAATTTATACAGTAAAATTTTCAAACTCTTTCTTTGTTTTAATAAATTAAAAAAATGTTGTTAATCAATTAGTATAGGAGTAATATTATGTAGTTCTTTCCATATGATATTTAAAATTCAAGATAAAGCTACTGATCCGTGTATATGTGGTTGACTAAAAGGTATCAAGTACAATCAATTAACAGATACGCATAAATATCTATAACGCATAGTGTATATCTCTTCCAACCCTTTTATTCAAAAAATGGACACAATGCTTAAATATAAAAAGGGTAATTGAAAAAGGCTAAAGGGGAGAATATCAAATATGAATCTGACACACTTTTTACACATTGTCATATCAAAAATGTTGTGACCATATGTGACAAATACATGAATATATAAATAGAATGAAATTTTCCGTTATTGTTACAAAAAAAAAAATCACACACTTCACACTGAAATCATACAGATGGGAAAATATAACATCCTGATTTTTTTTTTCTTATCTTAACTAAACTCATTTATGACACAGTATCTTTCTTACAAATCACTACCATTTATTGGTTAGTTAATGACGCAATTTATTTTACAATCTCCAACTAGACAAAACCCTTATTTCCAAAACGACACCTTACAAATTTTTGCAATAAAACGCACACCTGCACGACCAATTGATATTTACTACTTCCTCACCTATTTCTTCGTATTTTCACCTTCCAATTCTTATCGGTTTTTAAATCGCAAGCATTTATATTTTCTCACGTTTTAGAGATTTTCGACTTGATTTAGGAAAAGAAATCGCTTTTAAGACAGTCATGTTTTGCCAACTTGGTTTTGTGTGCATTTCAATGGGGCCAGCATAAATATTGTGTTAAGAAGGAAGATATATTTTCGAGATTTGGAATAATATTGATTATTTATTGATGTTTCTCATTCCGCTTTTTTATATAAAAACTGTACTGTACCGCATTCTATTGTATGATTTTGAATCAATTATTTGTGTATATAAATGCATTGTTAAATTATAAATGTATTATCATCATTGTTATACGTTTTTAGATCTAAAGGGATCGGGATTATAACTCACCCTCAGGATCATGAGCCATTGAAAATCATAAGTGTTATTTTAGTAACATGTGCGTTGATTGCGGTTTGATTCAATTACGATACTATACTCACGATTGTATCAAACCGATTGATTAGATTATCAAAAAATATATTCAAATCAAAATCATCAATTTATCCGAACTAATTTGTTTAGTGCAATTTTCAAATGGATAAAATAATATTCCGATTATATAACGCAATATATTTATTTGATATTCATAAATAAAGCTAATGTCCTAGAAGAAATTTATTTTTATATTAATTTGGTTAATGGTTTTACTAAAAATTACGTAAGTATAGCCTAACTTGAACATGAGTTAACCATCTCTTATTTTGATATACCGGGTGTCCCACTATATTTGTTAATTCCTAAGAATTTCCACAGTTCTCTACATTCCAAATTAAACATAACTTACTTCAGATTACATAAGAAGTTTATCATGAATATAATTAACATGTTTTCCATTTCTGCGGTATATTATTGATGACAGCCATCTTTAAAAAATCAAACAACAATGAGTATTTTTAACATTTGTTTTTGATAAAAAATTAAATGTTAAGACAATTCCACTTATGGTTTTCTATGCAAATAATACAACTACAAAACAATAATTAAAAAAAGCATAGCAAAAATAAAAAAAGAGATGAATATTGTATAAATATATATAAGAACAATAGAGATAAAAAACATTACGACTGGAATTTCTGTAAAAACTCAAATCATTTATCAACAGTTTTATTAGTTGTTCGAAATATAACTGAACCTATTTACAGATTTTAATAAAAATTAACAGAAAAATCAATATTAATATTAATAATATCACCCTAATTTTGTGAGGGTTGAAGATAATTCTGAACCGAGATATAGTTAAAACCAATCCAAAAGTTAAATTTTACCATGGATTCTTAAGGAAAAATGGAAATATCCGACCACACAAAATTCACTCTGGAAAAACAAATTTACAAAAATTGACGAGATTAAATTTGGAAAAAAATCGTTAAAATATTATTAAATATTTTTTCCTGCCTGAGAATATCGCGGTGTCTGTTTAAAAATAAAATATTCTTCAAATACTATAAAGTTTACATACGACGAGATAGAAGAGTGAAGAGAAAAGACTTGACCTCTGATCTAGTAACAATTAATATAAACGACTTCGAAGGTACGATGTATTTGAGCGTATATGTCAACAGCTGATGAGGGATTAACGTTAATTTAAATCTTCATAAAATTTTCATAGGTTTATGAAAATTAATTTTTGAAGAACAATTTGGGAAAAAGGGTCTAAATACCAAAAAGGTGAAAATTGAGTTGATGACATCAAAACGATCTATTTATATAAGGTAACTGCTAGTGATGTGGAGATTAGGTAGGTATTATAATGATAATGGTAACAATCACTTTATGTAGCACGTGTTCTTTTTAACGAAAATACCAAACTGGTATTATATAGATATCAGATATTACAAATAATCCGTCCAGCGGATCAAGGGGATTTCAACGGTGCCACCCAATTTAGTCACCAGGTGAAATCCCCCACAGTCAAATTGGCACTACTTTCATCTTGCGGATTTTTGTAGAACTTATTATGTGGTCGGAGCCATTTAAATCCTTTGGAATATCGTAAGGCATGGTTTATAGATCGTTTTGAGCCCATCAACTCAATTTTCAAATTTTTGGGACTTATTGTTAGACCCTTTTAAATTACAACGCTCCGATTATACGTATCATACTAGCCCAGTGATAGCGGCTATAATATTCGCAGGTTAGACGATGACCTATGTGGTGGCTTAAACAACTGACTTACGAAGCAAAAGTTGAAACACTTACAGTAGCAGAAACTGATTTAGAGTAGACAATCATAAAGTCAAAAAAGTTTTGACTCAAGTTTGGAAAAAGTTTACCATCCGCAGCCTATGTTACAGTATCTATAATAGCTACTATATTTGATCTTTTCTTTTTCGTAAATAATATTAATAAAATTCAAAAATTGTAGTGCTTCAATATCTTAGTACTTCCTCTTTCAATTTGGTTAAGTAAGTTTTAAGAACCATAGGAACAGAGACATCAACTGACCAAAAACCACCTGTAACACTGATCTGCAGTTGTGGTTAAAAAATATTTTCAGGTAATTTAATTCAAAAACAACGTGGGTAAAATCGTCTAAAAATTCAACTTTTCGTCAGAATGAACTATTAGAGCTACCCATTGCTATTTAAATATTAAGAGTTGGATACCGTCTAAAGAAAACTAGGAATGAAAAATATTATCCAATCTTCTTTTGAAATACTCATATAATCTATTGTAATTTACTAAATTTTTATATTAAAAATTCGAAAACTTTGGAAGCTACTGCCGATAAATATATACAGTGGGACACCCGGTATATAACAATATTAATAATAAAAGAGTCACGTGCTATTATCTTATTACCAATTAGCTATTGTCAATCTGAAGCTGACTTTGTGTGTTTTCATGCATATACTTAATGCAGATCTTAACAAAACCCTGATATTAGCACATCAATATTCATAAAAAGAAGAAACTGGCTTTCAATATTTGATTGCTGTCCATCAACTAAAATGAACTTAAGTTGTATCATAAAAGAAATAATTATAATTTTGCCACCGAAATTACCATGACAATTACGTGGTTCATTTTTTCGTGTAACTTCCTCATGCAATTATTACCTATACGTCTCATCTTATTCACTTTGAAATAATTTTTTTTTTCTCTTTGATATTTTGAAATGCAAATTTAGTTAGTTATACGAGAGATGATGTAAATTATGTTCAATTACGTCTGATCTTTCAGTTTAAAAATCAAATTTCTTATATATGTATAGGTAGGTATATAAAAAGTGAACAAAACCCTTCTCTTGAATATGTAAATCAGATATAGGTTTGTAGATTAACGTGTCGAAAATGTAAAGATTTTATTCATTAAAAGAGATATACACAATACAAATTTAACAATAAAAAAAAAGTAAGCACCAATGTAAATTGTATTGACAGGGCTAGTTTTTTAATACATAGTAATAACATTTAACTGCCTTTTTTATTATCGTCGTCTGAGAAGTCTCGGTCATTTACAAAAACGAAAAAAGAACCAAAACAAAACCAAAGCCAAAAAAGACGTTGCGTTCTATCTCTATAGCACATATTATACATTGATAAAAGACGTGTGCACGTGAATAGCTCGAGGGCTTTTCAAGTCGCCCGTCTAAAGCACACTCTTGACCAACACATCCTCGACCGGTCATTTGACTAAATTGCTAAGTTACAAATTCTAAAAAAAAAAAAGAACAAACACAACACCATGCGGATTGGATAGATCGAACGAAGACGCTGGATGGTATATTTTTGTCATTATCACGTCAACCGTCTCAAATCGTTGCAAGGCAGAAAATTTAGGTGGTTCCACCGAAAAAGACAACGATAACGTTACCTTTTCACGTGTTAATTTATAACATTTTGCAAGTCGAATGAAAGAGGACAAAATATGAGAGAGAGAACAAAATTGGCGGCAGTGAAGCTCTTGGTTTTTTTTTTTATTTTTCGAACTAATGTTACCATGATTGTTAATCACAGTAGGGCTTCGGCACCGCACTTCCTACATTCGTAAGGGTTTGTTTTGGGATGACAAGGGTTTTGGGGGAAAATATTAACTGATTTATACAAAGGACTCTAACTGTCTTTATAAATGTTATTTTTGTAAAATAATTAAGAGTGATTTTGGGTGGTTCACCAATAACAAACTGCCTCAATTCGAAACATGAAACGTCGTACAACAAAAAGAGGAAATCATTCCAAAGTAAATTGAATTAATTTATTTTCAAAATGTAACGTGTAATTTCGTTACATTGCAATATAAAAATGTATAAAAGCTGATTATTTCACTATCTTACGTAAGTAATACTTGCGCCAAGTAATGCAAGCAATTACAATTTAAAAAGCCGTTTTTTGTTAAATTTATCGTTAGCGGTTTTATGGAATTGGGTCAACAAAACACTTACAGCTCTCATTGAATGTCTTTCCCGGGATTTTAAAGACTTTTTCTGTCAATAATTGTTCTTTTTTGTGCTTATAAGACCTTCGAAATAATGAATCTTAATATGTTACACGCAAACTGAGAGAATTGAATATTATACTTCCGCCGTTAATTGAGCTATTTTCTGAGATCAATAAGATAAAAAGGTCCATTTTTTTTAAAGAAAAGCATTACTTGAATAAATACATCATTTCGAAAATATTAGATCAAACTTTCAAACTTTAGATCACTTCCTTTCCGTTTTTAATAGAAAAGAATCATTTGTAAGGTGTACACTTCTCGACTGTATACTATATAATTGAGGTAATGATGAGCTTCCTAATATTGGGAAAGGAAGTAAGAAATCATTTTAATATCAAATTTAGCCAATTTCTGAAATGTTTTTAATGATACAAGTGTCTACTACCCACTGGTTTTGAAGTTTTTAATGCTGACAATAAAAGGTCTGTCATTGGATCTACCTGAGACTACAAAAAACTCGCATCATTAAATCATTACACCATTAAAAAATTAATTAAAATGCCACTAAAAAAATTAGGGATTTGTAAAAATTTCTTGGGGTTACATGATGGTAATTGGTTTCCTGGTTTTTCACCAGGTTAATATAACTAAAACTAAAGAATAAGAATACCTAGCTAAATTCATTTGGTTACTTAATGTTTAAAAAAATTTATAAACAAATTAATGATTTAATAGATTTTAATATACATACAAAACGCAAAACGTGTCTTATTTCGATACTCGTGGGCTTTATCCATAATCACGGTTCCCGTATTTTCTGGGTTAAAATTAAAAAAAAGAAGTTATGATTTAAACTCACAACCATTAGTTTAGAAAATTGACACTTAAAACCTCTTGATGTTTTAAATTGTTTGTGTGAATATTTTTAAAAAAAAAACTATATGCACTATTGGTTTAGATATTTATTAAGTCAAGTAACTGGATAAATGATTTTTTATGTTGCTCTAATCACTGGTAGCGCCATCAAGTGGTATAGATATGAAATTAATGAAGCTTTTTAAAACGATTTTAAAGTGAAATAATTTGCGTCATAGGCTGGTTATTTACTAACATTTATTAACCGTTTCAATTGTTTTCAATCAAATTTTAGTCAAGTAGCTTGAAAATCTCACTGTGTTCCGATTAATATGATAACAAAGTTTCAACAAAACTTGTCCAAATAAAATTTTTATCAATTTTCTAAAATATTAAAAAAATCTATTCATTCGAAAATATTGTTTTTTAATCATACAAGGGCTTTTATTTTACTATTTAACTGCTTATGAGTTGCCTATAAACCATACAATTTGCTTTGTTTATATATATGATTTTAAAACGTTTCTAAATTTAAAAATCTTCCATTGTAGATATCCCCATCAATGCATTGAAAAATTTAAATGAAATCAATACAAATGAAGATTTAGAAAAAGTTATTTAATTATTTTTCAAAGTAGTTCATGCTTCGAATAATTTTTTTCCAGTGGTAAGGGCATTGGAAATGTGCCTCAATGTCTAATTTTTACTTAAAGAAAATGTTCGCTTTTAACATTTTTAAGATTTTAAATTAGTCCATATACTATAATCAAAGTTAGGTCACATCATACCCAACGACCTTATTGATCGCGGGATAAACGGAGAGGAAACTTCTGCATTTCGTTGTTAAAAAGGTTATAAAATTCGAATTAGTAAAAATATCATAGTCCTTGTTGGGACACTTGTTGTGGGTGGTTATACCCATGTAAATATTTTTATATATGTACACGTAAGTACGCACATATTTATTTCAAATGCAACAATTAAAAATATAAAAAAAATAAAGGTGACCAAATTTTGTTATTTAAAATCCGGGACGGGAACTTGTAGCGGGGGGGGGGGTTAGTTAAGTTAAATAACTTAATTATGATTTTTTAAATTATTTTTTCAATAAAAATTATACATATCAAATACTATTTAAGGATATAATAAAAATCAGTATTTTTTTTAATGAATCAAATTTTTTTAATCAGAATTATTGAGTACAAACTGTTTATATTTTTCTGAACTATGGATCTTTTTCAGTAGGTCTTTTTTGCTTTGAAGCATTGTATAAAATTCTGTATAATTTTCTTCATAATTAGCTTAATAAGTAATATCGCTTTGTAGTGTCTATTTCAAGTCGAGTTTTAAATATATTTAAAATAAATATTGAAAAAAATAAGAATTTTTTTAAAAATTCGGGACAAATATTGCTTCTAGAAAAATCCGGGACGCAAGGTAGAAATCCGGGAGTGTCCCGGCCAATCCGAGACGTATGGTCACCTTAAAAATAATCAATCGATTGTAGAGTGTAAAATTATTTTGAAGAATTTGAGCAAATCATCAACTTTATTATATAAAGATGAGCGAAATCAATAATTCAAATAGGTAGTGATATTTTATGACTTCTATGTTTGTATGCCAGTCTTATTATTTCTAAGATAACAACAAGTATTACTCATAATTTAAATCGTTTACGTAAGGTATATAAATTAAGTAATAATTATTATAATTAAGGTATATTATTTCTATTACCTATATATTTTTTTTATATTTTTTATAAGGTATGTTGATTGTATATTATGGTATATCCATTCAATAAAAAAAAACAACTTGAATGATATATCTATAAATTCATAAATAAATCATTACAATCATACCTCCATTATTTATTTTACAGCATATAATAGATATGCATTTACACACATACAAGTGCATAAATGCGGCATTTCCATATTTATTAATGTATTTACAATGTAGTATGTATATATGTATGTTCACATATTGTCTGTGTGTATATGTATATCTATAATACTTTTTAAGTATAATGCATTGGTGTGGTCACGAAATCCAAGATCCTTCGAAACATCTGCCCATATTTCCCACGCAACTTGATCTCACACGTGTTTATTTGTGTTTGACAGAGACGCTCTTCTTTTCGTGAGTAAAAGAAATCCTTCTCAATCATAAATGAACCACGTGGTGCGCTCGCTTTGGTCGCTCGCTAGGCCACAACTTTTATTTGTCGCTTTGCTACTGATAACATTTTTTTCCCTTCGTTCTTTCTTTGCTCACTTTCGTTATTTGTCATACAATTTGTATAAATATATAAATAATATTATTATATTGAGTTATCTTTTCCGAACTTTTTTTTATATCGATTTATATTAAAAACGCTTCAGTAATTTTTATATTAAAAAAATCTCAATTGATAAACGCATATGTTATTAAATTGAATAAAGAATGATAATATGTAATTAAAAATAAGTACCTACTATATATACGGTATACATTGTAATGCAAAGCACGAGCAAGAAAAGAATATTGAGAAAATAATCCTTTTTTAGATTTGTTGATGTATAGGTAACCAGCGTAACATAAGTGAATAGAGTTGGATGCGTTTCAAAGCGTTGAACGGCGTTGAACGCGCTGAGCTTTTAACGCAAGGTTGTTAAATTATATTTTATAATAAAATACCAAAAATTATAATTCTATCGATATAAAAAAAAATTTACATTGTAATTATATATTATTAATATTAATATTATTAGACTAGCTGATACCCGCGACGACGTCGTCTGCGTAGATTATTATGTTAAGAACATATTTAATTTACAGAGGTAAAACATTTAAAAAAGTGAAAAAAAAATATATTAAAAATAACCGGAAAGAACTTAGCGTAGAACGTTTTTAACTATATGCCAAAAAATTGCTCCTTCAGAATCCGCTATTGCTCCATGTGTATAATTATTAGTTAATCAATAATTAATTTTTCAAAAATTTGTAAATTCAAAAATAAAAATTGCTATACCTATAATCCAAAATAATCAATGTTTTTTATTTTTTTTTTTCAAAAGAATGTTCCTTAAATGCTCTTTCCGGATCCGCAATTGCTCCAGGTGTATAGTTAATTAGTAATTCAATTTTTAAACTATTCATGTTTATAAGATCCAACGGCAGTTGATGACGTCATAAAGTACAACAATACATGTATAAATAGTTAAAAATAATTAATTATTAAAAATATTGCAAAAATTTGATCAATTATTTGCGTAATGAAAAGAGCAGACAGAGAACTTAATAAAAGAAAAACAAAAGTTTAAATTAAAAATCATTTTGGGTTTTATAGCGATTTTTATTCTTGAGTTTGAAAATTTTTTAAAAATTTAATTATTAATCAATTACATATTAACTATAAATTTGGATAAATTACGGATTCTAAAGGAGCAATTTTTTAGCATATACCTAGTTTAATTTAAAAAAAATGTTTCTCGCTAACTTAGGGCTCACTGAGCTGCATTATGTCTACACTCAAATATGAAATAATAAGTAGGCAGTGGAAGGATAAACAACCTCTGTCCAGCCCATGCGCATTTCATCGTTTTCCCCACTCTATCAAAGCGACGAAAATTTCACCGCTTCACGCGTTTTGCTTGTAAAAGTCACATTTTTAAAAACTTTAATTACTTTGTTTTTAATTAAGATATCGTGATAATTCTTTTCTTATATAAAGACCAAGTATATAAGAAATAAAACAAAAAAAAAATTGATCGAAATCTATCCAGTAGTTTTTCAGTTAAAAGCGAACATTGGAAAACAGCTACCATTTTATTTATATAGATATAGGTAAAATATGATACATCGGTAAAGAAATTTCTATTTCATTTTATTAGATCCAACAGCATAGAAAACCCAATAAAAAGGTCACTTGATACAATATTAAAGATGGCGATAATATCAATAGATTAGATTCTTAGGCCACTGAAAATTGACATAAAAAATTTTAACGCTAAATTCGCAAAACATGATGTATCTCTAATTTTTAGGAAGTTGTTTGGACCCATTAGGGATATGTATTCTCAAGTTTGCAACTCTCAAAAAGTTTTTGGAAAATTTTTATACAGGAAAAATCGTGAAATTTTTGAACTTATTTCAGATTCTGCTCGGTATCTCCTAATCCATGCATTTTCTTCGAATGCTATTCTGTACGTTTTTTAAAAGCATTGTTACAAATTAAGCCCAATCGAAGTTTGGCACGTTAATGGGTTAGTATCTAGTGATACACAGTGAAATATAAACAGTGAGTGACAATCAGTGAATAAGTGACAATTTAAACAGTGAAATAGACCATTGTTTAAGTGTATATAAATAAGTGTAATATTGTTAATAAATAAATAAACCTTTGTATAAAATAAATTGTTGTCGTGAAACACAAATCCTAGAATCTGTCGAAGTAAATACGTAAAAACGTAACAATACACTTAATAATTAATATTAAACCATATAACATTTGTGACTAATTATTTTTTTTTACTTTGGTGAATATAAAAAGGGTTGATTTATTGATATTTTTCTTTACATTCCTATTTAACGAATTAATTATTCCTAATAGTTACTTTAACAGACGAAAAATGTATTTATTTATTTTTTTCGAGACGTTAACATAAATCTCTGTGTGCACTCACAACTTTTTTAATGCATTACCATATAGAGATATTAAAGACCAGTTAGAACAAAAATAAAATATGGAATGAAAAAACAAGTAAGCCTGTAAAACCTGTAAGCAGGTGTTTTCAAGACAAATATTAACGTTAGAAATTGCTTTCTAATGCTTGTAAATACTGCATTGATAATACATATAACGTTTTTTATGCGTATTGACAGTCTTATGAATGTACCTATGTATGTACTACCACTATATGCACATACATATTTACATTTTTTTTTCTTCTTGTTACAATGTGGACATAGAAAGCCCAAAGGCGCCATGCCATGCACACGTGGTTGATGAAATAATCCCACGGTTCTCCCCTAATTGAAGGAGTATCTCATGCTTGAAGGGGCCATTGTTCTCATTTTATACCAATACATTTACGATTGTAATTTGCTTTAGTCACATATGTGTCGATGTATTTATGTATGTCCTTAAATTTACTACGTTTAAATATCCTCGGCGTCAGGTGTTATTCATTGGCGCAGACACTTTCGTTTGGGATTTAAAAATGGAGACTAAATATTTATGAAGCTACCTCATATTAATGCTTACCTACCATTTACTTATATAGGCATACGTAAATGAATCACTTGATCCAATTATCGGATAATTTTTTGTTGAACTTTCATTCTGAAAGCGAAAAATTTACTTTATTTAGTCAAATTGTTATGATCGTAATTACCACGGTATTTTTTTACTTTTGAAACTATTTAAAGTTTATATGGGGTACCTACAGTAAAAATTGGATGCATTTAGATTTATTCTATGGATGAATTAAATAATTATCATAATTTCTGTTTGTATCGTGCGTTCGTTGTGAAGAAATTTTTCTAAGGTCTCGTTTTTTTCTATTATTATTAATAGAAATGTATGGGTACCTATACAAGTCGAACAACCCACGTAAAGTGCATTTGATATATGCGTGAACATGCATCGTGTCCAAAATGCATTTAATGATTGATACAGATGAAGAAATGCGCTGTGAGAAGCTTAGACGGGATTTGGACGTCTGTCTAGACGTGATTTGATACATCCGTTCTATTCATTCATTTTCGACTACTAATAATAATAATAATAATTCCATTTTGTTCTATTTTGCTTCTATGAAAGTGAAGGGATTGCATTTGATTCCTTTTAAGTAAATCATTTATTCAACAGTTAGTTTTTTAATCTGTTAAATGGTCATATTCTGGATGCATTCGAAGTGCACGCTCAGACAATTTATAAAGATTTGATTAAGATTGAAAAGAAAATTTTGTTTCTTACGCCCGTTCTTATGCCCTTCAATCGTGCTTCAACTTAAACCGAAGAAATTAAGCATGAACTGAATTTTGGACGAATGAAAACTTGTTACTAAATATATTTTATGCCTAATCATAACTAATATTTAATTTTCAACCTTTATCATGTCGAAGAATATTCGCAAATAAAAAATATTAAGTTCATTTTGAGTACCATAAAGCAAAAATTTTAGAAGGTCAAAACAATTTGAGGCTCGTGGCTTAAACTTAAAAGAATAGAATGATTATTAACATCGTATTTTTTCACATTGATGTTACAATTAATTATGATTTACGTCATAATACACGTAATTTATACACGTGCGGTTTCAGCACACAAAAGGCGATATCCATTGATTACCTCGTGCTTAAGACAAGATATATATAGTATATATTTTTTCCCCCCGAAGACGTTTTGAATCCAGTCATTTTTTTAAATATGGTTTCAATTTGAAGTCTAAAGGTTGTTGTGTCATTATGGATTGAAGTGATAGCTCTGTTTTAAAGGGATATAAATATTATTTTAGTTTAAAGCTCTTCAATTTTAACGTGCTCTAAATAAGTTGTCAGAAGACTTATGTGGTTTTTAATGAGATTTAAAGTTTCTTAATTTTCAGGGATGATTTTGTGTTAATTTATGACGGTGAATGCTGTCATAACATATATAATGTAGGTAGATTACATATAGGTGACAAGTTTTAAAAATAAATTAACCAAATAGCATTGAAAGATGTAATATTTAAGGATATTTTTAAAGAAAATATCTTATGTAAAAGAACTTTATAATAGTGTAGTTATAAGTGTTATTACAAATAATCAATTAATTGATCAAAATTATTAAAAAGCAGTACCTATAATTAAACGGTTAAGATCTCTGTATGGTTAACTATGTTATATGAAGCTTGATTCATTTTAATTTTTCAATCCCGCAAAAACTCAATTTTGCTTATGAAAACATTTGTCAATGAATCCGTAAAAATACTAAAAGAAATAAGGTCATTAATAATAACGATACCCGTTATACAAAAAATGTAGATACTTATTCATTAATGGTGAAATAATTGGAATAGGTATGTATAAGAATTTTTTTCCTTAATTTTACAGGTACAGACAAAAAGTAAATTAAAGTGTTAAGATTTTAAAACTCAGCACATTTAATTAAAACATTTCAGAACACCATAAAAATAAGTTAGATACCATAGTAAGGTAAAAATGGTATATATATCTAAAACAACTACCTAATTAAAAACTGCAGAAGAAATACATTTATTTCAAGTATTTTCAAGTATCAGAAAAGTGGTATAAATAAATAAAATTGAAAATAAGTCATTAATTAAAGATTATTGCCCTTTTTTTAAATAAACGATTTGGGGAAAATGTAATTTAAAATCTTAAAATTTTAATGAGAGCAAAAATGTGTCCTGGTTGTTACTTTGAACAATAAACTACCTTCATTTAACAACAATTGAAATTTTTGTAAAAAAAATTACGTCACACGAATTTCATGATTTTTGACCCCCCCCCCACCGTCTTTGTCACAACTGGTCACATTTGTAAGACCCACCCCTCCTTAGTGTGACGTCACATATTTTACAATTTTACATCTACAAATAGTTATTGAATTAAAACAGCAGTTCCAAAATTTATTTTATTTCAATTTAAATGATTTTTAAATAAAATTAACATCAAATCAAACATTTCAACATTTTATTATATTTATTAAATATCAAACTAAATCATTTTGGGTCCATGGATTTTGAACCCACTCCTTTAAACACTTAGATTAAAATAAATTTTGAAATGTGGCATCACGAAATTTAGGACCCTTCCCACCTCCTTGTCACACAATGTCACAGTTCGTCGATCCCCTCCCTCCCTCTTAACGTGTGACGTAATTTATGGATGTCCCCTAACCTATTTACCAATACCATCCCACCTGTATCTATTTACAGATTTTAATGGAAATTCACAAAGAAATCAATAATATGGTTGAAAACATAAACCTAAATTTTTGAGGGATGAGAATAATTCTGGCCAAGATATGGCTAAAAAAAATCATACCCCAGAAGTTAAATTCTAATCTGGATTTTTATGAAAGAATGGAAAAACCTGACAGAAAAAAAATCACTAATGTAAGAAAAAACTTTATAGAAATCGACGAAACTGTATGTATACAAAAATGAAAGAATCGTTAAAGAATATAATAATAATTTCGTTTTAAGTTTTTTATTTGGCGATATCGCGGTGTATGTGTAAGAAAATATTCTTCAAATACTATAAAGTTCATTAAGACGAAAAAAAATAAGGTAGAAAACGAATGGAAGAAAGAAGGCATGAACTCCGATCTAGTAACAGTTAAAATATGTGACGTCGCAAGTAAGATGTGTATGGACGTATATGTAAACAGCTGATGAAGAGTCAACCTTAATTTCAACCTTTATAAAATTTCCTTCACACCAATATATGTCTGTCAATTAGTTTTGGTACTGTTTTTAATACATACAGATTAATCTTTCAAAAGATGTAAATCATAAATTTTGAGTGTTGAATAAAGAATATTTATCTATTTAAAGCTTTTCAAAGTCTTGTAAAAATAATTTTACTTAGTTACATCTGAAGACTCAAATAATAGAAAAAAACCAATGTAGTTGTTGAGTATAAGTAATGAATAGTACCTATAAGAAAAATAAATAAGCTACATACTTATTAGAAATACTATAAATAAATAAATATTTAATATTACTCTATTACATTAATAACTTCATAATTGACGTTTCTATTACTTATCGGAGCAGGTAATATAGGTATAAAATTGATTCTGATTCACAAAACCGGTATGAGTTATTTCGTTCCTCGATTATATACCGTTTTATTAATGAAATCGTTTTATACTTAACGCATATAAAACTATTAGGATATACACATGTATATAAAATATGAAGTTTTTAATGTCTCTTTTGTAATAGTTATTACATGTTATTACGGATTATTTAATACTTATGTTAAGTTCCTCAAACATTTTTTTATAGTATTAAGAAAAGTTAGTAAGTGTACCTAAATATTCTTAAAACTATTTTAAGTGGTTGTTCTATGAATTTTTCATGATTATTATTGAAGTGTTTTAAGCTGTCCATAATCAATTAAATGTTATTTGTTCAATGGCTGACAGAGACATTCAAAAGTTTCGATTGTGGGCATATTTTTTGTGATCACAAAGAACTGATCTGTCAATTGATAATATACTTTCCCATCGTTTGATATTGTCACATAAATGAGCACCGTACAATAAATTCGTTGAAAAATGACAAAATCTACAATTAAAAGCGAATGTAAATAAATAATTTAAAAATGACATCTTGTATTTATTTTTATGTTGTTGGTATGATAATAAGCATTAGAGTTGTGTACAACTATTTTATTGTCGTACTTTGTGCTGGTCGTGTGCTGGTTGTGTGCCGGACACGTGGATTTGTTTCAGGATAAAAAGCGGGCGCACAGCATCTCCACAAGAGTAGTAGAAGAACTCGTTTTCCAACTACGATTTTATCTGTGTCGCCTCCAGCATCCAAGACCAAGTAATCTCTGCCTCTGTCTATTACCACGTCTCAATGATTTATATTTCTCTGTTTCATGGTCATCGATTTTTTTTCTGTACCATTTCCTAATCCCAACTAGTTAGTATGAGATCAGTACAGAAAAAAAAAAACATCTCCAAATATTCAATTAAGCCGAAGGAAGTATGTTGATGGAAATAAGATACTTTATAATATAGTAAATTGGCAAAAGTATAAAGTGTGTCCCGCATACGTCGTATTGTGTCCGACACAATCCATCCATTAACAAAATCTTTTGAGAAAATTATTATGCACCCTTCCTGTTTCCCGCACACGGTAACCCAACACATGTCGAATTCCTTAACACCAATTCAAAACCCAAAGACCCAAATTCGTTCTCACGGTCTCCACATACACCTTGAGAGATGCATCATCATTCCTTTCCTCTTAGCGTCAATTTAGTGATGCAGCTTTACATCGATCGCTCGCTCCGTCCTTATCGACATCATTCATTATTTGAAAATACAGTGAACTTTCGATAAGTGGAACGGTTTTTTTTTTATTCAAATTCATTCATTTCATCCCCATCTAATCATGTGTATTATTTTGAAAAAATTTTTAGACGCGCCCATATTTAGTAAATGATTCAATTTACTGGAAGAGACTTTACAGAAACCTCCACTTCTATAATTTAAACTTCTAACCAACATAACCTCTATAAGTTGAACTGTTAGTTTTGTGTGTTTATTCTACCGGGTCTCATCTGGAATGTGGATGTTTATTTTATTGAATGAAACAAAATCCATTATCTATGATTCCCTGATAGCTCGAACGTATTACCTCGATGAGTCGAAAACTGGATAAGTCGAACTCCCCATCAATAACTTGAACATTTACATTGAATCGAACTATAAATAAGAGTACAACTTGAGAGTACAACTTATTGAGAATTCACTGTAATAGTCTCTATAGAACCCATAGGTATATTTGCCTTGCGATTTTTTGAATAAACGAAAGTAAAGAGACGCGCATTCTCTCTTTCACGTGAGTTATTAAAAAGGGTTGGCCCTTAAAAATGTTCGTTCTTCATAAAATTGGAGATGCAGGTAAATAAATACTGTCGAAGGATGATAATGACGACGACGATATACGATATACGATACACACGTGGTGAAGAGATCTTTCATTCTTTCGAAGTTGATTTTTGAACGCCCGTTCCCACGGTGGTCGCGTCGTCTACCAGATGTCGCACGTCATCATCGCACCCGGAACCCGCCCATTATTAGGAACTGCATTCCAGCTCAATTATAACACGCGTATATATTTAACCGTTTGACCAAATCCCAAAAAGGACACGCCACCACCACGCGTTTACTTCACTTTGCTTTCTCATAAAAAAGTTATGATGCTTTTTAATAATAAGCTCGTGTTTAATAACTGTATTCTCTCAATATTTTCCCATACATTTTGTTACGTAACCATCAGGTAAAACCGAATTGACTTATTTAGTCCAAAAATCAACTGGCAAATCTTGACCGAAGACTTTTTTTGGGTGTATCATTGAAGTGTAAACCTGAGAAATTTCAAGTTTGCTTAACAAATTCAATATGATAAGTATTTACAAGCACGCAGCCTCTGTCTCTCAGATTTTAACAAAGAAAGCACGTGCTCGTAACAATAATCAAAACCGTCGCCGTACGTGGGATAAAATGACCAAACAATGTAATAAACCAACGAAACGAATGGGTAGATTAAATGATAATGTTGGGAAAATTCTTGAATTAAATTGCGTATAAAATTTTAATTTATTACTAAAACGAACAAGCGTGTTTTTAAAAATATAACGGCGTTGTAAATCTAGCCTACGTTAACCATAAAATGTTGCAAATCTTAGCGTTACCTTATACAAGTTTTTATTTTAGTATTTCAGTAGCTCTTCTTTTTTTTTAATTCACTGTCGGGTGTAAGTACGAATGATATATTTTAATGGGTAAAGCCTTTTTGAATATTTATGTTGTAGTTATTGGGGAAAAATGGTGTGAATTGATTCTCATTTGAAACACGTTATGTAATATTTGCATATTTTTTAAGTATATTTGGTTAGATCAACAAGAAAAATAGCAAATAGTTAGTTATGGACGGACCATGGATGAGAAAGTAACCAAATAACTTTTTAATAACAATTTTTAGACTATATAGGTATACGTTATATGTACCTTTATATAGTTTGCACCCGATCCAAAATAAATTGGTATAAAACCAAGTAATTAGTTGGCCACTAATTGATTACAACTGATTTTAGTAATTGATCAGAATTCAGTATGATTTGATAGTGAATTTTAAAAAATGAAATTATCTTCGTTATTCATCAAGCAACACCTAAAATCTAACAACTGTAATATAGACCAGGGTAAATAATTTTTAAACAGAAAAAAAAATTAGATAGTAGGATGAAACCCATTGGAAAAAGAAAATAATATAACAAAAATGAAAGGAAAAATAAATTACGGTCGATCTGAGGTAGGGAGTAGAAAAAAAAAAGGGGGGGGGTTAAGGGTAGAAACGGTTTATCTCGATTTTCGACAAAATTACAAGTCCTATGAAAAAAAGTTAAATGTCAAAGTTGTAGATAATAAGTAGATCTACACTTTTTGTGCTAACACTTTTTTTCACATAACCTCAAAATTTATGTGAAAAATTCCAATAACCAAGTTTTTAGTTTTTCATTTTTATCTTTTACAAAAAAAAAATCATGATATTTAGTCAAATTTTACCTTTTAATGTCCCAACACTCTGTAATTTTTTGATTTAAAATATTAATTTTTGCACCTTATAATGACTTAATATCGTAAAAGCACCCTAAGTTTCAATCAAAAATTCTCACGCCAAGACATCTTTTTTTTTAAAAAAGTCGGTAAGCATTTTGTTCGTTAAAACCTCTACTTTCTGATGGTGTAAAAAAATAAATACATTACAGCGTTAAATGTTCTCAGAAAATGCAATAATTAATACGTTCATTTTAAAAATTATATTCCTTTCCCAATGGGTTTCATTCAACTATAATTTTCTTTATTTTTTACCATTTTCAAAAGCTAAAAGCACTAGTCTAATATACACTTTAAATAAAACTTAAAACCACTTGTATTACCTATCTATATTTATAGATACTACTTATTATGATTTAAAGCTGAAAAGGTTTAACTTTGAATGCACTAATCTCAGATAAGTACTAAAATTGGTGGCTTCAAATTTTTTTTTAACATTTCTAACGGTTTAAGTTAAGATTTCGGCTAAGTATTTGTAAATAAATGTTTTTGCTTCAATTTCAAAAAAAAAAACTGAATAATTTTTCCCATGCTAATCAACTAATATTATAATAGCTTTATTACTAGGTATTCGTGGATGTAACTAATAAGAACTAATAATTAGTAACTAATAAGAATCAATTAAAACAGAATGTAACTGTAAAGGTATTGAATATTTTCAATCTCAGTTTACACACCATGTCTCTATATATTGCTTATTTTGTACTGTGAATAATTTCATTAACCTTAAGAAAATATTGTAAGATGCCAAAAAATTATTTTTCGATATGTCCTTAAACTTTTGCCCAATACGGTATAATGTAGATGAGAACGTGTAATCTTAAAATATCAGTATCGTAATTCTTGCAAGGCGACTGTTTATAAAACTGAATTCTGCATTTTAATTATTGATAAGAAATTCAAATCAGGTAAACGAAGACGCCTGAAATTATCGATTTTTTTTCCTTTCTTTTATATTATAAATAATGTAATAACAATAAATCAAGTGGACGATGATGAAGTTAAGGCGGGTATAAGTCCTGTTCGAGTTGTAGTCGTTGTCTGTCTATCTGTCAGTATGTTTATGATGTAAATAATTCTTCAATCGCACCCGCCACAGCTCGCTGAAACACCAAATAGAGAGACGAAGAAGAGAAAAAGAGAATCGAAACAAATTGTAAGTTAAATCACGATCAACGACGCCAGTTTATGAGGGTCTTGGCGAGCCAGAGGGATCTTTTGCTACCGTGGGAACGCGCGTTACGAGCACGTGCGGAACTCGCTTACAAAGGCCAACACACACACACACATACACACACTTATACCCATACACATTTACACACGTACACACAACAACGAAGAGGATATTTATGTCGTTAATTGAACAATGACAACAATTCTCTTGTGGAACTTCTCATTCTCTCAGCCCAGGTAAATCCAACATCCAATAAACAAACATTAACATCTCCTTTCCATTTCGTTTATAGACCCGTTCGCATACCACTGCCAAAAATTTCTCAAAACCTCATTTGTAAATCTCAACATTTTGATAATCAAAAAAACAAAATGATGAAATCCTCTAAAAAGCAAAAAATAACAACATACTAAACATGCTAAAATCAAAATTAAAAACAATGCAAATTTTACATATGGATTCATTATTTTATGATTCCTAGTACTAGCTATACTTGTGTTAGAGCAGTTTGTTCTCTATGCTACATGCGTCAGTGGTACTGGGTTCGATCCCCGTCAAATCCCTATAGTTAAGACTTATGACTGTGGGTAAGACAGTCGTGACATGACCTTAGATGTTAAAGCGACTTAAACACAAAAAAAATGGATGAAATTGGTTATTCCATAGAAGCGTGTACTATTCCAAAATAAATTGCTCATTGTTGTATGAAAAATGAAGTTTATTTTCTGCTCTGTTCTTGCGTGAGAGAAGCGCAAACTAATGATCAAATGTTTATATTTAAAAGACGCAATGTTTCTAGTGGCCTTTTTGGAGGCCTACAATAGCCTTATACTCGAAAATGCTTAATTTTATTTCACTTAGCCATTTTAATTGGATGGGTTATAAGGAATCCCGTTAACGGAGTCAACAGTACTAAAAGGTAGTTCAAAAGTGTTAAAACAATTAATTTAATGACAATTTGCCACCGTCGCACGAAAATAACATGCTGTTGCATACTTGAAACTATACGTACTCTCTTGTCAGTAATCCAAAAACGCCCAAAGTTGACAATTTCGAATTTTTTGATTTACCAACTGTTTCTTTGAGTTTTTCCTATAATTTTTTTCTGTTTCAAACCACTTTTAAATTAAGACGAAAAATTATTCAAATCTATGAGTTGCTTCCCGATATTGACGTCCACAAACATATGGAACTTTAAATTTTTATATATCAAGACTCATATTAATGTTTTAACATTTTATATTATAGGTATTAGGTACAGAAAAATCGCTTAAATAAATAGTACGATAAGTACTTCAGGTTTCTCGGTCAATTTGAAGGAAGGCATAGATATTAACAAATTTATAAGTCCGCTAAATGCGTCAGTGGTACTGGATTCGATCCTCGTCGAATCCCTAGATTTAAGACTTATGATCTAAGATTTAAGACCTATAGAAATTCTCTGAGTGTAAAACAGTCCTGATATGACCTTAGATGTTAAAAACTCAAAAAAAAAAAATTAAAAAAGCCAGTGGAAAAATCTTTTGGAAAAATCCGATAAATTTTATAACGAAAAAAGGTTTAGAGCGACTTTTTTTGCAAAATTGAACTTAACACTTTGAAAATTGAAATTGAACATTTTATTTTTTTGAGGTTAGGGAGGGGGGATTTTTCTCGACAGATTATATAAGTTCATTATTATGAAAATAATGGTCCAAAATGCAAAAACATTTAACATGCGAGACAGAGAGAACTGTAATTAGCGACGCTAAGGCTTCCAAAACCGCCTAACCTCATTTATAATCTCTGATGAAATCCTCTAAAAATCAAAAAAAAAAAACATCGAACCAACAAAACACTCTAAACTCGAAATTAAAAAATGCGAAAACATTTAACATGCGAGACGAAGAGAAACGGAGAGAGAAAGAAGATGCTCGTAATCGTAATGGTGTTTAGCAGGGCTAAAGCTAACCACCTGCTTTATTTTCCCACACTCAAGGCAGGAAGTTATTTTGAGAGGGACAGACACACTTGCTATGTGTGAATACAGAAAAGATAGATTATTATATAGACGCGACATCAGGCTAAAGTCAGAGATGAATGAATGAATGGCATCAATTAGATCAGATTATTGAATTGAAAATATCAAATGAGCCGGAGCGATCATCAGGATGTGCGCTATTTAGCTGTTCCAATCTGAAAACATTGGATATAATATCGTTTATTAACACCGAGTGAAATCTTAATTAAACGTGATTTAAAAACAGGCGACAACCATGAAAAACAATGTATTTAATATCTTCTTAAATCGGACCAATAATAAATATCAATCTTAATCTTTTTTCATGTTGAAATCCGACTGCAGGGATAATTAAATTAACGACCATAATTCAACCAGTAAATAAATACAAGCAATCGTGAAAATAATTTTCATAGCCCCTTACAAATAAAATACAATTCACAGTAAACCTTCGATTAACCAGTTAGTCAAAAAAAAAAAAATCAAAATGGAGAATTTTCAAATTCCAATCAAGTCTGATAAACCAAGTACTGGAAGCAGATAATCCTTCTGAACTTGGACGTAAAAGTTAAGGAAAATAATTTTTGGTCATAAAATAGACTCTCATAATATTTCAAATTTTTATAACGCGCTAAGTGGTACACCTAAAACGAATGTGTAAGAGGCTAAATAAAAGTTGCCGTTCATTTCCCCATCAGTACCCTGGATAATCGTTTCTACTATACCTATAGTTGTAGAATACTTAGGTATTATTTTTAAATAAATATTTACCACTGAACTAATCATTTGGGGGAAAAGCTAAATACTTAATTCCGGTTAAAATTTTTTCATGTGATCCCTCACATTGACGCCACTAATACCGATAAAAATCCCCTTTAAATTTTGCTCAAAAAATAAAAATCAAAACAGATTAACCAAAAAAATCCTTCTTGGAAGGACAATGAAGAGAATCTAACCACCCTAATAGATTCTTGAGAATCCACAAAGAGAAGTCTCATCATGAACGGGAAACTTCTAATACAAATTACTAGATTTATATGAACTTTTCTTTTAAATCTAGCCAGAACTAGGAATTGATTTTTCTATCAATAACCCCAAAAAATGTAGTCAAAAACTATTTCAAGAACTATTAATGGAATAAAAACGCTTAAAAATCAAAGCTAGTTAAGTAAAAGTCGAAACCTCCACTTAATTACAATTCCCAAATTGCAATACTATATTTAATTAACCATCATCATGATATGATAGCTTTGCGAAATTAATCTCAAATATTGGCAAATAATAATTACAATTAAAATTAGTTAAACTAATACCTACTTTACATTGCTTAGAGTGATACATTTTCGAAGAAGGAAAATTTCTATTTATATTTAGATATTTAAGACGATTTAGCCCTTGGGCGGAAAGTTAAGTTAGTCAATAAACGACATATTTATAAATCCACCTGTGTACTTCTGACTCACAATTTTTTTTTAAAGTAGAGCCCTCGTTTTGTTCATAACGTTTAATGTCAACACAAAAAAATTTATAGAACCCCTCTGGGCAAAAAAAATCTAAACCGTGCTACTGTTTTGGTCACACTTAGGTACAGATAAAATCTGGCTGTTTGCTTATAATATGTTATCCCTAATTAATGTCCGATCTTCAACTATAAATTTCGATATGTTATTAATTGTTTGTCATTATTCTCATAAAGCAGTTAAACTTACGAAAATTATAGATACTAAAATCGTTATGGTGTTAATAACTTTTGGTACATATTATTGAGTAAAATGATCAATTAGTAATTAGATTCAATTTTTTGATAAATATAGATCCCTAGTGTAAAGTCTTTTTTTGTGTATGAGGTTTTGTAATAAACTTTAAATTACCTTGATAGATATAGGTTTACCTATAATAAATGCTCATGCAGTCATTGTTACATGTGTTAAATTCAAAAAGTGAGATTAACAATGTCTGAGGACAATTACATGCCTTACGTGCTTATTACCAATAAATATATGAAGTGTCAGAAGTTTGATAACAAAGTAATAAAAGTCCCGTGAATAGATCGAATCTTTGCCATAAACTAAAACCATATGTCATTAGTAGCTTTATTAAATATATAGATATAGATATAACAGTACTTTTAGTAATTATGTTTCTTTTGTTTTTTGTACGAATCACTTAATTAAGGGTACCTATGTATATATTGAAGGCGTTACCTAAATTGAGGAAAATCAAAAAAGTTTCAGATAAATGATAAAGTTATCATTGTCTTGACCGCTGTAAGGGGCCATCCATAAATTACGTCACACGAATTTCATGATTTTTGACCTCCTCCCCTGTCCTTGTCAAAGCTGGTCACATTTGTGAGACCCACCATTCTATAGTTTGACGTCACATATTTTACAATTTTACATCTACCAATAATTATTAAATTAAAACAGCAGTTTCAAAATTTGTTTTATTTAATTTTAAATGATTTTTTAATAAAATTTACATAAAACCAATCATTTAAAGAAATTAACAAAAAAAGAACGATTAATTATATCTAATAATTAAAGATTAAACGTAATCATCTTGAGTCTATGGATTTTGAACACACTACTTTAAACACTTAGAATAAAATAGATTTTGAAATGTGACACAATGTCACACTTTGTCGACCACCTCCCTCCCCCTTGACGTGTGACGTAATTTATGGATGACCCCTAAGCCCTAAAGGTATGTACAATTAAGAGGTCTCCGAAAGTTTTAATAATAGAATTTCCAATATTTTTTCCTATTCAAGGCGTTATTTGAGTTGAGAAAAATCAAAAATATTTCCTTTAAAAGAAACCATTAATCTAAACTACTGCGAGGATTTTATTATGAGTCTCCAAAAATCTAATCTTATCAATTTTCAAAATTTTTCTGTGATAAATTTAAAAAAAGGAGAAATTTGTTTTTTGAAGTTGAAAAAATTTGCAGTTTTCAATCCTTTGAAATTGATGTAACCCGTTAAATTCCTGGCTTGTAAAGTTCACATCTACAGATAAAAACAATAATTAATTGTGAGATGATAAAGTGGTGGAATTTGAATCGAATAACGTGGCAAATATGAAGCTATGACATGTAAATTGTCTTAATAACATTTAAAAACGGTATTTACAATTAAAAGGTCTCCGAAAGTTTTAATAGTAGAATTTCCAATATTTTTCCTACTCAAGACGTTATTTGAGTTGAGAAAAATCAAAAATATTTCCGTTAAAAGAAACCGTTTAATCTTGACTACTGCGAGGTTTTTTTTGAGTCTCCAAAAATCTAATCTTAACAATTTTCAAAATTTTTCTGTGATAAATTTAATATAAAATAGATTAAAAAAGAAAAAAAAAATTTTTTGAAATAGAAAAAATTTGCAGTTTTCAATCCTTTGAAAATGATGTAACCCGTTAAATTCGTGGCTTGTAAAGTTCACATCTACAGATAAAAACAATAATTAATTGTGAGGTGATAAAGTGGTGGAATTTGAATCGAATAACGTGTCAAATATGAAGCTATGACATGTAAATTGTCTTAATAACATTTAAAAGCGAATCGTTGACTTATTCAAAGCTACACGCGACCGGCTGAAGGTTACAATTGTTAAGTGGTTACTTTTGCGATCCATTGTCAACGATTTATCTTTCAAATAGACAAAGTTGAAAGATATTCGATTTGGTGCGTGGTATATGCGTGTGTGTGAGAGACGAGGCGCGAACGAGGGGTGAAATGCCCACGTTCCATCGGCTAGCGAGGGTTTCTGTGCGCTAGAATGAGAACGCGCACAGATGGAACAAACGGCAGCTGCACGCAGAGTGCGAGCGAGCACAGGTGGTCGGGCCACTGTGGGAACACTAGTAAGGAACGCGTTCCCACGGCCTGCGCGCGCCCCACCTGCGTCCATCCACATATATAAACCCCAAACGTCACGTGCTCAGCTTCATTCGCTGTCAGATAGTCGAACCATTCGCTTAGCTTCTAACATTAGCTTAAACTTTAAACAGTTCACATTTACTCGTTCGCTGTCATTCAGTCGATTTTTCATTTGGCACAAATTGCCGATTATTTGTTTTGTTATATATTCCAAGTGCACTTTTTTGTAAACAATGAGTTACGAAATGTTAAGTGGTCCAGTTGCGGCTGCTGCAATGAAATCGTCAGAAAATCAACAACCGATTTCGCGTACATATCAATATCGAAAAGTGATGAAGCCGATGTTAGAACGTAAACGTCGCGCCAGAATCAACCGATGTTTGGATGAACTTAAAGAATTGATGGTCACTGCTCTTCAGTCCGAGGGCGAAAATGTATCAAAATTGGAAAAAGCCGATATTCTCGAATTGACCGTCCGGCATTTACATAAACTTCGTCGTCAACAACGTCTTGCCGCCAATCCCGTCATTGACACCGATCGTTTCCGGGCTGGATTCACACACTGTGCCAATGAGGTGTCACGGTGTTTGGCTGCGACTCCCGGAGTTGATGTGCAATTAGGAACACAACTGATGACACATTTGGGTTATCGGTTGAATGAAATGGACAAAAAATCACCGTTACGTGTACAAATTGGCGTTAATATGTGCACGCCGCCTGGAAGTCCCAACTCGACGACAATCACACAAGAAAGCACAAACTATTCAATGCCACTTACACCGGCATCTTCCGTCACATCGTGTTCAAGATTCACGTCATCGCCTCGCGACTTGTCACAACCGATCGATTGTTCCACGGCGGGACTTTTAAAAGTCGTCAATCAAAAAGCACAAGAAAATGTTTGGAGACCGTGGTAGAACACGACTTGCAACATTTCTCAATCATTTGCTCAATAGTTTTTAATTGTAGATCATAGATCTCAGATTTGCGGAATAAGCTTTAATAGATTTTAATGAGTGTTATGAACATTTTTTTTTCTTTTGTATAAAAGATTTATGTAATTTTTTTTTAATAATGTGATATACGATTAGTACCTGTGATAAGAGCAATTTTTATAATTTTTCATTTGATGCAATGCAATATTTGTATAAATTTTGTTTCTTTCAATGATTTCTTTATTAGATGTCAGTTTTGAGGAATTGATGTATTACAACCTTACTGTGATACAGAAAATATTTGTTTAAAGAAAATAAAATACATTTTTAACAAATTAAATAAATTGTTTCATATATTTTTCCTTGTCTTATATTTCAGATTGTTTAAAAAAGTTAATTAAATGAGAGTAAATCCATTTAGAAAACAAATTATTTAAGACATCACAGCAAATTGAAAAAATTAATCAGGTTGTATTCAATTACTGTGATATTTAAATAACTTGATTTTTAAAAATCCCTCATTGTATTGACGTAATAACACTAACGACGGTCGCAATAAATATCAACATTTCTTTTAATGAAATGTTAACAAATAATATGGGTCCATTATTATAAATAAAATGTTGATATTAAATACTTATTAAGTATCTCTAATTAGATACTAATTACTATGAGGGTGCGATGGGTAAAATACGAGAGCATCGTAGCTTCATGATTAAGTAAAAAAGGTGTCGATTATCTTAAATATTAGGCTATTATATTAACTTCACAATAAATTTTTTGCTGTTATCATTTTAGTTTTATCAGAACTCTTCTAAATGGGAGAAAACATTTTCATGCAATGTTTTGATAATTAGTAAATGTCTATTTATGGTAAGTAGTGAGGATACATTTCGTTTTTGTTAAAATAATAATGAAAGTTATATAGTTTATTCAATAAAATCTATACATGCATTTGAAAAGACAGCGCGCGTTTGCATGTAGTGATGATTGCCTATGCGTTAACAACTGATAAAACTAATGGACTCATATGCTCTTATTAGCATCAACAACCGTTTATGATGAAGCCAAACACCACTTCTGTACTCAACTATGAGTAAATTATGTATGTATGTATAATATGTATGTGGTTACTCGGTATTAAATGAAGAAATTAACAAACATTTAAATAAGGTATTATTATACTCCTAGTTAGGAACGATTTAATAAAATCTAAGAAAATATACAGTAAAAGTGAAGATAATGTAACAATGGTGGGCAAATGCGACTTCGAGAGCCGCATGCGGCTCTTCACAGTGTCCAGTGCGACTCCCATAAAAGTTTAAGACTATATTTATTAGTACAGGACTTTAAGGGTTTTGTACTTTTAATTTAGGGGTTTTTGTTAAACGCTTTAAGGGGAAAAAATTATAAACGAATTTTATTACTAAAATTTTGAAAAAAAATTTTCTCTTTCATAATTCCATTTTTATAGGTATGTTATATTGATAGATACTGTTACTAGTTTTTTTTTTTTTTTTGTTAATTCTATGACTTTTTATAGAATATTAAAAACTGGATTACAGCTCCCTTTGGCCTCATTTGTGCCCACCCCTGTAATGTACGAGTAATGTATACGTATATAAAATATTTTCAATCTGAATAAAATTTTTTAAGAATAAAATCTATGGCATAAAACGAATCGACTTAATGTTGGTAAGTGGTTGCATATTGTTTTTAGATAGATACCTTAACGCGCCCCAATAACAACTTTACAATCGAATTTTCCATTTTATCACCAAGATTTAAAAATCATTATTCATCAATATTTAAATTTTATAGCTTCGCGATTAACTTTTAGTTAACAGTAGAGCCGAAATGATAAATTCCCCTCCCCGTGCTAAAATCATCTTTAAATATGTTGGAAAATTATAGTAACTATACAAAATTAAATGAATTACTATAAAATATGTTAAAACGGCGTCTCTATTGTTCGCCACTTTTATCGTGTGACATCTTTATCATACAGTGCTTGATGCCGGATTACCGTTCGCACCATCCACCCTACAACTCTCGATCAGTAGATAACATTGAAAAAAAGGTTATAATTTTCAAAACATTAGATTAAATCAACGGAAATTATTTGTTGGAGAAACCAAAAATATAACGTCTACTTATAATAGTAAAGTAATTAGGGATTCATGAAATGCCTAATGCAATGCCTTTACAAATTTTCACGAGTCGCCACTGTTAAGAGCATACTAAATTAATAATATTTATATTAATAAGATTACATATACAAGATATTTCTTGATTTAACGATCTTTTATTTTAAAAATATGTTCATTTCTTACGAAAATTTTTAATTAAAGGGGTAGGGGAGAGTAGATTTATTCTTATAATATGCCAAAATGAGGAGAGGGGAATTGAAAATTTGTTAATAACTAGTAATTACTAATTAAATATTATAAAAAGCATAAATTGTCTTAAAAAAGGCAACTAGTGAAACATAAATGTACATATAAATGCCTATACAAATCCAAACTAAATATTTTAATGGAGATAATAGAGCTTAAATAATAATCCTCCTTTTCAAAACTAAGAAATAACTAAACTTGATTATATTTATTTAGTTTAGAGCAGGGTTTCTTAAATTATGAATCGCGACCCTAAATAAGATCGCTTAAGCGAAATTTAAGTGAAATGTTGACATAAAATATAAATTTAATAACAAAGTAAAGGTACCTAGAGTAGGTACCTATTATATTTTTGTACCATTTGTAATGCTATATTTTAGTATGTTTTCAAACAATATTATTCAAAAACTTAACAAATATTACTATAAGATTAACGCAACATACGCCATACATAGGAGTATAAGTATGGTGAATTTGCCCACGGAAGATATTTAAACGATACTTGGAGGATGTGTAGGTGAGAAAACGCAAAATTTGTTAAAATCAGAAAAAAAATTTTTTTCTCAGGAACACGTGAATCGATTGATCTAAATTTTGGGTATGTTTTAGAAGGTGCTAATAGTCCAGTCAAATAACTCTTTAAATCGACATTCGTCCGGGGGGCTGATTTTTTGATACAACATAAAGATGGTTATTCCTAAGCAACTACTAAAAAATCAGCCCTCCAATTTTCTGGGAACTTGGGGAAAAATAAAAAAATAGAAAACTTATCGTTTAAATATCTTTCGGGGGCAAATTTACCATACTTATAGTATGGTAAATTAGTGCTAGAAGCAAATATTTTATGACTTACAAATTCTTTATGTTGCGTCTGAAGGGTTTCTTTTTAAAATAATTGAAAAATCTCTTTTTGAAATTTATATATAGTGCCAAGATATAATTTTACCCAACAATTAGTTTTGAATTTTATGAAAAAATTTTAAATATTCCTAATACCACTTGACCAATTTACTCATAAAATGTGTATATGCGGTATATGTATCAATAATAGGTTGCGTAGGTCAATTAAATGACATACTTTGTTTTAAATATAAACAAAACATTGTTTCAAATTGTCGTTAGAAACAAATTAGCGGTTAATTAAATCGTTGTAAAAACCGAATTTGTCGCGATAATACAAATTCTAATTCACTCCCCAATCTCTCCACTTGAAATCATCTACCTTCTTGTTAAGCCCTCGATAACGAATAATGCGTGAGGTCATTTCAATTCATATTGGACAAGCGGGAGTACAAATTGGAAACGCATGTTGGGAATTGTACTGCTTGGAACATGGAATTCAACCCGATGGTCAATTTCCTAGTGACAAGATAATCAATGGCGGTGACGATAGTTTTACAACATTCTTCAGCGAAACGGGAGCTGGAAAACATGTACCACGTGCTGTTATGGTAGACTTGGAACCTACGGTCGTTGACGAGGTTCGAACTGGAACTTATCGCCAACTATTCCACCCAGAGCAACTAATCACAGGCAAAGAAGATGCCGCGAATAACTATGCAAGAGGACACTATACGGTTGGTAAAGAAATTGTCGACATTGTACTTGATCGAATAAGGAAATTGGCTGATCAATGTACCGGATTGCAAGGATTCATGCTATTTCATTGTTTTGGTGGTGGAACTGGATCGGGATTCACGTCGCTATTAATGGAAAGACTTTCAGTTGATTATGGAAAAAAGGCCAAATTGGAATTTGCTATCTATCCAGCGCCGCGTATTTCAACCGCTGTCGTTGAGCCTTACAATGCCATTTTAACCACTCATACAACCTTAGAGCATTCTGATTGCGGTTTTATGGTTGACAATGAAGCGATTTATGACATATGTCGAAGAAATTTGGATATTGAACGACCCACTTACACAAATTTAAACCGTTTGATTGGTCAAATCGTTTCATCGATAACAGCTTCATTACGTTTCGATGGAGCGTTAAACGTGGATCTAACAGAGTTTCAAACTAATCTTGTACCATATCCAAGAATTCATTTTCCATTAGTGACCTACGCTCCTGTGATCTCTGCAGAAAAAGCGTACCACGAACAATTATCAGTTGCAGAATTGACCAATTCATGTTTCGAGCCTGCAAATCAAATGGTCAAATGTGATCCTCGTCATGGAAAATATATGGCTTGTTGTATGTTGTTTCGAGGGGATGTCGTACCGAAAGATGTGAATGCTTCTATTGCTACAATTAAAACGAAACGTTCGATTCAGTTTGTTGATTGGTGTCCAACTGGGTTTAAAGTGGGTATAAATTATCAGCCCCCAACTGTAGTACCTGGAGGTGACTTAGCCAAAGTACAACGTGCTGTTTGTATGCTAGCAAATACAACGGCTATTGCTGAAGCATGGGCTCGTCTTGACCATAAATTCGATTTAATGTATGCAAAACGAGCGTTTGTTCATTGGTATGTTGGGGAAGGTATGGAAGAAGGTGAATTTTCAGAGGCTCGCGAGGACATGGCGGCGCTTGAAAAGGATTACGAAGAAGTTGGACTTGATAGTGCTGGAGATGAAGAAGGTGGAGAAGAATATTAAGGTGGCATTTCTAATGATATCTCATTAAAAAATTTCTAAACAATGTATGCTTTAAGCAAATGTTTTTCAATAAAATTTCCATGTTGAAAATAAAAGTATGTTACACATATAGGTTGATATACATACGTCATATATCAAACGAAAAAAATCCTCATTGCAATTCAACAACCTAAAATGCTTTTCTAATTGAATTGAAACTAATTGGAAGACTAGAAAACGAAGTATTGTCACATTTAATTCAGTAGATACATATTGTCTCTTATTTGATCCTATAGTTCTGTTTTTTAAGGTTCGTACTCCTAAAAGTGGATTTTTAAAAAATAGTTAAAAATAGTACCTATGAGTCGTATAGGTAATGACAACTTCACTAAATTTACGAATCTCAAGGAATGCGATTATGCACATTACAACCTATTCGATCTATTCTATAATCTCTGAATGTAAACGGGTAAAATAAATAGCTACAATAATCTTATACCGGAATAATGAACGGTTTCCATGGGATAGTAAAACAAGTATGTATTCTATATATTCTATTACGCAATAGAGCCTTAACTCATTTTCCTTAAGAAGACTTTATCTACTTTTTACTTGGGAGATAATGTACTTTTCCCGTGGGATAGATATGTTTTTTGTTTATCACAGAGTTAAAGATTGATATAATTTTTGAAATGTGGTAGTTTGGGGAGAATGATATGGCTTACTTTTAACTTTTAAAGCTAGAATAATGCATAGTTCCCATGGGATGGCAAAACAATTATATCCTATAGGAACCGTACGTTTAAAAAATTTCGGTAAAGCTCGTGAAATAGAATTTTAACACATTTTCCTCAATAAGGCCTGACCAATTTAACACAATAACGAAAGAAATATCTACAAAGTTGAAATTAAAAAATTAACAATTTTTACTGGAATATAAATATGAATTTCAATTTAACACCCGATAAAATTAATAATGATTTTTTTTTAAATATTAGAATTTTTTCATCGTTCATTGTCGAAGATATTAATTAGAAGTAAACGTTTAAAAATAATAAACTAAACATTTCAAAATTTAACAATCACTTAACGGAACGAATTTTAATGAAGTTTTGCTAAAGATCCTGTAGGATAGCTACTAGTCTATTTTTTAAGGAAACATCCATTAATTACGTAAGGCGTTCAGGGGCTGATGGGGTCGAGCCGAATCTCATCTAATCTTACTTTGAGGAAAGGGAGGGTCTGGTAAGATGTCATGAGATTTGGCACAACCCGGATTGTTTTGGGAGAAACCCCATCCCGCAATCTAATGTGATATTTTTCAAAACGTTTGTTTTCTTTTAAAAAAAACGTGATGTTTGCAAGACCCTCCCTTTCCCCAAAGTAAGATTAGATGAGATTCGGCTGGACCCCAACGCCCCCTAAAAGCCTCGCGCAAATAATGGATGCCTCTAAAATAGCTGAATGGTTAAAAATGGCATTTAGTATAAAAGATTTTCAAGTCCTAAAGGAATACAGGTACTTTTTTAGTAAAAATAGTATAGAAGCTGCTGTAAGACAGCTAACATCTCTTTGTTGAAAAGTAGCTTTAGGGATTTTGATAAACTTTCTTTGAATCTAAAGTCTGAAAGTATCTATCATTGTTTTCTGTCAAAATAGATTAATTTTTAGATTTCGTTATGAAGGTAGGGAATCTTTAAATCAATCAGTTTAATTTAGAAACACTCAGCGAAGCGAGCGGGTATTAGCTAATCAACAAATAAATCAACAAACAACTAAAGCTTTTCAAATTATTCAAACGATTCAAATTCAAACAATAGCTAATTATAGGAATCTGTAAATATTTATAATCTATTTAGTTCCTTGTCGCCGTGTAGGTGGCTCTAGTTTTGACGCGTTAAATTGAGATACGAATGAAATCAAATGAAATGAACAGATCGCCGCCATTTTCCTAGCTGTGTTGTTTCTTAGTAATACGTGCAATTTGTTTTGTTTTTCATTCGCTAAACAGGACCTTTTAGTACGATTTGATATAGGACCTAAATTCCTCGAAAATGTCGCACGGAGGAAGTAGTCGTAGTGAATGTCGAATCTATGTCGGTAACTTGCCGCCGGATATTCGGACGAAGGATATTCAAGACTTGTTTTATAAATATGGTAAAGTAACATTTGTAGATTTAAAAAATCGCCGAGGACCTCCATTTGCGTTCGTCGAGTTTGAAAATGCCAGGTAGATATATTGCTTAGGTGTTAAATTTTCATTTGTTAAGTATTGTATTTGTAAATCAGGGATGCCGATGATGCAGTGCATGCTAGGGATGGATATGATTACGATGGTTATCGTTTACGTGTCGAGTTTCCACGGGGTGGTGGCCCGTCAGGATTTAGAGGTGGATATGGGGGTGGGGATCGTAGTGGACGAGGTTCGCGCGGACCTCCAGCAAGAAGATCACAGTTTAGAGTATTAGTTACAGGTAATTAGTGACCGGCTTTACTCGTTGAATGGGGTTGAAAATAATTTTTTCTTAGGTTTACCACCGTCCGGTTCATGGCAAGATCTTAAAGATCATATGCGAGAAGCTGGTGATGTTTGTTTTGCTGATTCATTTAAGGATGGATCGGGGGTTGTTGAATTTCTACGATATGAGGACATGAAATATGCAATCAAAAAGTTGGACGACTCGCGTTTCCGATCACATGAGGTACAAGGACATTTATTCAGAACGTTTATTTTTGCTTATCTATATGAAACAAGATAAGATAATTGTGATTTTAATGGCTTTGTTTAAATTTTCGTTTGAAGGGTGAAGTATCCTATATTCGTGTTAAAGAAGATAATGGTGGTAGCGGAGGCCGTTCCCGATCTAGGTCTTACTCTCCACCATCCCGACGCCGAGGTACACCAACGTATTCACCAGTACGAAGAGGCCATTCACGCTCACGCTCCAGGTCTCCATATTAGCAATCGAATACACGAAACGCTGTTAACAAGGCACGTGTATTATCCAAATACAACATTACAAATACATCATGTTAATAATTGAGCCGATCGGTTTGATATTAACCTTATTAATTTCACTTGAAGACTTTTTTTCTGTTTTCACTATTCATTTTTAGACAAGTCAATAATCAGTTCAATAGCGAACAACTAGCTGATAATAATCGCTCTATTTATGTGTAAATTGTATGAAATATGAGGTGTTTTAACTAAATTTACTGTAGATAAATATGCTTTGTTCCCGGTGAAAATAAAATCGTACGTGGAACGGTACAAAGTCATGCACAATATAGATGGGATTGTACTTGAATTACGTAATGGATTTAAAAGGAATTTTTGAATTTTCCATTCTTATATAAAAATGTACAAAATACTTAAACTCCCTCCTACCTCCTATATTGTACATAAATTTTCATTTAAGATCATGGTACAAGGCTTTCAATATATTTCTTAAACTCTTGATCGGCCTTAAAAATTTTACTGCTAGTTGAAGACTTAAATATCAAAAATAATCCATGATGTTTTTGTCCTTGTCTTATCAATACTATAACTAATAGTAGGTAATAAGGACCAATTTTCATGCGAAATATTTTTTATTTTTCTCGCCAACGTTTCGTCAGAATTTCTGACTGCCTCAGGGCTCAAAATTCAGTTATTTCACATTTGTCATAAATATAAAATATTTTTAATGACCCAATTGGTAAAACAGTAAAAATAATACAATTTTATACTCATTTATAAATCTTTTTTCATTTTTTTTTTTAAATTTTATATAAATATTTTAACCACCTATTGGCGCTGTAGTTAGAGCGCTTGCTCTCTCCGCTTCATGCGCCAAGTGGTTCTGGGTTCGATACCCGTTGAATCCTAGACTTAAGATCATAGACCTAAGATATAATTGACCAACAGAAATTCTCTGTGTTTA
Organism: Sisyra nigra; assembly: GCA_958496155.1. NCBI lineage: Eukaryota > Metazoa > Arthropoda > Insecta > Neuroptera > Sisyridae > Sisyra > Sisyra nigra. The sequence goes on along the minus strand of OY292316.1, from coordinate 35,639,371 downwards.
GACAGTCGTGATATGACCTTAGATGTTAAAGCAACTTAAAACACACAAAAAAATTATATTTATGACAAATGTGAAATAACTGAATTTTGAGCCCTGAGGAAGTGAGAAATTCTGACGAAACGATGGCGATGAAGTAAAGAATATTTCACATGAAATTGGTCCTTATTTTTTACCCACTATTAGTTGTAGTATCATATATAATGGTTAAGAGAAATTGCATTCCAAATTTACTTTTTAGTTTCTTTAACTATTAGGGGCCATCAATAAATTAAGTCACACGAAAATCATGATTTTTGACCCCTCCCACCCCCTTGTCACACAATGTCACACTTCGCCGACCCCTCCCTCCCCCTTTACGTGTGACGTCATTTATGGATGACCCGTTACATAATAAACGAAGTACTGTAATCGGATAAAATTTTCGATTTTGAGTTTTCACAAGATTTACGCATTTCGGGTTCCTTGAGTCTGAAAAAGTGATTTCTAAAAATTGGTCTGATTTGAAAACTTCATCCGAAATTCACCAACTTGGAGTTTTGCTTTCATACTTCATTTAGTTGTGCCGCGCAGTTTTTGTTTGGTATCGGTTAGCAGGACGTTCCACTTCCTAGGGTTTTTTTTTTTTTCAAAAACGGTTTCAACGCTTTTCTTTAAATTTGCTATGGTTATTAGACTCATCGAAGTCGGCATTTTTTATTGGGAAAATTTAAATAAAGAGGATTTTTGGGACGAAGGTGATTGAGTAAAACTAACGAAGCCTATCGGAGGGAATTACGTAACATTTAAATTTTTATAACTTTTCTTTTTTTTAACCAAATATTCGACTCCCACCCCTGTACCATAAAAAATGTATCTGGCTTTCTTCGCCCTCTTAAATTTGTCAAGTTATTTAAGTATGTTTCCTTGCCATAATTTTGTACTGCGCATGTCTTGTACTGTACAATGTACGGTTTTATTTTCATTGGAAACAAGTCTAATACTTTTTTTTAATGGAACACGAAAGAGTTAATTCAAATTATTTCTCTTTGTGTTCGATACAAATAACAAAACAAAAAAAATAATCGCAGGAATTAGCGCTAAACAAATCAATTAAATTGCAAGATTAATATATTTGTAAAATTGATAAACAATGTAAATTATTAATAATTAAGTATTTAAGAGAAAATCGTGTTTTTCGCTAGTTACATTTTTTTATTTTGTAAAAATGATGACGAATATATTAATTTTGTTCTGAATCTAAGACCTTTATGTGACGCTGTCTAAAATATATTTAATCAGAAAATCGAATTGTTTTACTATTTTATATAAGTACAACTTTTACAAGTATTTTATTTGTAAATTTTTTTTTTTTAAAAAACAGCAATAGCATTTTTATGTTTACTTTTTTTTTTTTTTTTAAATAAATATATAGTAACATGATATTTGATTACTTGAAATCGTTTTAATGTAATTATGATAATTTGTTGGTTCTATGACGGCGTCCAATGGTCGGTTTGCTTATAATTTAATTAGCCCTGTTCAAGTAGAAAATCAGAAATTTTCGTTTCGTTTTAATGTGATTTTGAAATGTGTAATGTGAGAAATTTCTGGTTTTGATTTCTTTGCTACGTAATTTTCATTTCATCCTTTTTTTTTATTTTGTCGTGATGCTCTACATTCCGAAATAAAAAAAAAATAATTTTTTAAAGAAATAGATCGTTATTAATTTAGATATTTTTGCTGTTTTCTAGGCGATTTTTCTTTCTTTTTTTTTAATATAATTACTTAACATATATTACATATAGCAATATTTGTTTTATTTTAACTTAAAATATAATGTCTCATATTGTGCCCATCATGTATAAATCCGGTATTAATGTATTTTTTTTCTGTTTGTTTTTGGGAGTCACATTGGATAAATATTTGGATTAAAAAATATAACATATCGGATTTTGGATTATTTAACAATAAAACCTACAAGAGGACAGTGACACTTTTTTTGGACATCGTTGGAACTAACTTATCGGAGGGACAGGATTTTATCGAAATTGTTAAAAAATTACTTCTGCACACTGATACTGAATCTTTTTGGATATGCAATAATATATTTGGATAATCTTGACCCTTCGATGGACTGTTCGCTGCGTTGGATAGGACATACATTATTTTGGATAGGACAAAATCGCGGACCTCTGGTATGAAGGTACGACTTGTATTGTACAGCGTCTTAGGACAGACAAATAGCTTTCTTCTTGTCCCATGCACACCGACTATGCAACTGCCACATGTGTAAGTTTCTGTTGATTTGCATCAACTGAATTTATCTGGTAGTTTAATTTTTTTAGTTTTACTTCTAAAAAATAAACAATGTACATACATATCATTCCTTCTCAATGCAACGCAGCTTATACAGAGGACTTAAAATTACATGCATTTGGTTTAACTTTTCCCTTTTTACATACTTAGGATTTAAAAAAAAAAAAATTTCTTGGGGTTAGCCTTGCTTTATTCTCTCTTAATTTTTCCTCTTATCTCCTTATATCTAACAAAATGACAATATTCTCCAACCAATTTTTACTAAGATTTGATACTAAGAAATACTACATTATTTTAAAACGAAAACAATGTAAGTATCCTCGATTAAATTTCCCTTCATTCAATTTAATCAATTAATTGATTAATTATTTAAAATTAGTGATTTCGTTATCGTGAAATAGTCGGTATTCGGTAATTAAAATTTTGAAAAGTATCAGGTCTTTTTGATGATTCTGTTTTTCATTGATATTCTTAATTTGTCAAAAAAAAAAAGCTTTTTCTCTCAGGTAATTACTTTTAAGTTTCCAATTTTCAGACTTTGATGGAAGAAGCGGATTTTGGTTGTTTGGAAAGTATTTGTGTCCATATTGTATAACTTTAGTGTGATTAACCAAATTCTATAAACATTTTATTTCAGATTTGATTTATAAAGCTTTTGTAAATTGGCTAATAAAGAGGTTTATAAAATCTATTGTGTTTTTATTACTTGAGGTGAGATGATAAAAGTTAGCAGCTTGCTTAGCATAAGAGCTTTGTTCGAAAGCTTGAGAGCTTGTTTCGAAGATCGAAATTATTGTACGGATTTAATCAGATTTGTTGTTTATGTAGTACAAATTGAATGCTCAGCATAACTACCCGGATATCAAATACATGTATAACACTTATAATAGCGAAGCCAAATTTACGGAACTGAAGTTAAAATTGTTTTAGCTCCTAATAGTTAACTTTAAAACTTGGATGGAGGGGACTTTTGGATTTCAAATTTTCACAGGAAATACACGTTTGGAGGTAACCAGAGTTCAAAAAACAGTTTTTAAACAAATGTGTGTGTTATAATATCGAAAGCTCTATCCGAAGTTTTTTTGGCTAAAATCGGCTTGTGTAGGAAATCCATCACCATATTCATGAATTTTCGAGTTTTTTCGAAACCGATTTTCTTTAAACTTACTATGATTAAATTAGATTTTTCGCTGACTTAAATATATCGTGGTCTAATTTATGTAATAAAATTCACATAAGGAAATTATGAACATAAATTTGAACAAAAGTTCAAACGTAGTTTTTGACATATTGCCCCGGAGGCCCCAGATACGTATTTCGATTGCCAAGCAAAGTTAAATGTTCTCAAAAAATGCAATAATTAACGTGTAAATTTTAATAAATTGCTCAAAATTTACATAAATACAATTCCACAAATATACAACTTTGAGCAATTTATTAAAATGTATACTTTAATTATTGCATTTTCTGCGAACATTGTAATGCATATTTTTATTTGCACCATCAGAAAGTAGAGATTTCAACGAACAAAAAGCCCACCGACTTTTTAGTAGATATTTTGACGTGAGAATTTTCGATTGAAAATCAGGGTGCTTTTTCAATATTAAGTCAAAATAAGGTGAAAAATAAATTTTTTAAATCAAGAAAATTACAGTGTGTTCGGGACATTAAAAAGTAAGTTTTTACCCTAATTTCATGATTTTTTTTTGTAAAAGAATAAAAAGAAATAAAAAACCAAAAACTTGGTTATTGTTATTTTTCACAAACATATTGAAGTTATGTGAAAAAAATGTTAGCACAAAAATTGTAGATCTTATTACCTACAACTTTGCCATTGAACTTGTAGTTTTGTCGGAAATCGAGATAAACCGTTTCTACCCTTAAAAACACCCCTCTTTTCCACTTTCCGACCTCAGATCGATCGTAATTTATTTTTCCTTTCATTTTTATTATATTTTCTTCCTTTTCTAATGGGTTTCATCCTACTATATTTTTTTCAGTTTTTACCATTTTCAAAGGCTCTGGCTCTGGTCTAAATACTATAAGTGCGCATTTAAAAATGAAATATAGCATACAAATGACGTCGATTTTACTTTTTTGGTACTACTATATAGTAAAGGAAGTATTGTAATCGGGTTGAGTTTTTCATTTCGAGTTTTCACCGAAAATACACGTTTTGAGGTCCCCTAAATCCAAAAAAGTCTTTTTTAGAGAAAATTTCTATTTGTCTGTGTGTGACAATGATATCGTATCGAAAGCTTTATTCGAATTTCACCAAATTTGGGATTTCACCCTCATAATACATCCAGTTGTGCTGCGAAGCTTTTCATTGAAATCGGTTGACAGAAACTTAAACTTTATTCTATGGGTTTTTCCAATTTTTTTTTGAAAACGACTTCAACAGAATTCCTTAAACTTGCCATATAGTTAAGGAGCGTTCATAAATTCTGTAAGGCGGTGGGGGGGAGTTTAGTCTTAATATTATGAATTCTTAATAACGGCAGGGGGTTAGAGAATTTGATTTTATGTGGAATTTTAAATTAGAAATGTTTCTAATTTCGCACTAAAAATTAGTTTGATTAAACAGTGTTATAATGGTTTTATAAATATGTTCATTTTTTTGGAAAATTTCTTATTAAGGACAGGGGGGAGAAGTTGTAATTTTGTGATGCCTTGCAATAGGCGGGGAGGCTACAATTTTTACTTGAAACATTTTCCTGGGAAAATTCAAATAAGGACGTTTATGGTGTTCAGGGTGGCTGTTCGTATATACTTAGAGGCTGTATGTATATAGTTCTCTTTATAAAGATATTTAAATATTATTGAATTTATAATTTTTTTATCCAATCGTGGACGTTATTTAGGTTCTTTTACCCTACAGCGAAGTTTATGTAAAATAAAGTACTGTGACGCGTGGTAGCAGATATTTTATTTCTATAATACGTAAACACGCCATTTTGTTACTCAGATTTTTTACGAAAAAATTTAAAGTAACAATGTCGATCTATGTAATTAGCTTTTTAATATCATATATTAAGAGTTACCTAAGAGACCTAATAAATTATTTAAAAATCTTAATAATATAAGGATATAATAAGGACTTACATATTTAATTTTTTCGTATTCAAGAAAAATTTGAAAGATGGAATCCAAACATCGAACACCAAGACAAACAACACTTCCAATAACGTTAACTGTTTGTTCATTGCAAAGTAAAATTTACAAGGAAAAATATACACGAAACACAAAAATAATTCACTTTCATTATTATTAACGGTTAAACATTGAATGGCTTTTAATCCTTTTTAGTTATTACTCAAAATCTTTAATGAGAGTTATCTGTAAAACATTTAGTAGCGTCTTGTACTAGCTTTAGTTTTTCATTCGCGTCATTATATGCACTTTAGTTTAACCGTTCTAACTTTGTTTAACCACCAAATATTTAATCAAATATTACAAAATATTATCAAGTTTTCGATTTTAAATATTTTTAATATTATTTCAATGACAAAATTAGTAAAGTCAATTATAAAACCGTAATAATTTAAGAAATTGCACGTTATTGTTGCAGTCCTCATTTCAAACAATTTACAACACTTCGTTTTACGACTACAGATGGCCCTCGTGTAAATTTTACTCCCTTCGTGAATCTTCGTCTTTGTTTGATTGTTCGGATTTTTCATGTTAGTACAAAAACGAGACAACTGGAGACGCTGCAGACAACCCAAATTAGTGTCACTTTGACAAAATTTAAATTCTAACCAAATAATTTTTCCTAAAATACTAAGAAATGTGGCCAGAAATCGCCAGTGCAAAAAACGAAAATCGTCACGAATTAGTTCTATCGGGGGCGCAGATATCCGAACGAATCGAAAACCATGGCTTAGACGCAAATATTTTCAATTTAACATCATTAAATTATTTAAATATCAGTGAAACATGCTTAAGTGTATTACCACCGAATATATCCTCGCTAATTAACATGCAAACTCTTGTTTTGCATTCAAATCAATTGGAATCGTTACCACTTTCGATTTGTAAGCTGAGCAAATTGAAAACTTTAGATGTTTCACGTAACAAATTAACTGCTTTGCCTGAAGAAATTGTCGAGCTCCAACAATTATCATTTTTAAATGCCAGTTCTAATATGATTGAAAGCCTCCCTAATATTTCAAAGAATGATAAGTTGTCTCTCCTCGACGTGGCCAACAATAAAATCAAGTCATTAGCCAATATTTGCACTGCCGAGTTGGTTCATTTGGCTGAGATCAAGATAAATAAAAATGAAATTGATGAGATACCAAATAACATTAAAGAGTTATCTGCTTTAAAAGTTTTCGATTTGTCTGATAATCAAATTAAAGTAGTACCATTTGAGTTGTCGGAGTGTAATAAATTAAAAGGTAAATATTATATTTTCTTAAGGGAAAAATTTGATTTTAATAGATTAATTTTTTAGAGCTGAATTTAAAGAATAATCCAATCATAGATAAACGTCTTGTTAAGTTAATAGACCAATGTCGTAGTAAGCAGGTGATTGACTACATAAAACAACATTGTGCTAAATCAGGAAGTGGCGAAGGCGCTGGAAAAGGGGGTAAAAAGGGTAAAAAAGCCCCTAATCGAAAGGATAGTGACAAATCAGACGCGGATATTGCAATTACTACAATAACTCACACATTATCCGTGTTACATGTAAACGATTCAGTTCCTAATGTTATAATCGATGAGGTTGTAAAGCAAGTGCGACCACACATTCTCTGTTGTCTTGTAACAGGAGTTCATTTCGATGAAAATACATTTAAAAAATTCATCCAAATCCAGACAAAACTTCACGATTCGATCTGTGCAAAACGAAATGCAGCTACGATTGCTACTCATGATTATTCGAAATTGGCACCTGGAAATTTGGTCTATACGGCAGCTCCTCCGAACCAATTGAAAATTCAACCTCTGATGCGAAATAAACAGTTTACGGGAGCTCAGCTTTTCGCACAATTACAAACCGAGGCTGAAAATCTTCGACTTGAGAAGAAACGGAACGCTTATTCTGGAATACACCGATATTTATACTTACTGGAAGGGAAATTAGTATATCCATGTTTGTTGGATAGTGAAAAACGGGTTATTTCCTTTCCTCCAATAACTAATAGCGACATTACAAAAGTAAGTATAAGGCAAATAGTGGAAGAAACCAAGGAAAAAAGGATACATGTCCATTTTTTGTAAATTTCAAAATTTTGGTCACTTTTATTAAATAAATTGTAAACTGGCCCACTTAGTAGAGAAGCGGTAAAATATCTAAGGTTACAAATTTCGCATTTTAGAAAATCTGAAGGTTATTTCAATAAATCCGGATTTTAGATCAGTGCATTTAGCCTTTAAAAAAATGGTAAAAAGTGAAAAAAATTATAGTAGAATAAAATCCATTGAAAACGGAAGAGAATATATTAAAAATGAAAGAAAAAATAAATTACGGTCGATCTGAGGTGGGGAAGTGGTAGGGGGTAAGGGTAGGAACGGTTTATCTTGATTTTCGACAAAACTACAAGTCCAATGGGAAAAAGTTAAATGGCAAAGTTGTAGATAATAAGTAGATCTACAACTTTTACGCCAGCACTTTTTTCACATAACTTCAAAATTTATGTGAAAAATTCCAATAATCCAGTTTTTGGTTTTTAATTTTTATCTTTTACACGAAAATTGGTGAAAACTTACCTTTTAATGTCCCAAACACACTGTATTTTTTTTTATTCAAATTTTAAAATATTAATTTTTCACCTTAAATTTTCTTTTGTAAAAGTTTAAAATTAAAAACCAAAAACTTGATAATTTGAATTTTTCACATAAATTTTGAGGTTATGTGAAAAAAAGTGTTAGCACAAAATTTGTAGACTACGTATTATCTACAACTTTGCCATTTAACTTTTTTCCATAGGACTTGTAGTTTTGTCGGAAATCAAGATAAACCGTTTTTATCCTTAATCCCCCCCCCCCCTTCCACTTCCCTACCTCATATCGATCGTAATTTATTTTTCTTTTCATTTTTGTTATATTCTCTTCCCATTCCAATGGGTTTCATTCTACTATAATTTTTTTTTTTGGTTCAAAAATTACCTACCCTAGTCTAGTTGTCAATTCAAATAATAAAGGTACTTCATCGGTAAAAAGATATCTTTAGTAGATCTTAAAGATAAACTTTTGTTTTATATAAAGTATAAATAGCCATCTTAATGATAACATTAAGATATCAGATACGATTCTAATCTACGAAACTAATATCTTGAGACGTTTTTTAAAACTCATCGAAAAGCTACCGCGAAGTTAAAATTGATACTAAAATTATAGTTCACCTGTTTGTTATTATGAAAAAATAACACATTTAAAAAAAATAGAAAAACAAAAAAAATTTTTTTTGAACAACAAATGTCCCCGCATTAGATTAAAACCCACTCGAGACATTTTTTGGAATGAAAAATTTTAACATAATGAGTGATTTTTTTTTATTTTTACTATTACTTCTCCATGTAACCATAGATAATATAACAATAATTATATTATTTCACTACTTTTACGAAATAAAATATATTTTGTAAGTGTGATGAATCTCACGGGGTAGAACAATTACAAGGTGAGCGGCCCCATACGGACCGCTTTTTGACCACCCCTGATTTAGATGAAAACTTACTCAAGTGAATATATATCATGTATATCTTTTTCTCTTGTACCTTTTACTTGCTGAGACTTCTGTTATTAATGATTTAATTGATGTTAAATTGTGTTAATTTTCAGATGTCCGAGACAACTACCTCGATATTTTTAGAAGTTACCAGTGCCACATCCCAAGGCGTTTGTCGTAAAGTGATGGATGTTCTTTTGTATGAAATGTTACTACTGGGAATCGGCGATAATGCCAAGGATGAGAACGGCGTTCAAATCAGTAATAAACTTCATACATTGACCGTACAACAAGTAAAGATCGTTGACTTGGAAGGAAACTTGAAAACGGTGTATCCAAGTAGAACAGATTTAATTTATGACGATAAAAATGTTACTGTTGTAAGGGAAGCTTAATTTGCTTTGTATAACGTTTCTTGAACTTGAAACAAAATGTCCATTTTTTGGCATAACATTGCTTTTTCATTGCTGTTTTTTTTATTAAAAATAAAATGAAATTTTTATTAATATGTTTGTTGGTTTATTTCAGTATCTTATAAATCCCTAAACCTGCAATTACTTAAAAAAATTAAATAAATATCAAGAAATTAAAAGAATTTTCTAAATATATCCTACATACAAGGGTGGGATTTTCCACGTTTTGTTTAAATAAAAATGTTTTTTTATTAGAAATAAAAAAGAAACGATCACCTATTGGCGCTGCGGTTAGAGCAATTGCTCTCGCCGCTTCATGCATCAAGTGTTTCTGGGTTCGATCCCCGTTGAATCCTAGACCTAAGTAAAAATTGACCAACAGAAATTCTCTATGCTTTTACAGTCGTGATATGACCTTAGATGTTAAAGCGACATAAAACACCCAAAAAAAACCTAAATTTTGAATTAATTACCCATAGCTTTAAATATATTTAACACATTATTGTGATAAAAATCACATTATTTTTAATATAAATAAAAAAAAATAAAAATTTGCTGTTTTAATTTTATAATTTCTAAATATAAAATTGAAAAATGACGTGATGTGTGACGTCACATCAGGGGGAGGGGGTTCACAAGTGTGACCCCCTGTGACAAAGACGAGGGAGGGGTTAAAACAAAATTTGATTTTAGACCTTGTTTTTTGACCGAAACGTAGTTCTTACAACACTGTTAAAACTAGTCAAAAACTCATGGTGAAAATATCTGCTGCGCCGCGTCACAGAACTTGGTTTTATATGACGCCGCTTCTTAAAAATAAAACCCAAGTTTGGTTAAAATAAAATGTTTCCTAATTTTTACGATAGGCTTTTTTAGTAAGTGTAAATTGAGTTTTGATTTTATTTTATACTAACTCCGACCCTCTTCCCCATAAATTCCTTTATTTGAATTTTAATAAGAAAAAATTTACAATAGAAGTTGTTGGCTCTGTTGATAACCATAGTAAGTTTGAAAAAATCCAAAAACACATCGAATAAATTAGGGCTTAGGTCACTTAGTGGCATGGTGGACTAGATAGTTGCCTTATACGCCAGTGGTCCTGGATTCGGATCCCAATGAAAGCCTGTGATGTTTTTTCTGGATTTCGGATTCGTCGGTCGCTAATGACCACAGTAGTTGATGCGATCTTAAATAAAACAAAAAATTAGGGCTCTCTGCTAACCAAAGCTTCGCGATGAAATATGATGGAAAAATTCCAAGTTTCCAAAAACTGCTTTTGCGGACTCAGGCAACTTCAAAACGTGTATTTTTAGTGAAAACTCGAAATCGAAAAGATTATACGATTATAATAATTCCTTTACTTAATATCCTTTAGTAAAAGAAAGTAAAATCCTGACTTCATTGAAACATGAATGTACCGGTTTCACAAATGAAGACAGGTCACCAATAATAATGGGCTAAGTGCCAAAAAAAATTAGTTTGGCCCGAAAAAGCAAGCTAAGTGCCATTGCCAACAACCTAATAGATACATTAACCTAGTACATTATTAGGTACTGATCATGGCATTTAGCCCGGGTTTTACGATTTAGGCAATGGCACATTAGCTTGCTTTTTCGGGTCTAACTCAAAATTTTTGATGTCTAGTCTTCAAATAGGGAACACAATTTAAAGATGTTGTAAGTTTCAGCCTTCTATCAATTCTAAAAATTAAAAAAAATGTTAACTAATTAAAATACTATTGGGGTAGCACTATGTTATCTACAAACAAAAAAAAAAAATAAAAAAGCGATACCATTCATAACATTGTAAATAATATATCTATATTATTTTAAACATTTACACAAATAACAGGGCATTCCTATTATATTTCATTTAAGAAAAATAATTAGTAAATAAACGTTTTTTTTTTAAACTGAACTGTTCGAAATGAAAATATAAATGGATAATGTATTTATTTAATAATATCCAAGAAAAAAATCAATACAATTGGATGATTGTTACAAATGAAATTTATTATAAATATTGAAAACGTTTTGAACAAACTTAATATTCCTTTTTGCTTTTGAAACAAAAGAGATTTTTGAAAAATAGAATTACGTAGATTTTATCATTAAATAGGAAATAAATTTATTACATATATTTTAGTTTAATCATTATTGGTATATTTGAAAATAATCTTATCATAGTTTTAACTTTGCTTCTTTCTAATCATTTTTTCGTTAATTTTATACATAACACTTTATAACTTTGGTGCCATCACATTTTCCTTATAACTTTCTTTTTTTTTAATCTCAACAATTTTTTATAAAACCCCTTCAATCATCCAATTCAACATTCTTCTTCGTTTAGATTCTCAATGTTTATACAACTATTTCAAAACAAATCTTAAGATAACTTAATTATTAGTTTTTATTCATGATTTAAAAATCAATGTTTAATTTGGATACTTTTGTGAAGCAATCTTTTTTTGTAGGCCAATTAGTAAGAGAATTAAAATTTTTAAATCATGGATAAAAAGTTAAAACAATAAATAGTTTTCGGTTCAGTTTTTTTTTTAAAGGGGGAAATATTTTTGTCTGTATTCACGTAAGTAACTATCTTAAAGTATATTTTCCTTCTAGTAGTTATCTTGATACGACAAAAATATTTTTACATGATATTACATTTATTTTTATTTATTTACATATTTTACAATTAATGAGTTTATAAATGTGCCATTTTGGGTATTTTCGCAATTTAAAAAATAACATATAATTTTAACAGAAATAATTTTTTTTTTACATAAGAATTAAGATATACATAAGCTTTATTTATATAATATAATATATATTATCTTTTTAAATATATGAGTTACATAAATTTTATCTATTTAAAAGCTCGCTCTATTTGATAATTCCGATTATGAAAATAATGTTTCTTTGAAAGAAAATAAATGATAGAAGTTCAGTCATAAAACTAATTTAATCGAAAAATCAGCATAGTATTGATATGTGTACGATTTATAATTTTTTTATTCATGCCAATTATAAATATCAAGCGGCAGTTTGAAGAAATTAGTTGGTTATGAAAAATAATAACTAAAACTTTAAAGCATTTTAAGCTTTGGGTATTAATTATAAGGAAGTGTTTCCGTGGCCGTAGATGGTTCCCTAATATTTTATTAATCGTCGCCAGCACCTATAGTACTGCATAAAATGGCGACTACTGGTAACGATTATAAAATACCAGGTTGCCATTGTTGGGTAACGGAGACAGCCCCTAAACATAATTTTAGTATGGATCTCGACAGTAAACCATTACTTGATAAGATGAGATTATTTTTGAGCTACAATTTGGTCACAAGTCATTTCAGAATTCATTTCAAAATAGTAAAAAAAATAGCTTCCCTAATGAAAATATTAACATTTAAAATAAATAGACCTGCATGTTGTTTATTTTCGACGTGAATTTGCAAATCTTTGGTTTAAAAATGACTCATGTATCATGAAAATAATAGTAGAGATACTTGGAAGTGGTTACATTATAACTGAGTAGATGTACAAGATAGCATTGGAAGTAATTTATATTAATAATTATATATTTATTTTAATGAACAATTATTGCAATAAAATAACGTGAAAAAATTATTTAAAAATTTTTTTTCGAGTGTATCTTATTGAAATTTGAAAATTTTATGATGAAATCATTTTGACTTGATAAAACCAACTTTTTAAAAGAAAAACTGAAACAAGTTTCTTTGATATTTTGAATTAAAAATATTTCTTTCATCAATTGTGTTATTTAGGCGACTCTTAAGTTATGCTATTTGTTAAATTCAATGATGGGTTATTCAATAATGATGTAGACTTCAACTAAATACCACTAAATAACGTAAATAATTCCCATGAAATGATTTTAGAGGTCTTTATTTTTTAATCGAGAAAATTTTTTGAACAGACGAACCTGATCTTGACAAAGGGACGTAATGTTACGTTATGCATGTTGAACAATATATGTTGTATTAAATTAAAAAAAAAAACAGTATATGCGATAACATGTACCGTATTACTCTAAGCAGTAATATTGCACCACTATTGCTAGGGTGGCTAAGATCTCGTCAAAACAGGAATTAAAATTTTTTTACTAAAATTTAATATTAATAAATCGTTGAACTACAAAAACTAATTCTTCGAAATGATTTATGAATTATTTACGTTATTCAATATTTTTTTTTATAAATTACAGACTTTGTACCCATTGTACATATATATCGTACATATTTTCTCGAATATAATATTAATGATATAATAACACCGTTTATTTAAAATTTAAGTATCACCAATAATCATTTCAAAGAAAATGTTTTAACTGATATTTATGATAATGTTCTTTATAAAAATGTCAAATAAAATAACATTATTGTAACTGTTAATAAAATTTTGAAAAGTTTATAACTTAACAAATTACAATATCAGATAATACCTTTGAAATGAGTTTACAGGTTTGTTCTAGATGAAAATAAAACCATACATTGTACGGTTTAGGTCATGCGCAATATAATAAATTTACCATAATAATTAAATATTGTGCATGACTTGTAACTCAGAATGTACAGTTCCGTTTTCATTTGGAACAAATCTATAATAAACTAAGAGCCGGGAAATGCCCTGACCTACGTCATACATGGTGGTCAGAATTACAAAAAATTTATCTTTTTCTTGAATATGTCGCACATTCTTCAAATAACTTTTGAAAAATCAATCGAAAACCACATTATATACCTATGTGATATTTGTATTTCTTACATCGTTTTTTATAAACTTTTCTTAATTGCAATCTTTTCATTTATTTATTTACAAATTCCTTGATAATCTTTAAAATATTCCTCGACTTTCTGGAATTCTCTGACCACTAGATATCATGGTATAAAAGCTGAAAATTTCTTTGCACATTGTTTCCAATAAAGGTTATTATGGAGTTACTGTGACGTTTAGGGAATACCGGGGGTTATCTTCTACGTTGGTGATCATAGTAAATATGGCAGATAGCATATTGAAACAGTGTATAAAATTTGTATCTAAAATTGACTGAGTATCAAGCGAAATTTTTTCTAGTTTGTTATAAGTTTTTTTTTATTAACGCGTTATGGAACGTAATTAAAGCATTTGGCAATGTAATGCGATTTTTAGTACTGATTTTTAGTATTTCCAGCTTTTATAATACGTCTTATGTAAAATTTTTCTCTGTAATTTTTTTGTAATAAAATTATAAATTACAGGTCACACAATTAATCAATTCAAGTGGATTTCAATATTTTGCTAATTATCTAAAATTTGAGAAGCGACATTATTAACCATTAACATTAAATTTAGCATAAATAGCATATCATTTTAACACATGGATATCGGTAATACTTAAATTGAAAATAAATCTTAATTTAGAAGAAAAAAATATTTTACATAAATTATCATTAAAAAGGCATAATTAAAGAAATAAATTTAAGTGCTGACAAACTAAGTTAGTAATTCAATTTATGGATTTCTCTTTTAAATTTCACTCGTTTCATTGGTCTCAAACATTTGGTTCCATTTAAAAATAACACACATGTAAACTGCGATAATATATTTAAGAATTTAATTTTTTTTTTGAGACATGTCAATACTATAGTGATACATTGAGAATTTATAATATTGAGTAAATATTTTTTTTAATATGAAGCAATTGCAGTTTACCGCGCATTTACTTATTAGTAATAGCATAGTAATTAGTACGATTTAAAAAAACAGTCCCGGTTTATTTATAATATTTAAGATAATAAATATGCACTTTATTTTAAACATTTTTTTTTTAATTTCATTTAAGAAACGTTTTGATTTTTTAAATGTTTATTTCACTTTTTACAAAACAATAAATTTTTTTTAAATATTTTTTTTATTGTCTGAATGCACTTTCGTGTTATTTTTAAAATATGTATTTGCTTTTTGATGATTAAAATTATTTTAACGTCACAATTAACTTACACACAATATTTAATATTACATAATATTTCATACATATATAATATATTTAGTATTTTTAATTCTATTTTATACGTTTTTTTTATACAATATGAATCCGACTATGTTCATTGTTTGCATCAGATGTGCAATTGAAAGCATCCTCCGTTTTAAACATAAATCTTTGCAAAATTTTTAATATGTAAATAATTAAACACTATAATTAATATAGCAATTTGTTGTAACAATTTATTTGCAAGAGATCTTAATGAAAATATTTATATTTTTTATATCAACAACTAAAGAAAGCATATTCATAGTATTTTTTTTTCGTTTTTCTTTACTCATAATATAATAATGATCTGTTACATTTTACGGCTTAATATTACAAGAAAATTAATTCATGAATATTATTTTTAAATTAATAAAATTAACACCAGAATTAATTCAACTAACTATACTATGAACTAAAAATTAGACAATCTTTGTAATCTAACTTATTGCAATTGGAATTTGAGAATGAATTTTTTTACTAAATAAAACTATTTGATGAAACTTTGACAAAATACAAATTTAAATCAATTAAATCTAACATAATTTGTCGCTATAATGATTATTCTGACTTTGAATATGCTTCTTATAATATATGTATTTAATATAATATGCATTTTTAAATATATTTTTTACTATATTATTTAAAATTTGAAAATAAAGAAAATAAATAACGTCAGAAAAAAAAATATATCGTGGGCCAACAAAAATATATCTTCAACAAAATTAAAACAAGGTATTTAATCTTTAATAATATAAAATACGTTAGTTGTATTTTTTTTTTCGTTTTTTTTTTTAATGTAGCAGATTGCGATTTTTCCTTTTATACTTATCTGGTTGTATTTATTTTTTTACATATATTTTTTTAGCTTAATCGGTATCCATTTTTGAGTGCCAGTAAACCACGTTTCGTCCACTTACTTTTTCGTTCATTAGATCATCCCATGCTAAAACAAAAATGTATAAATTAACTTCATATATATATTGTAATCGTTGAAGTGTAAATAAAAAAATTATCGTTTTATGTTGAAAATAATAGGAATTTTGTATAACCGAGGACATCATTGCATTTATTATGAAACAGAAAATTAATTTTAAGCATAATTGAGTACAAAAAATGGAAAAGGATGTAAGTACCACAAACTAAAATTTTCAATATTCAAATAAATGTGTATTAAATATGTGATTATTATATGTAATTATTGAACTTCGAACTGCTCTTGAAACTAGTAGAAATTTTTCTGACACTTGCAACCTTTCTCCTTTCATAACTCTTAGCTTATACAACCCTTTTCACTAAAACAGTCATTTTTTAATTTTTGGCATTTACAACCTATTCCATTTTTTGTACTCAATTTATGGTTAAGAGTTTATGATTGGATAAAATCCAAAATTATAACTTTTTTTTTAAATAAAAAGGTTTTGTTTCAAAAAATTGCTCCTTAAATGCTTTTTCCGAATCCACAATTGCTCCAAGTGTATAGTTAGTAGTTATTTTATTTTATTTTTTTTTTTTTTTTTGGTGTTTTAAGTCGTTTTTAACGTCGAAGGTAATATCACGACTGTTTAAACACAAAGAATTTCTGTTGGTCAATTTTATCTTAGGCTTAGGATCTTAAGTCTAGGATTCAACGGGGATCGAACCCAGAACTACTTGACGCATGAAGCGGAGAGAACAATTGCTCTAACCACAGCGCCAATAGGTGGTATGGTAGTTAATTAGTAATTAAATTTTTTTAAAATTTGTAAACTCAAAATTTAAAATCGCTATAAAATTTAAAATATTCACTTTTGTAAGTTTTTTTTTTCAAAAAATTGCTCCTTAAATTCTCTTTTCGAATCCATAATTGCTCCAGGTGTATAGTAAATAGTTAATAAGTAATTCAATTTTTAAAAAATTTGCAAACTAAAAATTATAATCGCTTAAAAATTCAAAATAATCAATTTTTTAAAGTTTTTTTTTTCTTAGAATCTCCCAGTCTGCTCTATTAACTACGCAAATAATTGATTAATAATGCATTTTTTTTAACTATTTATACATGTATTGTTGCACGATGACGTCATCAACTGTCGTTGGATCTTATGAAAACTGAATTATAGGTGACCATCCGTACTGTTTTTTAAGACGCTGTCCTTTTTTAAGCAATTTATTTGTAGGTAGTTTTTCAATGAAATTTAAGCTGTACTTAATATTTTTTCTATTTGCAAGAGTAACTACTTATTAACATTTTGTTACTAATAATAATAAGTGTATAGTTCAGTGGTGCGCAAACTATTTTCATTTGCGACCCCCATTTTTTTTTAATTTTCGCGACTCATGTACAGTAGACGTTTTTTAATCGTCAACTTAATTAAAATTCAATTATTTCCTTTGAAGTTTTTCCTTTCTACTTGGGTGGAAAAGGAGTAGGATTTGAGATCGTGTTTAAAGCTGTTCTTGGTAACGATTTTCAATTGAATTTTTATTTTAGCTGGCTATATTTTTTACTTTCATATCAAGTTCTTTAAATTTGGCGACCCTGAAAAATTATCTCGCGACCCCTCAGTTTCGGCTGAATATGGCCCATATTATATGGCCATTGTTTTGTTGTAACCGATTTCGTGTTAATAAACGTATTAATATTTTTTATAGGTTTTTTTTTGCTCCTTGTCCTGTTTTTTGATACAAAAATAATAAAATATAAAAACGATCACCGTAATCATTATAGACCATAGTACTGCCTCATGGTACAACAATACATGTATAAATAATTTTAAAAAAATAATTATTAATTACAGTATAAATCGTTTATAACGACACCGGCTATAATGAACAATCGGTTGTAATGTACAAAACCTTCGGGTCCCGTGAAATGTCTTAGATAAGACGATACATGCGATACATATCTGTTATAGTGAATATCGCTTATAACGAACGAAATTTGACGGTCCCCTGAAGCTTGTTTAAACGATTTCTACTGTATATTGCAAAAATATAATCAATTATTTGCGTAATTAATAGAACAGATTGAGAGCTTCTAAGAAAAAAAAACTTAAAAAATTGATTATTTTGGATTTTAAAGCGATTATAATTTTTAGTTTACAACTTTTAAAAAATTGAATTACTTATTAACTATTTTACTATACACCTGGAGCAATTATGAATTCGAAAAGAGAATTTTAGGAGGAATATTTTGAAAAAAAAAATATTTAAAAACGTTATTATTTGGATTTGATAGCGATTTTAATTTTTTAGTTTGCAAATTTAAAAAAATTGATATTATACTAGTTAACTATACACATGGAGCAATTGCGTATTCCAAAAGAGCATTTAAGGAGAAATTAAAAAAAAACACTTTTAAAAGAAAGTGTTACTTAATTTTGGATTTTATAACGATTTTAATTATTGAATTTCCAAATATTTCAAAAATTAATTATTAATTAACTAATAACTACACTCTTGGAGTAATTGCGGATTCATGATGGAGCATTTAAGGAGCATTTTTTAGCATATAGTTTAGTTAAAAAAAATAAATGTTCTACGCTAACGTTTTCCTGGTGAAATTTCGTTTTGTAATTTTTTTTTGTTGATACACCTTGGGTGATATAAAACTTTATGCGCGGTGTGTGTTGAAAAATTTAACATAAAACGGGGTCTCGGAAATAAAAAATGAGAATTCTTAACTCTTTGAGAGAAAGGAGGAGTTTATAGTCTCAAATTAAATAACACTTTCATATTAAATAAGAGAAAATAAAACGTACCTAAAGCAACAAACGAAATGATTTTATCCTGATTGTATCCAACAGAACGTGTAAATTGCGTAAGTGGAGAAACATAACGAGCACCGAAATCCTGACAAGTCCTTAACGTTTGCGGCTCGAAGGTCTGTTGCAAATTATCCGGAATTTCACCGATATTATTTTCTCCATTAACCATCTCCGGCTGTTCTGGCATCAAATCTTCCATCAACAATGTTTCATTAATCTCAAAACCAAATGTAATTCCCGTCGAATTGTTATCAGTATCATTGAGAATAATAACGGCCGGTCTCGACGAACCATTATTCCCTTTTCGATGGCTTTTCGTTTCCGCTGCATTGTGGCTGGGTTTCCTCTCGGCATTCACCTTATGATTATTCTGTAAAATTAACTCGTAACGTTCCTGACTAGCGTCATTTGGAGAATTAGACATTTTTCTATCGTTATCACAGCCTTTTGGTGTAGTCATTGGAATTTCACAATTACTACCACTATTGTTTTTTAATTTATTTTTATTATTTGAAACATTTGTTTTATCACCGTTCCCGGATTTCTTATTCTTTATATCTATTTTGCTTAGTACAGTCTTTTCCAGAGCGGGATACTGATCCTGCAATATCCTACTGTTCGGTGGAGATGTCACCAACGCAATATCAACTTTGTTGTTTTTTAACTTAAATTTAATTTTTGCTTCACTTAAATGTTTCGCTTCGATTTCCGACACAGGAGTAAACATTTTATCGTATTTACAACTTAGATTATCGTTTGGATAATTGTCTATTATTAAATCGGGGAAATTGTAATTGTTTAAGTGTACTGCGTTCGATTGATTTACGCACTTGGGTGTTGTAACCGTTTTACTAGAGTTATTACTATTATTATTGAAATTTTGTATACTGTTATCATTGTTGCTAATGTTAGTGCTAGTTACGTTAGTACTAATGTTATTGTTACTTGTATTTGTTGTTACACTGGGCCACTTGTCAGCATTTTTAATATCAACACCGTAATTATTCGAACATGTATTTGGCGTAGTGTTGGCGATTTTTGCAATATCCGCGTAAGATGCTTGGGGCGTACCACCGCTCGAGGTGGATACTTGTTGAACACACATTTTCGTGGAAGTTGACTCCACGGGTAAAGAATGCACTGAGTCTAGATCACTAGAGTCGTTACTTTTATCCGATGGTGGCATTGAGCTGGTTGATTTTCGTCGATGATCAGGCGAAGAATTGGGAAATTTGTTCAGATACAAAATGTCACTATCACAATGATCATGGGCTTGAAACTTCGATTGGTTGTCCCGTTGATAGTAGTTATTGCGTCTGTTATCCTCGTGAAATAAATTGCCACGACCACTAGCACTTGCCCGTTTTTTACTTTTCTTTTTCTTAGTAACTACGTGAAACTCGGATGATTCAACAAGAGACGCATCAACGCACACATCCGCTATTGGTTCTGTTAAATTTGAATCTGCTGTGTTGAGTTTTACAACGGGTTCCTTGTCTTTGTTGAAATTGTTCGTTTGTTCCTCGTCCTCGTCGTCTTTGGAACGGTCCGAGAAAAATTTATCATCGAACGTAGCTTGCTTTTTGGCCGGTCGTCGAGAACCTGGTTTCTCTTCAGGCGCCGAGGTCAAGTCCTCCAATTTACTCTTTGAAATTTCTTCCAAAGAATTTGACTTTTTCAACTTTTCCGAGCGATCTTTGCCTTTTCGATCGGTTGAACGTTTCTTTCCACCACGTTCTGAATCGCCTTTGTTACTTTTATGAAACGATTTATTTTCTTGGCGTTCCTTATTTTCGATAAAGCTAACTAAATCTTCGAGACTTTTGTCGCCACAGTAACCGCTCAATTGCTTGTGATCAACAATTGTAACGTTTCGTTCGGTTTTTTGTTTGGATTTTTGCTTTTTTCTTAGTTCGTGGCCGCTTGATTGTGTTGACGAATTCAGACTATTTGCATTCTCGTCCACCGATTTCTGAAAATGAATTTATGATTAGTTTCTTATCTATGTAGTTATCGAAACGTGTAAGTTCAGATAAAAGTAAAAATAAATTTAACACTTGTCTAAAATAAATTTTTTATCATTAAAATTTTACTATTGATAATGTAACTAATTTTTAAAGAAAATTTATAGATAAACCAGACGTGTCATAAGGCACTTACTTCAATTACTTTATTAATCATTAACGTTAGGTTTTAATTTTTATTTGCCAAAAATATTAAATAATTAGTTCCATTCTTTGAGTTCTAGACCAGTAACCACCAACTTTTTTGAGAAAAGGAGTTGATTTTTTTAAAACTTTCACAGCGGATCAGTCTTAGATTTATCAATAGACTATAAAGGCCGCGGTCTGGGGGCGGCAAAAATTTTAATTGTGGGTGAAATTGGCGTTTAGCGTCGTAATTATTTACTCACAAACAGTTCATTTAGGTGTCAAAAATCAAAATGGCTGTCGTTTATTTCTTCTACCGTATATTTTATAAAACACTAGTTGATCCCCGCTCGCTTCGCTGAGTATATCTAAATTTAACTTATTGATTAAAAGACTTCCTACCTTCATAGCGAAATATAATATAGATACTTAGTAAAAAGTAGATCAAGTCTTATTAAGGAAATTGAGCTAAGCCTCTATTTCGTGAACTTTAACGAAACTCCTTTAAAATATACGGTTCTTATAGAAAACAATTGTTTTGTTTTCCCATGGAAAGCGTTCATTATTCCGATATTAGAAATAACCTATATCATTCTCTGACCCCTAAACTACCACATTGCAAAAAAGGAAGTTACTCTTTTGCTCTGTAAAAAATATATCTATCCTACGGGAACCATACATTTTTTCTGGATATAAAGTAGACTATTGTTTCACCGGATTATAATCTATATCTATGCCAAATTTCATCCCGACCGATATTTCAGTACTTTTTGAGTGAAAGAGCAACAAACATCCATTTTAACAAACTTTCGTGTTTATAATAGGTTTCTTCCAGACGTTTGAGCAAAACACGTCCACGTAAGACAAAGAGCAAGGCACACTGACCAAGAAACAAGAGTGAGTGAAGAAACGCTCCAGCCCTCGGCCGCTTGGCCGCAACAGGCCGAGATCCGATCTATGAACGTACATTTTTATGACTATAGCTCGCCCGGGCACTGTTTTGAAAGTGTTTAAACATCGCAAAACCAGTTTTAAATTAGGGTGAAGCCCTTGCTTCATGATTTTCACTCACTCTTGTCTCTTGATTAATGTGTCTTACTCTTTGTCATTCAATGGACGTGTTTCAACATCATCAAATGTACAAGTGGAACAAACCTAATATTAGTAAAAAATAGGTTCTCACTACAAAATTGCAAAGATAAGATTTTTGTTGTTGTTAGTTGTTTTGATATTTAAGGTCATATCACGACTGTCTAAACACAGAAAATTAGGTAATGTTGGCTTTTAGTCTTAAAAGTTGGGGTAATGGCACATAATGCACCTACCGGATATTAATATAAAAGGCTCTTCTCAAAAACAAAACGACAAATCAAAAAAATTTATTATTGCTGTCAAGAATTCACCAGGAATCGAACTGAGTACCACTGATGCGTGGAGCGGATGTTAACAGATCTAACCGCTGTGTCACTAATTAGACTGGAATATTAATACATTAGCAATATTTGCCAAGATTCTAATATTGTATCGACTTTTGTGTTTTCGTAGATTCGATTTGATGTCGGTTCCATATAGATTTTGTGAAAATAAAACGAAAATCGAGAGTAAATTATTCAATAAATTGCTCGATTTTTGGCGTAGAAAAAATAAATTTTAAGTGATATAATTGGCAAAGTTAATTATTAAAATTGTTTTAGTGTTTTGTAAGTTGACTTTTAAGTTTCACAGAATTATGTGCGTGTGTCAAAATATGTTAAACATAAAAACTTTAAGTATTTCAAGTTTATCTTTTGTATTCATAGAGTCGAGAAATAGGACAATTGAAAGAATTTAACTTAAAATTTTAACTTTAAAAGAAAATGCAGACTTAATGCCTGAATTTACTTGGTATTTAAATATTAATATTTGATTTGAGTTGGACTTAATTTTAAACCAAATTTAAGTTAGGTAACTTGAAAGAAGTCAAGCAGTAAGTACGTAAATATCCCGTTTTCTGCGCTTTTCAGAATTTTTTTGGTTGTTTGTCAAGTTGTAGAGCAGAAAATTTACTACAAGTTTGGTTTTAGCAAAATTGTTAAATTTTTATGCATTTAAACGTTTTTGAGATAGAATGGTACGGGATAGGTCGCGTGTATATAAACGTTAACTCCTACATAATATTTCTAAATACAATTAGCAATGATTAGTTTGTGTGTAAAAATGCAGTTTTAAGAGGTATCTTTAGAGTATGTTTAAGTTCCAAAAGTTTTTTCACTGATAAAATAAACATTGACTTGTTTAATTTGATTAAGTATTATCCACGACGCTGACGCTTCAAAATCTCAAAAAAAAGTTAAACATATATAATTCCATAGGAATGATTAAACTCGACGGCGACGCGACGGACGGTACGCTCACGACGCGTTAAAGTAGAATTTACTTCAACTTTTGACGCTGCCAAATGTCAATTGTGTATCTGTCATTTTAAAAATGTGTACTACACTAATACTGAAAAAAATTGATAAATTAAAATGAATTTTGGGGAAAAATTAATTGAATTGGTGAAATATAATAAAATAGTATAAGCTTCAAGAGGATATCAAAATATAAGGCAAGTATAAAATTAAAACCAAAAAAGTGAAAGAAAATGGCGGAAATTTTAAATGAAACTGTTTATTTAATATAATTTTTAAATTATACCCTATAATTTTTATTAATTTATAAAAATTTCAAAATTGCAGAAGCCAGCAGCGACGTTTTGAGATTGCCTACCCAGCAAATTTTTAAAGCGTTCTGAGCGTTTTTGACATATTGAAGCGCAGGCGTCGTGGGCGTTACCGTTGAGATTGCCTAAGGGGTTAATCTCATTACAACTGTAGAATTTTAATTGCTTGTTAATGAGACTTGGTATAATATTGCTTTATTTACTCACCGACGTGGTGTAATAAAGACGTTTGGACACCCCTGTTAGATCGTCACCATACAGAATATAATTTTACAATAAAAATATAAATATCTATATAAAAGTGTTTCAAAATAATTTTTTTTTGACGAATTAAGTGTATTGGAAACCGGATAATGACTGGTTTAGCCGCTTCATAATTATTTAAATTAAGAAAAGAAATGCCAAAATTCACAATTAATTGCATAAAGAAATTAAGTAATCGCGTTAAATTAAAAAGAGTTCGTTTTAATTTTTATGTACTACATCTAACTATAAAAGTTAAGCGATGATTAAGATTTTTGATCAAAGTGATTATTACCTTTTCAAACTCTTTGTTGCGCTGAAGTGAAATTGGATTAATGGGAAACTGGGAAAAATCAATCACACTTGGGAAGGTGTACTGTTGTACGCGAGATTGTCCACTGATTAGTTCTTTTGTTAGTGCCAAGTTCCTATTTGAGTTTTCTAACACCGACAGAACGGATGTATAGTCATTTTGTAGTTGTAAGGTCTTTGCCTCAAAATCATTCGTATTTTTTCTCTGTTCAAAAAACGTAACATTTGTGTCGACTTCATTGTTTTTTCTCGTATCAGATATTTCTAAGCTAGCTCTAGATGTGTAATGCATGGGAACGCGAGCTATTTGTGATATAACCTGGAGCTCAGTTCCGTTTTCCTTGTAACATTCCTTCATTTCAATGTTATTGTCATGGAAACTAACATTGTTATTGGAGCTGTCCGTTGACGTGATCGTATCATCTGGTTCGGTTTTGGTTGTGTCTGATGTTTTGAATTCCTGTGGAACGTTCGATAGTGCGTTGGCAGCCTGAACATGATTCGTTTCCATAGTGGTGCTGATGGTCGGTGTTTCAAATGTGATTTTGTCCACGGGATCAATGTTGCACGAAGGAAGTGATCCACCTTCCCGTTGTCGAGCACTCACTGATGATTTTTTACGTGTTTTTTTGCTTGATGTATGCTCACAATCGGCTTGGTATAGATTTTGCAACGATCCTCCGTGACTATTGCGTTCGGCGGCTGAAGGATCTTTTGAATGTTTATTTTTATTTCGTTGCGAATACGCGGTATTGTAATGGCGAACTACTTGAGAACCCGATGCATTTGTAGCACGTTGATTTCTTTCATCCGCTTCAGCATCCTGGAGCAGTTCCTGAAAATTGATTACTAAATTAAGTAACGGAAATTATATACTAGAGTTTGAAAAATTTACCCTAAATAAGGTACTTTTTCCATAACGATCTCTGGGACATTTGTAGTTTAGAGCTTCTTCAAGAAGATCCCTTACTTGTCCGTAGTCTAACTCCGAAATATCTTTGTCCTAGAAACAAAATAAATAAAAAATTAATTACAAGGATATTATTTGAAAAAGTCCAAGGTAAAAATTATACGTTATTTTGTCAACTCTAACGGCTATTAATTTTTCTAGTCTACAATTTTCTTGCTTATAAAAATGAAAATTGTAGTTTTCTTAGAAAAAATATTTATATATTAAAGTAATCGAAGCAGGACGTTTTGGCGCCACTGAAGTTTTAAATGGGAAACCGGAAGTTGATACCAAAAAAAAACCCCCGCAGTGTCTTAAGACCCGGTACAATGAAGCAAAACCCCCCGCGGGAAAACGTCCTGCACCAAAACGTCACGTACCATAAAGTAATTTCGTATTTGGATCTCAATTAGAAAATTTGATTTTTAGAATATTGATATTTACAACTTTTATAATTTGTAAAGTTGACAAACTTAAATCCAGTATTAAGTAGAAATATTTTTTCCCTATATCTTCCTGTTACTCCTCTCTCACTCGGCACACTTCATTTCACCAATTATGGCAAGCAGTGAGCATAAGAAAATAGAAAGTGAAGAGAGAGAAATTAGAATTAAAGATTTTGGCACCTCCTCTGGCAATAGTTCACGTCTTCAAGTTTGGAAACCTCTGACTTAAAAACATAATTGGAAAATGGAACGAATTGCAATGCTTTGAAAAGCACCACATTTGGCTTGTGAAGCTGCCTTTAAATTAGTTTATAACTTATTTATTCATGACTGTACGAGTGACTATACAAAATAAACCAATATGAAATCAACTTAACAAAATCAGCTTACTTAATGTAAGTAGCAGAACGATTTTCGAGAGTTTCATTAAAAATATTTAACACATAAAATACATTGGGTATACCTAAAGATTAATTCAGTTAAAGATAGTGAACTCTTAAATGAACGTCTTAGGAAAAAATAAAAACAGGAGCTTCCTCTACTTGCATGTAGATTAAGGGTTTTAAAATAAGTATTTGGAAAAATTGATAATTTAGGGGCAAGACTCAAAAAATGGAAAACTTTCAACACATTTGAGTCCCCCCTTAGGGGTGGTAAAGAAGTAGTAAGCAAATACTATAATCGGTTACTTAAATACTTCACACAGAAGTATGTTGATTATCTAATTGTACATGCTAAAATCGATTTTATGCTTTTTTGAATTAGTATTGGAATTCCTGGAAAGTAGAGATAATCATTTGCGACACAATTTAACTAACTCAAAAAATGATGTAGCTTATGTAAAAATTTATTTGTTAAATTTAACGAAACTAATTTGAAATTACAAGGGGCCCAATTAAATTTAATGAAAATTAAAAGAGTAATATATGCGATTGTTGCAAAACTTTTTCTGTACAAACAAAACTTGGGAAGAGAATGTTTCGAGTTTCCAAATCTTTCGAAATTGCAAAATAAAGATAAAGATTAGCTTGTCTACTATCAACACTTACGGGCCTTTCATTCAGCCCTGAACTAAAGATTTATAATACTTTTTCAAGAAAATGTTTTTTTAAATTGTTATTTATATAGTAGGTAATTACATGGCTTTCTTACTTGGGGGTCCATAGGCAAGTTTTGACAATAAAAGGGGCTCAAGGGTCGAAAAAGTTTAGGAATCACTGGACTAGTTTATAAAAATGTTATTAACTTATTATTTACTCAAAAATCGTGTAAAAATATCTTGGATACCGTTTCATTAAGTAAGAATTTTTTATACTTATTTGTAATCAATTTAATATGATATTAAAGTTAAACAAAATTCACTGAATAATATAGAGGTACTATATTATTAAATTTCGAAGACTTTTTCTAGGAACATATAAATTCACTTATTATTTTGATAAGTTTTTCTTGTTAGAACAAATATTGACATATATTATGCTTACACTGTTGCGATACACAAATAAAAATATTGATTATTCATTTCTTATTAAACATAATAAAAATGAATGCCTTGTGAATTTTCATATGAACAAATGGATTTTTGAAAACATTATGATATTATATTATGTTTTTGGTAATATTTGAATTGAAAATAATATGGTCTTTTTATCTATAAGAGAGATTAGGCACTTGCGGACGTTTGTATTTTGATAAAATTTGAGCAAAAATAATTTAGTCCTGCTTATTACTTATATACATATATCTAAATCGGATGTTTATAAATATTTGTAAGTGACGCATTGCATAGCGATGCTGACGTCACAATACATTTCCTTTTGTATCCTATTTTTCCACTTGGATAATTCCCAATTTCATACATTTAAAAAAAAAACATATTCCTATTGTGATTCACTTAAAGTTTAACTTTGGATCATTTACATTTTAAGACTTATTGTTTGATATTATTAATTATATTAATTATTCTTTTAATTCTATTTAATAATATTACTAACAAATTAAAATAAAATTAATATTATACAAATAAAAGGTCGTTTATGGAAATAAAATTTTTATGAAAAATGTTGTCTGATACATAGTAAAAAACGGTTCTGAACGGAAACTGAAAAAACCGAACTATTTGTTCGTATTAAAGAAAAACGGAAAAATTGTATAGAATGCTATTAACAGTATTTTGTATGTCCGTTGTAATTAATAATTAAATACTACTTTCAAAATTTTACTGGCAAAAATAAATTTAACAGGATAGTAAATAAAAATATCTGCTGCGAGGCGTCACAGTACTTTCATTTATGAAACTAGCTGTTGGTTAAAAGAAATATAAGCACTTTATATCTAAACATATAAACAGAACAATAATATGCATACAACCTATGTAATGTAGGATATATACAAATTCCTAAGCTTCACCCCAGAACCGTCCTTATTCGAATTTTCTCAGGAAAAAGTTTCAAATAAAAGTTGTAGCCACTAATGAGTCTTAGAACAATAATAAGTTTAAAGAAAATCATTAGAGCCGCTTTCTAAAAAAAAATGAAAAAGCTCAAAAACTCCTAGAATAAAGCAGAGCTTTCGGTTAACCGATTTCAACCAAAAGCTTCGCGACACAACTAGATACATATATGCAGGCTAAATTCGAAGTTTGGTGAAATTCGGATAAAGCTTTCGATACGATATGGCTGTCACACACAGACATGTTTCTAAAAACTTTTTTGGACTCAGGGGACCTCAAACATGTATTTTCAGTAAAAGCTCGAATTCAAAAATTCGACCCGATTACAACACTTCCTTTACTATATAAGTATATAGTAGTAAAAGAAAGTAAAAATAAAAATTATTGTTTGAATCGAGTTTGATTTGATTTAAAATTAAATTTAGAATAGGTAACTTGAAAATGAAATCAAGTAGTGAATCCTTAGACTAATGATTCTCAACCTATTTTCTTGGTGCGATATACAACAACTACAAAATTAAGCAGCACACTGACAATAAGATAATTTTAAAACAATTTTACTTATTAATATACCGTTTAAAAACTTTATTATACTACTAATTTTACTAGGGATACCCACTTGACGTAAATATCTGTTGCGACGCGTCACATAATTTTCTTTTCTATAAAACTCGCTGTAGTTTAAAAACCCACAACTAGATAAAGAGAATAATATATGAAAATCTAAAAAAAAGAATTATATGCATACAACAGCCATATCCTCCAATTCTCTCCCACAGAACAAGTTTTATTTGAATTTTCCCAGGAAAAAGTTTTGAATAAAAGTTGTAGGCTTTGATGATTCTAATAACTAGCAAGTTTAAAGAAAACCGTTGGAGCCGTTTAAAAAAAATGAAAAACCAAAAACTCATAGAATAAAGTGGGGGTTCCTGTCAACCGATTTCAACCAAAAGCTTCGCGGCACAACTAGATGTAATATTAGGCAAAATTCCAATTTTGGTGAATTTCGAATTAAGTTCTCGATACGATATTGCTATCATACACAGACACACATACAGACATATTTTTAAAAAACCACTTTTTTGGGCTTAGGGGGACCACAAAACGTATATCTTCAGTGAAAGTTATAAATCGAAAATTCAACCCGATTATAATACTTGAGTAGCCCAGAATCAAAGTCGGTCAATTTTTATCAAAATTGAGATTTTGATGGATTATTATTCTTCACAATGAGCTGCATTATGGTGATATTGAAATAATATCAAAAAAAGCTACCTAACGGGTAAATCTTGCTTTGAAAGTACGCCTTAGAATCAAAATCGGACATTTACAGGAAATTGTAGTATCAAAGTCGGACAATTACTCTGCGGCCAATGAGAACGCTTATTTTGGTCACGTGGTAGCTCCAGAAATGAATATGACGAGATATGTACCATACACTTCATAAGAAATTATGTGATTCATCTAAGACCAATAAAGGAAATAGTACTATACACATATTGATGCATGAAGTGAGAAAGACAATTTTCAACAAAATCTTTCTCTCTTCATACATCAAAATGTGTATAGCACTGTTTCATTCATAACTCCCATTATTTCTTATGTAGTGCATACATTTTTTATGAGGTATCTTGTTGCTTTGCATAGATTTTTTTAAATGTTTTAAAAGTTAATGAGTTAAAAGTGTTTAAGTGATCAGCAATGGATAGTAAAGTGAAAGTGGCGAAATGACACCAGAAAGTGCTAGAAAAAGGAAGTTTCGGTTTTAGGTATGCCAAGAATAGATAAACTCAGCACGTGTCTGGAAACAGAGGAAGCTATCACCGTATCAAAGCCTGCTGGGCAGTTACATTTCCAAATGAAACAAACAAGAAAGCAAGTTAAGAAAAACGTGGTAAAATGTAAAAGGTTTATTCTAAAAAGATCGACAAAAAACAATATTTTAGTTCGAGGAGAAATAGCCTACAATATTGACACAGGGAAGAAAAATAATCTGTAATAAGGGGAAAAATATAAGTATGATCAACCCGAAGCAGATCTCGGTAGGAGTGAAAGTAAAAAGTGCAAAAATAGCTGACATCAAGAAGCTCATTCAGAAACATTTTGGAGTAACTTGGAGAAAAATCGAGTCATAGAGGTGTTATGAAAATGTGATCGAGAGCAGCAAGGAAACGCTTTCCGAACGAAGAAATTGAAGATTGCGAGTGTTTTCCCGATCATGGGGAAGAAGAATATAAACTATTAACTTGTTAATTGTACCTTGAAATTAAATAATCAATAATCAATAAAAAAAACTTATTCTAAGGCCTTTTTTGTTTTTCGTATATTCTGATCTTTAAGTTTCAAAAACGGCCAAAAGCCAATCTTAGTTTCAAAATGCTTTAGGGCTTAAAATTAATAATGTCATGCTATGAAACTTGCTGGAATTAGTAATGAGAATGCCGACGACAGATTAAGAAAGGAAAAAATAGAAGAAAGTTTGAAGAATTTTCCGCTACAAAAAATTTGCTTTCCTGAAAAAAAGTGTTTTGGCGATTAGCCGTCTTTGATTCTGAGCTACTCACTTCTTCATTGTAGTAGTAAAAGAAAATAAAAATGGATTAAAATCAAGTCAAACTCAAGTTTAATGCTAATATTTAAATGTCAAGTTAAAGCAAGCATTGAATCTGCAAGTTATAAGTTCGGCTAGTTCATTTCAAAACTTAAATATTAAACTCGATCCATTGCACAAAATACCCGAATATTTGACTTAATAAATCCTCAATTTCAACTGTAATATAAAATAATTAATATACTTCAAAAACAATTAGAAGTAGTAGAAAACCGATTTCTTGTATCAGAAGTACCTACGTACGAAATAGTTTTTACTATTGGCATTTCTAAAATTTGGTGACATACTTCAAGTGCTATATATACTATAAGTGCCGTGGCATAGTGATTGAAAATCACTGCCGTAGACACACTAAAAACTACTAAACAGCAGATACTAATACCTCTTAATTTCAACTACATAATTGCACTAATCAATTTATTAAAAAGTCAAACAAATTGTAAGTACTTTTTAAGAAAAGTTTAAGTAAAATTGAGCATACAGACAGAGAACAACGGTAATAACGAATATTTTCGTATTAAATAATAGTACATACTCATTTAGATCCATAGTAGTACTTCGTATTAAGCGAATGTCATGAAAATTTAAAATTTCATCTAAAGCATTGTAATTATAAACTTTTCGCTCTAACACACTAATCACAAATTTTCTATTACCAAAAATGGGTAAAGAAGGATAATAGATAAAGAAATTATTTAAATCAGGACACATTTATATACAACAATAACCACTAAACAACTGGTACTAATATTTCTAAAATTGGGGCACTTATGAACTCATTAGGAATATTTAAAAAAAATAAGATTTTTACAAGAGTATCCCCAAAATTTTAAGTAAAAATTGGTCTGATAGATAAACTGTAGAAAACAATTATAACGAAACTGAAGGAATCAAAATATTTTGTTGTACTACACGAATTTTATAAAAGAAAACAATAGAAACAGAATAATACATAATCAAATTGTTTGTTATATATTATTTTGTATAAACCGAATTTCTTCTTAAGCGTTTTTGTTATAAACGTTTTTCAAAAGTAATTAATAATTAAAATACCACTCACAATTTTTTTATTTGCAAAAATAGATAAGGTAGGATAATAGGTAATGAAATTATTCACATCAGGATACATTTCATTGAGATTTGATACACACTAAAAACCACTAAACAACTGATGTTAACACCTCTAAAATTCAGCAACTAATGAACTAATCAACATAATAAAAAAAATTTTCAAGAACTGTCCCCACTCTTTTCTTTAAAAGAAAGAAATATTTATTTTAGAATAGCAATACGACAAATATGAGACAAAGACATTATTTATATGTCTCACAAAAGGACAAAATAGTTATTGTATCTTTCTCGGTAGTTATTTGATTAATTTAATCAACTATGTTTATCCATTTTTATTTCACGATGTTATGGATTCAAATATTGAATCATTAAAATATTTCTGATTATTGAATAAATAAAAAAACAATTTAACTACCACAATTACTATAAATGGCCATAAGCATGACCGATTAGAGGCGAATAAATAAACTAACTCAATATCTTTGATTTTATAATTAATTTTCTGAGGAATTAAAAACGCTTATTTTATCATTTCTTAGAGTTTGAACGATTTTAGTTCGGGTGTACAGCAGACTTCCGCGATAATTAACTTCACTTTATGTAGCTTAAATTTCATTACAATGGAATTTTTTTTTTTTTCGTATTACACGTAAGAAATATTTTTCGCCAAGTTATGAACCGAATTGATAAATCTTTTTAAAACATAGCACCACTGGTAGTTATTAAAACTACTTTGGACCATTGTCCTGATGGCCAATAAAAAAAATAAATATTTTAAAAAAACTACGTAAGTGATACATGACTCGATTTCTTTTGAATCGCGTGCCATATTCTTTTAAAAAAGGGTGTTGTAGAGACTAAAGCTGTTAATAAGAAATATGTTGATTATGAATCAATTTTCTCTACTATAATCTGTTTCATACGTGTGCAACTGTATTTTTTAAAATTAAAGTTTATTTCAAGTCGCTCAACGTCATTATAGCCTAAGATCCGGCCGCATGATTGCTACACATATATAAAAATATTGCTACACTCATAATGCAGCTTAATCATTTATATATCAAATTAAAGCTCTTTTTTTCTGTGCATGATGATATATGATATAATAGGTTTATTCCAAACTAGAGTTTGGAACGGGCGGGCCTCAAGCCCAAAACCCGACGGGCTTTTCATGAATTTTGAGGCCCGAAGCCTAAAGCCCGACGAGTTTCGGGCTTATATTTCTCGATAATTCCTTGCAAAAAATTTTTTAATAACAATACCAATTGTATAATACCATGTTACAAAAACTTCAATTGATTTGGCAACAATACTTAAAATGTCTCTTTCCTTCTACAAGCGATTCACTTATTCGATCGTTATAAAAAATTACGACAAGAATTTTCACTATCAAAAAATAATAATGCTATAACCGATAATTTAGCGCATTTATTTGATGCTATTAGCACCTATAAAAAATTAAATTTCGCCGACTTTGGACTTATAATTATTGTATTTCACAAATAAAAAGAACCTTGAAAGGACCTATAAATTGCGGTCAATTCGGGACTACTTTGTAAATCAGCACGAAATTGTCCTCGAAAACACTTCAATTTGATCCACTGATGACGAACGCATGGCGTTTGAAATATGTATCTGGAGATACAAAATTAACAATTTGGATTTTTCGGTTTGTGATTTTTTACATTTATTTTTACTTAAATTTATAATTTGTCTTGTGAATTTTTGTGAATTGTATTTGTGAAATATAATAGCTATTAGCACCATTAAACCAGCATCAATTGACGCAGAAAGATCATTTTCTGCTGTAAACAAATTCTGTACAAAATTACGTTCCAAATTATCATATAAGTCTTTAAGTACTATTAATAAGTACTACTTTATATACATACAAGTACTCTTGTATTCTTAAAATACTTTTTCATTAGTAAAGATATTTAAATAAAGAAATTATATTGATTAATATTGTTATGAAACATTACTTTAATTATTTTTTTAATACTACAGGCGAGCTCAAAAGCCCGGAAAAATCTTAGGGCATGAATGTATCGGGTTTTCCAAACATCCAGCTATGACGATGCACACACACGACCAACAGACAAAAGCACGACACATTGACCAAGAGATAAGAGTGAGTGAAGAACTATTTCAGCAGGTTCATTCCGTGCGAACATCCAGCCCCATCCAGCAGTTAGCAGTCAGAATAGCCATTTACGTACATTTTCGTGTAACGGCGTGAGGAGCGCCTTTATGGACACTGTTTTGGCGATATTTATGCACTTGTGCCTTTCGACCCTCGGCTTAAGCTGAAACAGTTTTTCACTCTCTTGTCTCCTGGTCAATGTTGTCTTGCTCTTTGTCTGTTGGTCAATGTTTGAACATCACCAAAAGGACGATTGGAACAAACCTAATATGATGATATAAGGGTGCCAATTTAAAACCTTGATTGGCTGTTATCTGCTTAAGTCACGATGACCTTACTTCATAGTAGTCAATCATTGCTATTCGTGTTGGAAATGTTGCTTAGATCAGCGGTTTTCAAACTGTGAGATGCGAATTGTTGTCAGAAAAGGCGGCTTATGAATTTTTTTTATACGAGTATATTATAATATCGTCGACCTATAAGTGATACCTACCTCGTAAGTAACAAAAATTCCCATTAGAGGTTCGGTAACCATTTTATTCATAAAAAATAACCCCATCGATGTAGTGACATGTGTCAGACGAAAAGAAAAAGCATAAAAACATAAATTATATAATACGACATTTCCCTACATCGATGAGGTTATTTTTTATGAATAAAATGGTTACAAAACCTCTAAAAAGAATTTTTGACACTTACGAGGTCTCACATATATATTGACGATATGCAGGTTTTATTATTTAATACGTGTTTATTTATTTTTTTTTTTTTAGAGGAGCGTAGTAGCATAAAGTTTGGAAACTACTGGTTGAGATACATTTTCAGTTTAATGCCATAACGTAGGTCTAGAACATTAGTTCTTAACCTTGTTGGAAGTACTGAAACCCACCAATTTCACATGCACATTCACCGAACCCTTCTTAATTAAAAAAAAAAATGCTATTTTCAAATTCAAAACACAGGAATATAAACATATATCTTTTATGAGTCGAGTATGTGTCGTGATATCCGCCGAACCCCTGAGATTGAGTCACCGAATCCCTAGGGTTCGATCGAACCCAGGTTAAGAGCCACTGGTCTAGAATCTAGATCCAGTGAGCCCACAATGTCAAATTACGTAATATGAATGCAAACATTTCATAACGAAGGAATATTCGGTTACCTAACTGTTACGTAGTATGGCGGTGTGTTTTCATTGGATAGTTTACGAGCTTTAAAGTCTATATGCTTTTTGAATCGAAGTATGAATAAACAATATTATGCAGACCTCTTAAATTTTAAAAAGAATTGCTTTAAACAATCCACATTTTGCACACTAAGCGTAGAATTAAAAAATAATCGTTAACAAAATTATTCATGAAATTAAAAAAAAATGCAAATTGAAACATTTTTAACGGAATTTGAAGATATCAAGAAAATTTAGTTAAATGTTTTTTTTTTTATTTCGTTAAAGTAAATAAAGAATATGGTCTGACACTGACATCATCATCAAAAAAATCGTAGCTAAGTGAATTTAATATTTTGCCTTGAATTATTCTTTTGATAATAATCAATATAAAAAGAACAAACAAAAAAAAATCAAGAAATCGCATTTACTGTTACTATCTCCACTGATAATTTACACTCATTTAAATATTTATTTTTTTCTATATTAGTCTTTAAATAAATAATTTGATATGTTTTTATTTTAAATTTTTATTCTCATACAAATAAAAGTCGTAACTTGGCTAAACCTTAATGAACCATTGGAAATTGGATTTAAACTATTTTATCTAAAAGAAACGAATTCACTGCTTTATGCAATTAATTTGTAATTGAAATAATAGTTGATTGGATTGACACATTTTTCAACTAATGAAAGACAAAGATACGTAGTTTTTCTTTTGTAATGGAAATAGTTTAAATTTTCATTAGATAACTCGAAGATAAACGTTTTATAATTGCTCAAAAAGCTCAATCTTAAATGTAATAATAATAACGTTGCTAATTTAATTTTTTGGTCATTAGAAAAACCTTGACTTATATAAAGTTTGTTCTAAAATCTTAAGTCTTAGATTATCCTGGTTTGATTAAATACAAAAAAAAAAATTAAGTATAGTGCTTATAATTAATTAGTTTACGAATCGAAAATATTCCTAATTATCGGTATAGAAATCCTTCAAAATTCTAGTTGTTCTAATTTTCGTTTACTTTAAAAACGAATTGATGACCTTAATTGTTGCAAATAGAGCTGAAGTAATCGTTAAAATATTTCTCGAAGTTAAGAGTTCCAATTGTATGATATTTTAACACAGATGAATGTTGTTCTCTTGTTACCATAGTGAACAAAGGACCTCAAACTTGTTTGGTCTAGCACCCCCTTTACAGAAAAATAGTTTGTTAAATGAAATGAAAAGTAAACACAAATTAATCCTTACTAAATAAATAAAAAAAAAAGATAAATATAAACAAAAAAGCAAAGCATTTATTTGATGAGAATTTCAACCCATATTTATTCACTAGTGTACATTTTATAGTTATTTTATGTTGTGGTTTAATTAAGTGAAATAAAATATTTTGATATCTTTATTTAGTGTTACTGCCAATTATGATTTTTAATAATTTCTAAGAATCATAACTAAGGCTTGGGCACGTGCATACACATTTTACTTTTAAAGCTAATAAAATTCGGAAATTATCAAATATAACTATAATAAACAGTATGTACTCAGTTGGATATCTTACAATAAAATAAACACTTTATGAATTGGTCAAATTGTATGATAATAATTTCCGCTCATGAAAATAATCATCTTCAGTTCGCTTACGATGATTTATTTCACTACGATATCGTGAGTAGGTGTGAAATTGAAAGCTATAGTTGTCTGAAAATATTTCAACTAATTATTACACTATTAAATCAGTAGTAAGCAGCTATTTACAAGTAGTAAAAAAACCAACTGTTGCTTTATTCTAACATTAAAAATCCAAGTTATACAATTTTATTTATAGATAATCAATTACTGTAAAATTTCGTTTTGATTTATATTATTATTATTATTGTGTTAAATTATTGTCGTTTAATACCGGAAATGCTTTAATTTAAATGTAATATTAAAGTTTTGAGAAAGTATTCAATAGTAATTACTAACAAAATCATATGGTTGATTTCAATTAATTTAAGTGTGTGGGTGGAAAATAATTTTTGTTGCAATAATAATTAACTTGAAATATCAGAAAAGTTCTTCAAAACTTTACACAAAGGTTGGTTTTTTAATTATTAAATTACAATTATAAATTTTTTATTTTTTTTATTTTATTTTTTTATTTACTACCAAAAGTAGTTTTTAGAAAAGTGTCTGTGTATTTGTGTGTGTTTGATAGTGATATCGTGTCGAAAGTTTTATTCGAATTTCATCAAACTTGGAATTTTACCTTCGTATTACATTGTGTCGTGAAGCTTTCGGTTGAAATCGGTTGACCGGAAGCTTAACTATATTCTATGGGTTTTTTAACTTTTTCAATTTTTCGATTTTCTTTAAATTTGTTAAAGTTCTTAGTTTTATTAATGAATCTTTTATTTGAAACTTTTCTTGAGAAAATTAAGGTAAAAATGATTCTGGGGTTAAAGTTGTAAATTCGTATATTTACTTATAGAGGCTGTATACACGTATAGTTCCATTTATACATATACTTATTTATTTATTTTTCTATTTAAATATATTTTAACCAATCAAGGGTTTTATTTATGTTCTTTTCACCAACAGTTTTATGTTAAAAAAAACTACTGTGACGCGTCGTAGCAGAAATTTCCATTAATGCACTTATGATGGTAATTTTTTATTATGATACCTACATACCTCCTACATACAATTAACATTAGGTACATTTACATTGTTAGGTATACTGTAAACCATATTATATTAAAACATTCGATATGACGTAATACCAACTCTCATTAACGAAACTGTACGTCATTTTAGACCGCTATTATAAACATTAACTTTATTTGTCTTCAAACACAATACTGAATTAATATTTCATACACACAATGTGATTCTTATAAATGTGTTTGTTTGTTGTAATTGTCTAGCACGTGTTATTTAGGTACTGTACCCACGACAGTTTCCAACCAAATATTCGTAAAGCTGTGCTATTTTATTGTTTTATTTTACTCCCCGTTTAACTAAAACTTTTTGTAATGCAACTAATGGCTACCTATGATTTCGTAAACGTTACTTTAATAAAATATGTAACTCTGGATATGAAGAAAGAAACGCCAAAATCGCCTTACCGGTAGCAAAAGCGCACTTTTCGAGTATTTTACTATAAAAATTAAGTAAAGAAACTGCACTAAGTATAAAGATAATTAAATGAAATATTAATAAACGAGACCATTTCTTTAGAGATTTTTTTGAAATTGTAAACAATTGTTTTCAACCCTCAAATGAACGAATGAAGAAACTACGGAAGCAAAAATGCGTCACTAATTGATAATTGTGAGAATAGAATTTTAGAAAAGAGATATTTTAGGAAAAAAAAACTTAAAAAATACAAAACTCTTAAAATTAAAACTGCAAAAATGATACATCCTTTCATACTGTGACCACAGTCCACTTAGGAATAACACTTGAAAAAATCATGATATAATTTTCAATGGTTTAGCCACCCGGTTTAGCTGTCAGTCAATCTACTCTTTTATATTCGGAGATAAATTGCCCGATCCCTTCGCTGTATAGAGTCTACTTTGTATACGAAATGTTTTATTGTACGTATAAGTAATGTATACTATATTCGTATGTACACTGAAAAAGGTTACTTTTGATGATATGTCATCAGAACTTGTTTTTAATTAATACATACTCTAATATTCAAGTGTATTACAAAGCTATTGAAACATTATTGCAATTAAAGTTTATCATGAGTTCCATAGGGATTATCCGATATCTCTTAAAATTGGGGGGGGGGGGGCAAATAAACTTAGACATTTTATTAAGATAAACATTGAGTAAGAAAACACGTAGTTGGCGGACATCGAACAATTTTTTTTGTAAAATCAAAATGTACTAGAAATGTAAAAATACTTGTCAGGGTAGGGGTAAAAAATTTTTCCCGATCGATTCATCACATATCGATTTCATAGATTTATTAATATGAAAATAATTAACCGAAATTCAGTGAATTTTTTTTACAAAAGCAAGCCAAGTCCCTGTATAAATAACAAAACCATTTTCGGATCTAAATGTTTATTTAGTTTTTCATCATTAATCCATTGGAAAGTCGCAAACATGACGAATAGAAACATTAAATTATTTTAAAATGTGAGATTTTATCCATTATTCACATCATTGACATAAAAACTTTTTTCAAGTTTCACTAAACGCAGATATTTATTTTAATAGCTTTTTTTATCGCCCTCATATGAAATTAAGCATAATAATAATAATCATAAATTTAGTGAGTTAAAAAAGACAATTTGAGCCAACAATATATAATAGAATTCGCTTACAATGACCTCCAAGTGACCTGAATTTATCAGTCGTATATTCGTTAAACCATTTTTTTTTCTTTTTATAAATACCATATACTATATGAATATAGAAAACATATAATACATTTTTAATAATTCTCAATAAGTAACATGATAGTTCAAAAATAATATTGAAGTATATTGTTACCGAATTAAAATAATGAACATTTCAAGTTTCTTTGACGATCGATTTGAGCTAATAATAGATAGAAAATTATTTATAAATACCAAAGTTATTGTTTTCAAAGTATAAGTTTCGACTGATGTAATCGTACTTATATGAGACTAGATCCATAGATGGAATACTGTATGTGGATGTAAATTATAATTGAAGCCAGATGTAAGTCAAGGTGTTTTACTGCATCTAATATTTTTATTATTGTGAATCTAGATTTATTACTATTTTCACTTGGAAACAACGCTATAACATTTTCTCATCTTGTTGCCCGTTTTCTTAATGTATAAAATATGAAGAAAAAAAAACTATGCTTAAAAATTTAAAAGTTGATTTTCACGTTTTGAAAAATGTAATCGTAGACATTGCCAAAATTCATTTACATTTTCTTCAAGAAGCAGAAAATTGTTGGTTTGTTTGCCAAACCTGATTTGTGCATTCTTTTCTTTCTCCTACGTTCGATGCTAAATTTTTTGATAAATTTCATAAACTAGTTTATAAGAGCCTTCACCGTTAATATCAATTTTAATGTTATCTTTATTGTGTATTTTATGTGTTATATAATTTCTTTTCAAAGAATTTTATCTGTTTGATAAATAAACTTTTAACGATAAAGTTCAATATATATAAGACTTATTAAGTATCTGATCCGCCCCCTTTTTGCTTGCGATTAAAATATTTATTATTTGTATTATTTCAAAGTCCAATAACATTTATACTCACTTTCATTGGGATTAATTTACTTGTTTTAGTATGAAGAATTGACAGCTTTCACGCAGGAACCAAACACTTTTTCAGGATTACAAGTAACCTATTTATTACGATCTTTAGCTTAGTCTTCTACAAAAGTAACATTGATCGCCGTGAATTATTTTAAGTTTTTAAAAGCGAGAAAGTTTTTTTACAGGATAACACATTTTCCAAGATAAAATCTTCTTTGACTCATCAACTATTCTACTATTTAATGCAAAACTAGATGAAATATGAAGGCAACATTTCAAGTTTGGTGAATTTCGGGTAAAGCTTTCAATACGATATCGTTGTCATATACACGGACATTTAAAAAAAAACATGCTTTTTCCATTATTTTCAGTAAAAATTTGATATCGAAAATTCAACCCCATTACAATACTTCCTTTACTATGTATTAAAATAAAGTAAAAATTAGGTTAATTCATTTCCACGCTCCTATATAAAATCAAAATAAACATATTCTACATCAATGGCTATTTCTAGAGATTCACTGCTTGACTTGCTTTTCAAGCCACTTGATTTTCACTTGAATTTTCAAACTACTCGGCTTAAAATCACGTCAAATGCAAGTCAAATGTTAATATTTAAATATCAAGTTAATACAAGCATTGAATTTGTCAGTGATTTCATTTCGTTAAAAAGTGAAGTTCAATTCATTGCACAAAATGTCCAACTACTTGACTTGATGAATCCCTATCTACCCCACAGAAATCATACATTTTTGCAAGATTAAAAGTAATCTCAACACCATTCGATTAAAAAAAAAATCTTTATACTAAAATTATATTAATTTTATTGCTCTATCTATAGGAATCATCCAATTGTCCAAGAAAACGTAATCAATGTTTTCTTCAAGCCATAATCTAGACTAATACAAAAGATTTCTTACTCTTTCTTTAGCCATTTTATACAGCCTTTTTAAGATACCTATACAAATTCTACAGGATAGTGCAATTTTCCAAAAAATAATATAACTTGTGTTATACAATAAAAGTGTAGTTTTTAATTAGTAAATGACATTTTTCAATTCATTTATTAGTTTCAGAGATTACTTTATACATAGGTACATATGAAAAAAAAGGTTTTTTTTATTTAAATGAGCCATTTACTGCGAATATAATTAATACCACTTTTTAATTTTTCAATATTTTCATGTTTAAATTCTTGATTGGCTCTGGTTCACTGTATATAACCAGAAATCTCGCTAATAATAAGTGTTATGACCTCTAAGTGACCTTTTGTTAATATAAAACTAAGCTGTACACTAAAAGCTGATGTAAAATAAATAATGAATTTTAGAAGTCAATTTTATTAATTTTCTCTACTTTGTTTTACAGAGCTAATGTGCAGAGACAATTTATATAATAGTAGTTAGAGTGTTTTTCAAACTTTTTGGCCTAAGGCACACGTTAAAAAATTTTGAATGACTCTCCAACGTACTAGTGGGTATAAAAAAATATAAAGATGATGATAAGGAGAGATTTTATTAGGGGTATAGTACATATAGACTAAATCTATAAATGATTTAATAGGTTTGTTCCAACCGACACACAGGCCGACCATATCCGTGTACGAACGTCTAAATGCCGTTCCACTCAACCTGGTCGTGCTTATGCATGTGCCTTGAGCAAGTAGGTTTGTAACTTAAACGAACTTGTCACTTTATAGCGGTTGGATTTAAACACGCGGTAACCGATCCTAATGTTTGGTGCGGCATCGCTTAGGTCGACCCAACGGCCAACATAATGTTAGACTTGCGCAGAAAGTAATTTCAGGTAGTACTTTTCGGTTATTTCACCCGCTCTCGTGCCCGATCAAGACGTGTCGGTTGGAACAAGCCTAGTATCTCTTAACTTTTAAGGATGTTTGGGAGAACAAACGAAAATTCGCTTGGATTTTCCTTACTTGATACTTAATCTGCTGTTAAAATTCTAAAATAATTGACTAAACCATTCAATAGATATAACAATTTTCAAAACCTGTATTTTAACATGGTTCTTATAAAGATTTGTTCACTCAATAGATTATTCAAACTAATGTAAAAATGATGAATGTTTAAAATTTTCAAGTTACATCATTTGAACAAACCAATTTTGCAAAATTTTATTAACATTTAATAATTGTTGAAAAAAAATTAAAAAGAAATCGAAAACCCGATTTTAGTGTTTAATATAATACATAATATAGTAGTGTAAATTGAGATATATTCACTGAAAAAAATAAGTCGACTTGTTTCATTATATTTTTCTTTACTTATTTCTTTATATTTAAATCGAGATTATTTTTTTTAGTATTGAAACTATTAATTTATTTCGTGACAAGCTAAAAATAGAGGATATTCATGAATTATAGTGCTCAGTACGCTTGTCCATGATTGTATCTCCTATAAATTTTAAAAGTGCAAACTTTATGTTTTCCATTAACTAAATTCCAAGAGTTTATCATTTTGTTTATTCGTTTCCAGGAAAGAGCTAAAATTGTCTTTTGGTTAACTACATACAGATATCCAACCCCTCAGAAAAAAAAAAATTTAAAATATAAAAAAAGCAGAAGATAAGGTTTTAACCAAAATTTTGATAAAAAATATCATGAATTGATTACTAGAGGCACCAAAATATAAATCAACTTTAAAACTTTCGACTCTTCCTTCGACTTTAAGATAATTTATAAATAAATAGCAGGATACGATTGAAAAATTTAAGACTATGTTTGTAATTACTATCACTAATTTCGATCAAACCGGAAACTACAACAAGGCATTGTTTCATATTTATATGCGTTAATCATTACATAAATCTAATCAATAATAATTTTTTTTTAATTCCCTGTTATTATAGAAATACTACGTTCATTCATAAAGATTAAGTCGTTAATTACTGAAACGATTATATAATCCTTAGCATTCTTTTCATTGATGTTTAAATGAATACTATTTTCTAAGGACGCTCCTTTATTGTGAAAGATATTTTTTAATCACAGTTAATAAAGATAAAATATTTTTCATTAATACGTTTATGAGGCAATGAAAAATAATTTCTGTATTAAAACAATTTTCTAAATAAATCAGCTTCTGTATCAATCAACTATTGACACCCACAGGGCACAGAGACTTGATGAAGTGGGTGAAAACTTTCCTTCAAATTTAATTAATCGATATATAACTTCTAAGATTCGTTAATGGAATCATTAATAGAAAATTGCACCCGTTTTTTGTAACTAATTTCATTTTTTCAAATGTCCTTTGTAATGATTTTTTATCTTGATTTTTTTTTTATACAACTGTCTAAAAAGGTGAGTTATTTTATTAAAGGATTAACAAGGACGTTGGGAAGGAGGCATAATAATGGCCTTTGCATGCCCCAATTTGTCATTAGAACTCACGCAATATTTAAAGTAATTAAAGGTGACATAGAAAGATTTAAATGCATACATTTAAGAAGTAGTTTTAAATCAAAGTATAGAACTACCCATGGAAAATAAATAATTTATAGTAAAACTGTTGGAATGTTTGAATATTTAGTAATACAGGATGTTTACCAAACACGATTCTGATCAAATCAGGACAAAATAAGG
Organism: Sisyra nigra; assembly: GCA_958496155.1. Classification (NCBI taxonomy): domain Eukaryota; kingdom Metazoa; phylum Arthropoda; class Insecta; order Neuroptera; family Sisyridae; genus Sisyra; species Sisyra nigra. The sequence goes on along the minus strand of OY292316.1, from coordinate 35,595,123 downwards.
ACATTTCTTAAAATCAGAATATGATTAAAAAAAGGGATCATTTTTGAACCTTATTTGCGTTTAAAATTAAGTCAAATTAAAATGAAATTGGAACAAATTAGGACAAATTCAGGACAATCAGGCGGGTATACACCTTGTAATAGAGTTGAAAATGTAAATTTCTTACTTCATTATTGATTGATTAGCATCTGTGTTTTTCAAGCATTTCAAGTAGGAAATTTTTAAAGAAATGTGTCATTCATATTTATGTAATGAAACATTTTAAATTATTTGAAATTATTCCACTTGTTCAGTCGATGCAAGACTTTGTAAATGAAATTTTCGATTATTCAATAGTTTTTTTAAATAATTATTAATACAGATACTTCGAGCGGTAAATTAATTTTGTAATACTGAATGTGAATCACTGATGCTATTAGTTGTTTGGATAATTCGTAAAATACACAATATAGTATACATAATTATTATTTGTAGCTGAGCTGTTAATTGCTTCATTCGAAAATAGGATTATTATAAATATCCACTTTACAGATTTTTATAAATTTATATGTTTGTATTATTTATGAAAATCAGACATATGAAAGTTCAAATTTTTAATTATCATGTTAATTGTGAAATACCTGAGTTATTTTTTTTTTTGCAAAGGGTTAACATATTTTAAATTGAAAATGAACAAAGCGAATCTGCTATGCATTTTGTTTTGCGGCTAAAGGCCAACTGAAGGTGACTACTTAGGTGCTTGGTGAGTCACCGGGATATGTATCCAAGTGAATGCACTGCGTATAACACAACAGAGGGGCTATCCCGAGTCTTGGTTACTCACCTCGTCTAGTAAATAAACAAGTCTGTCTCTTTGTTTTGCAATATGATGATTTTTACAAGTATCAAGTAGTATTGCCACACAGAAATATCTGCTACGAGGCGTCACAGTACTTTCTTTTATGAAACTCGCTGTTGGTTAAAATAACCATAATCACTATAATTACCTATATAAACAATATGCATACAACCTCTATTTATATACAATCTTCCACTTTTAAAATCAGAACCCACATTATTTGAATTTTCTCACGAGAAAGTTTTAATTAAAAGTTGTAGGCATCAATGATTCTAAGAACGCAGTTGGAGCCGTTTTCGAAAATTGGAAAAGCTCAAAAAATCTTGGAATAAAGTGGAGCTTCCGGTTAACCAATTTTAACCAAAAGCTTCGCGGCACAACTAAAACCAATGGGTTCGTCATTTGCTAGTTTAATCAGGAGTTTTAAAAATTAGTAATTTTATAGATTTCGATGTGCTCTTTCTGAATTTCAACTTTGCCTACTCGTATCTTTGGCGTTTGCGCCGCCATATTGAAAAATGCCACCTATAACTGAGTTTCTTGACAATATCTCTTTTGCGGTCCATTTAATGTCAAAAATACTTAAATACAAAATGAACATAGAGGAAACTTTCTACAATTTATGGGGTGACCTTTTTATTTGTTAAATCAATAGTTTTGGCGTACGAGCGCCGCAAACTTTTTTACATATACGCCAAATCGTGACATTACAGGTTTGTTCCAATCTGTCAATCTGATGATGTTCAAACGCTGCCACGAAAGACAAAGAGCAAGGCACATTCACCAAGAGACAAGAGTGAATGAAAAACATATTATGTGAAGGGTTCACTCGATTTAAAAACCGGTTTACCCAGTGTTTAAACATTACCAAATCAGTTTTGAAATACGCGATTGTCACGGAAACATACGTACATAGCTCGACCCTCGGCCTAATGCGGCCAAACGTCTGTAAGCTGAAACATGTCTTCACTCACTCTTGTCTCTTCGTCAATGTGCCTTGCTCTTTGTCTTTCTTGGCAGTGTTTGGCATCAACGTATGGAACAAACCTTACATTACACACTCGTATATAATACAATACACAGTCCGAATTGAATTTCAAGGGCGGCGTAGATGTTTAAGTTTGCAGCGCTCGTACGCTAAAACCGTTGATTTTACAAAACAAAAGGTCAGCGCATAAATTGTAGGAAATAGCTTCTACTTTCATTTTGTAACAAAGAGTTTTGGCCATAAAATGGACCACAAAAGAGATATTGTCAAGAAACACGGTTATAGGCGGCATTTTTCAATATGGTGGCGCGAGAGCCAAAGATACGAGGTGGCCAAGTTGAAATTTGAAAAGAGCACATCGAAATCTATAAAATTACTAATTTTCAAAACTCCCAAAAAACTTTCCAGGTAAAATTACCTAATGGCAGACTATTGGCTAGTGCTAGAATACCATATGTGTCTACCAATACATGTTTTATTTTTTAAAATATGTTCCACCCTTCGTAATTTTTACCCATGTAATTTTTACATATTCTAGTTGAGTAGCTACTGATTATATGTATTTTTTTTGGACGTTGTACCTCGGGGGAAAGATATAAAACACCATCCCCTATTTTGATAAAAAAATGCCTTATATTTGGATAGAAAATTATATTAAATAATTCTAGTTTCTATCTTTCATTCTGCACTAGTTTTATTGAAATATCTATCATAGTTTGGTAGATTTTATTTTAGATTTATTTCTTACAACTAGCGACAAAATAACGGAACCTGCCCCAAAAAAGATGCTGGTGGAGATTTCATATGGAAACCCGGTGAGACCCTTTGGTTAAAAAACAACACGATGGCCACACTTAATTTGCTATTTTTTCTTGAAAAATAAGTAGGGATGGATTTTTTTTATTTTGGAGCCTCTGCTCCCAAATCCTCGCCGGGAGCTGCACCCCCGGGTTCTACTTCTAAGATAGTTGCGAGCAGCTATCAAAACTTCGTAGTTACAAAAATAGCCGTATTCACCAAATTTATCTCCCATAAGAAGTAACACTGGAGTCGTTCGTGCTACTAAAATCTAATTTTTTTCAAAAACTAAACGAAAATTCGGAAAATTGTACTTTTCATATTCGTATTAATTTGGCGAAATCTATAAGGATCCGTTGTCAAATTTTGGCGCAAACTGCAGTATCCCCATTTTAAGTAAGAGTGTTACGAAAGACTTAAAAAGTGATTTAAAAGTGATTTTTGTGATATCTTTTTCACCAACGAGTTAAAATTAATAAAGCAGTTTGGTTTATCAAACGTTTTGTAAAATTTTCATCAAGTAAAAGAACCCTAGACGAGAAGCTCAATATAGCTTAGAGAGTATCCCGTTACAATATACTTATCACAAAATATTCAATTTTTAATACATACTATACCATTTTTTATAAATTTTCTTAAAATTTATAATTAATTTCTGTTTAATTTTTATTTCCTGTATGAAGAGGAAAACGAGACAATTATTTTGACTAAACGTTTTCAAACTTATACAAGTTTTAGCATAAAATTATTTAATAGGAAAACATTGATAAGCAACATTTTTATTTCAGTTATTGTTTTTATTCGAGTCATTATCTTCAAACAAGTTTAATTTTGATTGCTTCGCATTAAATACGCCTAACATATTACCACATTTAAACAAATAATTACAAACGTATATTAATATTCTTATGTTAGAGATTCTTAAAACTACAATACTGGCTCTCTGTGCTGTGTCTAGCCATGAAGCTTGACATTATGACTTGAAAATTTAATACTTGATAAGTAAACAGCTAGAATAAGCGTTGAACTAATTGATTTTTAAAGAAGTAAGGAATTTATAAATCGTATATGATTTCAATTAGGCTAGGACAGTTATAATCAGATTCGTCCTATATTTAATGAGAAGAATTTCTATATATAAATAAGAGGAAATAGATGAGGAAAAGAAAAACGTACCCGTATAAATCAGGAACACAGCTATTTTCCAGTTGTAACAAATTTCGATGCAATTTTATTGAAAAATCAGTTGAAACATGTGCATATTATTCGAACGTATTAACACATGGCATATTTAATTGCTACAAATTTTCATATCTCGAGAAAACTATTTTAACATTTTCTCGACCGATAAACTAAGACTAAAAATAATAAAATGGAATAAAATAACTGAATTCTATTTAGGACTAAACACGTGACGTAACCCGGTAACTTCCAACATTACAAAATAATTCTATTTAGTTGTCAAAGGAAGGGCGGTGCTTAGCTAACACATCGAACATTTGTTTCAACTTATTAACAATTAATTAACTTATTAACTACAAATCACATCAATTTAATTACAATTAGATGAAAAACACGAAAAATTTACTAACACAATAAAGCAATACTTCAATAAGATATTAAGTGAAAATATTGATGAATTGGCGAGGAAAATTTACAAGTCATTTCAAAACTGAACTGCACAATTTCAACGAGTTTATTTTAAGTTTTTTTTTATTCGTAATTTTTTTTTTCAAATTATTAAATTTGTTTGTAGATTACTTAAAATTGTTTTTATCGTTTTTAAACACGTGAAATAACTTAAATAATTTATTAAACACATTTAATTCGACCCCAAAGTTTATTGGGAGCCGCCATTGTAATACGACTAGTCGGAAAAATCGCCAATATGTGGCGCCACTGATTAAATCAGTCGTTCTATGATTATTTTAAAATAAACATTATTTAAATTTAAGAATAATTACAAATTAAATGGTTTATTAATTTAGATCTAATTGTTGTTTTAGATTTATTTTGTATTTGTAATAGATGAGAGTTGAAGGAATTAGGTTGTTGATAATGCTTGAGTTAAGGACCTGTAGAATGTCCTCTAGCATAAAGCAGGAAAATCGATCTGTTAAATTACGTATGACGAAATTTGTCTTTATAATAAGGAAATGTTGATGATTTGAGCGTAATGGAATGTATATGGCATGTTGAAAAGGACCAATGTTTAGATTTCTAGTGGTATTTCAGGGGGTTTGATTAAAATTGAAGTGTAGAATAAAGATGGACATCTGACCATACCTGTGACTCGGACTTAGATGAAGGTTTCACTTCACTATGATGCTTTTGTTGTTCTGGTGCAGGTGATTTGTTGTTCGATTTATTGGCTGAAGCACTGTCACTTTTATCGGGTGCTTTGGGCTCGTTATGTTGCTCTGGGGACGGTGCCATTTTGGCACAGTTAAATGACAGAACCATTAGTGTTTTTTGGTCCTAGTCTACACGAAGTCCTTACCACTATCATGAACCAAACTGAGTCTGATCACGTCCAAACCGAACATTGTTTTCACACTGCATCAAACATAACTTAAACATTTATTATTTGGACATCTTCTTAATTGTCTTGTCTTTTTCTTGGAACGGCCATTTAGAAATAGTAGGACTTGAAAAATTTGCAAATGAGTCGCGTTGCTACCGCGCTCTAATGGAGCATCGAGTAACTGATATCACAGAATGTAGACAGAAGCCAGAAGTTTCACTCAGGGTTTTTGATGGTCATTTCTGACACGGGCTCAACTGCGGCGCGCAGTTAGAACATGGCTGTAATTGGTTTATTTGAATTAGTGGTAATGTACTTCAATTCATTTGAGTACTGTAGCGGAAAACTTATTCCACTTTTATAGGTTTTGCCGCTTACTAGAAATAAATGCGTAACGCAGATGCGCCAAAATTATCGAGATAAAAGGTGCCGACACGGAGAGAAACTTTTGCTTTCTATCTGTGTGCTTATTTTTCATAAAATACAGAACGTCTCAAAAGTAAAGAAAAAGCTGGAAACTGGGGTTCATGACGCAATTCCAAGACGAAAAGTTCTTTAGCATTTTCTTTACCTATGAAGAAGCGTTAACAGTTATTTGGTATAAAAGGTGACCAATCAGGCTCAGGAATCAGACTTAATTTGACATTTTCGGCTAAAACAATTTTGAAAAATGTGGATACCAAAATTCAAAACTTATTCTTAGCGTGAAATTAATTAAATTTCTTAAAAAAAAATAATTTAGGTTTTTTATATAAAATTAATTTAACATAAAAGTAATAATGCTTGAAAATAATTGGCAACGGTGATGTAGAGTTACGAGGAGAGAAACTAGAACGTGTATAAGAACTATTAAATATCTGGGGTTGCTCGTAAGTCGTAAGGGAAGATGGTGGCCTCAGTTGGGAAGTGAACTACAGGATTCAGGTGGAGTGGAAGACTGGAAGAGAAAAGCGTGGATGTTGTGCAATGGGGGAAAGGGTCCACGAGAATGTGGCGGAGATGAGAATGCTTTTTTTTTCGTTTTGCGGGACCCAGGATATTCCTTCCTTCTATCACTGCGACCAAAGAGGTCTATTGTGATGTGACCATCTGTGTTTACTAGGGGAGCTCCAGGCTTTTTAAGAAAGCCAGAACCTGCCTAGGGGCTGCCGTTTTTATCTCGCCAGGCGTCATTTGTCTTTGTGTCTTTGTCACAGTCTTCTTTTGAAAGCTGCCTCACATGAGCACAAAATGTGTTCCGCCGTTTCTGCCGCTTTACAGCAGAGACGAAATATGTTAGTGTCGGCTTTACCGATCTTGTGAAGATGGTTTTTCAGGGTACAGTGGTCCGTACAAAGGCTTGTTAGGAGCCTTACGTCCCTTTTGCCGAGTGACAATGTGTCATGAGTTCTCTTCTTGGAGTACTTTATGAATTTCTTAGCTTGTCTACGCCCCAGAGTATTCCTCCAGTGCGAGGCCTTGGTATGAATGCTAAAGTGGATACTGGGGAAGCCGAGAAAAAACAATATCAGGAACGAAAGGATAAGAGAAACGGTTGGAATGTTCGTAAAAGATATAGGAAAGAAGGTTTCAGTGGTATGGCCCAGGGGCAAGAAGGGGAGAGGACTATGTTGAAAAGCGAATGAGTAGAATGCAGGTGGAAGGGAAAAGACCCGTAGAAACACCGACGAAGATATGGAAAGACTCTATTACAGAAGACATGAGGAAAAGGGGCTGATAGTGGAGGACTCCAGAGGAACAGTGTTCCCGAATAGGAAAGATCTTTATAGCGAAAGAAGTTGATGAAATACTAAATATTTTATTACTGATAATTATGACATTTTCTAATTGTTTCAACTTATGATATATTTAACTATCAAATATTTTGTATACATTTTTATTTAAATAATTGTATCATAAACAATGATAGAAAATATTTTCAAGTTATAATACGTGTTATAATGATATTTCATATTATTTTTGATTGCACTATATTTTTCTACAGATAAAATTATTTTCTAGACCAGAGGTTCCCAACCTTTTGAATATGTTGTACCGGTATGTAATAGACAATATGGTCGCGTACCAGTGTAAATATTTCGCACATTTTTTTCTCAAAAACTTTGTCAAACAAAAAAAATCCTTATATAAATCCCCAAAAAAAAAAACAACATATACGGCGCTGCGCGTACCGGTAGCTTGAGACGTTTGTACCGGTACCGGTACGCGTACCACAGGTTGGGAACCCCTGTTCTAGACTATGTATTGTTTTTAAATTTTGCCATCCACATAATTTATTATTATTATTATTTTTTTTTTTTGGTGTTTTAAGTCGCTTTAACAGTTAAGGTCACGACTGTCTAAACACAGAAAATTATGTTGGTCAATTTTAATCTTAGGTCTAGGATTCAACGGCGATCGAACCCGTACCACTTGACGCATGAAGTAGAGAGAACTACTGGGCCCCGGTGGCCCCCCATTATTTGTTTTTATCAAAAATTGCAAAATTTCCCTCTCAAAGCTTGTTTTTAGCCAAAAATTTTAAACTGAGTCCTACCTCCTGCTGCACCTGATTTGTCACCTTCTCTAACTAAAAATTCGTTGACGCTTTTTTGGAGGTACAAATGTCAAAGAACTTTTTATCTTACTGTTAGATTATTGCGTCATGTACCTCCAGTTTCCAGCATATTCATTACTTTTGAGACGTCCTATATATAAATTAACATAAGATATTTCTTTAACGTCTAACCTTGTTGGGACTATTCAATTTTATATATCTCTTATTCTTTTTGCCTCGATTACAATTTCCTACTTTCTGCCCTGCGTAGTTGTGTTCGATTCAGGTGCTAAAGTCTGCCAAACGTTGGAAAACTTGGAAAATGTACAAAACGCAGGATCATAACCAATCATAACCGTTCGAATTTTTCGGAACGTAGAATAAAACAATCACGTAAACATCAATATTCGGCACGAAGGATAAAAGTAAAACTGTCATTCGATACGTAGTAAATCTTCCATTCTCTTTGCACTAGTGGAAATTCAATTTTAATAATAATAATTAAATTAAAAGTCGGGGAAGTCTAGTTTGAGTGGAAATCACATTGGTTTAATTTCCTTTTTAAAATGACTACCGAAAATATCTTCCTGTTCGTGCCAAACTTGATAGGTGAGATTTTTTTTTTTGTTGATCATAGTCCGTTTCTTCCTTGTAAATCAATTTTTTTCGAAATTAATTTTTTAAAAGTAATTTTGATCTTGTTATAACATTATTGATTCTTTACCCTAAGCTTACTATTTAATGTTTCGTTACATTTTTGTTCCCTAAGGATTTGATATGAATATTACAATATTAAGTAAATCCCAAAAGTAAAAGCTATAAATATAATGACTTCAGCCGTTTTTATCAAAACTTATCTAGAGTCAACCGTTATCAATCAATTCTGTCTCCTAATGTAAATTGCCTTGAGAATCTTTTATGTTAAAAAATTATTATCGACAATCCATATACATTCTTATGTACTTTTCTGTTTCTACCATAGATTTTTTTCTTTGCCAAATAGAAGTACATTCTATTTTATATTCAAAACAATATATTTGCATTTTAGCTAGAACATATTATCATCTCATACGCCTTAATGATTCAAGTATGAAGCGATTAAGGAAAGATATATTAGACTTAAGATTTGGCAGTTAACAACAAATTTGAAAATTACGGCTTAAAACCACATTTAAAAAAAATTCATTCAGCTTGAAAACCGCTTCTAAAATTAATATCCATCTAATATACTTTTTGAATACCAATATGTACTTTAGGTGCTTTCCATGATCATTAATAATAAGTACATACATTTTCAAAATGTGTTTATTTTTTAATATTTCTTTGAAGACTATTAAACATTCAATAAATACGCTTAGTCATCTTGATTCTAGATCAGTGATTCTAAAAAGGTTTAGGAGTAGCAAAGTAGTTCTTCTGAATTTAAAACACCCTTTATCTCTTCACTTTCTGTTAGGGATGTGAAAAAATAATCTATTATGGATATAATCGATTAAAATAGATTTTTTAAGTTGGTAATCGATTTTTCTTGCTAAAAATACAATCGATTTTTATGTACAACGTCACATCCCTACTTTCTGTATGTTTTTCTATAATACTTATTCGTCAGAGGACTCTTTAATATTTTATGGTATTTATCTAATTTTATATCATAAAATTAGTCTGCTATTAACATACTCTTAGCGCCGAAAGCCACTTGTGGATAATTTTGGATTGAATTTTTTGGCTAAGAATAATTTTGGCTATCGAGGTATAGAATAAGTAACAAATATTCTGATATGCCTTATTTATTTCCACCTTATTTAAATGTTAATATTAAAAATAAAAATTGAAATATTATGAATGTCAGAGGTGTAAAAGAGGGCGTAATTCACTTATATGTGCATACAGTTTTAACACCCGTTAAACAAAGCCTTGAGTCTACAATGTTTCGAATAAATATTCTACGAGAATAAATTCACTTTAAGTCTGAACTATAGAGACTAAGATAGAGAGAGGTTAAATTGGAACAATTAATCTTTGTTTATTTTGACTAACATTTTTTACTATTTTCACTACTAAAACGTATTTTAATAAATAAATTAATAAATTTTAAATTGGAAACAGAATTGAATAGTATTGAAAAACGTAAATAGCTGGGATACTTACAGGCTGCGATATGTATACAAGGTGTACCCGATAGACCGGCCATTAGAAGTTTCCTGAGAACCTGAAATAATAGAAATCTAAAAATTGGGATTAAAGCCTAACTGGATTGGAACTACCTTCCTAAAATATTTATAGTATTCTGACACTTCCGGTTATACCGGAAGTCGACACAAAAATCGTTATTTCAAACGGCATGCCCTATTTGTTTTTACATGTCTCGACTGAATTAATAATTCTGAGCATCTTTCAAAATAACAAAACCTCATTTAATCCTTAAGGTTTTCGAAAAAAAAGACTGGAAAGTTGGTAGCCAATGGACGTCTTGTAAAAGGTCCGTAACTCTCATATTAAATTTTGTAGGAAGCTCGACATAGACTCGTTTGAGAGCTCAAAGATACAGTTACACTCGAAATTATCAAAAACAATCAGTTGTTGTTACTAATTATCTCAAAGTGCATCGTAAAGTAACACGTGCTGAATTGTGCAAAATATCAATTTTTTTATATGGCACCACCAAATTGTATTTACCTTGTTTGGTTCTTTTTAAAATTCCTCACATTTTCATAACTTATATCCCTATAGCCAAGTGTACGGGGTTCCGAGTTATCGTTTAAAATAAGAAAATTCAACGTTATTTCCGTAACCCATAACCGAGTTTTATGCTGTATGGCCAACACAAGACGTCCGTTTACAAGAAAAGACGTCCATTTACTGCCAACTTTCCAAAAAAAAGTCATTTTCTCGAAAACCTTAAGGGTTAAATGAGGTCTTGGTGTTTTGAAAGATGCTCCGAATTATTAATTTAGTCGAGATATGTAAAAACAAATAGGGCATGCCATTTAAAATAACGATTTTTGTGTCGACTTCCGATAAAACCGGAAGTGTCAGAATACAAAAAATATTTTAGGAAGATAGTTCCAATCCAGTTAGGCTTTAATCCCAATTTTTAGATTTCTATTATTTTAGGTTCTACGGAAACTTCTAATGACCGGTCTAGCTGGTACACCCTGTATAGTATTAAAGGTAGTAAATAGTTAGAATCAAATTTTAAAATTAAATTTTACCTAAAAAAAAATGTTAAGAGCAGTAGTCAGGGCTATAGAGGTAACAGAGACATTTACTCGGAGTCCAAATCAAAAAGGGCCCAGAAAGGCTTCTCAAAAAATTTTCATTTCATTGGTTATTTTGATATATGGAGTGCGTTCCCCGGTCTTTTCTAAGTAAAGATTTTTTTCCCATAATATTAAGTTTACTTATATTTTACATAACTGTCCTATAGTTCACAAACTTATATATTAGCGCCATTATTAATTTTTTTGCTATCTAATATAAATATTGTTTCACTTTAAAGATAACTTATTATTGGCTTATTGTTAGTTTGAGTCTTGTCCAGGGCTTACAAAAAGCTAGTTACGACTCTGGAAGAAGTAAATAACATATTATATTGAAACGGAGTGGTACATCTTTGTTATAAGTTGGTTAAATTGTGAAAGATTCTGTAAAATTACATAAAGCAATTTTTCAGGGTACGCTCGAGTTATTCTCGCCTTGGTCTCATTTTACTTCATGCCAACCAACTATGTGATTTCCACATGGGCTTACGTTGTCAGCGCTCTTCTCGATGCATTTGATGGACATGCAGCACGTTATTACAACCAAAGCACCAAATTTGGTGCAATTTTAGATCAGCTAACCGATCGGTGCGGAACAATGTGCTTAATGGTTACACTAAGCTACTTTTATCCGAAGTACATGTTCCTGTTCCAACTATCAATGTGTATTGATATCGCATGCCATTGGATTTACTTACATACGTTCGTATTACAACGAAAATACTTTTTTATATTCACTACAAGTATAAATTTATTTTTAGATCACTGCTTCAAGGAAAAACGTCTCATAAATTTATTGATATGTCTGAAAATCCAATTATGAGTATTTATTACACTTCAAGACCAGTGTTGTTTTTTATGTGCGCTGGAAATGAAGCGTTTTATGCCGCATTGTATTTGCTTTATTTCACTGAAGGGCCACTAAGTATATAATATCGTATTGTTAATTAAAATAGGTTTAAAATATTTTTTTTTTTTTTTAGTTGCCGGAATTGGATTGTTTCGATTAACATTGTGGATTTCCACACCAGTGGCAATTGTCAAAGCCTTAATTTCTTTGTTGCATTGCTATGTAGCGTGTATCAATTTGTCAATCATTGATGTCAATGAACGAGCCGCTATTCGAGAAAAAGAAAAAGAAAAGTAGAGTGGAAAGTAGATCTCTTGTTACTAGTCATTCCATTTCGATGTGTTATCGAAGTAATTACAATCCCTATCTGTTATGATCTAGATATTTGTAAAAGAAAACTAAAAGCATGCAATGTCCTTTTAATAGTAAATATATATAAATGTGTTACCTTTTAAAATGATAGTCGAAGAAATGGAAAAATATTGATTGTCTCAATAATTCCGAATATTTATTTTTAATTCGATGTTGTTGATATAACAAAGCATAATTCCAAAGTATATAGTTGTTAAAATTTTAATGTAGAAAATTATGTTGATTATTGATTAATTGGGCCATATTTATAAAAAAGGGTATGCTAATACTTGCAGAATATGAAGGAACTTCTTCAGTTTTTATATAAATAATATTTGAAGCAAAATAAAAAAGGGAGAAGTTTTACTTCAAATCAGGTGCAGCTTGTGGTTTGACCATTTGATAGCCAAATTTAAAAAAAAAACAAATTTTATACAGAACTGGCGGTTACCCGTGACTACATTCACGTAAAATTTTAATAAAAAAGTTAACACAATTCTGTTATGACCACCTATTGGCGCAGTGGCTAAAGCAATTGCTCTCTCCACTTCATGCGTCAAGTGGTTCTGGGTTCGATCCTCGTTGAATCCTAGACTTAAGATCTTAGAGCTAAGTAAAAATTGACCAACAGAAATTCTCAGTTCTTTACAGTCGTGATATGACCTTAGATGTTAAAGCGACTCAAAACACCAAAAAAAAAATCTGTCTTAAAAATTAATACTAACCAAAAGAAAATTAAAAAGACTTTAATCCTCCTCAATATAAAAACTTTCAAAACAGTAGAAAAAGTCAGTTCTTCCAAAAAAAAGGGGGCAATTTGTTTGGGGGTTCTTAAGACATGTTTAGTACTGTTTTCGTCAATTGAATGAACGAATTAAGAAACTACAAAATCAGAGGTTCTTTAAATTCCCTAAACGTGTAACGCAATTTATGGGTGGTCTCTAATTAATCAGTCGAGCAATAAGTTTATAAAAGTTTTATTACTTTCGTATTATATTGAATTTATTAAAGATTACTTTCGCTAGATGTAACACTTTTTAAAGAGTTCACATTCTAGGAAACGTTACAAAATAATGGAAAACTAGTATTTAATACCTACATACATGTTACATGATTCGAATTTTCGGGGGTACTGTACATCTGCAGTGCCTATGTACGAACTGTCCCTGCTTCAAATATTATTAATACAAACTCAAAAATTCTAATCATATTCGAAAAGTACAAGCATATCCTCTAATTTATGAACATGACCCAACATACATACGAAAGATATAATTTATTATTTTTTTTATGTATTGAAAAATAGAATTTATTTGTTCTTAAAAGCCAGTGAATTTATGAAAACATAAACTTGCAGATATTTTTGATATAAGTAACAAATTATTTTTCACAAAAGAAACAAATTAAGTTACATAAATGTAAAATTAAATACTTAAATGTTTTCGATTAAATGAATAACCATAAATTCTTATAATTAGGGGGGTAATTTACAGTATAATGCCGATCACGGTCTAATCCAAATTCAATTGGATATTGCCATATTAATAACAACGTATGCACTGTGTATACTTACTATAAGATATACTTACAGATATACAAACATAGTAGCTAGGACAAACTGAATCGGCATTATAATGTGGATTAAACCTTATGTTTATTTCAAGTTTCCTGACAAAATATAATCCTTCTAATTTCCTCTATAGAAAATAATGAAGTTAAAGAAGTTAAAAACTTACCCAAAAATTGTAAAGCTTTGTTCTTATAGATCAGTGATTTTCAAAGTTGACGATACTGTCTCCCTGGAGATTATAGAAAATTTAATGCTCCACAAAAAAGGTCTCGTACCATTTTTTGATATATTTATTCATTCAACATTATTCAAGGTTAGAGTTGGATTGATGATAAATATTTACATTTTTCTAATTTTTTTACACAGCCATCAACTTTATGGAAAAATTTCTTAAGATATTTTTTGTAGAGGATTTTATTCCCTATAAGTTAATTTCATAAAAGAACGTATTCTATTATTTGAACAAAGTAAGAAATGTTGAACATGCCCGCGAGCTTCTAAAATTCGAGATACAAATTCGCATCATAGTCAACCAAGTGTTTAAATCGAAATTTTTGCAGAATGGCTGACTTATATAATTTAATATAATTTTCTTTGAGGTATTCTATAACTATCTGTGAAAATATTATTATCCCCACCCCCCGGCGAGGGTTGTAAAAAAATGAAGAAAATTTAAATTTAAATTTAAAATAATAGTCTAAGATCCGAACCTACGTCGACCTTCACCGAGTTGTTAATAGAATGAAACATATGTTATCATGAATTTAGTGTATAAGAAAATATATTAAAAATGGGTTGGCTAAAACAATCCAGGGCAGGCTATTTGTATTTATTTAAAAAAAAATTATTTTTAATAAAATATTACAAAATCAAGATAATAAAATTTTTTTATATCATCATAGGCGCTGTTTTATTGCGAACACGTTAACATAGGTTTGTCTGCAAAAAATTAGGGGTTAGCGGATTTTAAAGATTTAAATTTTAATGCGCGTGGAAATTTGTGACAGAGAGATCCGAGGTAAGTATACTGTGTAATAATAAAAGACCCAATATCGCAGTCGCCTGTGATGTATGAAATTTTTTCTATTTGTGGCAATATTTTATTAAAAATAATTTTCTTTTAATAATAAAAAATAGTCTGCCCCTGATTTTTTTATCCAACCCATTTTTAATATGTTTTATAATTTACTAAATTCATGATAAAATATGTTTCATTCTATTATCAACTCGGTGAAGGTCGATGTAGGTTCGGATCTTCTACTATAACTCCGACAGGAGAAAAGTTAGAAAAATAAGTTTCAAATAAAAATTGTAGAAAAATCGGAATTACATAGAAAATATTCTTAGCAAATTTTCAATTTTCCTAATAGTTTAGCTGCTAGGAGAGATTAAAAATACATTAAATTTCCCATAAGAAATGTTACCTAAAATAAAAATTTGAAAAAGACTATTAGTTATATTTAGGTACCTAAGAAAACAAATATTTTAAACGAAAAAATTGGCAATAAACGACACCCCTTCCAAATAATATAAAAATATAAATATAAATAATATAACAATTACATGAACTACTACTATAACCGTAAAACAGGCGTCACACTATTTAACCAAAAGTTGCTCCCACAAATTTAATTTCGTCCTTGCAGCTAAACTATTAGAAAAATTAGAAATTTGCTTGGTTTATATTTTATGTAATTTCTTGGTTTATACAAGTTTTATTTGAAACTTTTTTCTCTCACTTTTCTTCTGTCGAAGTTATTTTGAAAATACATTTTTTTTCCCTACCCTCGTCGGGAGGTGGCGGCTAAAATAATTTCACAGGTAGTTATAGAATATCTCAAAGAAAATTATATCTAAAAGTTAGCCATTATGCAAAAATTTCGATTCAAACACTTGGTTGACTGGAATATCTGACTAAAATTCCTTTGGCTCCTTTTTTAAATTTAAACTACCCACCCTCCATAATTTAAACCAATTTTGACGTTTAAAACTTTGCGCATGTCTGACATACAAATTTTTAAGCTTTGGCCGCTTTGGCAGCTTTGGTAAACATCGTAAACGGTTTACTGATATTTACTTAAATTATAATTGTCAAGAATTATTTGTAAATCTATCGCATAACCCAAAAAATGTATAAAATAAAATAATATAATCCTTTCATTTTCTTTTACTTTTTAATTTAAAAATCGAATTTAGTTAATTATGGCGAGGTGAGAGAATAATTGATATCCTTGACAATTTTCATTCTTCAATACAAGTAAATTTATTTTCAGCGATTTTACTAAAGAAGAGGAACTCGCAATTGTACAAGCTATTATCAAGTTTAACGGCTTTGGTATTTTAGATAAAAATCTTTTTTGGAGTCACATAAAATATGAATTAGTAAGTGTTATCAGAAGTTTTGTTCAGGTAATGAGTAATTTGAAATTGTTTTAGAAAACAACAAAGGAATGGGATATAATCCAAACATATTTCGTAAGATATATGATACCGAAGTTAGAATCATATAATTTACTGAATTCAACACAAATTAATAAAATAACAAATTCGTATGTGCAATTAAAGATTTGGTGATTTATTTTAAATTTCTTAAATGGATATATTTATTGGTTTTAGGTTGAGTTCAAAGATTAAGCAGCTCCAAGTTGATTTAAATACAAACAATGAAAATATGGCACCGTTAGTTCTAGAAGATCAACAGTTAAATGATACTACGTTTTTTGGGGATATAGATATCGATAATTTGTTAAAAAATAGTGATTACAATCCACCTACACCTAAAAAAAGCGAAAAATCCAAATCAAATAAATCAAATAGTGAAATATCGCTTCCGTTAAGTGAAAAGTCTAAATCAAAAAAATCAGGCAGTCAATTATCGACTCAACAAAGTGAACATTTTAAATCAAAAAAATCAGGTAGTCAATTATCGAATCAAAAAAGTGAAAAATCGAAATCAAATAAATCAGACCATCAAATACCACTTTTGAACGAAAAAGATATTAAGACAGAAATTTCTGATTCATTTGAAAAAAACTTCGATTTTCATGACGATATGCAGGATGTCGTTATTGATATAAAACAAGAAACGATGGAAGAGAGTACAAGTAGTGGGTCGACTGATGTAATATTTCCAATGCCAATACAAATAAAAGAGGAAATAATCCCGGAAAATAATTTGATTTATGGACTTACTCAGGAAGAATATGAACATATTTTACGAGTTCGAGTCGCACTTGACCTATTAGACGAGTCAAAATATATAAAAGAGAAAACTCCTATTGATAGTGATCAATCAGAAAGTACCAAATCGTCTAAATCTGTACAAAAGAAGCTTCAGAGTGAGCAATCAGAAAGGAGCAAATCTCATTCTATACAAAAAGATACCCATAGTGAAAGTGATCAATCCAAAAGTATCATTCAATCGAGCAATAGTAATATTGAAACAAGAAATTTAAGATTAAAAAGAAACACTGAAATAGAACGTTCAAAAGAAAAAGTTCTACAAGTAAATTTAACTCCATTGAACGAAAATTATAACAAAAAACCTGATAAGAGAAACAATATCAGTAAAAGTTCAAGTTCTAGTTCTCAAATTGTTATCCCCAAGAAAAAACCTTCCCCAGAAAAAAATTATAACCGTCAAGAAACACCTGAAAAACCTTCCAATAAAAAAGTAACAAACCCAGTAATGCCCCTCGTTGTTGAAAGCAGTATTCGAACTCAATCTGAAAGCATCGATTTAGACCTAGAAATAAGTGATGTTATAGAAAACCAATTCGATAGTAACACACACGAAATTCACCATCAAAATTTATTTTCCTACGAATCCCTACGAATGCTATCAGACGTAGAATTTCAATCCGCATTTTTCCTCTCATGGCTAGCACGAATTCCAATGAATTCAAACCCAAAAATCTTCTTCAATGAACTCACATTAAACTTTTCATCCGCCTCAAAAAAATATCCTTTAATTAATAACCCAATCGATATCGATACTGATAAAATAATACATTTTTTACAAAATATCAGCGAAGACCTGTTAAATAAAATATTTATATCGAACTGGATTGCAGTATGTCCAGAAAGCATTGAACCTCTTTATAGCGATTTTAAAGACTCGTCTAATTCTAGTATTGAAAACAATTATAATATTAAACACCAACATAATTCTACTCCAGACGTAGAACAGAATAGAAAAATAAATTTGAACGAAACAAATGAAAATACTAGTAAATCAAACAAATTATTTCCGGTTGATAAAAGTAACTTAAATAATAGGACTCGTATTTCTACGCAAAACCAAGTTAGTAAATCGACAAAACCATCTCCTGATAATAATTTTGCTATACCTAGTACATCGACTCAAAACCATATTGGAAATCATAAGACTAACAATAACAATGCTGCTTCAAAAAAACCAACGTCGAATCCCACTGTGGGAGAAACTATACTTATTGAGGACGATAATGATGATGTGCCACCAGCTAAAAAGGTAAACGTTAAAAATTACTATAAAATATTTTTTTTTTCAATCTGATTTACTTGATTAAATTAGTCAGTGAAAGGTGTGCGGTCCATGAAAGCAAGCGAATAACATTGCTTCTCTTTTTCATTTGTGATTATTTTGATTTACCTCCCAAACATCCTTATGTATGTGTTAAATCAGATCTGTTCCAGATGAAAATAAACTGTACATTTAAGATACAATTGATGCGCAATATACAAAAAGTTTCCATACTGCGCAGAACTCATATCGTAACTGATTAATTTTATTTTCATATGGAATAGAACTATTGTATATTCGCAACTCACGTATATTCAAAGCAGTCTAGTCTAAGATCTGAACCTACATCGACCTTCACCGAGTTGATAATAGAATGAAACTTATTTTATCATAAATTTAGTATATTAGGAAATATCGGAAATATATTAAAAATGGGTTGGCTAAAAAAATCCGGGGCAGACCATTTTTAATTATTTAAAAAATAAAAATTTTTTAATAAAATACTGTAACATCAAGATAAAAGAAAAAAAATTTATATCATAAGCGCTATTTTTTTGAGTACACGTTGATATTGGTTTGTCTGCAAAAAATTCGGTCCTATTAGGGATTAGCGAATTTAAATTTTAATGCGTATGAAAATGTGTGACAGAGAGATCCGAGGTAAGAATACTGTGCATTAAAAAAGGACATTGCAGTCAACTGTGATCATAAAAAAATTTTCTATTATCTTGATGTTATGCAATATTTTATTAAAAATAATATTTTTTTAAAATAATTGAAAATAGTCTGCCCCGGATTTTTTTAGCCAACCTATTTTTAATATATTTCCTAATATACTTAATTCATGATAAAATAGGTTTCATGATATTATCAACTCGGTGAAGGTCGATGTAGGTTCGGATCTTCTACTATTCAGAACTAATGAAATCAGAAACCATCAATGCATCTTATTCATATGCAGCTTAAAGTTATGGTTTTTGAGGAAAGCTGTGCCGCTATATTACGGCCAATAAATAACGGTGGGTGACATCATTGAAACGTGGTTTGTGCAAATCAAACAGACCAAAAGGGTTGGTATCCTAGAGAACGTTGAAGTACGTTGGAACATCAACAAGCGGTACCGCTATTTTACATGACGACCGTCATGATGGAGATAAACAAGTATCCAACGGCATTTGGTGTTAAAAACTTGCTCTAGCTACTAATAATTGATAGAAATATGAAATCGCGGGGCCCAATTGACGCAAAAAGTCCCCGAAATCCCGACCTCTGAGCGGACCTTACATCTGTGTTTATGTGTGAAAATTTTATTTTATCATAATTTGGACTGATGAAAAAAATGAGCTTTTAATCGATTTCGTAAGAAATCATGAAGCTTTACATAATATATTAAAAAGAAGGGACTATAGGAAATTTGAAAAGCACTCTCAATAGTCTATATAACATTTTTACTTTCTTTTACTACTATATAGATAGTAAAGGAAGTATTGTAATCGGGTCGAATTTTCGAATTCGAGATTTCACCGGAAATACATGTTTTGAGGTCCCCTGAGTCCAAGAGAGTGGTTTTTAGAAACATCTCTGTGTGTGACAGCCATATCGTATCGAAAGCTTTATCCGAATTTCACCAAACTTGGTATTTGACCTCCCTATTATACCTAGTTGTGCCGCGAAGCTTTTGGTTGAATTCGGGTAACCGAAAGCTCTACTTTACTCTTGACGTTTTTGAGCTTTTTCAATTTTTTTCAAAAACGGCTCCAACGATTTTCTTTAAGCTTTCTATAGTTTTTAGACTCATTAGTGGCTACAACTTTCATTTGAAATTTTTTCCTGGGAAAATTCGAATAAGGGCGGTTCTGGGATGAAGGTTGGGAATTAGTGTATTTATACATATAGCCCTATAGGTTGTATGCATATTGCATATAGTACTGTTTATATGTATTGTTACAAAGTGCTTATATTTCTTTTAACTAACAGCGAGTATTTTCATGAATGAAAGTAAAAGAAAGTTGTGTGACGCCTCGCCGCAAATATTTTTTAATATAATTTTTAAACATCTCATTTCCTTCCGAATGATATTTTTTTCTCTTCCGATGATTCTTCATCTTCCAAATATACCACCAGTGCTAGGTCTAAATCATTCATTCTACACCGCAGTTGAGGACTAAAAAGGAACTTTGCTTTAGTAGATCCAAGTAGATCACTCTAATAGTTAGTTGTCTAAGCTAACTCTCCGCAATGCTAAGAGACGGCTGTCTCGGTGACGTCAACCACCGCTATTTGTTGGCCGTCATATAGCGGCACCGCTTTCCTTAAAAACCGTAGTTTTAATGTGTGTCAGTTTGTCGCCGATAGCTTATTGATTTCTTGCGTAACAGTGCCAGCCAATGGAGTGAAGTTGCCACGGAATTCAAATAGTCCATATGCACTGATACCATGCACTAGAACAACAGTCAATTCTGTTGACTGCCGGGATTTTACTAGTAATATTACCCCGTAATAAAATATCTGGAGGTCACCTAGTGGCGTGGTGGACTAGATAGTTGCCTTATACGCCAGTGGTACTGGGTTCGAATCCCAATGAAAGCTCAGATTTTTTTCTGAGTTTTCGGATTCGACGGTCGCTAATGACCATAGCAGTTGATGCGACCTTAAATAAATGAAAAAAAAAAAAATCTGGATATTCCAAGAAAACGAATTGTTGACCAAATTTTACCGAATTGCGGTAACGTAATTACAAATTATAAATACTGTGACAGGATTTTTTAAACCTATTGAGATTCACGTTATGGGTTTTTTTAATTCCTTGGAAACTTCACCAAACATTTAATTAACCAAAAACGTTATTTATTTACACTCGCTGATTTATAATTTATTACATAAATCACTGTTCAATCATTTTTCGCACTAAATCGCTGAGGTATCACACTTCCCACTATTCACTGTCTTATTCAAAATCAGACTTTAGACTGCAGATCTGTTGTATTTATAGGCACGAGTAAGATTAGCGTGGCGCTTTGAGTATTTGAAACCACCCAACTTTATGCTTTTGTGTAACCATAAAGTAGGGCCAATAGAAGCTTAATAGCGTGACAATTATCCCAAAATCAAAATTTCAAGAGAAATCGATTAATGTTGACGTCAGCATGAGGCCGTAACAATCTATTTGCAAAATTCAAGGTATGATTATTTATGGGAACTTACATGGTCCAATTTGAACATCTCAATATTTTTTATTTGCGAACACGTTTTCATTATTAAATTTCCATTTAGTGATAATAATTTCCATTTATTTTGCAATTCAAAGGACACATATTTTATAAACATCACAAATAATACAAAATTTTAGGAATAAAACACAAAAAACACCAT
The DNA here is from genome assembly GCA_958496155.1 of Sisyra nigra. Lineage (NCBI taxonomy): Eukaryota > Metazoa > Arthropoda > Insecta > Neuroptera > Sisyridae > Sisyra > Sisyra nigra. The sequence goes on along the minus strand of OY292316.1, from coordinate 35,573,532 downwards.
AAAATTAATGAAATTTTAACTATTGCGATTCGAGTTTGAACTTAAGGAATATAGAAAATATAATTGACAAAATAAACACTCCTTAGATGCCACGTATTTTGAAGATCACTAGATTTTAAAAATATTCTTTAAATTTAAAATGCGCTAATAATGCAGGATCTGTATTCATCAAGATTTTCAACGAATACTGCCGAAAAACTTCGTGGTGTCAAGAAGTGCACATTCAGTCAAATAATGAAAATCGGTTAAACAAACAGTGACTAGAATCTCCCTTCGCCCCCAAACACCCGCCAGGGGCCCCCCTGGACTCCTTTGGAATTTGTAGTAGGAAATTGTTGGGTGAATTTATATGTAACTAGTAGTTGCCCGTTCCATTCGTAACTAAAGGTTTTATCTCAATAAAATGTTAGGGCAAGTCTGTCAGCCATTAATTAAGAAGTTGGCATATCGACATTTAATTATTATTTAATATTAATAAGTTGTCATAGCGACATCCCATTCTGCACGGACGCAAAGAATGGCAGTTTCCATAGTTACGTCTTAATTGACAGTTTTATCTTGAAATCCGGTTTTTATCGAAAACGAAGCGAAAATTCGCAAATTACCACTCTTCATTTTCGTTTTTCTTTTGACTTGTTTTATCAGAGACCACGCTAACCTTATTCTCTCCTATTTATATATCTGCAACCAGACATACGAGAAAGTTAAAGAAGGTAGTAGAGATTTCTAGATTTTTCGATACGATTTTTGGCCGTTAAATAATGGATTGATTTGAATGTCTATTATTGAAAAATCGTACCAAACAATCTGGAATGTTCTATCCTTTTCTATGGTTGTTCGTTGCAATACATACAAATATCGCTTATTTAAGGTTTGTTCCAAACGTCCAGCAATGGCAATGCACAGACACGACCAACAGACAAAAAGCAAGACAACATTGACTAAGAGACAAGAGTAGGTGAAGAACTGTTTCAGCAGGTTCGTTCTGTGCCCCACCCAGCAGTCAGCTACAGTCATTTACGTACATTTTGACGACGAGCGCTTTTATCGAAATTGTTTCGGCGATGCTTATGCACTGCCTTGTCGACCCTCGGTCTAAGCTAAAACAGTTCTTCACTCACTCTTGTCTCTTGGCCAATGTTATCTTGCTCTTTGCCTGTTATCGTGACTGTCTTTTTGTGTCTGGACGATTGGAACAAACTTTTGATAGCATAGAAATATAATATACATGCATTATTAATATGTTATGTGTGATAAGTTGATAACATATTTATTTTTTTTTTTAGAAATCAAATCGAGAAATAATAAAAAGACAAACTCAAACGCAAAACCAAATGTAAGTTTTAATATAAAAACATTGCAAAGAGTTGTAAGTTTGCTTTTTTTAGTCCTAAAAAGAAAATGATCCTATATTCCTATCACGAAGATAAAAAGATTGTTGCATACTTACTCAAACACAATGGATTAAAAAAAGCGACAAATAATACTTATACAAATATTGCTAAAGACATACTGCCAGGTGAGATATGAAAAGTATTTATCGTTAAAAAGTCGTAAATTTAAAACTATTTAAAACAACAGAAAGAACTGCAAGAAGTATCGAAGCCAGAACGAATCACTTACGTCAGACCGGGAAACTAAAACAATATCTAACCCAAAAAGAGTATGAAGAGTATATAAAGAAAAGTAGTCCAATAGGTAAGTATTGTAGATCGAAGGCTTTGTAATAATTTGAAGAACAGCGTCAATGTTAAGTTAATCGATAGAGGATGAATAATAAACAGCTGTTTTTTAAAACAAGCTTAATAAATGTTACTAAAAAGTAACTTGTAAGCCGTCATAGATCGACCAGTGCCGATAATTTTTGAACCGAAAATTAATTTATTTTATTATTAATTATAGTAGGATGAAACCAGTGGTCGGATTCAGCCGGTTCGGTAGAACCGTTTCGTAAATGGTTTTCAAGTTGGGCGAACCGTCAGTTAAACGTAAAAAATTATACTTTAAATTTTAATTTTATGCTTAATTCATAAAATTATTAAAAAAAAATACATCAAAGTAGATATACGATTTTTCAGGGAATATGGCAACAATGTGAAGATATTCGGAGGAATTCCTTTTTAATTTAAAAAGCTGTAAAATTTTTTTAATATAAGTGGCCCAAACCACATTTTTTTGTAACGAACCGGTTGTAAAATTATTAGAATCCCAGCACTGGGTGAAACCCATTAGAAAAGGAAGAGAGTATAACAAAAATGAAAGGAAAAATAAATAACGGTCGATCTGAGGTGGGGAAGTGGAAGGGGGGGGGTATTTTTAAGGGTTGAAACGGTTTATCTCGATTTCCGACAAAACTACAAGTCCTATGGAAAAAAGTTAAGTGGTAAAGTTGTAGATAAAAAGACGATCTACAACTTTAGTGTTCATACTTTTTTCACATAACCTCAAAATTTATGTGAAAAATTCCAATAACCAAGATTTTGGTTTATTATTTTTATCTTTTACAAAAAAAAAATTCTCACAAAATTTGGTGAAAAATTACCTTTTTATGTCCCAAACACTGTAATTTTTTTGATTTAAAATGTTTATTTTTTCGCCTTATTTTGACTTAATATTGAAAAAGCAGTCTAATTAAGCCAAAATATTTACTTTTTTAAATAAGTCGATGGGCTTTTTGTTCGTTGAAATCTCTACTTTCTGATGATACCAAAAAAATATATACATGATAATGTTAAATGTTTCCAGAAAATGCAATAATTAAAGTGTAAATTTTAATAAATTGCTCAAAATTGTATATAATGCAATTGTACAAATACAACTTTGAGCAATTTATTAATATTTACACTTTAATTATTGTATTTTCTGGGAACTTTTAACATTGTTATGTATTTTTTGCACCATCAGAAAGTAGATATTTCAACGAACAAAAAGCCTACCGACTTTTAAAAAAAATAGCTATTTAGACGTGAGAATTTTTGATTGAAAATTAGGGTGCTTTTTCAATGTTAAGTCAAAATAAGGTAAAAAAATTAATATTTTAAATCAAAAAAATTACACTGTGTTTGGGACATAAAAAGGTAAATTTTCACCAAATTTTGTGAGAATTTTTTTTTGTAAAAGATAAAAAAAACAAAACTTGGTAATTTGAACTTTTCACATAAATTTTGAGGTTATTTGAAAAAATTATGAGCATAAAAGTTGTAGATCTTCTTATTACCTACAACTTTACAATTTAACTTTTTTCCATAGGACTTGTAGTTTTGTCGGAAATTGAGATAAATCGTTTCTACCCTTAAAAACACCCCCCTTTTCCACTTCCCCGCCTCAGATCGACCGTAATTTATTTTTTATTTCATTTTTGTTATATCCTCTTCCTTTTCCAATGGGTTTCATCTAACTATAATTTTTTTTCACTTTTTACAATTTTCAAAGGCTTTAGCTCTGGTCTAAGAAAGCTTAGTTGATGTAAAACAGCTAAATTTTACAAACTACGTATTGACGGGGTTTAAAGTGATAAATGACCGATGGTAACAGATATATGTTATACAAGTGACAAACCGTGACTTCGTTCATGAAAAAAAATTACAAAATAAGTAAACACAGTTCAGGATTTAAACATATTAAGAAAAAAAAAACGCAAGAAACTACCAAAGTATCGTATTAAAAGTAGAACTATATTTCTAGAATTTCATAATACAAAACAAATGTGTAAAATATTTTAGCTTTTATTTATACTTTTAAATGAACGAAAAAACTAGTGTAGTCGGGGGGCCCTCATCAGAACGACGTTTTTTATGTTATTTTTTAAACTCTAATTCATATGCAGATTTGTTGATTAAGGTTTGTTCTCATAGTAGTTCAAAGTCATGAACGTGTACCATACGTGTACAAATTTTCATATTAATAAATTCCAAGTTTTCTCAGGAAAAATAGTTTTTTTTTTTGGGCTTCCTGACTGCATTAACAAACCTTTAAAGATTAAAACTAATTAAATTATTTTATTTTTTTTTTAAGATAAACGAACAACACAACGAACACAAAAAAATCTATATACAATGTCTGAGACTAGTTCTGAAGTATTTTCCAATATCGAAAGTGAAAATAATCGACCGCCATCTAAAAAGAAAAAATTATACGAAGGTACTTGATCAATTATTTTTAATCCTAATTGTACAAATGTAAATGATTTTTGTGTTATTTATTTACTTTACTCATACGTTAAGGACAATGTTTAATTGTTTAAATTTATAAAAAATTGATATAATAAAAAATATTTTAAAACTATACAATTTCAGCTGGCATTTTAGTTCCTTCCAATGCACATATTATATTCTGGGCGGACATTATAGCCATATTGGTTCGAGTCGTCATAGAAGCACTACCTATGTGTGGTAGTATAACACAATTTTTAAACGTGAACAGGGGACTGTCTAACGGTAATGGTTCGGGAGTTGTAACATCTAAGCCTGCAGCAGCGATTTTTTCATTTTTTAAAGCTCGTATTAAAGCTTCTTGATCAACAACACCTCCTCGGCTTGTGTTAATAAAAACAGCATTTTTCTTCATTTTTCCAAAAGCTTCATCATTGAATAAATTAGTCGTTTCGAGAGTCAATGCACAGGTCACTATAACAAAATCGCTTTGTTCTAGCAGTTCGTCAAAAGTAACTTGACTCGCTCCAATCTGTTTGGCTTCCTCTAATTTTTGAGATCGATTCTGAAATAGTATTCGAGATGCATTGAAAGCTTTGACGATCTTCGCCACTTCTTGGCCGACTCGACCGAACCCCACAATACCAACCACTGAATTCGATAAACTTTGTCCGCACATCCAGGTGGGAGCCCAAGCTTTCCAGCCGCCATTACGAGCTTCTTCGCTAGCTTCTATAAGCCTCCGAGTTGTGGCCAAAAGCAATGCAATTGTAAGCTCGGCGGTGCTGTCGGTTAAAATATCTGGAGTGTATCCAATTCGAATATTTCTCTTTTTTAATTCATTGATATCTAAATGATCGTATCCAACCGACATAGTTGCTACGGTTTTTAACGACGATCCTGCACTGTTAAGGACTTCTTGATCGATTTTGTCTGTTAGCATGCACAAAAGGGCGTCTTTACCGTTGATTTTTCGAATCAACTCATTTCGAGGTACCGGGGTTTCTTCAGACCAAACTTCAACATCAAACCTAGTTAAAAATTAAAACGTAATATTTAATACGGAAAATTAAAGACATTGAACTTGGAAAAATATTGAACATTTAAAGAAAATCTCAAAAGTCCTTATTGATACACATGACGTTAATAAATAAAAATTATAACAAAATGAAAAACCGACTTTAAAATAAATAAAAAACCTTAAGCAAACAGTACATTAAATAGTAAAAAAACAATTGCGTATCCTTGCTGTGTCTACAATTTACAAATTATTAGGATGATATAATGTACAACTATTGTTAATTTTGGAGTTGTGGTCAGTCAAGAAAATAAATATTAATGGTAATTTGTAAAAAGGTTTAGTTCGTTATTGGTATTTTATACTTGATAGTACATTGTATAAAAGTTTATTTGAAAAATCAAAATAGACGTATTTCCTTGGCTGACACCAACTCCAAAAATAACAATAGTTGTACATTATATCATCCTAATAATTTGTAAATTGTAGACACAGCAAGGATACGCAATTATTTTTTTACTTTTTAATGTATTGTTTGATTAAGGTTTTTTTATTTATTTTAAAGTCGGTTTTTCATTTTGTTATAATTTTTATTTATTTGATAACTGATATTATTTCTTTGAGAATGGGTAAACCTAGTAAACGCGCTGCTCATATGAGGCAGCGTCGTTAAATGTTAAAAATTACTACTGTCTCTCTTCTTCCTCTGAAGGGTTGACATTTTTTGCTTTTAAATGTAATAAAAGAACTAAATGGACTGTAGAATACTCTTTCCGATAGAAAAAAAAAAACATCAAAATCCGATGATTCAGTTAAACGTCACTATTTCATCCCCTATTTTCATCCTTAGGGGGTGGATTTTTTTCTTCAAATTGAAATGCGAATAATTTAAAGGTACGATGCACGTAAGAGAAATAAAATTATCAAATCGAGCTATCCAATAAGAAGTTAAAAATTCATCCCTTAGTTTTCAACCCCTTAGAAGTGAACGATTTCCTTCAAATTAAAATGGGACCACACGGGAAGCACCAGCTTTCAAATTGAAAAGAATCATCAAAATCACTTCACCCAGTCGGAAATTCTGAGGTAACAAACATTTAAAAAAAATATACAGTCGACTTGAAAACCTCCTCCTTTTTTTGAAGTCGGTTAAAAAGATAAAGCGGGGTTAAAATTACAATCACCAGTATGCCAAGAAAATTTCGTTAACGGTCACTTCTATCGAAAAAAATATTGGTGATCGAATTGCAGCTTAGATCAGTGCTTCTTAAACTTTTTGAAGTCACGGCCCTCTTGGAACTCAAGTAAATATCTCACGGCACTCCCATTTTTTGAATTTTGTTTATGCATATATAGCCCAGTCAAAATCAACAATTTCGCAACAAATTCGCAAAACATGATGTATCTCTGATTTTGAAGTATATATAACTTTTTATAGAGGAAAAACCGTGAAATTTTTGAACTTGTTTCAAATTCTGCACGGTCTCTACTAATCCATGCATTTTTATTCGAAAGCTAGTCTGTACGTTTTTTAAGAGCATTTTTGTTACAACGTAAGCCCAACCGGAGCTCTGCAGGTCAATGGGCTACCAAGTTACGGCACTTTGAATATAAGCCCGTTTTTTTAAAAATTGAAAATTTTAGTTTTAGACCTTCTTTGAATCAAAATTGTGTCGAAACCATTGATCTTACGAGCAGAGGTTGCAGAATATAAATTGTAGACAATTTAATTAGCTTTAAATGAAGTGCAGAGAGGGGTTTGTAAGCCTCGTAATTCTCTCACAATCTCAAAGAATCCATATAAACACTTTTTTGCTATATGAAATGATTTTTAAACATGTATGACCTCGGCCGAACTCCTCCACATTGCCAGTCGGCAAGTTCCTGCCCCCGCAGAGCTCCTAAGACTCCTCTTTTGCAAATGCAAGAAGGGGTGCTGAGAGGTGACTAAACTGGTCTGAAAGCAGGGCTTAGATGCTCTGCGACGTGTGCTATCTGTTCTGGGAAAATGTACAAAACTGCAATGAAGAGGACGACGGTGACGAACCTCAAGAAAACCCTGACGATCCACCAATACTGGAGTACCCACCAAAATACGATTTTACCTTATATGGATTCTCTAAGATTGTGAGAGAACTGCGAGGCTTACAGGCCCCGCTCTTAATATAAAGCTAACTAAATTGTTTACAAATTATATTCAATAAGTTTTGCTCGCAGGATCAATGGTTTCGACGCAACTTCGATCCAAAAAAGGTCGAAAATTAAAATTTACAATTTTTGAACAAACTGGCCTATTTTCAAAGTGCCGTAACTCGGTAACCCATTGCCCTGCAGAGCTCCGGTTGGACTTATTTTGTAACAAATTTAACGCTCTTAAAAAGCGTACAGAATACCTTTTGAATAAAAATGCATTTATTAGGAGATACCAAGCAGAATCTGAGACTAGTTCAAAAATTTCACTGTTTTTCCTCTATAAAAATTTTTCCACAACTTTTTGAGAGTTGCAAACATGAGAATACATAGCCTTAATGGGTCCAAACAACAAACTAAAAAATCTGAAATACATCATGTTTTGTGAATTTAGCTATTTTTATGTCGATTTTAACTGGTCTACTAGTCAATTGCATGCATTTGATAATTATTTGTTATATACTCTTCGCGGTTCCCCTGTAGGTAGTCCTCGGCCCCCAGGGGGCTCCAAACAAATTTTCTCGGAAATTGTTATTCTAATGAACAATAATGAAAATAATTTAAATGTTCATGAGATTATGGATAAATATAGGATACATATGTTAATATGTGGTGATTTTTATTAAATCTTAATACTATAACGTTCGTCCCGTTCGTCCTATTCGTATTATGGAGATTTAATAAAAATCATTAAAGATTAACATATTTATCCTATATTCATCCACAATCCCATGAACATTTAAATTATAAATTAATAATGGATATGAACAAAATAAATCTCTAAACAATGATAATACCTTTGGTAGGAAATTTTCTAAGCTGCAAACTCAATCAACACTGTTTCGACAGTAGTAATCGTTAAGGGTTCACATCACAATATATCTCATGGGCCGCGATAATAAATGTAAAGGAAAATCTCTAAACTCACCATTAAAACACCCTTTAAAAAGTTCGTAAAATATTATTTTCCACATCCATTGATGTCGTGTAATATTTGTTAGGATTTTTGGGGTTTTATTTAAAACCAATAGAAGCAAGGGAGATTTATACAAATTTAATATTCTCTCAATTTTTTCGAAGTTCAACCTTTTTTGTGTTCATTCGTTGGGCTGTATTTGCAATATTTACCTTGAATTTAATAAATCTAAAGCCGGCTTCGGTATGTCCGGGCGAGTAACGTAAACTTTAAACTTCGCCATTGTTGTAAGTAATCTGTTTGTTGTAACGTTAATATTATTTGAAACTAAAACACGATGATTTATAGAATTTTCGAGTAAACTTTTTTTGAGTATATTTAATTTATTTAGAGCACGATAGGAAACGGAGTACATATTTCAAATAGTTACACGAAAAACGTTGATGCCTGATGGATATGTACTGAAGAACTTTCCAATGTCAATGATTATAGTTAAATAATCGCGTTGGAAGTTATGCATTAAAAAAATTTCCATATCTTTGAATTTAAAAAATTTAAACATGTTGATATTTGAACGAGTATATCCTTGAACGTTGTAGTAATAGATGAATGTTGCGATGAATTATCGGAAATTACCAATAAAATGTAACAAATAAATATTATAAAGCGTGTTAATCAAAACGAAACATTGTTCTTAATTTGATGTACGGAAAAATTTACGAAATAAATAGTAGGAGTATTTGATTGTTGTAAGGGAAAGAATAGGGGTAGATTTGAATCTTAATTTGCATATAGTAACCATGGTAACCATATCAATATTGTAACGATAGTAATGACAGTAATCATAGGTAGCATTAATGACATTTAAGACAGGTGATAAAAGCAAACGGGGTAAAAGGAAACAAGGAAAAATTAATTGCTGCTCTACTAAATTGTGCCAAATTATTCGTACCCGTATTTTTATTATTTAATTTGTTTTAAAATATTAACAATCACTTACAACAATGTCTCATTTTGCAATGAAATTATTTCAAATCTTTAAAAGCTTTTCATTGTGATATTTACCTATATTATTCATGAGTGAAAAAATTTCAAAATTTTGTATTTAAATTTCATTAGTTTTACCATTTTAAAATTTTTTTCGTGTATAATGTCGTTATATTATGTGAAAACTGTGTCTAAATTATATCCTAAATTTAGTCAAAGCATACACTTAATTCCACGAAGATAGTAAGTTACATTTAGTTTTTTTTTACCTCAAATACAACCTTTTTCATTTCAATTTCAATTTTTTTATTATCGTATTTTAAAATTAAAGGAAATGAAATTTTTTATTACAATATATACGCGTATATAGAATATAACATTTCATCTCGTAACATAAATTTTTTTTAAAAGAAAAAATCTGCCTTTGAAACGAGAAAGGGGTAATCATGGCGTTTAGCGTTGGTAATTATAAACAGTTCATTTAGTTTTAAACGCAACCGTTATAAGACTATTGAAAAACTATACCTTGAGATTTATTTTGAAAATGGAGGAAAACCACGTGGGGGTAACTATTGAGATAGGTTTTAAAAAGAAAAAGCTAAAATAATGAGATGACCACTATCGGTACATGGAAGTCATTATTGAAAAGCTTCGTAAGAGTTACTAAGCTGGAGTGGGGTAAGTGCACCCCAGTTTTTAGTAAGTTTGACTTTCAACCCATATATCTTTTATATGTTTTATAATACTTTAGTCTTTAACATTTATTGAAATTAACGAATACTTCAGTTAATACGTTTTAATTTACATTGATAAAACGCCAATTTCACTTGTATATTTTTTTTTTAAATTGTAAAAAAATCCAAGAGCTGTGCACTTGCCCCGAAAATGGGGCAAGTGCATAACTATCTATTAAAACCGATTTGAAACCTTTTACTATGCTACGGGGTAAGAGCATAACTATTGATACGTTTGCTTTAAACGGTGCTTTCGAACTGATTGGCATAAATCGGGGTTTCCCTAATTATTTCGGGTACATCTACTTGTATAGGATGACATTAATTTTGGGTAGATGATTATATATTACATATATATCGACATTTCTCCCATATTATGTTAATACGAGCCCGTTTATGCACTTACCCCACTTCACTTTATTGAAAAATGATAAGAAAACCTGGTGGTCACTATTTTTTTCAACTCGAAACGTGATTTAATATATTGATTTTTGTATTGATTATATTAATATCACGTCAAAGGCGTTATTTTCTTTCTTTTAATACACTTATTTCTCTCTATCTCTCTTCCTTATTAGCTTATTTGTTTTTGTTTTTTCCTCTTTCCATTTTCCTTTCTTATACGGCACACTTCATTTCACCAACCACTGTTGGTAACAATGAGCATAATAGAAAGAGATGAGACAAAGGGAAAGAAATTATAATTAAAGAGAAATAGAGCAAAGGTCGCCTGGAAGGGGTATAACGATTTTTTTATTACGTGATGGTTTCTGTTAGTTTACTCTAAGCTTTAAGGAGGTATTCTTGTCTAAGCCCGAAGCGTTTTTTGGCAATTGATAAAAAAAGCATATGATATTTTTACTATCCATTTTTTTATCATTTGTTTATTCATATTCAGAGAATACACAAAATTAAAAAAAATGTTTTTTCATTGAGTTATGTGTCCTTGTAGCAGAGGGGAAAAAAAGGCCGTATCCTCGTCGCCATGATTTCTACCCTTGTGGTCATCTGAAAAATAAAACAATGATGGATTCTTAATTGGTACGAATGTCGCTATCGCATAAACCTGCAAAACTGAAAAAACATTTTTTTACACGAAATGGCGGCTAGTCAAAAATAAAGGTAGATTTTTTCACTAGTTTTTTAACTTTGTCGAATTTTTTAAAAATATTACAAATTTCAAGTTTCCATTTTTTGTTGGTGCATGCGATAGGGAGATATTAAAAAGAATATTCATTAAATTTCAAGTAAATCGGCTGATTAGAACTTGAGATATTGTGGCTACCGCATCGAAAAAAGTTAAAGTTACCAAAAAACGCGTTTAAAGTTTTATGTTAAGTCTCAACCGGTCGAGTTGCCACGACACTAGAACGGCTATAACTTCGAAAATAATTTGAATTTTGAAAAATCCTTTTAAAGAGATATTTTTGAATATATAAACTATCGGATTATGCAAAAAAAATTTTTCGATTTTTTCAAATTCTTAGACTAGAATACCCCCTTAAGTAAAAAGAGCTTCGTTTCAAAAGTCGAACAACTACGCGAGCCCTTTTTGAAAAAATAAAACACGGGAAAATTATGGGACGTCCACTACTGAGAAAACATGGAGTTAATAGAGGTAATTATTAGAAAAAGTTCTAAAACAACAATGAGGTCATTGTTGCTAAGCGCCAAGATTACCGAAAAGGGTTGTAGTTGAATTATAAAAGCTGTAAATAAAAAAAAAATTTAATATAAAATTTAAATAGTTTTTCAGATAAACTAATATCTGGGAAAAAAATTGCTAGTCAAATCAAGGAAGAAATTAAAACCCAAATTGACGATGCCTCAAAAATTGGATTTCGATCCCCCCAATTAACCGTCGTTCTAGTCGGTAATAATCCCGCTAGCTTGACTTATATAAAAAATAAATTAACTGCTGCCAAATATGTTGGCATTAACACAAATCTCGTTAAATTCAACGATCACATTAAAGAAGCTGAACTCTTAGAAACAATACAGAGCTTAAACCACGATCAGAATGTAGATGGAATTCTCATTCAATTACCGCTTCCACCTCACATGAATGAAACTCGAGTTTGTCAATGTGTAGATCCCAAAAAAGACGTCGATGGATTTCATTTTGTCAATGCGGGACAAATGTTTTTAGATATCGACGATGCTTTAATGCCTTGTACTGCTTGTGGTGTGATTGAATTGATAAAACGGTATTTAATTTCTATTAAATAAATTTCTTTAAATCATTTTGTTATTTATACAAGGTACAACATTGAAACCTTTGGTAAAAAAGCTGTGGTATGTGGACGATCAAAAAATGTTGGATTACCCATTGCTATAATGTTACAAGCCGATCGTAAGAAGACCAAATGGGGATTGGACGCGACAGTTACAATTTGTAATCGATATACACCGAAAGACGTGTTGGAGGAATATACTAGGACTGCCGATATTATCATAACAGCCGTTGGAAAGCCCAAGTTAATTACAGCCAGCATGGTTAAGAAAGGCGTTAATATTTTAGATGTTGGAATTTCAAGGATCAAAACAGAAGGAGGGAACGTTGAAATTGTTGGAGATGTTGATTTTAAAGGTGAGATTCTACTATACGTATTTTGATATAGAACGTGAAGTTTCAGTTTTATATTAATTATAGTAGAATTATTTTTATAGTACTAAGTTTATATTTTTGGCGTCATTGTGATTAAGGATACCATAAAAACAATCAGTTTATTCCTGATGAAAAAAATACTGTACATTGCATTATACGAGTCATGAACCCTATAGAAAATCCTACAAAAATTATAGTCTTGAATGTCAGTTTGTATGTCCTATTACTTTTTAACTCGAATATGATTGGTTTTAAACATGAAATTTAGAAGATAGATATTTACTATGGTCCCTATGGTCTATGAACAATTCAATGGTATCTAGGATTATAAATGATACAATTAGATGTGATAATGAAAATTTTACGTAGTATTGGTCGTTTTACTTTTTTTTACTACCATCAGAGAGATAGTTGAGAGAGCTAGATCACATGGATACACGTGCTGCCCCCTGCTCTGAGTATGAAATTTGGAACTATTCCTTAGTCACTTCTTTGTTTCTTTCTCCACTGTTCTACACTTGGAACGCCTAAAGCCTTGACGGCCTTGACCGTTTCTCTATGGCTGTATGCTTTCCGAGTGTAGAACAGTGAAGAAATGTGCAAACTAGTGACTTAGGAATAGTTCCAAATTTTGTACTCGGAGTAAGGGGCAGCACGTGTATTCGTGCGATCTGATGGCTCTCTCTGTCTGCTACCACATAGTATGTAAAGAAAGTATTGTAATTGGTTCAAACTTTCGAATTCCAGTTTTCACCGGAAATACATGGTTTGAGGTCCCCTGAATCCAAAAAATCGGTTTTTTGAAACATGTCTGCGTGTTTGTGTGTGACGGCGATATCATATTGAAAGCTTTATCAGAATTTCACCAAACTTGAAATTTAGCCTGCATATTACATCTAGTTGTGCCGCGAAGCTTTTGGTTGAAATCTCTTGACTGGAGGCTGAACTTTATTTTATGAGTTTTTGAGCTTTTTAATTTTTTTTCGAAAACGGCTTCAACGATTTATTTTAAACTTGCTATAGGTAGTTCTAAGACGAGATTAATACCTACAACTTTTATTTGAAACTTTTTCCTGGGAAAATTCAAATAAGTAAGGTTCTGGGGTTAAAGAAGGCTGTATGCATATACATAGTTCTGTTTATATAGTTATAAAATGCTTATAGTTTTTTTAACCAACAGCGAGTTTTATAAAAGAAGGTACTGTGACGCCTCGCAGCAGATATTTTATTTTTGTTCCTGGCCGTATTTTTTTTTTATATTGTGCATGACTTGTACTACACGATGTACGGTTTTATTTTCATTAGGAACAAACTAATGTTTTTTTTTTGTTGGATAAAAATTAATGTTAATAATAATTTTGTTTGTAATTTTAGAAGTTTCTAAAGTAGCTAATTTAATTACACCTGTACCTGGTGGTGTTGGTCCAATGACGATAGCCATGCTAATGCAAAATACATTATATGCAGCAATAAAAAATCGCTGTATCAACGCAAAAGAAGCAATAAGTCAATCAAAATAAACACTTAGATGATGACACCATATTGTACTTAAATAATAAGTATTTTAATAAACTATTTATTTTATAATTATTTTTTGTCCATTTAATGATTTGATTTCTTCCTTGAATGTTTGGTTCTACTTTCAACTTATAGTTTAACAACAGCTATTAAATAGAAGCACTTTCATATTTTTAAAATTCCATTTAAAATGAGATTAACAGTGTTGGATTTAAGCTGGACTCAAGAATTTGCTACTTAAATGTATTGCAAGAAGGTGCCAATTTTTTTATTAAAAATAAGTTCAGCTTGACAATTTGGTTTGAAAATAAAAGAACTTACCAATGTAATGATTGTCTTAACTAAATATTTTTATACCATTTTTGCTTGAGTTTGACTTGATTTCAAATCACATTTAAGTCAAGTAGCTTAAAAACCAAGTTAAGTAATGAATCTGTAAGCATTAGCTGTGTTGGTATAATTGAAAGCTGATTTTTAAATAGATAGAAGATTTACATTGTTTAAAAACCATAAAATTTATTAAGATTGAATGAGATTAAAAGTGACATTTTCGGGGAGAAAATATCGAGGGATACTTCTTCTGCGTTTGTTATCAATAAGAAATTTTTCAAGTGTCGATTTTTTATACATTAATACGTGAACTGTAGGAAGTTAAATAATTTTTCATCTTAGATTTTTTTGAAATTATCACTAAATTTCGCGGTAGAGTGAGCGATTGCCGTTTTCGAGTTAAAACAATTAAAAATCACATGAAAATATGGAAAATAATTTATTTTACACGCATTTTACGACCAACTCAAAGGTCATTTAATGGCGTAGTGACTAGATTATGGCTCTCTCCGCCAGTAGTCCTAGGCGTCCTTGTGTCGGATTTCAAATTTTTGGATTCGTCAGTCGCTTATAACACGTTTTAAATGCTATTTAATATGATCTTATATGTGCCCATAATTATGAAAGTGGTTTAAGTCATATATTTCTTGTTTCGAGATATTTAAAGAATCATATTTGAATAAATTAAAAAATATTTTTTACCTTATGCGACATTTTAATTTATAATTTTATTAGTCTTGATTAATGAAAATTTATTATAGATATGAAATGTTGTGTGAATTTCATAGGAAAATGTTGTTTTTAAAGGCTTCAATTGACTTAGACTATTTTCAAAATTAACCGAATGTCTTATAATTGACTTAAATTAATAAAAAAAAATGTGATTTTTATTTGAAACAACTTTAACGAAGTAAATCATAAAAATTTATTAATAATTTTTAAAAAGTAATAATTTTTTATCATAATTTCGAGTTTTTAAGATTTTTAAAATGTTCCTGAAAAACTGGAGGGATGTATGGTTTTTCTTCCATCACTGGTCTAGTAGTGTTGTATAATGAAAGTAATTGAATATTTTCATATATGTTTGGTCTTCCTCTTTTAGGTGAAAGATCCAAAACTTGGAATTCAGAATCATGTAAATAAATCTTATAAAACATTGTATAAAGTTCATTTTTCAAGAATCTCATCCACTGAATTTTTAGCCAAGATTCGCCCGCGATAGTTTTTACTTTCCTTGTGATTGATTTTTCAAGTGATTTCGTTGAAATAAAATCCGGCTGCGACATTCGTTTGATCGAAAATGTATTTCTTTTTCTACAACTTTCGATCCATTCATAGTAATGTTCAGGATTATATAAGTAATTTTCCTTTTTTTATTTTCATCTCTATCAAAAAAAAATCACGGTCATTCGGTTGAAAGGAAAAAATATAATTTCTTTAAATTGTTGACTTAGACCACTTTCATAATTAACACCAAATGCATTCCGTATAACGTTGTAATTACAACTACTATCTAAAGGTTCATTTTTGACGATATCGTAAAAATTACATTGAATAAATTTAGTTTAAAATCATGTAGTGTGAAATAAGTGATAAATTCATTTTTTTAAAATTTTTACTTAGACCACTTTCATAATTATGGGCACATAAAACAAAAAAAAAAAACAAATTATTCAACAGTTATATGCCATCATTTTATTTACAGGCAAAATATTTACAGTTGTACGTACAATACAAAATGAATTCAGAGGTAACATTTTATGCAATAACCACATTTTGTAAATAAAGAATTTGAAAATGTAACGTATTATAAAATGATTAAAATTAATATAATAAATTAGATCCAATATTGTCTTTGACTGGTTAACAGCAAAGAAACAAAACGATTATTGTAAAATTCGATTGTGTGTATTTAATACACATGTTCTAAATCTCACATTAGGACAATTAGATAATAATAATATAAATATATATATTACATAAGCTATTTTGAGAATCAACCGTAAATTTGAAAAAAAAATCTCACTAATAAAATAAATGTGACGAGCGAGTGCACTGCAAGGGAATTGTCTTGAATATCAGGATTTGTTAAGTTGTAATCTACAATAGCATTGTGGCTGGGTTTTCAATGCTCTCTCTAAACGCTTTCAACCAAGTGGCTGCTACAGCACCATCAACTACACGATGATCAGCGCTTAATGTTACGGTCATAAATTGAGCGGCTTGGAATCTAAAAATAACATAAAATGGATTAATCAAAAAATTAATATAGGTCGAGCGTTTACGGCGAAGAGTGACCAGTCAAAACATCAATTGATGTGACAAAATTCGCCGAATGAAAACGAAATTTGTCGAATAAAATTATTTAACTCGTGTTCTGATAGGTCATTCTTCACCGCAGCTAGACAGTAAAAATCGTCACACATGTAAAACTTCTTTTTAGAATGATTTAGCTTTGGCTTGCCCATAATCAGCTTTTGGTATGGGAAAGCATTCCAAAAGTGTTAATTGGGATTTTTTTTCTCACTGTTATAAACACATCAATTTATAATATACAGGGTGTACCAAAAGTAATTAAAGCAGGAAACTAGAGGTAGATGGTGCAATTCTAAGACGTAAAGCCCTTTACTTTTTTTTTTATTTGGCGCACCGTTGATAAGTTACTTAAAAACGAAAGAAGAAGCGTTTTGTGTGTGTATATTAGGATGTTTCAAATTTTTTTTTTGTTTTTCTTATTTTGTTCAAAAATTAATAGTATATATTAAAACAAAAATTGTAGTGCTTAAACAAGCACTTAATATCAATATTAAGGTTCGCCTCAATTCATTTTTTCATAATCCACGTTTTCCATCCCAGACGTGAACAATTAACTAGAGGTTTAGATACTGAACCAATAACAAATCCATCCAAGTGGATAGGATAATCGCCACATGCTTATGAACTGATTAAGGATTATTTTCCCGTGAACGAGTTTGAAAATGTTCGGAAGTAAGACGAGGATTAACGAGAACCCACAAAAGTTGTGATCTGAATTGTACGTAGACAGACGTTCACACGAACCAACTTTAGTTGATCGATCAAAAGTTGAATGAAAAACTTAGTGTGATGACTCGTTCAAACTTTTTTTGATCCACTAAAAGTTGATCACGGTTCTCACACGAGGTTCTTCATTCAACTTTTTTTGATTAACTAAAAACGGGCAACTAAAGTTGACTCGTGTGAACGCAGCATGACAGCGAAACTGGATTTTAAATTAGCCACAATTTAGCAAACTGCGCATGAGTAAGAGAATCGAATTTTTCATTCTAACAAAAATTTGAGGATCGCTAGAACCGCGATTATCGGACCGTAACTCGACTCATAAACTTGCATGCGCTTGGCGATGATCCTAAATCGGTCTTGAACTGATTCGTTATCGGTTCAGTATGGTATCCGCGAACGAACCTTAGGAGTCCCTCTATGAGGACATGCCGTCCATCGTCTCTGATAATTTTGAAAAAAAGCTCATAAGTTTTACGTAATCTGTACTTTCATAAATACGATATGAAAAAAAATAATTAGTCGGTTAAATAAATTGGTGATAGTCAAAGCCCCAGGTTGAGAAGGGTATTTTACCCTACCCACCATTAGCATACCCCCTTGGTATGCCTATAATATAAACAGTTAAATAACAGTTTAGATAACAGTTTAAAAGCTTAGAATCAAAAAGAACATGTTTTAGTTTAATATGGCATGTAATTATTACCCTGGTGGACTTTTCGATGGAATGATTCGATGTTGAGTTCCTCCTATAGCTAAAATTGCAGCTTGTGGGGGATTAATAATGGCACAGAATTGTGTAACGTCGAACATTCCTAAATTAGAAACACTGATGGAGCCGCCTTGAAACTCTTGAGGTTGTAATTTGTTGGCTCGAGCTTTAGCCGCTAACGTCTTAACCGTTTCGGAAATTTCTACTAATCCTTTAATATCAGCACCAAAGACAATTGGGGTTATTAAGCCCTTGTCGGTCGAAACAGCAACGCTTACATCCACAGTATTAAACCTAAAATAGAAATGATAAAATTATTTTATTGATTGTTACGGTAAATTTTAATGATTTACTGTCTAATAACTGTATCCATCCAGGCAGCATTGACGTCAGGCACTCTTCGGCATGCTGTCGCAACGGCTTTTATTACAAAATCGTTCATGCTTATTTTGATTTTTTGCTTGGCCAAATCTTTGTTGATCTTCTCTCGTAGATTCGATACATTATCAATGTGACAGTCGATCGATACATAATAATGGGGTATTGTATTCTTGGATTGAAGCAATCGTTTGGCGATCACATTTCTGACAGTTGTTATGGGGATGTCGGTGTATGGTGCGCCTCCAACAGTTGCTCTGCTGGTCGGGAAGGAGATTTGGGGACCTGCAGCTGGGGCGGCTGCTGCCGGGGCGCCGGAACCACCTGCGGGAAGTCCTGCAAGATCAGCCGATGTCAGTGATCCGTAAACACCTGAACCTTTCCCTTGCAAGCGAATGTTGCGCATCTCAGCTAATTTCTTTGCCATCGGACTCGCATATACACGTTCGCCTGAAATACAGCAGAGCTCGGAATGTAGCTTAGTTAAAACTAATTGAAATTGATTAAAGCAAAAAAAATTAAAGAAAAAGAAAAATAATTGGCCGGGATTTTTTTGAAATAGAAATTAACCAAGGTCTACTGTATTTACAAGAGATGGAAAAGTTTTGAATAATATATCAAGTGTTATATTCTTTCAAAAATACTTCATTCATAATTAGTTGGCTTAGTAATTTTTACCAGTGATTCTCAAACTTTTAGATTGCAACCCCTTTTCATACTAAAATAATTTCAAAGTACTTGAAAGAGGTTAACTCAAAGTTAAATGTAAAATAAATAGCACCTGGATATTACAGAAATCGATTAAATGAATTAACTGAATTGAAGATTTATCTTTGTACCGACTGAATGAATACAACATTTTCAAATTTTTATTACTCAGAAACGAAGCCATACATACGGGATGCTACAGCTCTAATTAGAACAGGGTAGATCATTTTTGGACAGAAAAAAAATTATAGTAGGATGAAACCCATTAGAAAAGGAAGAGAATATAACAAAAATGAAAAGAAAAATAAATTACGGTCGATCTGAGGTGGGGAAGTAAACGGGGGGGGGGGGTGGTGAACGGTTCATCTCGATTTTCGACAAAACTACAAGTCCTATGGAAAAAAGGTAAATTTTTACCAAATTTCGTGTAAATTTTTTTTTTTGTAAAAGAAAAACAAAAAACTAAAAACTTGGTTATTGGAATTTTTCACATAAATTTTGAGGTTATGTGAAAAAAGTGTTGGTCTACTTATTATCTACAAATTTGCTATTTAACTTTTTTCCATAGGACTTGTAGTTTTGTCGAAAATCGAGATAAACTGTTCAAACCCTCCCCCCTCCCCCATTCACTTCCCCACCACAGATCGACCGTAATTTATTTTTCTTTTTATTTCTGTTATATTCTCTTCTTTTTGCAATGGGTATCATCCTACTATAATTTTTTTTTACTTTTTACCATTTTCAAAGATTGAAAGCACTGGTCTTACTTATTCTAGCATAGATTTAGGCCGATTCAAATAGTTTTGAAAATTTATAAAAATCAATTTAAACATAGAAAAATTTATATTAATATCATAGAGTGCGAGTTTTGTGACTTTGTTTGTATGTAGAGGGTAATCTTCATAATCACTGTGCCTATTAGAAAAATTCTTTCGCTATTTGAAAGGTACATTATACCAGATGAAAAACGTATTATCCAAGAGAATCATTAAGATCGCAGGATAAACCAATTTTAAGCGGCACGATGTCTTAGAATTTAAAACACACACAGTACTGTTTATTCAGAAAACATGTATGGTTCCTGTAGGATAAGTATAAGAAATAGTTTTATGGTATTTAATCGACATCACTTATTGTAAAGGTATAACAATTTTTTTGTTTGTTTATCAACTTCTATGGTCATTAGCGACCATCGAATCCGAAAACTCATGAAAAAAATCTTGGGCTTTTTTTGGAATTCGAACCCAGGACCACTGGCGTATTGGTCAACTATCTAGTCAACCACGCCACTAAGTGACCTTAATAATTTTCATTTCAGAAAATGCACTGTCCTTTAGAACCTTTCTCAAGTGTGTTTTATGTGATTTTATTTTTATGAAATTTGGAAAAAAAAAGCAGCTAAATTCTCAAATAACCTGCTGCCAATGCTACTGCATACATTTTATGTAGTATGTATATTAATAGTTACGGCGGAAATCTAATTTTTACATAGAAAAACGGCTAAACAAATTTTGTGAAATTGGCTGTTCTTATTTTGAATTGATCATAGGATTTAAGTTCAAATTTCGATTTTTCTATTCCAATACTTTATTGCGAAAATAGTTGCATAACATTTTAGGTTGTTAGCAATGGCTATTAGCTTGCTTTTGCGGGTCTAAATATTTTTTTTTACACAACAGCTCCTTATTGATGGCCTGTCTTCAATTATATAATTAGCGCCTTATCTAAAATTTATCAATATGTAACCTACCCTACTGGAAAAATCTCATAGGATCTCATAAAATCTCCCAAAAATAAAATCAAAAATATTTTATGAGATTTAATGGTGTTTTTATCCGCAAAAATACTCATAAAATCTCCAAAAAATAAAGTCGAAAATATTTTGTGTATTTTATGAGATTTAATTGGTGTTTTTGTCTGGGAAAATACTCATAGAATTTCACCAAAAAAATATTTTTTATGAGATCCTATGAATATTTTCCCGGACAAAAACACCAATAAAATTTCATAAAATATCTTCGACGGTTTTTTAATGAGATCCTATAAGATTTTAGTAGGGTAGTCTCTAATTGGCTAGGCTTCGTTTAGATTTAATAGCAAGTTTTTTTAGGGTACATTGTACCCTAAAATTGTTAATTAATCAAAGATTTAAGTATAATTTTTCTCGTTTCTTGAATTTGAAAGAAATAACAGGTTAATAGTTTTTGCTAGACCGAAAGTTATTAAAAATAATTATTATTCTAAACACAGCCAATTAAAAAAAAATAAAATCTCTGAAAAAAATAGTAATAAAATTAAATAAAATGTAATATTCCACATATTTCCTCGATAAAATTACGTCAAGAATTTTTTTTCCATAATACCAGCTTTTTTAAATTTAAATTCCTTAATAAGCAAAATGTTATCAACTTTCAGCTTTTTTCAATTGAATAAATAATCTTTCATTTTAATGCAAAATTTCATATTATCTTATAAACGTTATATAGATAAGAGGCCAAGATTACATTAGCCTTGTTTTTTTCATTGCCAAATGCAAAATAAAAGTCAAAAATATTGTAGAAAAAAATTTAGTCTAATCAGTAATAGTTTTTAAATGATCGTATTGTGAAATAATATTTTCTTTTTTTTTTTTGTTTATTTAAGGTCGCGTTAACTACTATGGTCATTAGCGACCGTCGAATCCGGAAACCCAGAAAAAACATCTCAGACTTTCATTGGGATTCGAACCCAGGACCACTTGGTATAAGGCAACTATCTAGTCCACCACGCCACTAAGTGATTAAATAATAATATTTAAATTGTACTAAAAATATAACCTGCTGGAAAACTCTTAGAGGACTAACAAATACACGTATAAGATCTTATAAAATCTATGACTTTCTATATTAGCATGTGTCCATATTTTCATGTGTTCTATGAGAATTTAAATTTTTTTCAATAGGGTATTAACTTGAAGTAAATGTAGGCATTAAAGTATTAAGTTTTGTTGGGTTTATAATTACCAGAAGGAGCTGCTGCTGCTGCAGGTGGTGGAGCAGGACGTGGTGGTGGCGACGATTCTTTTGGCGCAGCCGGAGCAGCGGGTGCTGGAGCAGCTGGTGGAGGTGACGCTGCTTTTGGTGGAGCCGCTTTCGCCGGTGCTCCAGCTCCATCATCTTTAAAATCTTTAAACGCCGCTACGTCCGATTCGTTTTCAACAATAATACAAACTAATTTCCCAATAGGAACATCCTTAGTTCCAGCCGCCACAAGAATTTTAGCTAAATATCCTTCCTCCGGCGTTTCGAACCCCATGGTCGCTTTATCGGTTTCGATTTCAGCCAGCAAATCACCCTCGTTTAGTTTCTCACCCTCTTTCTTTGCCCAGCTTACAATTGACCCTGATTCCATAGTCGGGGACAAAGCTGGCAGTGTAATTCGACTGTGTTTTGGTAAACTTGAGTACGTTCGAATTAATTCGTCTCGCCATAATATTGGTTTAATCGTACTACATGTAACTGCCCTGGAACAAATAATATCTTAAAACCAAATCATATAGGGAAAAAGCTTGAAATTTAATAGAAAGACAGGTTATGTAGTATGTTATATAAATAGTATATTTGGGTGATTTAAATAAAAATACCTCTGGTGATGTCGCCTTCTTACACATTCTGTGCTCAGACCACGAATCACATGACTACGGAACGATCTTCGGACGGTGTTTTTTATTAATTGATTACGCACTAAACACACAGTTCTGAACATTTTCTAAAATAATTCACGTGCAATAAAATTAATAAAACCACTTTTCAATCGTGACACGACAACCCAGAGATTTTTGCACTGTGGGCAAATCACATTCAATCGTCCTATTTCTAGGTCGTGCTCTGAGAGCCAACTACATTATCAACTGTGCAACAAAGCGTGCACCTGCAAGCCAATACTAGGTGGCTCTATAGTTGGTTATTCAAAAATTTATAACGGTTTTTACTAAATAATTTATTTTTTTCATACAAAATTGTAATATTGTACAAATTGACTAATTTTTAATATCCAATAAGACTTATTAAATATTTAAAGTATTTTTTGACAGAAAAATTTCAAAAAAATTATTTTCATATTTGTTTAAAATCAATCAAAAATTAATTCTATGGCAACTTGTACCAATCACTTTCAATATACTTTTATTTTGTAAAATTAAACAATTAATAGATACAAAAATTTACTTCGACTAAAATATTAGTAATATGTATTTATTGTAATCGTTTAATAATAATATCCGTAATGTCCAAACCAAACGCGCCTCGCAGTGCAGTTCCTGATGTTAAAAGTGGAGAAGATAGATTTACCATTCCTAAAGTTTTCGACAAATATATTGGTGGATTTATAGCAAAAAAAGCTGGCTTACTATATAGAAGTGGTAATTTAAATTATTTTTATGTTTTTGCAATTTTAAAATACATTTAATAGGTTTGGTTTGTTAAAATTAGGTAACATTATCTGGAACAAACCTAAAGCCTAGTACTCACTAGTAGACATGTTGCGCGATTATGGTCTCTGAAACGGGTCTCATAGGCCAGTCAAAATCGACATAAAAATAGCTAAATTCGCAAAACATGATGTATCTCTGATTTTTTAGTATGTTGTTTGGACCCATTAGGGCTATGTATTCTCAAGTTTGCAACTCTCAAAAAGTTGTGGAAAATTTTTTATAGAGGAACAACCGTGAAATTTTCGAACTTGTTTCAGATTCTGCTCGGTATCTCTTAATACATGCATTTTTATTCGAAAGCTGTTCTGTACGTTTTTAAGAGCATCAAATTTGTGACAAATTAAGCACAATCGGAGCTCTGCACGTTAATGGGTCACTGAGTTACGGCACTTTGAAAATAGGCCAGTTTTTGCAAGAATTGAAAATGTTAGTTTAAGACCTTTTTTTGATCGAAGTTGCGTCGAAACCATTGACCTACTGACTACGAGAATATCTTATTGAATATAATTTGTAGACAATTTAATTAGCGTTAAATTAAGTACAAAACGGGACCTGTAAGCCTCGTAGTTCTCTCAAAATTTAAGAGAACCCATATAAGCTAAAATCGTATTTTGGTGGGTACTCCAGTATTGGTGGAACGACAGGGTTTATTTGAGGCTAGTCACCGTCGGCCTCTTCATTGCAGTTTTGCACATTTCCCCAGTGCAAATAGCATACATCGGAGAATATCTAGGCCCTGCTTTCAGGCAAATGCAGCCACCATCCATCACCCCTTCTTGCATTTACAAGAGAGGAGTTTTAGTACCTCTCCGGGGGCAGGATCTTGCCGACTGGCAATGTGGATGAGTCCAGCCGGGGTCATACCTTCTAAAAAATCACTCTATGTAACAAAAAAGTGTTTCAGTACATTTCAGGGAAAATGGAATTTTAACTTTCATTTTGCTTAATTTTTGTTGATTTTGACTGGGCTATCAGGTTGTTTCCGTAGACATGTCTAAGACGATTCCCTGTCTAAAGCGAAGGCCTGTTGCAAGACCAAAAATCGCAAGTCTATAACGTCTCTTGATCGGGATGAGAGACTTTAGGAGACAGCATGCAACATTAGAAATGTTCCGCAACATTTTGACAGTGTGGACGTCACTATTATCTAGAGACGAGCCATGACCAGCTCCGTTTATTTTGTTTATTTTATTTTGTCCTCCATGGTGTACTGCGAATATGAGACTGAGAAATTCACATCGTAGTGTGAACGCTAGACGAAACAAAGAACAGTGTCTCTAGACGGTCAATGGATCGTGTTTATAGACCATCTCTAGACAAATCGCGAGTTCAATACTTACACTCAGTAGTTGAGTAAAGTATTTATAATAATAATTTAATGTTTTGAAATAAAACAAACAGTGCTTTGAAGCTGATTTTTAGAGTCCGACCGAAACTGGTTTCCCGGCCGAAACCGAAACTTACGTGGTCGAGTATAAAATTCCTTAAAATACTGAAATTTGGTGCATTTTACCCATTATTCTGCATTAATTAGGACATGAAATGGAAACACAGTATATTAATTTATTTAATATAATATAAAAAATATTAATAATATTTTTATAATTTTTTCAAATTCAGAAAATTAAAAAAATTAAGAATTATCAATCTCTTTTAGGTACCTCTAATATAAAAATAATAACAAAGCGTTGCCGCTAGAAACGAAGTTAGGCGATGTACACGACAACTTCTGAAATCAGTTTCGGTTTCGGCAAAAGTTTCGGCCAATTTTGGTCGAAACCGAAACCGAAACTGAACTTTCGGTCGGACACTACTGATTTTATTAACGTAAACCTCTTACCTCGCCCTTACAACGTTACGATAATATAGCCATTTACTATATTTTTAGGTCTAGCTTATATACTAAGTTCTGAAATAGAATGAGATCGGTAGTGGGAGTTAAAGGGGCAATTCAGGGATGAAAGCTATTTAGGATTTTTGGAAGAAATAAATGCATATCCAGATTCAGACAACCACATCTGGCCTCCAAAAGGAACGAAATATTTTGATAGGAATTACTTTATGATGTTAGGAGTTTGTAAGCTAAATTGAAGTGTGAAGACATTAAGTTTTCAATATGGATTAGATAATAGGAATTGAACGGTTAAACAGTAAATCAATGGTAATATGGGGAAAGTTGTTATGTGATCCATAACTCGCGCAACATGTCTACTAGCGAGTACTAGGCTTTAGGTTTATTCCAGATAATAACATTGTACATTTACGCCTTACTATCTAATTGATGTATAATATATACAGAGCTGC
Organism: Sisyra nigra; assembly: GCA_958496155.1. Classification (NCBI taxonomy): domain Eukaryota; kingdom Metazoa; phylum Arthropoda; class Insecta; order Neuroptera; family Sisyridae; genus Sisyra; species Sisyra nigra. The sequence goes on along the minus strand of OY292316.1, from coordinate 35,547,468 downwards.
CATAATTGTATACTGCGCAGAATTTTTATCGTAAGGGCACGGTTTTATTTTCATCTGGAACAAAGTTGTAATTCCTATAATCATATCCAGGGCCACATTGACTCTTTTATTTATTATATTATTTTATTATTCTTATGTTATTTTTTAGATTGTTTTTAAAAATCTATTTTATAATATGTTATTCTTCATATGAATGCTGAGAAGGTTATCAAAAAGCTTTAAGAAGCTATAAAATACAGCTTTTGAATTCTGCTTTGCATATCTTTTGCAATAATTTTTATAATATTTTTTGGGTTGTTTAAAACAAATAGCTAGTTTTAAACGTAAAGAAACAAATGTAATGATTAATAAAATAAAAACTAATTTAGGACCAGGAAAATACATAACTCACGATGGCCAAATTTACGAAGGCACATGGGAAATGGATCAACTAATTCCCTTCAAAGAGCATTCAATCACATATAGAACAGGGTGTCGTTATGAAGGAACTTTATCAAACAACGAGTATAGTGGACATGGTAAATTTTTCTTTCCTGATGGCTCGTATTTAGAATCGGATTTTGTTAAGAACTATCCAGTCAACATGATTACTTTAGTTGATACCAACAATGAAAGTTGGATTGGTCCTGCAGACTCGGCCAAGGGGCGAGTCACTCTTTTCCAAACAAATGTTTTTCTACAAGATATGCCTGATGATCTAGGCTTGTATACATTTGCACAAAAGCAACAACAAAATAAAAGCCCAACATCACAGGATTGCACAAATATTTCAGAAACTGAAGTTGAAATTTAGTTTTTTTTTTTTTATATTTAGAGGCATATAGAATCAAGCTATGGAAGCAAAGAATGTAAAGCATTTGAAAAAGGTTTTCTTTTTTATTACAAATAAAACTGTTTTATTCCATATTATGCGTGTTTTATTTTTATAAATATTTTATACAACTAAACTTCATCATTTTATATATGTTATGGATTGAGTTCCGCACAATTTAATATGACGTGGTAGGTATCGTAGGTATATAATCCTTCCAATGATCTATCTTCTGCTCTTAACACTCCTAAGCATATGCATATGTCACACATCCTTTATATTACAGTCTTCTTCTGATTACGTTAAAATGTATCGTTTTTATTGTACTTAAATCAAAACAGTATTTTTTTAAAACCCTGAAAATTTGAAAGAAAAAATTGTGCTGCGGTTTTTAAATTTTTCAAAAACCGTTGAGGTATAAACATTTTTTTTAACTAATTGTCTAATAAATTGTATTAATACAATGCATTTTTAAAACTGGATTTTTATTTTGGGTTTCACCGTCACTCTAATTTTTCAAACCTTTAAACAAATTTGGCTTAACTATAAAAGAATTAATAATACGTACAGTTTAATTGTAGTACGAAACTCTTCTATCGTCGTTTTTTCCACATTTTTCCACATTTTTTCGTCTTTTTACTTTCTTTTATTACCTACTATACATATATAATAAAGCAAGTATTGTAATCGGATCGAATTTTTGATTTCGAGTTTTCTGCCAGGAAGCCCCACTTTATTCTATGGGGTTTTCAGCTTTTTCAATTTTTTTCGAAACGGTTCCAACGATTTTATTTCAACTTGTTTTTATTAGACTCATTAAAGTCTACAATTTTTTTTAAGCTTTTTCCAAGGAATATTCAAATAAAAGAGGTTCTGGAGTAGAGAGTGGAAGTTCGTATATACATAAAGGCTGTTTTTATAGATATTTTATACATAATTTTATAGATATTTTTTTGCTCATTATTCTATTTTTAATTTTTATTAACCAATCGAGGGCATTTGCATGTTCTTTTAAAGAACAGCGACTTTCATAATCATGTATGAGAAAGTTCTATGACGCGATACTATCAGATACTATCTCCCTAGCACAGTATTTCCCAAACTATGGGTCGAATATTGAGTGGGCCCTAATGGGCGATTCACGGCTGTATAAGAATTAAGTATTAGGAGTATAGGTATATGAATAATGGGGAATCTGAGCATTACAAATATTTATGCCTTTTTTTCTTTAAGACAGCTAAGAGGTGGGTCCCAACTCCCAAGCGTCCCAAGATTGGAAATCTTTGTTAGATGGGTCGGAGCTCAGACAACTTTACAGGGAACCACTGTCCTGGCACCTTTATTTTCTTTTGCTATCGTTTTATTTATTGTTTTCATTATTTTATTATAAAAAAGAATATTCCTGTATAGCACATTTTTATTTTCCCATCCTCCCTTGTGTTTTAAAACAAGCGCAGTATTATTTATTTGTTCATACACTATCGGTAATTATATTCCGTAATGATCGTCTTTTCATTCTTCATTTGATATTTTTTCTTTTCTTTTTTTTTAGTGTTTTAAGTCGCTTTAACATCTAAAGTCATGTAACAACTGTTTTACAGACAGAAATTTTCCGTATGTCTTAAATCTTAGATCATAAGTCTTAAAAATCTAGGGATTCGATGGGGATCGAACCCAGTACCACTAACCCATGTAGCGGAGAGAGGAAACTGCTCTAACCACTACGCCACTAATTGTAAGTGGACCTATAATATTTTATTTTACCTAAAATATTTTTACTTTCTTTTACTACTATTTAGTAAAGGAAGTATTGTCATTAGTTTTGTAATCGGGTCGAATTTTCGAAGTCGAGCTTTTACCGGATATACATTTTGAGGTCCTCTGAGTCCAACAAAGTGGTTTTTAGAAACTTGTCTCTGTGTCTGTGTGTGTATGTGACAGACATATCGTGCTGAAAGCTTTATCCGAATTTTACCAAACTTAGAATTTAGCCTCCATATTATACCTAGTTGTGCCGCGAAGCTTTTGATTTAAATTGGTCAACCGAAAGCTCATGCACTTTATTCTAGGAGTTTTTGAGTTTTTTCAATTTTTTTCGAAAATGTCTTCAACGATTTTCTTTAAACTTACTATAGTTTTTAGACTCATTAGTGGCTACAACTTATATTTGAAACTTTTTCCTGGGAAAATTTGAATAAGGACGGTTCTGGGGTTAAGGGTGGGAGTTCTTATATACAGTTATAATATGTATGCATTAAGTTCTGTTTACATAGTTATAAAGTGCCCATAGTTCTTTTAACCAAAAACTTTTAATACAAGTAATAAGGATATAAAACTAACCGTTTTAAATATTAATTGTTACAAAAAATTGTTTTACAATCAATGCAACCAATGTATTTTTAAAACATTGAATTTTATTTTGAGTTTAATAGTCATTCTTATTTTTCAACCCTCGCTATAAACAAATTTGATTTCAATAAAAGAAAATATTGCAAATAGTTCAATAACACTGGTCAACACTGTTTTTGTCACACGAACTTTGTGATGATTTTTGATTATGTTTGTGTTCCCTCATTGAAAAATATATAATAATTTTGTTTCAAATTTCCATCACATCCAGTTTTTTTGTGACAGCTTCATATTCTTTCTGGCTTCATATACTTTTCTTTGTTTGAATAACTTCATTTTGGCGACTGTATTCAAGTAGCATGCATTCCATAGGATCTCATGGGTTCATGGGAACTCCAGTGTCGGTTGGTCATGGTTCTGATACGAAAGAGACTTATGAAAATATGAAATTTCTTCTTGAAAAATTGAATACAGTAAACACGCTTGGAAAATTTGTGGCAATTTTAAATTGAACTTTTGTTTGGACTACAGCTTGGTTACCTATACAAAATTTTGCTGTTTTATTTGCGAATGGGACAGTAGAGACAGAAAAAGTCATTTTACAATGAAAGTGTGGTCCAAGCGTAAATCACTTATTCCAGGCCATAAAAATGATCCTTTAGTGAACCCTAATGGCCTACTTTTACCACCATTGCACATAAAGCTCGGCCTTATGAAATATTTTGTATTAGCTATGTCTAAAGATGGCAATGGATTTTTATATCTGAAAGAGAAATTCCCCAAACTCAACGTGCTAAAAATTAAAGAAGGAATATTTGTAGGTTCATAAATATGGCAACTGATAAAGGATAAGAGCTTTGCAGGAAAACTGAATGATCATCAAAAACTCGCTTTGTGAATGTTGTCCAAAGTTTTTTCGGAAAATATAGAGCGGAAAATTACAAATGCTTACTAAATGAACTTATAATGTCATATAAGGCTTTGCGGTGTAACATGTCCTTATAAAAATACTTATGCTTGACTCTCATTTGGAAATGGAGTCCAGGAATGCTAGCAGATATTTGTTAGATACTTAGAAGGAACCTACCAAAAGCCAAATATTCACGAAAACTATAAGTATTTATTGTATTAAAGCAATAAAGTATTTAAACAATATTGTTTGGTGGTCCTACTAAATTCAAAATTTGGTAAAAATTTTCGTGTGACAAAAAAAAATTAAAATTTTGTTGACCAGTGTAATTATTGTAGTAATAAACCTTTCAACCACGAGTTTTCTCACATTTGGCCGTTTTTTTTTTTAAATTTTGATTTGTTTTGAGCTCAGCTTTTTGTTTTGTTGCATATATTCATAGAAACCTATTGTTTAGTAATGAAACATTTTCGAATTTAACGGAAAATTAGGTACCATTTTTTCAAATTCAGACCTTTATACCTGGACGAATTCCTGGAATTGATGGTAAAATTTTAAATTGAAACAATGCATTGCAATCATGGCAATGCATTTTTCATAATACACCTGTAGATATATTTAGTGCGCACACTCAAAAGCTGATATATTTCGAAATTTCAATACATTTGGTGGAGAAAAGGGAGGAAACGCGATTTTAGAATTCCGAAGATAGAATCGTTTGGGTGAAGGGGGGAAATGAATGGGATGAACATCTTAGCTCTTGCTGCTAACTTAATTGCAGTCACCGGTAACGGAGTGCGTGAATTATTTCATTATTAGTTGTCTCTTCAACGTGCAACGTGTACGAATTTGCTGTTCGAACGAACAGTTTTATTAATTCTCAATCGTTTACAACAAGTTTCCCGTATGGAATACGGGCATTTAACACATTTTCTAAAATAGTTCCACATTCTAAACAATGGCTTCTACAAGTCAAAAACGATCAACATAATAAAACCATGACAGCACCAAAGTAAGTGACACAGCCAGATGGTAATGTGCATCAATATATTATCAAATATAACTGTTCTTTTGATTCATTAAAAAAAAAGGAGTAATTATCGTTATCTTTAGTGTTTTACTACGGCTAATAAATATTTTTTATTTATTTTCCTGTGTTAATTTTTATAACACTCCAAGGGTTTTCTTGACACACGAATAATGGGTTATTGCTTGCCTTTTAGTTCTCATTAAGTTTCCACATTCGACCTTACTTTTGCAAAAACAATGTGCAACTTATGAAATAAATATTAACTTAAAATCACCAATTTCGTGTCTTTATGTACAATTACATCATAATAACAATAAGAGTACGTACAATATCGTTAATTGTGACTTTTATTGTTGAGCAATTAATCGCTGAGATTTCATTAATTTATAATCGCTAATAATTTGCTGTGTGAGCGTTTTGCAAAATGCTCACATTTCTGTTTAGCTATCGATTCAGGTGATGATAATTCTGAAAATTTTCCTTTTTTCCAGATTCTGCCAACAATACATATTTCCAGCGCGACCGAGACCGTGTCTTAGCTAATTTTGTGACGGTATTTTATTAGCAATCGATAATTTCTTGGAAATTAACATTTCCTCCTGTTTCAGGTATATTTTACTTCTGTTCAAGGATAATTCACTAATTAGACAAAATGTTGCTACGAAGCAAACTACGGTTACATACATGTCGAATTATTTTATTAACGTCCCTTGTGTGGTTTTTGGTTGATGTGATAGTGCTAACGTTTTACTCGGATTGTTTAAGTGGCAATTCTTGGCGTTGTAAAAGATCTGGTGAACACGATGTGGAAATTGGTAACACGGCAATGGCGCTCAAGGACGAGGATAATTTTATAAATAATGTAGATAGTGATAACAATGAGTTTAGTAAAAGTGTTACGTATAGATCATCGGAAGTGAGGCGGTGGCGTCCTGTTCCTCCAGTGGCAAAAAATCCAGGAATGCCCGGTGAAATGGGTGAAATTGTCGTTATTCCCGCCGACAAGAAAGAACTGGCTAAGGAGAAGTTTCATCTTAACCAGTTTAATTTGTTGGCTAGTGATATGATGGCACTGAATCGTTCGCTTCCAGACGTTCGTTTACCAGAGTAAGTTTCTCGATTTACATATTTTTCAAACTAATTATTAAGTAAACTAACAAATATTCGTGTTTCCAATTATAAAATTTGATTAGATTTTAAAAACAGTCTACATCTACCCTACTATTTTTTTTCTACTGTTTTCTGCTTTTTGAATATTTATATAATAATAACGTCACATTTTACCTGCGCGAGCGAACAAAAACGTATTTATTTTTCTTAGCTGAGATTTTTATTTAATCTAAAAATTGTACGGTGTTTTGATGAATACGCTTTATTACCTACATTTTCATATATTTTGTACAAAAAAATAAATGCCATTTACATTGCAATTTTCCCGAAAAAAAACATTATTTGTCCAGGGTAAACTTTCACTAAACAGGGAAATTTTCACAAAAAGTTATTAAATATTGTAACTTACATTATAGGCTACTTTTTTATTTCAAATAGTTTTGTCTGTCTGCCTGTTTGTTCTTGACAAACTTGAAAACGGCTGGTTCGATTTGGACAAAATTTTCACATACAGGTAGTAAACATCACAAAAAGTGCTATAAAATACTTTTTATTCTGAAAAAAAGGTTGCTTTTCTGAGCAAAAAAATAAGAATTTTAAAAACTGTGTAACGAAAAACATACATTGGCAAACTTGAAAACGCTCAGCGAAGCGGGCGGGGAACAGATAGTTATAATATAAAGACGGAAGACTTCCTCTGAATACGCTAATTATCTTTGATGATCTTAAGAAGGGTTCGTGTATTGGAAAATAAAACTTTTTCCTTAGATTTTGAAAAAAAAAAATACTATTCTCTTATTACCTTCACCAACTGCGATTAAAAACCTTAAAATTTGTTTTAAACAACCACTAAATTTGCTATATCACTGTTAATTGACTGCAGTGCAACTGCTAATATCACTACAGTAGAATCTCACTAATCCGACACTTGTTAAAACTTGGGGTCCCGGATTAATGAAATGTTCGGATAACGTTATTGTATATAGAAAAATTCATAATAAATAAAATAAACCTTTTTATATCGGGAATATATATGTTACAGTTAAAGTATAATTTACAGTGAGTGTATACACTAACTAGTTGATTCATACTTTCACTTGTAGTTTTAGTGAAAGTATACATAATATCAAATGATACACACTCTATCTAGTCAATGCATTCATTAACTAGTGAGTGCATACACCCACTGGTTCGACAAATAATTATATTTTTTATATTATATTGAGGTTGTCGGATTAGTGAAACTACTGTATTTATGTCCCTTTAAGGTAAGGTTGCTTAATATAGTTTTGGCTTGAAAGATATATTCTCTCTTTTTGAAATTCTTCTAAAATCTAAGTTTATATCATTTTCTTGGGGTCCGAGCTTTTCACTGTAAGCAAATGTAATTTAAAAAAATAATTTCTTAACTTTTAATTTTCTTTTTATTGTGATTAATAAAATCTTTCAATAACAGTTTAAATTTTGTTACTACGTGTATCTTTTCATACAACCCACACACATTCAAAGTATTCCGTATTTAATACAATGCTGATGGATAGGCAATTAATAAAACCTCGTTTTAAAAAGCTGAAAAAAACAGAAAATATCAATTTTCATAGATATAAGACTAGGCTAGGTCAATTTTGACCCTTAAAAACTCCTTGATTGTAAATTTCATCGAAATCGTTAGAGCCGTTTTCTAGAATGTGAGTAGAAATATACAAGGCGTCCCAAAAGTAATGTAAAAGCTGAAAAACAGAAAGGTAGATGACGCAATTCCAAAACGAAAAGTTCTTTGGCGTTTACACCGCTAAAAATCGTTAACGATTTATTCGTTATAGAAGATGACCAATCAGGTGCATCAAGAGGTTTCTGAGACACGATTTATAATTTTGAAGTGGCAAAAAGAAAGCTTTAACAAGAAAATTTAAATTATTTGAAAAGGACAAAACATTTGAATGTAAAGATTCAAAATGATACATAGTTCAGAAAAACGTTTAATTTCTCCGGAAAATAGTGAAATGAGCACGCCAAAGTTTCCAGCTTTTTCATTGCTTTTGAGATGCCCTGTATATGTACCTATATAAATATTTTTTTTACTGCAAATACAACTTCTTTTAAATCAAAAGGAACTTATTTCATTTCAAAAGCAACCTTTGTCAGTTCAAATAATACTTCTTCAAATTTTCATTAGATTTTGGGTGAAATATTTTATTTTCTATTTTAAAATAGACGTGTATTTGCTATGTATACTTATTAACGCCGGAATTCGGGAATTATACGTTCAAGATATTGAAGATGATCGAATAACCTTTTCCATTCATTTTGTATGTGCATGTGAATGTGGCTGTTTTTTCCCCGAAAATTCAAACGCTTTTAAATACAAAAAAAACATTTTATCCAATATTGAATTAAAATTTAAAAAAAACGTGTTATATGAACTGAAAATAGTGGCTTTTGACGTCTAAAGAATTGCTTTTGAAATGAAAAAAGTTTCTTTTGAAATGAAAAGGTAAACAAAAATATAATTTCTTGTATAAAAGTATAGGATAGTAACTAATTTGATACTAAAGGAGTAGCAATGGCTATGTTTTAATAATTTTCCTCATCACTCTTTTGTTTCCCTTTCACTCTCTTCATTTATCGTGTCCTTGCGCTGTTGATGCCGTTCTTATGTAATGCTTAATCGAGAATTGTCAGATTTTCACGCCAACTGATGCTAGAACTTAATAATAATATACCCGCATCCATCGATAGTTATTTTAATCTTAAACCTTATCTTCTTGAATAATTAATTTGTCATTTTGTTGTACTCCTTATTTTATAAATACGTGTGGTAAAATTTTACATTTAGTAAGAAATTTTTCAAATATCTCATGACCATGCCAACGACTCTAAAGGTTTGTTCCAATCGTCCTTCTAGTGATGTTCAAACATTGACCAACAGACAAAGCGCAAGATAACATTGACCAAGAGACAAGAGTGAGTGAAGAACAGTTTCAGCTTAGGCCGAGGGTCGATGAGGCAGTGCATAAGCATCGCCAAAAACGTTGCATGAAAATGGCTGTGCTGACTGCTGGATGGGGTTGGATGGTCGCACGGAAAGAACCTGCTGAAACAGTTCTTCACTCACTCTTATCTCTTGGTCAATTTTGTCTTGCTCTTTGTCTGTTAGTCGTGTCTGTGCATTGCTATAGCTGGATGATTGGAACAAACCTCAAGTTTCAGAATTTTGTTTTTCAACCATTTTCAGCTGCTTATACTAGTAAGGTGACCATATTTTTTTATTTCAAATCCGGGACGGGAACTTGTGGCGGGGGAGGGGTAGTTAAGTTAAATAACTTAAATATGATTTTTTAATTATTTTTATAATAAAAATAATACTTAACAAATACTATTTAAGGATATAATAAAAATCAGTATTTTTTTAATGAATCAAATTTTTTTTAATCAGAATTACTGAGTACAAAACTTTTTATACTTTTCTGAATTTTTGATCTTTTTCAGTAGGTCTTTTTCGCTTTGAAGCATTGTATAAATTTCTGTGCAATTTTCTTCATAATTAATTTTAGTAAGGTAATATCGCTTTCAGTGTGTCTATTTTAAGTCGAATTTTAAATATATTTAAAATAAATATTGAAATTAAGAACCTTTTCAAAAATTCGGGACAATCCGGGACAAATATTGCTTCTAGAAAAATCCGGGACGTATGGTCACCTTAATACTAGAGATATATTCTAAAAAATTTCTTAGATAATCATGACTTATGAAAATTGGCTTAAAAACTCCTTAGAATAAGACTACAAATAACAAAGTATATTAAATTACTTTTTTCCATCATTAGAAATAATAAAATGTAGGTGTGTATTACTGTAGCTAACTGGCCAGCTTACTGTTAATGTAACCATAAAAAAATCGATAAAAGTTTAAAATTTCCCATATTTACTTTTATAATGAATGACTAAAAATAAACGTAGTACTTCAACGTCAAACAAAATGAAAATTGTTTCTTTAAATCATCTACATTTAAAAGCATTAATTAAACTAGAAGTAAAAGTTATATGGCTGGCTAAAATAAACCTTCCTAATTTAAATTTAGATTTAACTAATTCTTCAACATTCTCTTTTTGGACAAAAAAAAATTGGTTGAAAAATTATATTTATATAGTTGCAAAATAAGAATATTTCTGCACATTTATGTTAATTTCAGCTTCTAAAATCGATTATTTCATTTATTGTTTTTTGATGAAATAAGTATGCAAAAATCTAAAAATTTTAAATTAAATATTTTAATAGAGTATAATATGATTGTAAATCGAGTAGGTATATATTGAAGCAAAAAATTAAAACAAAAATAGACGTTGTGCAAAGCCTAACATAATCGCCTTTCAATTTAGCTCATTAACATTTTAATTTAAAAGTTAATCAGCATTTCTTAGGTAATCAAAAATAGAAATAAAATTGCCTTGCTATTTTAATTTTTCTGAAGAAAGTACTCTTGCCAAAAACTTAAAAATGAAGATTTAAGATCTACAGAGATTTTCTGTGTGTAAAACAGTCGTGATATGACCATATAGAATTAGATGATAAAGCGACTATAAACACCCAAAAAAAAGTTAGAGATAATTATGAATTAATTAAAAATTACTAGTTGATACCCGCTCACTTCGCTGAGCGTTTCTAAATTAAATTAATTGGGTAATAAAAATATTAACCCCACATATAAAAAAATTATTTCAAGACCTTAATATCTGTTAAACTATTTCTTCAGTAAGAGATATTAGCTATCCCATAGATTCTATACACTTTTGAGAACTTGCCTTCCTTTAAGACTTGTGAGTCTTTTATACCAAATATCATTAGAAAGCGCTCAGCTATTTTAGCATGAATGGTTAGCATTTAATAGTTATCCTACACGAACCAATTTTTTTTTAGGACAATTGATAGGCAATGTTTTATCTTAAGATCTAAGTTATCTTTAAATATATTTCATTGAGAATCGTTCCGTAGTTTATGCTACAAAAAATTATTTACCCCACAGAACTATTTCAAGTATTTTTAGGTGTCCATTGTCTTATAAACTATCATTACACGAAAAATTACGTTTATTTACCACCCTTTCCTTACGTGAGAGAAAGGCAAATCAATAACAGCATTTTACATTTTTAAGTATTCTACATTTTTCAATCTTTTTTGGAACATTCATTTTTAACATCTTTTCAGACATTCACTTTTTTCATCCTTTTTGGGACACTCTCATTTTTTATCCCTTTTGGGACACCCTCGATGAGTGAAAAAACTATTGAGCTTAAACGTTGAATTAGGGGTAATGTAAGGCAAACAAATGCGTATATCTAAATGACTCCCTCCCAATTTCCCCTGGGGCCCTTGTGGGGGTTACACTGGAAAACTAAAAGCTGACAAACCTTCCCTGGGGTCCGGGCTAAAACTACTCCAAGTTTCATCGAAATCGGTCGAACAGTTTAGGAATGCCTAAAGGACAGACAGACATACATACATTCGTTTTTATATATATAGATAAAAATTGGCGCTGTAGTTTTGAATGGGTCTTGTGTAAGAAATATAAATACAGATAGCAAAAGGATATTTTGAACTAAAAAACAAAAACTTACAGAGATAAGAAATGCATAGCCGATTATTTATATTTTAATTTTTGAGATTAATTAGTGTTAGTTTATTAGTTAAAAAATTTTAACTGTAGAGTATATTAAAAATAGCTAAACGATAAGAAAATATTAATTTTTTAAACTAAATTGAGATAAGAGTTATAAATGAAATATAGCTTTAGTGTTTCTAATAGTATTTTTTTTTTTTGATTTAGCTGAGTAACGGAACAGAAATTTGAAGGCGAAAGAAAAGGAAATGTCAGCAAAACAAGTTAATATTTTTAAAAAAATTGCATATTCAATGCTACGAAATTTTCATTGACATGGTTAGCTTTGAATTCTTTGATATTAGAGTAGGTGGATTATAAACTGTTATCTTAACTTTAATTTTCGAAACAATTTTTATGGACGTAATTACGCTTTTTTATTTTTAATTAGTCAAGTTATACAAATGATGATTACCTATTTGATGTAATTACTTAAACCATATATATGAAGATAAAATAATCTTTTTTTTAATACTTGGAAAAAAATCAGTAAATATGAGCTGAAAATGTCTTAGTTGGAAATAAATCGGGAAGTTTCGGAAATAGTTTCATAGTTTCACATAGTTGATAAAGATTTATAGCTTTTCTTATTTGAACCTTGATGCATGGATGTTCTGGAAGCTTTAGGAACATTGATGGAAGTTTTTAATTAAATTTTAGTCATTTAATGCAGGGTCGACCATAAATTACATGACACTAATTTCATGTGCTCTTCTCCAAGTCCTGTAGAATTATATCCATGGTTGATTGATCACGTTCGTAAAATCACCTCTAGGTGTAGTGTCACTTAGATAGTAATTTATTGAATTTGAAATTTGATTATTAAAACCGAAAAATTAACTTTTATTCTGTTACTAAAGCTAATTCATTTTAGTTTTTTTTAAAGCTTTTTTACTAAAAATTATAAAACTTTTGACATTAGGAATAGTTTATACATTTGTTATTACGTCTTATATCAGGAGGTGAATTATCACATAACAGTCACAGAGAGATTCAAATCTACTTGATGACCACTGAAGAAGATAGCTTGGTAATTGAAATACGGTTTTGGAGTGGTGCATCAATATTATGGACATTAGGGTAGTCTATGCCTATGATTTAGATACTTCTAGTGATTTGTATAGCATAAAATATGCCCTACAATAATTGTTAATCACATTAATCATTATTCAAAGACAGCAGAAAATCTTATTAAGACTAAAAAAAATATTTTTTTAAAAGAAGTTGTAAAGTACTTGACCACAAGAATGTTAAACTAACTTAAATTAAGTCCAGATGCCGCATATCAGGTTAAAAATGATTTTATAGACTAATTTTTTTTTTCAAAAACCCATGTGCATTTTAATATTTTAAACTATTTTTTATCCAAAAATAATATTTAGGAGAATAAATGATCCAAATTTTTTGATTATTCTTAACAGTGTAATATCAGCGAACGCGGAAGTAGAGCCAAATTCACCCCCTAAAATAAACGGGAGAGGGCTTAGCCCCAAGAAAATCGTACGGACAGTCATGATGATATTCTCTATTTATATTTTATTTATAAAAATTTAAAATTTTTAAATAATATTGCCTAAAAAAAGTTTTTTTTTCTCATATAAGCTACACCGTTAACCGCTGTGGTCATTCTATTCCATTACCTGGGGGTCGGATTTTGATTGTTTAACGCGATCGCATTCCGTACAACCGAATAGTCGTTTGATTTAATTTTCATATAGTAAAATTTTTAAATTTCATAAAAACTAATAATTATCCGATGCAAAAGAGCATGGTTTCTTTTTTCTTAGAACGAGCCCCCCCCATTACAAAGTACTTCCGCGATCCTTGCGTAATATTGTTTCCAATATAACTAAAGATGTTCATTGATGGTAATGAAAATTAGTAGAAAAATTAATAATAATATTGTTAAACATAATCCTTAATTTTTGAGGGTTGAGGAGTTCTTTGAACAGATATAACTAAGAAAAATTATTACTTAAAATTCCATTTAGCGTGAGTTCTTATGGAAAATAGGAAATATCCGACAGAAAAAATTTAAAGTAAAAAAAATGGATAGCAAAATTGTGTAGGGCAAAATCATTAAAATATATAATATTGTTTAATATTTGTTTCTGCCCAAGGATTTTACGGTGTATGTTTAATAAATATTCCTAACATATTTTTGTTAAAGTTAAAGTTCTTATACGCCAGGAAAAGAGAAAAAAAATGAGCGGAAGAGTAAATCGTGGAATCTGATCTAGTAGCAAATAACATAAGCAACGGCAAAAATAAGATGTATATGGGCGTATATGCCAGCAGCTGATGAGGGTACAACCTAACTATTAGAAAATTCAGAATTTTTCCTAAGAAAATTTTTAGTGTGGTAAATTTTTTTCTACAAGTTTTATGTTTAATTTTTAGTTTGAAACGTTCTTTTCTAAGTTTTGGTACATTTTAGGTAATTTTGAAAATATATATTATTAATTTTTTTCAACCTTTACCAAAACGTGGAGTTAAAAATAACAAAATTACAAAATATTTTCACACTTACATTAGTTAAAATGTCTCAAATATGTCAAATTGAAATCCTTCGTTCATGGGATTAGTACTATCATAATACCTATAGTATCAGTTGCTTCTATTGCGTTACATACTATATTGTCCCAGATACAACAGATATATACTTTTAAAAAGTATTATATTCAATTTTTAATATAATAACTTATAATCTTTATATATAGATAGATATTCCCGAGTAGACTCTGATTCCCACTAAGGAGGGGTTATTCGAAATTCCACCCTAAGTAGTTGAAATGAATCAATGAAAAAGAAGGGGGTGAAGGGTTTGGATTTTTAAAGTTTTTCTTTTTAAAATATTAACTTTTGCAAATTTTATGCTTGGCAGTATCAATCTACATGCCTTTATAGTTTCTTAGTTTGTTCATTAAGGCTTGAAAACAGATTTTAAAAGTTAAAAAAAAATCTCCAAAGAAATGTACTTACTGATTCATTAATTAATGTTTTTTTTTAACGTTGTCTATTTACTATGTAATTGTAATTTTTAAGACAGCCTTCTGTTTATTACTTTGTCAAATTTTACGTGAACGAAGTCACGGGTAGCCACTCGTTAAATAATATAAATATCATGAATATGGTGTTTGTTTGAATGTCACCGCTAGGACATTCTCCTTTAGCTTAGTCTCAGGTATACCTAGTCATACCTTTTGAAAATAAACCTGATATGTATCTGAATTTTGCCTGAAAACAACATAGCTGATTTCTGAGTCATAGTCAAAGTGATTTTAAATTATTAGTCTGCAACCAAATAACTTAATATGGGGCATATAACAAGCTAATATACTCGGAAAATTGTTTTAGATACAAAAATAATTTTATACATAAATAAAAAGAATTAATAGTCAATTTTTCAACTAAACCTAGACATAATTTACGAGTATAAATGTACAGAGATATGGAAATTATGCAAAAAACCAAGTAATTAATGATAAAATTTATGACAATTTCTCGCCTATTTTCCCAAATTTGCAGCCTACACGTAATACGTTCTGTTAATGAAATTTTCCATAACATTTTGTCACAATCACTTTTAAAATGCTGGTATAAATTGTTGAATATTATCATTCTTTGAACTTGTTCGTGTTTGGTTTTCATTGGCATGTGGTTTATTGGCTTACATTCTATCCTCAAAAAGATACACAATCGAATTCTTGCAGTAACTACTTACTTTCATTGGTATGTCGCATCGTTCTGCTAAAGTCTAAACTCTAAGCCCCCATGTTTTTATCAGCCTCAAAAAATGTCCAGGTAATTGTTCACTGTGAAGATTAATTAATGATTTTTTTTCAACATTTACGATTACAACACTTAAAATTTGACTTGCTTAAGGTTGGCTATCTCTTTTAATTACATGCTGGTCATTCAAAAAAATTTAAATAATACATTTCCGTAAAACGTTTATTATTTTTAATCCTTTGTTAATGAGAT
Organism: Sisyra nigra; assembly: GCA_958496155.1. Taxonomy (NCBI): domain Eukaryota; kingdom Metazoa; phylum Arthropoda; class Insecta; order Neuroptera; family Sisyridae; genus Sisyra; species Sisyra nigra. The sequence continues at coordinate 35,531,618 of OY292316.1, read as the reverse complement.
AGTCAGTTTTTAGTAATGACACGTTTCAAACTATACGAGTATATTTACAAGATTGTATCCTTTATAATAGGTTTAAAGCGACGTTGTATGATTTGTATGCATGGTTTTGATTGTGGAGTTTTCCATAATTAAAACTTAAAGTAAAGATAGTAATATACATGTACCTATCTAAAGAAATTTTTGTATTGATTTTACTGTATAACAACAGTATCTTTGAATGAACGATATTAAAAAATACAGAAGTAGGAGTACTTTAAATTTTTCATGTAGATTAATTATTACCAAGTTAGAATTTGGGGAAGTTGATGGTTTAGAAATAAAACTGAAAGTATTAAGTATTAATAAGCTCCCAAACCTGCTCTTTAAACTATATAGGGTTGAAATTTTGAAAACAAATTTCTTAGTGGACGTCACAGATAGAAAGAAGCTATTCATATTAAAGTTAAATAATTATAGGTAATGTTTGACTTCACTTGATATTTAAATACTAACATTTAGCCTCAATTTGAGTTGATTTTATGTTAAATTTAAGTCAAGTAGCTTGAAAATCAAGTTAAGTAGTGAATTGCTAGTTACAGACTACAGTAATCCTGTAATGCTTTCACTTTCATGTTTGTATTTTTAGTGGTGTAGCCTGTAGCATCTTTCATTTGATTACAGTTCTTTTTATAAATACCAATAATAAATAATAAATGGCTTATTGTGGATTCGTTCATAAAAAAAAATAAAATAACTAAACAACTGTAGGTTTCAGAAAATAAAACTCGGTCTAAAGAGAAACTTATGCTTATTGCAAACAGCAGGATAATTTCGGAGAATAATATTTCAAAAATAAGTTATGTAAAAAACTTGAAATTTAAAAGTTAATTCAACCAAAAGTAATGGAATTAGAATAATTTCAATGATTTTTTTGTAACACCAAACGAATAAATTAAGGAACTATACAAAGGCAGAGATTCTTACCTACAAAATGAAAATTTAGTAATGTTGATAAATTAGGATTCAAATTCCTAAACAATGTAAAATATTAAAAAAAAAAAAACATAAAAATATTCCATCCTCAATGGAGTTCTTAGTCAATTTAGGAATGCTACCTTCAAGTTACAATCAGACAAAATGATTTTACTAAGAAAAACCAGTCCAATTAAAAAAAAAAGCATCTTTGATTGGATTTTATTTAGAGCATTTCCCTGATATTTGCTTAGGTAGAGCCTGTTTTGTCGCTAAAATTTTGTAACGGGATTAATTGGCTTAAAACTGTATTGAGTTCCACGGTTCTTTAATTCTTTGCAAATCAAACAATTTTAAATATAATATACTTTATTTTTTAAATACAAAAATCACAATGTAAATCAACACGACAGTTACTAATCACTTAAATCTCATAGAATGCGCAAAATCACATTAAATGCAACAGAACGCCTGTCGTTTCCGTATATACTGTATGTTCTATAAATAAATATTATAAAAAAATGAAAAACCGACTTCAAAATATATAAAAATTCATAATCAAAAAATGCACTAAAAAGTAACAAAATAATGGCGTATCCTTGCAGTATCTACAACTTACAAATTATTAGGATGATACAATGTACAACTATTGTTATTTTTGGAGTTGGTGTCAGCCAAGGAAATACGACTATATTGGTACTTAGCAGAAAACAAGAATACCTTAACTGGAACAATATCTAGCGACCTTTAAACTACAAAATACCAATTACCAACTAAACCTTTTTACAATTTTTACAAATTACCATTAATATTTATTTTCTTGACTGACACCAACTCCAAAAAAAACAATAGTTGTACATTATATCATCCTAATAATTTTAAGTTGTAGATACTGCATCTAAAAATAGAATTATCGAAATCGAGCTATCCAATAAGAAGTTAGTATTTCATCCTTTAGTTTTCAACCCTTTAGAAGTGAACGATTTTCTTTAAATTAAAATGGAACCACACGAAAAGCACTGGCTTTCAAATAAAAAAATAATTTTCAAAATCGAGCTATCCAATAAGAAGTTAGTATTTCATCCCTTAGTTTTCAACCCTTTAGAAGTGAACGATTTTTTTCAAATTAAAATGGGATCATTTGGGAATCACCAGCTTTTAAATAAAAAAAGAATCATCAAAATCGCTTCACCCAGTCGGAAATGCTGAGGTAACAAACATTAAAAAAAAAATACAGTCGAATTGAGAACCTCCTCCTTTTTTTTGAAGTCGGTTAAAAAGTTTCTCGAGATGTTCTTTTGTTGATGGTGGAACTCTCTGGGTTGTTTGATTTAAATCGACTACCGATAATTCTGGAACGTTAGATTATTTTTCAATCGGTGATTGTTGAACATTCCATTTCTTTTCAATGTGCGGCTTAATATTTTCATCCTTAACTGTCATAGTATTTTAGAAGTAGAAATAAAAAGTTTTATATCAAATGATTACACTTCACGTCGAATATTGTAATATAGGCATAGTCCTTACTCCTTAGTATAAAATGATACATAAGAAACGTTTTCTTAGAGATTAATAAGAAGCTGTTTAAAGTTTGAAACTAGGATTAGTTGAGTAGATAAAATCAGAGGTGAAACGGATATCCGGTAACTATCCAGTATCCGGCCTATCCGGCGGCGTAAATACTATCCGGATGAATACAGAATAACTAGCGCCTATTTGGCCGAATACCGGATAACTATCGCCTATCCTGCCGAATACTGTAAAATACTGTAATACTGTAAAAATATTTTTTAATAATAAATTGCTTTATTTCGTTAGTATCACTTAAGAAATGCATTCAGTAATCCCAAGATAATTCTACAACTTAGAAAATTAATTAGCACTCATACTGTACTAAGGCAAATTATGGTGAATTAATACTAATCTCTTTGCATTAATGGGCTCCACACACGTTGAAATCTGCATCGCCATATATCTCAAGTATCAGTATCGTGATACAAATCTCACCGTGATGGGCCGGTCTCCGGGCCGGTTTTTGGGTATTGTTTAGACTTGAGCATTTGCTGCCCATCTTAAGGCTTAAGATAAAATCAAACATACTATGGCGTTTCTTTCTTCATGTTGAACCTGGCTAGAACCTAGGCTTTCATTTGCCATTATTACTCATTTCAATATATTTGCTCATCTATTTCATTGCTCACCAAAGCAATCCCAAAATGTGTCATGATCTTTGCGAGATACAGCTCACTCTATCTCGTATCCCCTACTTTTTTTAACCGGTGTTGAAGATGAACTGCTACTGGAGGACTCTTCACAAGACATTTTTAAATATTCCAATAGAATCTCTTGGAGCGCTCTTTCATCATCAAGCGCTCCCAAGTCTAGTACAAGCAGTAACAAGTAGTTTGTTTTAAATTTTGGGTCCAGATAAATTACAATCAAGTAGTTTGAGTCTTGCCTTATGGAGTTAAAACGACTTTCTAATTCAGTTTTTAACGTTTTGCTGGATATTCGGCGGCCGAATATCCGGTATCTAGCTAAACTGCTATCCGTTTCATCTCTATAAAAAACAACCAACTAAGAACATTATTAGACGCGTAAATAGACTAAATTTTTTAATATTTAAAGCGGTATCAACTACCATGCGAATTTACGCATATTTCGCTAGTGGACTTTGCCGCCCCTACCGACCTATACAATTCGATATCCTATGATATGGTATCATATCAATCACAAAGTTAATGAAATTGTAATTCTATGATTTGCTTTTGAAATTTTGGCTCTCAATTTGCCGCCCTTCACTCTACTCAGGCTGTTGGTTAATCTATCACTGTCAACTACTATGGTTATTAGCGCCCGATGAATCCGAAAACCCAAGAAAAATTTCCAAAGAATTTCCACATATTTGATTATTAATATTGAAACATTGTTTTGCAATTCAAATAAGCTTCATTGATTTATTGGCTTTTATTAGATTAAATTAATTATCAACGTAATAGCAGTAAATATCCTAACTATACTATTACAATGTTCCATTTAGACCAGCGTTTATTGTAAGCATGTAACCGTAAAATCTTGATAATATAAAGTAACGTTTTATTATTATGATTAAAATGAAATTTTTTGTCTAAATTAGGGTTTTTGCCGTATTTTTTTTTCATTTAATTTAACACAGTCTGAAAATGTAGAAATTTCATCTTGAAACCTGAAGAGATTTAATATAATTTTTAGGTCACGTACAATAATCACTCATATTATTTGCACTAAATCAAACTATTATTATTTAATTCATATGAAAAATGTGGCTTATTCTTACTTTTTATTAAATCGTCCTTCAAAATTATTGCTATTATTTTGTCTAGAATCACGCGCAATATTAGAGACTTTCCAAGTGCATCATTAACTTTCATTTTTTAATGATTTAACATCTGATTTTATATATTTCGAGTGAAAAAAGTGTGTTGATTTAATACGCAAACATAGAGAAACTTTCTTATTTCGTCTTTACAATGAATCCTAAAATGTTCTCGCGATCATATTGAAAACATTTCCAGAGATTTTGGAAGGATTTCATGCACTATAAAGTCGAGGCTATTGTATCAAACTGTTGTAGATAAATCGAATCTATTGAAATAATGTTTTATGAGCGAAATGTGGTAATAATCGAGTTAATTAATATTCCATTACGTGCAAATAATTATTTAGCATTTTACGCTTAGTTGCATTTCCACAAAAATCAGATACCAGGCACAAAATGCATTAGAAATTATACATTCTTTTCGTTCTTATCTGCGTCTCGTGTACTTTGAAATTGACTAGAAATTGTATGAAACGGGTTTCGATGACTACAACTAAAATTTAGTTCATTATTACATTTAAATTTTCTAATTTTAATGACTTATTTAAAAGGAATGCATTATGCACAACAGATATTTGTGAATTTGTAGACTAAAGGCTGAATTCATATACTTTGGTTTTAGAATGAAGGTTAAGGTTGGATATTTAATTATTTAAGATATTTAGATATACATTTTACGGAAATCTCTAATAATAATGGACATAGAAGGATCTAAGAGAGGCGGTGTCTCCTCAAATAAAAATTAACTCATTTTTATTTATTACGAATTACCAACTAACTAATATATTTGGAGTCGCCAATGTGCTTTAACTACAGTGAAAACTCGTTAAATTTTAAGTATGCTTCTTAAGAAATTATTTCCAAGTATAGAATGCGACTTAAAAATATATGCGCCGTGAAATCAAAAAAGTGTTAATAAAAATACGAACCGTTATGTTTCTTTTCATCTCTCTCTTTTGTAAAGAATTGGTGCTATGCCCATCTTTTATTATTTTTCTATTATGAGTAGGTAGTTGATAGTTGCAGAGTGCGTGTAGATATTTAAAAAAAATCTTTAAATCAATTTTTTCCTTTAGATCTGTCTTTCATATAACATTGTATTGCATCTAACTCTGTTCTACTTACTTCTAGAGTTTTTCCTATTTTTAGTTTTTAATTGTTAAGTACGTTGTTATACATAATAGTTGTTGTCATACCTAGGGCCAACTGTAGAGTTTTGGCCGCCCTAGACAAAAACAATAAACTGTGCCGGGGGAAGGGAGGGGTCAACCACACAATACAACCCTACACTTTGGACTCCGCTAAGCACAGTAAAATTGCCAAATTGAATTGTATTAGAGCTTTCTTTCCGGGACTAACTTTAATATTTTCTGAGACAACTTCAATAAAATAAAACCCTTTCATTACCAAGTGGTTCGTCTGTTTAAGCTGCTAGTAGCCCATAAAAGTATTAAACTTTTATTAAGTTAATTTTTTTTAACTCTAAAAAAATAGCGTTTTAGACGGTCGCCTAGTTCCCTTTTGCCAAGGCAATTGTTTTAAGGAATAAATTTTAGTTACGTGACAGAGTTCACACGCACTGTTTTTTCGTGCTCAACGAATATCCTATTAAAATTTTATTTTATTTTAGAATATCGCTACCTCAGTACAGCAGTGAGATATCTCAAAAAGTCTAGTTTTGAAATAATGCATAAAGTAACTTTTATGCTCCATCTTTAAAAAGAGTATTTCTAGATTTGTTAAGAGAAATTCTATTATTCCGAATGCTTAATATCTCTAGTATTATCTAAAAGAAACGTTTTTTTTATTTTTTGTAATATGGAACTATTTTTAAATTAATTAATCCTAAAACACGGTAAAATCAATCAAATCATACAGTGAGATATATCCTTTTGACGCATGAAGCTGTTTAATTCAGAGAAAACTTAATGTGCCACTCAATTCTTCTGTTTTTGCTGCTTTTAAAAGTGGTATATCCTAAAATTGGTATTTTTGAACTTGTCTCACTGTTGCACTGAGGTAGCGATATGTCAAACCATATTAAAATTTCATTTTTAGTCATATTTCACATTATTGATATTAGCTTTGCTCGCGGGTCTCGTTATGAACCGATTCCGAATCAGTTGAAGGCAGATTTAGAATTATCATCTATCGGCTACACGTTTATGAACACGTTTAGGATTTTTTTTGCGAACGACTTCGAACGAGAATCGAATATTTTGTCTTAACAAAAATTGGAAAATCAATAGAATCAATTCTGAATTGATAACGAACGAATTTGGTATGAACCGTAAACATTGAACTATTGCTAAGAATTCAGGATTTACTAACCCGCGAACGCTCTAACGACTAGTGGGCAAAGCTATTTTTTATTACTACACAGTAGTACCTATACTGCTGATTGGTAACGAATACTTACATACGAATATGTGTAGTTGAAAACGTTTAAGACAAAATTCGGTTAATACAAAATGATACTGTGTTTCTAAATATATACTAAATCTAATATATGTATAATATTTTCTAATATACTAACTACTTAAATATATACTATGTATAATGATTGCAATTATTTTTTTTTCTTTAAAAAATTAAACTCGTTTAATGCGAATACATTTCGATCCCTTCAGTTTCGTTATTACCGTTTTCCACTGCAGTATTCAATAACAACAAGTACAGCAATGTTTTATTTTTGTAAAAAATTAATTTTTTTAAGGATTAATATACGGGTTAAGCGATTTTTTTTTCATCTTAAAATATTATGGACTTATTGTGGTAGTTTGTTATGACTTATGATCGAAGTATTATATCGTGTAAACGAATTTCGCGTTAAAAGTTTTCCATTGTACATTCTTCAATTTTTGATTATACCATTAATTTTTATTGAAATGTAACAGATTAAATTGTATGGTTTTAATGCACACATATTTATAATTAAGTTTTATACTGAAACATGCTATAATAGCATTGGTTGCATGGTTCTTTAATCGTTTCATATGGTTGAGGCTATCGATTTTATTATATCCGGTAACGATAATTTTCAAACGCCAGTTTAATATAAACTTGTAACACTCTTTTCATTACCTATACACAAATGAAATTCTTTTGATTATAAAAAAAAAACCTTACATAGGTAGTATTATTGCAATAATGATTCAATACACGTAAAGCTTGAATTGATTATAAATCGTTCTTTATTTTCTTTTCCTTATTGTACCAAGACTTTTATCTTTCTAAATGGATATTTTTCATTGTTAACTGTAGGAATTGAAACATTGCTCAACATTAAGTACTATGATGAAAGAAACACTCGAAATTGAAATTAAATCGCACTTACATTGTAATAGAATAAAACAGAGATTTCCTACTTTTCAACAAAAAGCAGAAACCCATACTTGAAAGAATCAATGGTAGAATGAGCCAAACCGGATTTGAGCTGAAAAATATGATAATTAGAAGTTTTATAATATTCATGTTTTGAAATGTTAAAAATGAAAGTAATGACCTTTTTTAACCTGTGATGTGCTCTGTTTTAGAGTTTAGAATTTATTCGGTATTTATTAAATTTTATTTCTTCTTCTTTTTTCAGTTGTAAGAATATACAATATCCTTCACAATTACCTCCAACGAGCATTGTCATTGTTTTTCACAACGAAGCATGGTCGACTTTACTACGGACTATTTGGAGTGCCATTTTACGATCACCACGACCTTTACTGAAGGAAATCATTCTCGTTGATGATAAAAGTGATCGAAGTAAGTAAATTGCAAAATATTATCGATTTTATATCAGTCCAATAAATGCTTAATACTCTACTTGAAATTTGTGGCTACCTATGACTTCGTTCACGTGAATTTTAATAAAATAAGTAAACGCAGTTCAGGCTTATGAAAATAAACTACTGTCTAATCTAGGGTTTCCAAACCAGTTAAACCCGGTTTTTTAGTAAAAAATCTAAAACCGAAAACCCGGTTATTCTATAAAAATAATCGGTTTTTTAAAACTGTATTTTATATTATTTAATAACATGAATTTTACAAAAGAAAACACAACAAATAAATAATTTTAACAGAAAATTTTTCTACTAAAACAAATGGTGCTTGAGCATAGAAATATTAATTTAGTGTCTTTGGCGAAGTATTTAAAAGACCCAAATTATGGAAAAACCAAATCAATTATTTGACCGTTAGTTTCTTTGCCATATTTGTCAAAATCAGAAATTTTAAACTTTGGCAGGCAATTATTGCCAATTATGTCTGAACCAGAAAGTTTGGATGGTGAAGATAGCGAGATTCAAATAATAAATGTGAATGAAGTGGAAATGTTGCATCAACAACTCAAAAAACCGGGAAAAGAACGAGCAACTTAGAATTACTTTTAAATGATGCCTTAAACCAACTTCGACGGATTCAGAAAGAAAATGAAAAATTTTGCAACAAAATTAGAAGTAGTCTTGGAGATGACCAAATAAATGCATTAGTATTTATAAAATACTATTCCCTTTCGAAAAAAGAGTAAAATTACTCTGTAAACATTTTTTTTATCGGTTTAATTACATTTTTAAATTCGCAAATAAACTTTTGTAACTGAAGTAGAATTAAAAATAAAAAAATGGTGTTTTTTTTTTTGTAAATAAATACAATAAGGGTGATTTTATTAAAGATTTAATTTTCTTAATAACCCGAGTTTTCACCGATTAACCGGGTTTAAGTTAGGAAGAAAACCAAAAAACCGGTTATAACAAAAATACGGTTTTTTACAAACCCTAGTCAGTCGAATGTCTATAAAAATGACAAAATCTGCAAGGAATAGAACAGTTTCCGAGATTTTCATTTTAAAAATATAACATAGGTAGATATATAAAATACTTTAGGCATACAGAGCATCAATTTAAGAAAATGGATAATGGAAATGTGACAAGGGGTAGGTGGGTTAAAAGGTTTGTGACGTTATATTATGTAAAAATCTAAAATACTAAAACACGATATGTAAACAAAAAACTTAAAAGTATTACTAACTTGAACAATCATTGAACGCTCCCTTTATTATTGAATTTTTATAGACATTTTAGCTTTCAATTTTTTTTTCGTCTGTAGGTACATAAAATATTTTCTTAATATTATAAACTACGCAGACGAAGTCGCGGGTATCAGGTAGTGCTAATATAACTGTTTATATTAGAGAAATATTGAAAACCAAAAAAACATAAAAATATTAAATTTCTTTGTTATCAAAATAATCTTTATATTTAAGGAAGTCCTAATTAAATAACTTACATCAAAAGCGTTTATAGCACGCATTTCTTTCTAAGCGGATACATTTCCTGTAATCAAAAAATTTTTAGTAAAATATTTACGTATGTTAAATAGTTAGCATACTTCTCTTGAATCAAAACATTTTGTTGGTTTTCAACTTGAAATTGAAATTGGAATTTCATTTTGAATTTATTGTTGAAATCAAAAAAACCAGGCCGATTTCTCGCATACGTTATGATGAAAATAATAACTGAAATATAGAATCTATGCCAGCCATTGATTAATTAGCGGAATTTTACCGTTTAACGAGTGATAAATCTGTTGAATGTCAATAATTTCCCCTTTAATAGTTAAGAAACAGTTAAAGAAATATTAAGAACTTTAAGTCTTTTAAAGGACTTACCTAATTCCTATGAAAAAAAGATCAAATTTCTCTTGTTAAGGGGTTGCATAGATTTCGTATTTTAGGAAAGTAAATTTTATATCTGTTTTTTTTTTGAAATTTTTGTTAAATCTCTTAATCGTACAAAAGTAACGTATTCAAAGTACAACATTTGAACAACATATTTTAATTTCTTAAATTTTTTTTTGGAACCTAGTTTTCGGAGACCTCTTAGAAAAAATATTCTCGTGTTGATCAAGATAGCGTATGAGAGTTGTATTAAGAATCCAAAAATGTAATATTTGAAGACATACATCAATGTGGGGCTAACCGCTAAGTTACTATTAAGGATCATGGCATTTAGACTTTTCAGGTTGTTGGTAATGGCAGTTAGCAGCTTGCCTTTTCGAGTCTAACTATTTTATTTCAGCACGTAGCCCCTTATTGGTGTCCAGTTTTCATTTTCTGTCAGTAAGTAAAAATAATAAGTGATTGAACGAAGAATTAAAATATTTTGCATTTTTAGAAATTTTATACCCTAAAGTCAACATTTTTCTCCAGCGAGAATCAAAATATTCCAGATTTAGTTTTTATAATTTGATACTTAGTAGGTCACACTGAATCAGTTGATTGCTTTATTATATTTCCACTGCAATTTTTAAACATTTGTAAATACTTACAAGTAGGGCAGGATTGGCCCGGCGGGATACCGGGAAATTCCCGGTGGCCCGTGGCCCACTTCTGGCCTGTGGTAAGATTTAAACAAAAATTTTTACAGGCAGCGGTATTGTATTAAGATTTTTTTTTGGCCCGATGTCATTAAAATTTCCCGGTACTAATTATCATCCCAATCCAGCCTTGCTTACATGGCAAAAGATGTACCAATCTTTTACTTCGTTAGTATAATTTCACTACCTAGCTTGATTTCAAAGCTACTTGACCTAAATTGAACTTAAAAGTCAAACTCTAGTCAAATATTAATATTGCTAATTATACATTTTTAAGTTATTAATATCAAGCACAATTACCAAGTTATTCGACTTAATGGATCTCTATTTGTGAGCCAGTGTTTAAGCCGTGGTTCACAAATTTGCCATTACTGTAATTACTGACAATTCTATCTAGAAAAAGTTTGCAAAATTTCAAAAAGATCAATTGATTTAAATACATCGGTGTATTAGTTTTTGAGACAATAAAATCGGCATCGATTTCAAAAATAGGATTTCGAAAAAATGATTAAAATTTCGATGTTTAAGTTGTACTAAAAACGCGTGTAACAAAAGGAATTTCCAAACGTTCCTTTTTCTACAGCATGGATCGGCAACCAGCAGCTCGTGGGCTGCATGCGACCCGCGAGGCGTCTTGGTGCGGCCCGCAAGATATTCGTCAATTCGAATTTGCGAGTACATTTCTCTATCTAAACCGGTGTCAATTCGCGTAGAGTTCCCTGAAATATTGAGGGAATTGAATTGTGGGATTCCGAAGTTAAAATGACGGGGGTTGTACAATATGGAATTTATTTTTAGGGTAAAATTAACAATGAATTTGGTGGTAATTTTCATTGGTAGTTCGTACGTCGATATTTTAATGTTTACGATGCACGACCCACAAAGGGATCCTAGGGGGCGCGATGGCGGGGGGGGGGGTCTAGTCAGCATTTAATGAAATCCTTAGCATTAGATTCGCCACTGCCCAAGTACGGCTTGAGTTCTAGAGTTCTCTTTCGATTCACTTAAAATGTAGGGAAATATCCTGATATGTTTTACTCGCTGTACCGTTAATAGTAAAACAATATGTACTTTTTGGAATTTTCAAATTCCTGTTGATATTTTACAAAAGCTAGCCAAGAAGGTCATTTTTTATACAATTCTTTCGAAAATTGGAATATCCTTAATAGCGTCTTTTAGAGACAGAAAACTTTTTAATAGTCCTTTATTAAAGTACCTTTCTTACTCTGCAAATTTGACCTAAAACTCTGATTTGGTGGTTGGAAGTGTGATATTTTTTTATAATATTCAATCCCTCATTGCCACCATTGATACTGTAAGAGTGTAATAAGAGTAATAATGTAGTAAGAGTGAATAAGAGTTGGAATATATTAAATATTATACAAATACTAATAATAATTGTATAATGATGAGCAAGGCAAGAGATCAAGATCGTGGTGATCTCGGAATTGATTTTTGTTTTGCTTTTAATTATAAGACATCCGAAACATTGATTTATATATTCACATTAAAAAATAAAAACTGACAGATTACCAATCATACTCCTACAATGTGAAAAAAGTTAAATTTAAAAAGAGATAATAACCATTCATTTGAACCTTCATTTTTATAGATATTGTTACGGCTTTTACTTCACTCTTAGAATTTAATATCTAATCAATTTAATTTTTTGATAATTTTAAAACAAATACATTTTAAGTACAGCTTTTTTTGCGCAGCAACCATACGAAAATTAATAAAAATGGTTATTTGGAAGTAGAATCTCGCTGCTCTCTATTTAATGATATTGTTTAAACCTAAAATTTTTAATGTTTTATTAAAAGACTTTTATGTACTTAAGTGTGCTATAATTTTATTATAATGGAAGTTAGTGAGAAGAATTTCCTTTAAAATTTATTTATTGAAAGGCTAAGTTTATAAAATCTGCAATAATAAGCAGCAACGTTTTGCATTGTTTCGATTCAACCTTTGATCTTCATATATGCATATGCGTATGCAACCGACGTTACACATTTTAGAGTATTAGAGAAATAGAAGCTATAATTATTGGGACACTAATTGCATTTTACCTAATTTTTCTCGTAATTATCACTTTATAATTTCAACAGTATCAAATTTTAGGGCTATTGTATGTACCTATTATAGATTGAAATAATTTGTTTAGTGTAAGTCGATTAGTAGATATGCCAACATTTTCAGATGATTTTTAATTTCTCTCTTCATAAACAGAGGTTTACTTTCTTAAACTTGAAATGTGTTTACTAATTTTTATTAAGGTAATTTTTTTTAATATTCCTAACATTCCGTCAAGGGGAAGTTTTAAGATATAAAACTGGATAAAATTGTAGAAAGCTAATCTCAGATAAAAAGATTAAATTTCTTTTTTGATATATCGAATGTTGTGACGCGTTGAATATAGTTTTCACTTGCGTTCATTTTTACTGTTATGCACTTTCGTAACTTTCGTAATATTATTTCTTATTTTATCGTATTACATCGATTTAAGACGCACTATAAATATTTCAAGCTAGAAATAAAAAATACCTGTAAAATGTGTGCCTTATATTCAATGTAATACGATAATTATTTCATGGGCTCTAAATTTTATATAAATGATTCCTTCTTCACAAAAAAGCAATTATAAATTAGCCAACACTTTTTTTATGGGTCCATAATTTTTTTTTTTTCTATTTTTTCAGAACATTTAGGTAAACAGTTAGAAGATTACGTAGCCACTTTACCAGTTCCCACGTTTGTACTTCGCACCCCAACACGTTCTGGTTTGATAAGGGCTCGTCTTCTGGGAGCTGAACACGTCACCGGAAAGGTGATAACTTTTCTCGACGCTCATTGCGAATGTACTGAAGGATGGCTCGAGCCTTTACTCGCCAGAATTGCATTAAATCGCAGAACTGTCGTCTGCCCCATCATCGACGTCATTTCAGATGATACATTCCAATATATCACCGCATCTGATATGACATGGGGCGGTTTCAATTGGAAATTAAACTTTAGATGGTATGTTTGAAAATTTCAATTCCCGTCTATTTCCCCGATTACCCGAACGGGTGATTTTCAATATTTCCCCGAATATTGTTTTTTCGCAAATGGTTTTCCACCGAATATTTTCCCCGAATAATAAATCCTTTGAATTTGTTTCTTCTCGATTAGGTTTTTATCGAATATTTTTTCCGAATCATCGTTTCTTATTCAAATTGCCAATTATTTTCAATTTGTTTTAAAAATGTAGCGTAGAAATCTCTTAATACCCCGCGTTTCGACTTCTTCCGCCTTTTATACTCCATGATTCATATGACCGCCCTTCTAGAGCTAGGCATTGATCATAAGAACAAAACTACCTCAACATTACCTCATGTGGTTTCAACTGTAGAATCAAGCAAATTTCTGTTCAAAACTACGGCAATTTCAGTGTTGACCAAATCTTGGACTACTTACATTGTACCTCTTCTTTTATTGTAAAGTAATTAAACATTGTTTTCTTTCACTTTTTACACTTCGAAATTTTATTAGGGTTTATCATCTTTTGAACATAAGCCACTTTGAATCCATTTTTTGTGGTCATCTTCCTGCATTTCTCCTGTTTTCTTATTTTTTGCTATTTTTATTAACCTGGTATCGTCTACTTTTGTTATATGTCCATGTCCGTGTAAAAACTTAAAAACCTGGTTTTTTAACAGAGCGATAAATTTTATGTTTTCAATCCAATTAATAATAAAATCTTTCTAAATTTCATTTTTTCCTTTACTGGGCTTAGAGTAAAACTGTAAAGACCATCATGTAACGTAAAAGATACCAGGCGATTTGCCTTAATTTCTTTTTTATTCTATCTTCTTATGTTCACTGTTTGCCAGCAGTGATTAGTGAAATGAAGTGTGCCTAGTGAAAGAGTGGAAATTTCTAATTCCACTAAAACGGTAGAGAGAGAAAATGATAAACAAGAAAAAACTGATTATTGATGCTACTAGATTACAAAATTATGATATTTGTAAAAATCTATAGGAGTATTATATAAACCACATTTTGTAATTGAAATCTAAATACGAAATAATTTAAATATATAAATATTTTCACCAAAAATACTTAAGGGAGTATTCTAATCTAGAGGCCCGAATTTCGAGCGTTTTTTGGCAATTGATAAAAAAAAGCATTTGATATTTTTATCATCCATTTTTTGATCATTTGTTTATTTATATTCAGAGAGTACATAAAATTAATTTTCAAAATTTTTTTTTTCATTAAGTTTTGCGTCTTTGAAGTAGAAGGGGGGGGGAGGCCGTGTCCTCGTCGCCATGATTTCTACCCTTGTGGTCATTTGAACTAGGGATGTGAGATTAATGGAAAAGAATCGATTAAATAAAAATCAATTTTCTTTATTCAATATTAATCGATTTGTCAAAAATCGATTTTAATAAAAACAAATCGATTTATGCGAAAAAATCGATTATTTCTATTATTTAAAATTCCACTTGCTTTAAACTACTTTGCATTAAACGTTTTATTATAATAAAAATGAAATGATGAGCATCCTAACAAAATTACAACCTTTTTGCCTCAAAAACTATTTTCAGATTTCAATCTTTGAATAATGAATTTTAAATTTAGCAATCAAATATTTGAATGAATGTCTATTATATTTGAATGACAAGAATGAAAAAAACCGTTACAGCTAGTTTGCATTCAAATTTGCGCTGTTTATGAAAATCGATTTAAACGCGTAATTTATATAATCGATTATTGAAAAATCGATTAATATTACTATGAAAATCGATTATTAGAAAATAATAATCGATTTAAATAAAAATTGATTATCTTTTAACATCCCTAATTTGAACCTCCAAAACTGAAAACAACATTTTTTTTTATAAAATGGCGGCTAGTTAAAAATTAAGGTCTATTTTTTCACTAATTTTTTAACTTTGTCGAATTTTTTAAATATATAACAAATTTCAAATTTTCATTTTTTGTTGGTTCATGCGATAAAAAGATATTTAAAGAATATTCATGCCAAATTTCAAGTAAATCGGCTGATTAGAACTTGAGGTATTATGGCTACCGCATCGAAAAAAGTAGTTTCGAGAAAACCGCGTTTAAAGTTTCAGGTAAATTTACATCCAATGGCCATACAATGGTAATTAATACTTACATTTTTTAATCAGCGATTCCTGGTCCAAAAATAATTAAAATTTTGAAAAATCCTCTTAAGGGCATATTCTTAAAGGTTTAAACTTTGAGAATATGAAAAAAAAAATCGATGTTTTCAAATTTCTAGACTAGAATACCCCTTAATTAAAATGATTTTATGAAAATGAAGAGAGAAATTAGAGAGAGAAAGGGCGAATGAAAGAAAGTAAAACTTTTTGGCGTAACGAAAGTACACTAATATAATTAATTTATTAATTATATTTTATTCAATTTATAGGTACCGAGTACCACAACGAGAGATGGAACGACGAGGACACGATCGTACGGCACCCTTACGATCACCAACTATGGCCGGAGGTCTTTTCTCGATTGACCGAGATTATTTCTACGAGCTCGGATCATACGATGAAGGAATGGACATATGGGGCAGTGAAAATCTAGAAATGAGTTTTAGGGTAAATAACATTAAATTTTCTTACTTAAAAACACCGAACCAATTTTTTTTTCTAATCAATATAACAAGAAAATCAAATTATTAATACCCTTTTAGAAATGTTAACATATCAAGATTTTTTTAATTTTATTTTTTGTTATTAAACATACTATACGAATATAAACAGATATGGCAATGCGGAGGTATCCTAGAAATAATACCGTGCTCTCATGTGGGACACGTATTTCGTGACAAATCGCCGTACACATTCCCAGGGGGTGTTACAAAAATTGTGCTCCATAACGCTGCTCGAGTAGCAGAAGTCTGGCTGGACGAATGGAAAGATTTCTACTATGCCATGAATCCAGGTGTCAACATTTTGTCATACGAATTACATTCCATAACAAATCATTTGATATTAACAAAATAAACAAATTTTTCCCAAATTAATAATTGGTCACAATCGATTTAACAGAGTGCTTTCAACTTACTAAAACCATCCATTTGGTTACTGTTTTAAACTTGAACTGCGTTGAGTCGTCGGAAAAATTACATTTTGACTTTGACTCTAAAGTTCTGGTTTTTAAAACATTTAACATTGATTAATCAAATTAATACCTACTAATATACTAATTGGTTTACTAATTTTAAAATTAAATAATTTTTATTTAAATTTTAACATTTGAATGTGCAACATTTAGCTAAGAAAATATATAAGCAAGTATTATAATTACGGCAAGGTATGATGGGAAATGTGTTAAGCGGTAGCACTAGCACAAGTATTTTAAAGTACTTACTTAATTCTATTAGGCTTACGTATAAGTTAGTGTTCTAGTCACACCAGTAGCGACGCTATCGCTTTACATATTTCCCCCCATTTATTGCTGGGATTGGAATGCCTTCTTATATATTATCTCACATTTAGTGATTCAAAAGCTTCATTACTAACGCAAAATCTAAAAATATAAATTTGGTAAAATTTAGTCAATGAATTTGCTAACATATTTTTTAAAGTTTATTAATTTTTATTTTTAATAAGGTCTATTGGGAAATTTGCCGGGGGCGTAACGCCCCCTTACGGCAGAATCAGATACCATTTTAGATTTATTTTTTAAATCAGATGCCGGGTGTTTCCATTCAAGAGGTTGAATTTAGCAATGAAATAACATTTTTAGTTTTATTTCTAATATCATAATTGCAACTACATTTTTCACGTGTATTTGAACGTATTTAACAGTATTAAAATATCAGCTATTTTAAATGCGACTAAACTAAACTAGTTCGTATTTAATCTATCAGATAGCGTACTTGAGCGGAAGACTTCCCAATATGAAAAGTTTCCTTTATACAGAGAGAAAGTTGAGAGAGCACAGAGAGAAGATTGAGAGAGCCAGATCTCACGAATACACGTGCTACTCCGAGTAGGAAATTTGGAACTATTCCTTAGTCACTTGTTTGCACATTTCTCCACTGTTTTAAACTCGGAACGCCTAAAGCACTAAAGTCTTGACTGTTTTTCTATGGCTTTACGTTGTGTTCCGAGTGTAGAACAGTAGAGAAAGAAACAAACGAGTGACTAAGGAATAGTTCCAAATTTCGGAGTCGGGGGCAGCACGTGTATTTATGCGCTCTGGCTCTCTCAACCTTCTCTGCTTTATATCATTAGTATTGTTTATTAATTGAGGTTTGTTTTTTTTTATTAAATGAAGATTGGTCACTATTCAATAACATAAATACGTTATTTCTTTACATTCATAGATCAACACTTCGCTTTAATCACTGTCGAGTATCGTAGTAAGTCAGGACTGAGTATCTAATGAATGATTCCTTCCTTACATACTCCAGATACTTTAAAGGTGCAATTTCATGCATCGCTCGATTTCCAGCGATATGGGTCACGTGGTACTACGATGTCGACCAATGTGCTGCCAAGATTTTAAAATTGGTGAAAAGATTGCTTCTATTTGAGCGATTTGAAGCTTCAAGGAATTGACGCTAACGGCGCTAAAGTAGCATTTATTTCACCCCACTCTTGCCACTCGATAGACGCCTATCTTTTATTCTTAATAATTAAGAAATGCGAGTTGTATTTACGTGGGGCGTATGAGAAACAATTTGTGAGGAACATGATAAAAGTGTCACGTATAATCAATTATTAAGAATGAAAGATTAATATTATCAATGCAGGTACCTTAGCGCCGTTAGCGTCAACTCCTAGATGTTTCAAATCGCTCAAATAGCAGCCATCTTTTCATCAATTTAAAAATCCTGGCAGCACATAGAAATCGTACCACGTGACCAAAATCGCTGGAAATCGAGAGATGCATGAAATTACACCCTAGGTTTTTGTTTTTTGAATATTTCAAAAATTTCAATCGTTACTTGTTGAGTATTTGAAATTCGATTGTTGGTTGTGGAACATTAGAGAACGTTTCATCCCTTTTAAGGCTGTCCCTCATCAGCTGTTGACACGTATGCTCATACACATCGATATCGCTTACTTTAGTTAAGCCGTACATTTTGAAAACGGGAAAGTTTATTTTTTACCCATGTTAAAATTTAACTTTTTAGGAATAACGTCTCTTAAATATATCTTGGTTCAGAATTTTTTTAACGATATTATTGACTATTCTGTTTCTTTTTTCTTTTAAATCTGTAAATAAATTAATTTATATTAGGAACAACTTTATAACGGGTGGGGTAAAAGTTCCGCTACCATTTTGATTGTCTATAACTTTGTTCAAAGAAAAGATAAGTAGGTTTGGTTTTCATAAAAAGTTTATTTGGTCTTTAAATTTTTTTTCGTTATGATTGGAAAATTATATCGGCTAAATGGTGACCGCGGTTCGCTATGCAACTTTCAGCTCTTTTTAGGCAACTCTAACATTTCAGGCTAAATTTCCTCAATTTTGTGACGAATATTGTCTTTAAGATGTTGAATTGTTTGGGGCCCATTCACATAATCTTTTGATTTAAAAAAAAAACCATAAGAAAACGTCTGGTGCTGTTAAATCCTGAGATCTGACTGGCCATACTAAATCACCATTTTGCAAAATTAGTTTTCGAGGAAAAACGTCATTCAATAATTGAACTGATGAACGGGCTGTGTGTGCTGTGGCCCCATTTTGCTGAAACCACATATCCTCTAGTCCTTGATCTTTCATTTCAGGCACAAGAAAATTTCGAATCATGTCTTGGTACTGTTCAGCAGTAACAGTAACTTCAACACCTTGGTCATTTTCAAAAAAATAGGGACCAATGATGTTTCCAGCATGAATACCACACCATACAATTGTTTTTTATGGATGCAATGATGTTTCATGAATTAATTGAGGATTCTGTGTTCCCCAAAACCGACTGTTCTGTTTATTGATGTGGCCATTTTGAAGAAAATGGGCTTCATCGCTCATTATCAATTTAGACGAAAAATCGTCAATTTCACCAGACAACCTTAGGATTGCATTACTGTGTTGAAACTGATCTAAATGTCACATAACCAAGATGGCGCGCAATCAAAATGGTAGCGGGACGTTTGCCCCACCCATTATATGCGGTTCGATCTCGTTGTTTCTGTCTTTATGATATGGCTAGTTAACTACTTTGAAACTAACTTAGGAATGTAAGTCAGTTACACTGTCAATCTTCAACATGAGTTGATGTCGATAAATTACCATACCACCGTACGAAGATTGGGTATAAGTTTTCGTCTCCTTTTATCGATACAACTAAAATAATTTACATTGTCTCCTGTGTACTTAGAACTAGTATTTAAAGAAATAATAACATAATTAATATTAATTGGTTTTTACCTCTATGCAAAACGCAAGGTGTGGATGTGTGGGGGTATTCTGGAGATAGCGACATGCTCTCATGTCGGTCACGTTTTCCGCAAGAATACACCGTACACTTTTCCGGGTGGCATCAGTCGTATCGTCAATCATAATAGTGCACGATTGGTCGAGGTCTGGCTTGACGAATGGAAAGAATTCTACTATAGCGTTAACCCAGGTCAATCTAACACCTAACGTATTACTACATGTTTTTCTTTTACATTTTTTTTTTTGTTTTCACTAATCCACTAATCATATTTTATTTCTTCGTTTACGTACAATTATTCAATGTATTGCATGTTGCTGGCACTCTGATTATTCTATTCATGGCACTATTTAACACATTCGTTTTTGCAAAGATTATTTCAATTGAAACTAAAAAAATAAAAACTAAGTGTATGAATTTTTTTAACTTGTTAAGTTTGAAATTTGGAAAAACCTTTGCGAAAATAACCCTTAACTTCATTTTTTTAAAAATTTATTCTAGGAATTTATTCATATTTCAATTATTAATAAAATATTGTTGTAGGAGCTCGTTCTGTTGATGCTGGTGATGTTACTGAAAGACGGCAGCTACGGGAACGATTGAAATGTAAAAGTTTCAGATGGTACCTGGAAAATATTTATCCCGAATCACAAATGCCTTTGGATTATTATTATTTGGGAGATGTAAGATTTGTCGCTTAGTAAGAAAAACATTAAGTTAATTTTTTTTTGTCTTTAGGTAAGAAATGTGCTGAGTGGTAGTTGTTTGGATACGATGGGTCGTAAAGCCAATGAAATTCTCGGTTCGTCTCAATGTCATAATATGGGTGGAAACCAGATTTTCGCATACACTAAACGAAAACAAATCATGTCTGATGATAATTGTCTGGATGCTGCTCATGGAGATGGACCCGTTAAATTGATTCGATGTCATGGAATGGGAGGAAATCAAGAATGGGTTTACAATGATGAAGTATGTATATTTAAATTAGGACTTCCCGTGTGGTCCCATTTTAATTTGAAGGAAATCGTTCACTTCTAAGGGGTTGAAAACTAAGGGATGAAATATTAACTTCTTATTGGATAGTTCGATTTTTAAAATTCTTTTTTATTTGAAAACTGGTGCTTTCCGTGTAGTCCCATTTTAATTTGAAGGAAATCTTTCACTTCTAAGGGGTTGAGAACTGAGAGATGAAATATTACCTTCTTATTGGAAAGCTCGATTTTGATAATTCTTTTTTTATTGGTAGAACATAATTTTAAATTAATCTAATATCCATTTTTTATAAAAAAAAAACTCTACTCATAAGTGGTTAAAAATTAGGGATGAAATAATATTATAAATTTTTCCTCGCTAACTTGATTTTGATCGTACTTTTAAATTGTTTACATTTCAATTTGAAGAAAAAAATACACCCTCTAAGGATGAAAATAGGGGATGAACTAGTAACATTTAACTGAATCATCGAATTTTGATGATTTTTTTTCTATCGGAAAGAGTATTCCATGAATAACCGACTTCAAAATAAATAAAAAATCTTTAAAAAAATGCACTAAAAGTAACAAAATAATGGCTTATCCTTGCAGTGTCTAGAACTTACAAACTATTAGGATGATATAATGTACAACTATTGTCATTTTTGGAGTTGGTGTTAGCCAAGGAAATACGACTATATTGGTACTTAGCAATAAACGAGAATACCTTATGAATATTATTTTTTAAATGAACTTTTATACAATACACTGTGACAATATCTATCGCGACCTTTAAGCTACAAAATACTTTAAATAGCAATTAAACCTTCCTACAAATGAACATTAACATTTATTTCCTTGGCTGACACCAACTCCAAAAATAACAAAAGTTGTACATTACATCATCCTAATAATTTGTAAGTTGTAGAGTATTGTTTAGTGCATTTTTTGTTTAAGATTTTTTATTTATTTTTAAATCGGTTTTTCATTTTTTTAAAACAATTTTTTTAATATTTCTAACCGACTTTAAAAAAAAGGGGTTTTCAATTCGGCTGTATTTTTTTTATGTTTGTTTACTCAGAACTTTGGACTGGGTGATCCGATTTTAACGATTCTTTTTTCATTTGCTTCCCATGTGGTCCCATTTTAATTTGAAAGAAATCGTTCACTTTTAAGGGGTTGAAAACCTAAGGGATTAAATATTAACTTCTTATTGGATAGCTCGATTTTTATAATTCTTTTTTAGATTTGAAAGATTAGATAAATTGATGTGTATAAAACATTTGCTCGGTGAAGATGGGGAGGGGGGGGGGTATCAAAAGAATTATTTTGGCGAGCAATACTCCTTCCATGAAAATTACTGAGCTTAAATATTCTAATGTATACAAATTTATTTTCAGGATAAGACAATTCGACATATACGTACTGGACAGTGTTTGCAACGGTCAGATTCAAAAGACTCGAACGAAATGATTCTACGTAAATGTTTGTACAACGACCAAGCACAACAATGGATAATGAATAAAAAATTTAAATGGCAAGCAAACAGATAAAATTTGTTTCTAAAAAATTAAAAATCTTTTAGACACACACAATATTTATTGTATAAAAAAAACGGTTAAGAAAAAGATTGACAACTTGTTATGTTCAATGGAGAGTGGATGATTTTTATTGTAAAATTCTATTTTTATAATCTATATTTTCGTAATATCAAATCATATCGATTAATTTAATGTAGTTTTATCATTCATTGGACCACTATAAACATTTTATATTTGATTCAGTGACATTGGTACTATTTAGTTAAATTGTTTTTTTAGAAATTTATTTGATATCATGTTTCAATTTAAAATTGTTAAATTATTCGATGAAATTTTTATTTTATAAATTATTTTCTAAAAAAAATTCTTTGCATCAAATGCAACTTTTATATCAATGTTTTAAAAATTAATATTGGCATTAATTAAATCAAAATTATTTACAATGAAGGCTTTAATTGTTAAAAAGACATTAATTGTGAATGAAACAACTTCGACTTTTATGTTTTATTGATGAAGTGAGGGCAGTGATTAGAATAGTTACGAAAATCACGTTGTGTAAAAATGTGCCTTGCTTTAAAACTTTATAAATATGTATATTAAAAAATAGGAATTTTAATCAACATAATTTATAATAATATAATCCATATTTTTTCTAATACAAAGAACATATTACATAATATAAACTTTATAGAATAGATCATTGTATATCAAATTTTCGTAAAGGTCTCTACCTTTTAAAATATCTAACCCGTTATTTTCCATTTTACTCTAAGTAATGATAAAATATATTCTTATACGTTTTTGTAAAGTAAATTTTTTTTATTAATTAGTCTGTGGTTTAAAAAACGAAATTACGTTATATCAAATGGGAGCAATTTTAACATTTTGGTTTTCATGTAAAAGCTTAGAAAAAAATAATCAAATGTATTGGGGTCCTAGTCATATATATTACGAGTAGAAAAGCCATCGGCCATTACTGAAGTAATTTAGATATTCATTTTTTTTAAAGAAACAACAATAGATGCTATGTCTAGATTTTCTGTTTAAAAATGGATTTTTTTTCAAGTTGTATATAAAATTATTGATTTGTTTCCAATGAAAATGAAACTGTTCATTGTACGGTCAAGTCATGCGCAATGTAAAATTTAAGTTTTTGTACATTGCACATTACTTATAACATACACTGTTCGGTTGTATTTTCGTAAAGGAACAGACCTTATATTACATTACAGGACCACATTTCACCGTAGTAAAATTGTATAATTATGATATAGTTTATTTTTTATAAACGTCTTCCAAATAAGAAATTACAACTATCATCGGATTGGAAATTAATTGTTTAAACTTTATGGTTTTATTTAATTTATTTAAAAATTATCAAGTTCTTTCTTAAGGTTCTTTCGTTACTATCCTCTAGCGGTAACATCAACAAGTTAGAGTAAAATTATGTAGCAAAATGGTGGCCATTTGTTTCTTCCCCTATATATTACATATACCATGGGGCATATCAAAGGAAGAACATCTAGGCTAAAGAAATGATTGCGTGCAGCCCCCTACAACTCCATGTTACAAAAATGTGACCATTTTGACTGCATTTGCAGTAATTTAGTTGAAAACGAGTTGAACGAAGACTTTTATGAAGGTCGGAGGTTAGAAATAAATTTTTTTAAACGGCAGGCAAATTATTTATATTGTCTTCATTATTATTGTTATTGTATAAGAATAATTATGATAAGTATTTGAGGCGTTTAAGACAGGGAGCAGGGGGCTGTTTGAGATGTACGACTCGCATAACAGTACAAATAGTTAACAACTGATTTTCAACTAGCTACCAGCGCCACCCAAAGGTACTAAAATTTGCGTAAAAATCGGTCACGTTTTTTAGCCTTTCTCGTATTTAAGTGACAGGGGGGCGTACGACTCGTATAACAACACAACAAATTAACAGCTGTTTTTCAACTAGCTACCAGCGCCACCCAAAGGTACTAAGATTTGCGGGACAATCGGTCACTGTTTTAGCCTTTCTCGTATTTAAGTGATAGGGGGCTGATTGCGTGTAATCGAAGGTCAAAATGCCGCCCGTTGGTGCTGTTACGATCTTGTTTTACATGTTTAATGTCGCATTATAGTAAGGTTATGTATCATACTATTAATTGGTCTTTTCGTACCCGACATGGCGACTATTCGGGAACTATTTGATTAGTAACTTCATTTTAAAAGTTATTGATTTATTGGAACGAAGTTTTGTGTTGGGCTTAGAGCGTAATCGTGGAGACAACGTAATGAAAAAGTGTTCAGGCAACCTTCCCTCTCTTTTTATTTCTAATTTCTCACTCTTTTTTTCTGCTAACTCCTTGCCAACAGTGATCAGCGAAGAGTGAAGTATACCAAGTGAGAGAGGAGAAATAGAAAGATAAAGGGAAAGAGAGTTCCTTAGCCTTTGTTAGTTCAATATGTACGAGCCTTTATAAGCCATTTTCATAAATAATTTATTTAAATATATTATAGCAGTTTAGGATTCATTCAAAACTTTTTTTACAGAATGGATTTCAACTGTTAATTTACATTTATGTAATTAAAGAACTTGATAAATTTATTTTCTATGAAACCCTCAACCGTATCCACGTTCAACCTTAATTTTAACAATACATTAATTTTGAAGCCTTGTACTTTTAATTTAGTTGATAAGAATTAATTGTAGTTTAACATCCAACTGTTAAATAGATTCATACTGACCAAACTGAAATTGATACTTTGTACTAAATATTGCTGCTTATTTGATCTTATAACTTTTCATGATAATGTAATGGTGATGGTGATACATTTTCTTTGCAATTTAGGTTTTATTTAAGTAAATAGACTATTTGTATAAACCCTATGTGCACTAATAATATTAACCAGATCAAAATAATTGTTCACTCGTCTGAAGCATTGTCTTGTGGTAATTTTGTGAAAATGCATGCTTTAATGTAGCCAGAAGTACATTTGTTCCTATTTAATACTATTATAATTCGATACTTATAGGAGGTTGGATTGAATGGAAATATTTTAATTGTTCTGGCTACGTTAAAGTTGATTTTATTTATCTTAATATTGTGCACATAGTTCATGTAGTTTCTGTATGTGTATATAGATTTATGTATAAACTATTTATTAATAAAGACTGTTTTTATCACGTTCATATCAATAAAATATTTTATACGGACTATGTATATCTTCAATAGGATCATTAGCTATTAAATTGTATCCGAATCGTGATTAAATAAATGTTTTAAAGATCGACTGTAAATAACGTTTTCTTGATGATGTGAAACCATTACTTATAAAATTAAGAGTTTTTTAAAAATATTTAATTTCATAGCTAATGTGAAATTGTGTCCACTTGATTGAATGAATATCGATCAATCTTGATTGATGAATAATACACTTGGTTCTCTTTTTATGCGGTAGATACATTCCACAGGGAAACGCATAAAAATACATAGCACAAAAAAAGACTAGATAAACGTATAAAAATAAAGGATACTTTCCATAGTTTTTTAAAACCGCATAAAACTTCATTAATGAGTTACAATATACCGAAAATTGCATAAAAAAGGTTTTATTAAATTTCAGAAAAATGATTAGTCTTACCATATTCTTTCTGAAATATTTATTCATAATTTTATAAAAACGTAAACAATCATAGACAAGTTTATTAAATTTCAGAGAAATATAATCTTAACATATTCTTTCTAAATTTATACGGAAAAATTTTACAAAAAAAAAAATACAGAAAATTTTTATAAAAGTTAATCTTTCTTCACATTTTTTCTTTAGAATTATTGTCGTTATATGAGAGTGTTCGGCATAATTTGCGAACTGGTTCGAAATCACTTTCATCACTAGAAGAGATAGTCAGCATATCAGATCTATGTCCTGAAGATAATGATTCTTCACAAGTAAAATTAGTATCAACTTCGCATGTTGATTTTTTCCCTTTGACAATATAATCAGTGATTAGAGTTTGCGATGGCTTTGCCAATTTTTTGTACAATTCCTGATATCCAGAAATGCAATTCTGAAGCTCGCGTTGAAACTTCACATCCGGAGACAAAATTCTTGAAATAAAAACCGCATAAAAAGAGGACCGAGTGTATACTAAACGAATATCGTCTTAAAAATAGTGTAATTTGTTTCTCAACAAAGATTGTATGGGATTGCAAAACTAAATAACGAGGGTTAAAACAAACAATAGGAAAATTCTATGTGAAAAACAAAAATAGACTAAGTACTTTGGTACTCATCATACAGGAAAGATGAATTGGTCCCTGATAGCATGTTTCTTCAAAAATAATACATCTTCTATAAATAAATCCAAACTAATAGTAGAAAATCCGAACCCACATCGACCTTTACCGAGTTGATAATAGAATGAAACATATTTTATCATGAATTTAGTATATTAGAGAATATATTTAAAATGGGTTGGCTAAAAAAATCCGGGGCAGACTAATTATTTATATTTTTAAAAAAAATTATTTTTAATAAGATATTGCAACATCAAGATAATAAGATAATTTTGTCCTACTTAAAGTATAACACGTATAGAATGTGCAGCCGTTGGGTTGGCTATTATTATCCTGGGCGAACTACTGGGTTTGCATGTGTAAACAGGTATGTCGATAAGAGTTACTTTCACTGATTTGATAATAGAAAAACATTTATATCATCATAAGCGCTGTTTTATTGCGAACACGTTGATATAGGGTTGGCTGGAAAAAGTTTGGTTCTATTAGGGGTTGGCGAATTTTAAGGATTTAAATTTTAATGCGCGTGGAAATGTGTGACAGAGAAATCCGAAGTAAGTATACTGTGTAATAATAAAGGACTTCTACTTAATAAATATTTTCTATTCAATATCTGATTCGTCAGAACTATCACTCTGACTCTCGAATTCTTCTGATTCATTAGATTCTTTCTCATTTTCTTCCATTTCAACAATGTCCTGGATTTCCCTACTACAAAAAATTTTAAGAACAATATATGTAAATTCTATGTGGCTTAATGCAACTGATTCTATATGTGCGAAGTCAAACCCTGAAAACTATGGTTGGCATTTAGATGATTATTTAAAACCAACAGGTTTTATCGGAGATCCAACTCCTTTGAAAATTTGTTCCTGTTCATCTTTAGAAGTACTTTGATTTCCTGTGATCGTAGCAAACAATTTAAGAAAACGTTATAATTTTGGTATTTTTGCTAAACGTTCCTATTCTTTTAATTTCTCTTTTCTCACTAGTACTAATTTTTTCAAAATTTTCGGGATCCCGCGTCGCGGGGTCTAGCGATATGGTAGTTCCACCACTGGTATAATGATATATCGATGTTTTCGGAAAAAAGGATATCCGACTATTAGTATTGGATATCGATTTTTAATAACATTGAAATCCATAAACGGATTTGGGAAACGTTTCAAATGTTATGCTGCTAATACGAAATAATACCATGGTACATCAACAAAAATTGCATTACCAGGATTGAAGACGAAAAATTATTTTGGTCTCCAGTTCAATTAAAATTATTCTCCACTATCGGAAGCCCAGAATTATTTCGTATCAACCGAATTTCAATCTAGGAAAGAACTTGTTTAAAGAGACCTTCTATTATAGATGAATAAATAAAACCATTTTCCGTTTAATTTAGGTTTTTTATTATTAATATACAAATTAACATCTATTGTTCTTTAACTTCACGGAGACGTCGAACAGCAGATCGAACTGAAGCAGCAGCTGTCGTTGAGTAAACCCAAGCACCACCAGCTACAGTCCTTTTGCATCGCTTACAGGCCCAAATTCCTACACAATTACGTTTCATCGCGTCCTAAAACCAAAGAAAATTAAGATTACTTAAAAGCTCTAATTGAAGTCTATGATTGGCATAAGGCTGGTTCATAATTATATTTTTTAACCCTTAGCAGCTGCATTAAGTATGTTATAACATTTACATTTTTAATGTAATTTGGCACCTGGGTTGTACAGTTTTCTTAGAGTAAGAAGTACATTTTATTAACACTACTAAGGCCTATGATCATGAACCCAATACAACAGCTAAGGGTTACGATTTGCTTTCGGGTTACATACCTTGCCGCAGAATGTACATGTATATTTTGCGTGTTGTGTGATTTCCATTTTTTTAACCATTTTACGCAATGACGCACCATAACGTGTGCCATATTTACCGGTAATTCCAACCTTTTTGGTTCTCTTCGCCTAAAATATAAAAAAAAGTTATTAGAAAACATGACGAAGAGGTTAACAACTATAATTATCAAATTGCATGCGACTATATGTAAATAATCCCAAAATATTAGTTGTATTGTATTTTAAACAAAAAGTAGAAAATGCAAAAGCGAATATTTATAATATTTAATACAGGATTATTAAGAATTTCACTGATAAAATATTAAACATACCATTTTTAATTTCAATAAATTAACAGCGACAACAGGAAAGAATCAGCGATTTGGTTATATTGGAGTACCAACGTAAAATTGATTTCTTAAAAGTTATTAAAGCTTATTGAGCTTTTTAATGAAGAAAACTTTATTTTTGAAATAAATTATTTGAAATATTTAATAAACTACGTTTATTGAAAATAAGCAACAGATCAAAAAGGCCGAAATATTGAAAATTACTAAAGTTTCTAATTCTCTCAAATAAAAAGTAATGGTTGGTATTACTGTTTACGATCTCCTTCACTTTACGGTTTTGAATTTGATTTTGACAGAAAATTCATTGGCAAGTGGGATAATGATCTCATCAGATATTATAGTAGTGCATAGTAGTTTAAGTAGTTTATGAGCAGTTTTAATTTTAATTCTGTGGTTTTACTGAGTTATGAGGAATATATCCAATTTTGCTTGTGAATCATTCTGAGTTTGTATTTAATTTTCTAATTCGTCTACGTATAATCAACAATGTCGTACCATAAAAGTGGAAACGATAGAAGGAAAGAATGGAAGAAAAGTAGACATTTCGGTCACAGTTCAACTCAAAAGCCTCATTTTAAACATGAATCACATCCTCCTGAACTTCAAGGACGCGAAATAGGATTATGGTACAAAAATCAAAGCAGTGGCCAACGAGATCAAAACATCAATGGGGTAACAAAACCTACAACCAAAATAGGTCCGTTGCGAATTGAACCCAGTCCATACACAGCTCATGTCTAGTCTATGTGTGGGAAATTTGGCGAGTAATGATATTTGGGTTTATTATAGTATCCTGGTGAAAATAGTTTGTTGGTAGCGCTCTGAATAAAAATTCTAAAAGTGTTAAGGCGTCGCTCATATTGAGGAGATAAGCAATGTATCGCCTAAGGGTTAGGTCTTAAACGACCGACAAGCGCCCCTTCGCACGAGAGTGAACCTCTCTTATCGCCTCCATTCAGATTTAAAGTATGTACAGTGGTACCTCGACATACGAGTTTAATTCGTTCCGCAACCTTGCTCGTATCTCGAAGCAAATTTCCCCATACAAAACAATTGAACTACCATTAATCCGTTCCAACCCCCAAAATGTCACCCCAGTTATTTTTGTGACTTGGTTTTGAATAATAAAAACGTATTTATAAATTACACATATTTATTGTACAAAAACAAAAAAGAGAATGTAAAGAAATAAATTAGATATCCTCACCGGCCTTTGCCTTTTTCGCTACATTTTTCTCGTTTTCACCTGTAGGCCGTTTAGAAAAAAACATGTCTAAGGTGGTTTGTTTCTTCCTCCCTCTCAGAATGTTCCGCAAATGAGTTAGGCAAGTGTCATTATAAAGATCAGATGTGATGACCTGTTGCAACTTTTTCTGGGTGTTTCTTTTCCACGAACTGTGAAACTCTCTCCCACATTCCTAAGATCTCCTTTATCTCACTTGTAGAAATAACCTCCTCCTCCTCCTCCTCTGACTCCTCGAAACCAGTTTTTACCGGCCGACCTGCTAAACCGAACTCGTATCTCGAATTTTGCTTGTAACTCAAAGCAAAAAATTAACACTAAATAACTTTTTTTTTCGCCGGCTCGTATCTCGAAAAACTCGTATGTTGGGGCACTCGTATGTCGAGGTACCACTGTATTATAATATCTGTATGTGTATATCGCCTATCGCTTCAATGTGAACGACACTTAGTAACTGCAAAGTTCTGAAGAAGAATTTTAAAAAACGTTGTTAATGTAACATAAAGCCAAAAATACTGAAGTATTTGTGCCCTTCTATAAGAGCTTTTCACATTTTTATTATTATTAAATTTGTTACACCTCAGCTTGGCCCATTTAGCTACGTGTCTCTCTGATTAAAACTTTGTGATAGGAAACAGCTCAGTGGTCGTTTCCAAATTAGATGCACAGCTAGATCAGATCAGCTGGCTTCGTTCTCTTGAGTCGAGGAAGTGAGTCAGGCTAAATCAGCATCTTCTGGATCTCGAAGTTCGGATGTCCTCGAAGAAGCTGTTAATGCTTTCCTGCATACTTCTTGATTTCTTCTTCTAGTTTTGCAGTATTTAATTCTCTGAGTTTCTGATGCACCAGGAAGCATTTAACATGACTCTGAGCATTTTATTCTGAAATGACTGAATTATTTTAAGCAATTATCAGGTGAAAAAAACAGTTTTTTATTTTAACAATTTATTTTCTTTTTACACTACGTTTCGTCGGTGTTATTCCGACTTCATCAGGTATGTTGTATTGTTAAATTTATATTCAAATTATATTTTTATTATATTTGGTATAACAATTTTCAAGATACCTGATGAAGTCGGAATAACACCGACGAAACGTAGTGTAAAAAGAAAATAAAATGTTAAAATAAAAAACTGGTGAGCCACCTATTGGCGCAGTGGCTAGAGCGGTAGTTCTCTCCACTTCATGCGTCAAGTGGTTCTGGGTTCGATTCCCGTTGAATCCTAGACTTAAGATCTTAGACCTAAGAATAAAATTGACCAACAGAAATTTTCTGTGTTTAGACAGTCGTGATATGACCTTAAATGTTAAAGCGACTTAAAACACCAAAAAAAAAAAAAACTGGTCTTTTCACCTGATAATTGCTTAAAATATTAAACTATTAAGACCTGAAAATTAGTATTATGACTGAATTATGTTTCTGTTCGTGAGCTTTGCACAGCCCGAAGGGTAGATGCTGTATGCTCAGATGGGTTTTAAATTTTTTTATAAAGGAAGACTTTATTGTAAGTGCTCAGTTCTGCTTGTCTTCCAAGTAGCCAGTGTATCTTTCTGTGCTTTATTTTAAGCTCTTATTTCTTGATCTTTACGTGTTCTTTCAACGTAATTTAGTGTCTTGCGTTAATCCCAAGTATTTAGCAGTGTTACTATACGGAACAGGTTGCGTGTTTAAGTGTACGAGGATATTTTGGCATTTTCTATTTGTGAAGTTAATATGGACTGACTTGGATTTTCATATTTATTCAGAATTTTTTCAAAATCTTAATTATTAACAATTCTTTCAAAAGAGTCTAAATACCTCAGAATTTTCCGATTTTAAATTATATAAAAAACTTCTTTAGTTTTGTTCTATTTTTTTTATGAACTTGAGCTATTAAAGCTGCTAAAACTTTTTATTCAGAATCCTAGAGGAGTTATTTAGACGTTTATATGAATCACACTTCCACCAAAGTAATAACGCAAATGCAAAACTGTAATATGGAGTGTGCGAGCGGTGTCCGGGCACGAGGTTTCGAATAATAGAGATGCCGTTTTAACTATTTTTAGTAATACTATAATGCATTTAATTTTCTATATATTTATAATTTTTCAACATACTTCAAAGATGATTAAATAATGGGGGGGGGTATATTTTTGCTTTGGGTGCCGTAATATCACGCTGCGGTTCTGTGTAAATAGAACTCATTACACGACTAACCCACGTTTTGCATGGGTTACTGAACTACAGTAAAAAAAATAAAATAAAAATGAAATGAATATTATTATACATAGGCTAAACGTGTGCTATGCATTAGCTGGGTTTATTTGTGATTGGCCATAAGCTTTAAAATCTAATATTTGTATTTCATTTTAGTGTTCTTCGATCAATATTCCAGATGAAATAAGAACAGAGATAGAAAGTTTATTGAAACAGGTTGATTTACCCGATGTTCAAATTGAAACGAACAATGAAAACTTAGAACAAAGATATAGTGAAATAATAGAATCTTCTTTTAAGAAAAATTTTTTAAAAGCCATTTCTATCACCTTAAATGATAAGTTAGAAATACTATCTCAAAACACTAACGAAGTGCCAACAAATTCCGATTTAGATTCCCGCTTTAAACTTGATTTAGAAAGCAAATTAAATAGTAGCTCTAAGTATCAAAAAATGTTGGAATTCAGAGAAAAGTTGCCAGTATTTAAATATAAACAGACAATAATTGAACATTTAGAAAAGAACCAAGTAGTGGTTGTTAGTGGAGAAACTGGTTGTGGAAAAACTACTCAAATATCACAGTTCATTTTGGATGATTATATTTTAAATAAGAATCGAGGGTCTTCATGTAATATTATTTGTACTCAACCACGTAGAATAAGCGCGATTTCTGTAGCGGAACGGGTAGCTACTGAACGCGACGAAAAATGTGGGGAAAACTCAAGCGTAGGATACCAAGTACGACTGGATAAGTAAGATTTTTTATTTATTTTAATATAATTAAATTTTATCTCTGGAAAAGGCTCCAAGGTAAAAAGGATACATCACCATTTTTTGTTAATTTCCAAATTATTGTAATTTAAAAAAAATAATTTAAGTGTCCTACAACTTTCAAATTTAAATTTTTGTAAATATTTATTTTTTGTTCATTATTATTAGTTCGGTCAATTTAGACATGTAAGGGTGCAAAAATTCGCATAGAGCTAGAAATTGGCATGAATGTTCCGAACACTATAAATGAATGTTGAAAAGTCCCCATCAATCCCGTACCTGAAAATTTTTTATTCAAGGTCAAAAGTCTCAAAAATCGGTTTTTCACGTTTTTCAACAAAACGGTAAGTTTTATAATAAAATTAAATCAGACAAAAAATTGTAGATCATATAGCTGTCTGTAAAAAATGTCTTTATACTTTTTTTTACTAAGAGCCACCGTTTTTGAGATGTAACGATTTTAAAGCTTAAAAAGTTGTAATCTTCATAATATGTAGATATCCTTAATTGTTTCTCTTTTTCATTCAATTTTTTTTTTCGTACCAAGCTTGATTCAAAATTTCATGATGATTGTGTATTAAGCATATGCATGTTGATGCTCCTGATTTCTCAGTGATAATAATTTGTAGTACCATACCTCAGCTTTAATTGTACCTTAAGTGTTCTATAATCTAAAGTTTTATTTTAGCAAATATTTTTCAATTCGCTTAAAGTAAAATGGCAATCATCGTTATTTTCGATATAAGTAAATATTTCCTCCATTGTCAGATTAGTAGTTTCATATTGAGGACAACCGACTTTACCCCAAGTAGACGGTTTCAAGAAGAAATTAAAGCAATCGTTATGATACTTAGTTTCAGCAATAACTAAATCATATTCGAATTCGATTCGAGTAACAGATTTTTCCATAGCATCTGAACGAGTCCGAGCTACTTCCAAAATCGAATCTGTGAATGAAATTGCACTTAAATTTAAGGTTTTACAGCGAGGACCTAAGAATTTTCTTTTCTCATGCTCTTCATTCAACTCCTTGAGGCAAAATAAACAAAATTCTTGAAAACAAAAAGCTGTGTAAACGTGGCGTACTTATGCATATTATGGAGATTACAACTTTTAGTTATTTCTCAGAAACGGTGGCTCTTAGGGAAAAAACTACTAGACATTTCTAATAAACAGTTATAAGATCTACAATTTTTGTCTGACCTAATTTTATTATAAAACTTACCGTTTTGCTGAAAAACGTGAAAATCGATTTTAGAGACCTTTGAGCTTGAATAAAAATTTTTCAGGTACGGGATTGATGGGGACTTTTCAACATTCATTTATAGTGTTCGGAACATTTATGCCAATTTCTAGCCTTATGCGAAATTTTGTAGCTTTGCTACTATTTTTAGGGCTAATTTGACTGGACTAAATTATTATTATAATATTGTAGTTATAATCTAGAAGTAATTAGTTATAATCTATTGCCGTTAAAGTATCATTAATGTTTTCATAATAATTAACGGTCAGGTTCTCTCCCTCCATTGATTTTTTCTCTTAGTTATAAGTTGGAGAAATTCATATTTGTTATTATGCCTAATGTGACTTAAGTATTCTAAGCTTACGTTCCACGAACGTAGTTTTCACTCATTCATAATGACAACCATGGTTGTTGTGTTAAGTATTTTTGCCTACTAGGTATCGTGCAAACCTTTCTTTAGTTGTGGGTAAAGAACGTTACTCAAAAGCTTCAAAGTTAGTACAATGAAAAAAAAACAATAATAATCATGAGCGTAATCATTAGGTTTGTTCCAGACGTTGAAGCCAAACACGTCCACGTAAGACAAATAGCAAGGCACACTGACCAAGAGACAAGAGTGAGTGAAGAAATGTTTCAGCCCTCAGCCGCTCGGCCGCATTAGGCCGAGAGTCGAGCTATGAACGTACGTTTTTCTGACAATAGCTTGTTTAGACACTGATTTGGAGGTGTTTAAACTCCACAAAATCGGTTTAAAATTAGGGAGAAGTTCTTGCTTTGTGATTTTCACTCACTCTTGTTTCTTGGTTAATGTGTCTTATTCTTTGTCATTCGGTGGACGTGTTTGAACATCATCAAATGGACAAGTGGAACAAATCTATTGTAAACGCGTTGTGGGACACTGCCTTAAGAGTCTTTGTTTCTACAACGTTTCAGGTACTTCGATTATTAGTTATGGAAGTTTTGCCCTTCTAAAAATGTACTCATGCATCCTTTTCCCCTATACTCTGTAATTAAAAAAAATTAATTTATCATTTTAATTTATAGAAAATTGCCCAGACAAAACGGTTCAATCCTATATTGTACGACCGGTATCTTACTACAACAAATGCAGAACAATCCATCTTTAAAAGGAATTTCCCATTTACTCATTGATGAGGTTCACGAGCGTGATGTCAATTGCGATTTTACCATAAGTCTTATCAAACAAATTATTCTTAAACGACCCAGTCTTCGTGTTATCTTAATGAGTGCTACTTTAAACTCAGAAAAATTCTCCCAATACTTCAACAACTGTCCTATCATCAGTATTCCCGGTTTCACATATCCTGTCACTGAATATTATTTGGAAGATGTTCTAAAGCTAGTACCCCATTCATTTCCACCGTATAAAAAACTGGAAAATGACGGGTCAAAATGGAAGCGACACACTCGAAGATTTAAGGAGTCGATGGCGAAAGAAAATATATTCGTCGATTTTGTCGAACCGTATGCAAGAAGTTTAGAGGCAAGCTTCCAATATCCTAAGCATGTAATCAACAATATTAGGAATCCAAATTCTGAACGTTTAGATTTAGATTTGGTACACGGCTTGATTAAATATATCTGCTTAAATACAGAAGACGGTGCTATTTTAGTTTTTTTACCCGGTTTTTCGGACATTTCAAAGTTAAATGTATCCTTAAATAAAGATTCATTGTTCAATCGGGCCAAGTATAAAATTTTTGCGTTACATTCTAAAATGGCAACGGTTTTTCAAGCTGAAGTGTTCAAACGACCACCTTCTGGTGTTCGAAAAATAATAATCGCTACTAATATCGCAGAAACGTCGATCACAATCGACGATGTGGTCTATGTGGTAGACTCGGGAAAGATAAAACGTTCCGATTTTGATGTTGATGATAACATTGAAACTTTGGAGACGACTTGGGTGAGTTTGGCAAATGCTCATCAACGACGAGGTCGTGCAGGTCGAGTTCAACCAGGAGTTTGTTATCACCTTTTTACCAAAGCTCGTCATATGACCTTACCACAATATGAAGAACCAGAAATTCTTCGATGTCGCTTAGATGATGTCGTATTAAAGATCAAATTTTTACAACTAGGCAAAACTGATACATTTTTAAATACCATGATGAATCCTCCGAATCCCAAAGCTATTGAACATGCATTGAATTTACTAACAAAGATAAATGCCTTAGATACCAACGAACAATTGACCCCCTTGGGGTATCATTTAGCTCAGTTACCCATCAATCCACAATGTGGTAAAATGATCTTAATGGGTGCATTGTTTGGATGTGTACATCCAATTTTGGTAGTAGCAGCATCACTGTCGTTCAAAGACCCATTTTTATTAGTAGTGGGTAAAGAAAAGGAAACGGACAGATGCAAACGAGAAATGTCGAAAGGATCCCAGAGCGACCAGTTAACAATAATTGAAGCGTACCAACAATGGGAAATTGCTAAATCGAAACATCAAGAACGACAATTTTGTTGGAATAATTTTTTGAGTGAACACATTCTGAGGCAACTACAAGACATGGTGAAGGATTTGGCTCAACATTTATATGACATGGAATTTTTACCAAGCCAAAATTGTAAAGATCCAATTTGTAATAGGTATTCAAGTAATAAGAGCTTACTAAAAGCTGTCGTATGCGCTGGGCTATACCCAAATGTTGCATCTATCAGGTAAAGTTATTAAAGGGCCATCCATAAATTACGTCACACGTTAAGGGGGAGGGAGGGGTAAACGAAGTGTGGCATTGTGGGACAAGGGGGTGGGAGGGGTCCTAACTTTCGGGACGGCACATTTCAAAATATATTCTAAACTAATTGTTAAGTAAAACACGAGCTTTGAACTTTTAACGAAAAACTCAAAAAAATTTGAAACACTATCTATGGAAACATAACGTTCAAATTGTTTTGTCGGGCCATTCGCTCTACTTCACTAAGAAAAAAATGTTCTTCTGGCAACTGAATATTTAATATTTCGATTTAATTGTCCGAAGAGAATTTTTTTTCTCGTTGTAGTGTTACGCGCCGATACTAAAATTGTAAAATATGTGACGACACATTAAGAAGGGGAGGTCTCGCAAGTGTGACTAGCTGTGACAAGGACGGGGGAGGGGGTCAAAAATCATGAAATTCGTGTGACGTAATTTATGAATGGCCTTCTAAATTTAATATTAACTTCTAAAGACTTCTTATAATTTTAGGATAAAAAAGTTTGGAATTGAAGGATTCACTTTGGATGGCAAGAAATGTGCTATGTTCGTTTCTTCAGTTTTGGCCAATGAGAGATATTTCAAGGCCAAACACTTAGTTTTTCATAAGCAAATCAAATCCAGTTGCCTCTTTTTACACGACAATACACCAGCTTTTCCTTTGCCATTGTTATTTTTTGGCGATACTCTCACTCAACAAATGGATGAAGGCCATGAAACAATAGCTGTCAATAGTCTGATTAAGTTCAAATGCGATGATAGTAGCGCTCAAACCATTATTAATCTTCGTAAATATTTCAATCGATTATTAATGTATAAAATTTCACATCCAGGATACGTTGATTGGAATGAGAAAAACAGCGAAACTGCTGTACTGGAGTAAGAGAAACATATTTACTATAAGTTTGTTCCCGATGATAATAAAACTTGATAGAAAAAAGTTATCATATTGTACTGTACAAAGCATGGTTTTATTTTCATCAGAAACAAAATATCATTACTATTGTTTCTTCATGGATTTATTTTTTTCAGATGCATTCTTCGTTTGATTACTTTAGAAGAAACTGGACAGTTATCATTTTCTTGATTTGAAGGCAATCAATTTAATTTAAAGTTTTTCAGAAAATTGATTTTATTTGCGCAATAATTTGGCGATGAGATTGGATTTTGTTGAATTGACCGATAAGTTTAAGGGAAGAAAAGCGTGTATTTATTTTACAGAAATTTATACAATATAATTTATTGATTGATTTAACTAATGTCTTTGTGTTTTAACTCTGGATCCTTAACGTTGACTTCTGGAGATCTGAAGCTAACTGTGTTTCAATCTTTTTTTTTTTATATAAGCTGGCTAAGTTCTAAACTAACTTTCGTTCGATATACACATCCTTAGAGAAACTTCGGAGTATACCTGTCCCGAGTAACTTCAAAGAGTTACGAAACTTCTTTAAATGTTTACCGATAATAACAATTACCGTAATAAAATCAGGGTGGGTCTTATGGTCCGATGCATCTTATAGTCCAAACCATACTTTTTTCTAAAAATTTATAGATAAATTTTGGGGTTCGTCTTATGGTCCGATGCGTCTTATCGTCCGGCAAATACGGTAGTTTTTATTTACAAAGACTATTTTTGGAGGTTTTTAAAAAATTTAAATTACATGTAGGTATGTCTCTATTGTATTTATAACTTTCTATACATATTATTTTTAAAAAAGTTTACCCCATAAAGTGTTATATTTTATTTTCCACAGCTGGCTGTAGAAACTATACTTACCATACTTAAGTTTTAAATAAAGTCTCTACCACGTGTTTCTAGTGTAAAAAACCTTTACTTCTTAGAGGTAGCACAAGTAGGCAGGTATTTGATAATTTGGAGAAAGAAATCTATAAATATCGTATTCATCACTGTTATCCCGTGTTACTATATAGGGTTAATACTTTTTCCTTTAAAACCACTTAGTGGTATGGTGACTAGATTGTTGCCCTATACGTCTATTGTTCTCTCGTAATTCAGTGTACCTATGTAGCAGTGACGTGCGGTGACTTTTGAAACAGAGCATGCGGTCAGAAGGGGGGGGGAGAGGAATAAAAACCAATTTTTTAAAAATTTATATTTTTTTTTTATAAACATAGTATTATTTGTATGTATTATTATATGTATTTATTTTTTAAAATTAGGCTTATTCAACGCTCCTTACAAAAATCATCAATAACCGCATCATATAATAGATTTAAAACCCACGAATAGAACATTTGCAGGGCCTCTGGGTAAATAAATCAAAATAAGTCACGAACAGTAGTAAATTCAAAACGTCAAACGTATCTATAAACGTCAACCGGCAATGTGAAACGCCAAAAGAGATAGTACAAGACCGTACTAGTGCGCAAGCGCGACCAATTCTAGCCAAGCAATCGCATGCAGCAGTCACTGCGCATTAATTCGGCTTTTGCCGTTCAATTAATGTGGCATTCTATGCCAATTTTATGAGCGATACGTTTCACAATTTTGTAAATTAAAAAATGGATGAATTATAAAAAATATTTAATTTTTAAAATTTTCCTACAATCTCCAAGGCATGCGGCGCATCTACAGCATGTATGGACCGCTCGCCACTGCTATGTAGATATATGTAGGTATAGGTATATGTACTTACAAAAGATAAGTACATATAAGTTAAATTAACAATAAGTAGTTATGTATTAAAAGATTCCAGGTTATTTATAACAACAAATATAGTTAAAATAAAAAACTATTCCGAAAATGAAAATTAAGAAAATTTAAACGTATGAAAATTTGACTAATGTCAAAGCAATGTAGGTCGCATTGGGTTGAATTTGGGGAAAAAATATAAAAGTTGTAAGAAAACTTTTACTCAAATTCAACATGAATAAGAAATACTTTTTGCTTGATACGGCAAGTAAGAGTTATAAATAAGGATTGTGAAAAACCGGGGTTGAAAAACGCAGCGATTTTTGATTTAAAATATCGCAGTTTTAGTTTTTTTTTTTTTAAAGACAAGATTTTTCTTTTTAATAGAAAAGCAATTTTTTTATTTATTAATTATTTCAAGAAAACTTTCTCAATATCATTAAATGATATTGAGAAATTAACTGATCATTATGTACGAACCTAACGTCAAAATTTGGCGTTAGGTTTGTAATAACGCTTCCCGTAATCTTGGCTAGTTTTCAGTAGATTTACCAGTATTTTTGAATAGTACATCCTATTTAAATTAAAAATCACTCCTTCCTCTTCATAAGAAATTTTCGTAAAAAAACATACTTTTAAATTAACCGTTTAATCAGAGCGATTTTTAGTGCAAAATAGTAACATTTTCATTTTAAAATTATACGTAAAATTACGTAAAATCAGATTGTCTACCCTCCCTGCCGATTTAAAGAATCGATAATATGCAGCCTCCCCCTTAAATGCTTTACGTAATTTATGAATGGCTCCTAATAATATTTCCTTAGTTGAACTTAAATCGGATTCCAATGATTCTTCACCTTCATCTTGTTCTTGTTCAACCGATAATGTGCCAAATAGATGAGAAACCAAATTGCACAAGTAACGACTACTGAGAGAAAAACTTGAAAACCGCTAATTGAACACGGTTTTTCGATTTTTGCGAAAAAAACCACAGTCTTCGATTAATCGCGGTAACAAATCTCAGTTTCATTTGGAAAACTGAAAAGAGTGCCAAAATAAGAGGGAGTTATGTAGCCTATCATTGATTTAGCTCCACTATCCTTTAGTCAGGTCCCAGGTCTTTGTTTTTGTATGCAGACAATACATAATAAGTATTACACAACATTTTTTTGTATCTATTAAAAATGTACCAGCTCTTAAACTATAAAACGAAATCTGATAAAAAATTAAGTTATTTGATTGAAATGAGATCTACTGGATAAAGAACTTGTATTATTGGAGAGTATTGTTTGTTCATCTAATTAAAAAATATGAAGGTAATTTAAAAGAAATAAATTATAATATGTAATTATTCAATTTTAAATTAAAAACATTAAAATAAATACTGAAAATAATTGAAATTTCTTATAATTTACTTTTACGAAACATTGATAATTAAAAAGCAAAATGCATAATATTTATGATATCCATTCATTGTCATTTTGAATGAACTGGTAGAAGATAGATGAAAATATTGAAACATTTTTACAAATTGAAAACTCGTGGGTCGTAAAAAGAGAAAGTAGTTAAGGTAAAAAGCCACAGGTGTAATTAAAAGGTAAATATTTCTAAAAAATGAGTTTCTCCAGATTTTTTTTTATTCATACATTTTTTATTGCGTGAATGCAAAATTAAGAAATAAACTCATAATTCATGTAATAAATGTGATTTATTAAAAAACATAAACGTCGATTTCATTTTATGATGCGTTTTCTTGCGTTTTATTAATTTTAATATAAATATATTATAAGCGATGAAATTGTAGGGGCCGTATTTTTGTTAAAAGACGCATTATTTTGAAAGACGTAAGTTTTTGATAAATTTCATTTTTTCTTATTGCATTTTATTCATGGATTTACTATTATATAGCTTCTGTAGGTACCGTGTTAAACGGTTACATGGTCACAAGTATATAAGCACTTCTTGGTAGATACACAATATCTTTATAGGTACGTTACAGATGAAAATAAATCGTACAGTGAACAGTACAAATCATGCGCAATTTTAAAAAAAACAGCTATAATTTTTTATTACGCATGACTTGTACCCTACAAAGTGCGGTTTTATTAAACAAACCTAATTTTAAAAAATAAAACAATATAATAAATTTTTGGTAATAATCAAAATTTTCTAAAGTAAATTTTTTTCTTCTTTTGGTAGATTTTCAAGCTACTTGATCTAAATTTGACATGAAATCAAGTCAAACTCGAATCAAAGATTAATATTTAAATGTCAAATCAAGCGAAAACTTCATAAGTTATTTAATTTGCAAGCCAAAATATGAAGCAAAATGATTTTAAAAAATGTTTTACTTCTTGACTTGATGAAACCCAGTTTTGTGTTAACAGAAAATGACGTCCATCGAGTCGTAGTACTTTTTTGTTGTTACCGCAATATTAGGCAAAATAACGTCTTTATGTGCTCTTGAAGAACTCTAATTTATGTTTTTGATGTTATAGTTTTTATCCTACAAGAGGATTTTAAAACTCTTGAAAACCTCGAATGTGCCACCGCACGAATAAATTAAGAGCTCTTTCTTCAGCACTTTTTTTCAGAAGAAAGAATTCTTGTAGAAGTCCGAATTAAGAGCTCTTTCTGACTTTGCCTAAATTCTAGAATCTAAAACTTCTTCGAACAGCTAAAATAGTTACGGAGCTATCGGAAATTTTCTCAAAGCTTAATAATTACCGTATCTAAAAACAAATTTCGTGTGAATAGCCTGCAACTGTACCCTTATTGATTTCTCAAAAATAATCCAAATTCTTTACGAAACTTTTGAGTGCATTTTAAAGCTTTGTCTACCTAATTTTCTATAATTTTCATTAATTGCCTGATTTTCAGACAAGGTAAGTAAACGAAACTGTTTCCCAATCCCACATTTGTGTCGCCCGGAACCGTAGCCCGCTTTGCCCCCCATACGCTACATCACTGCCATTAAGGAAAGATTTTTTTAAATTTGTCTCCCAAGTAGATCAAAAAAGAAGTTGAAAGTTGTGCAATTTTTAAATCTAACTCCTAAATTATCAATGTTCTCAAAATTTAATTTTACAATTATGAATTAACAATTAACATGTGTAAATGTTATGAACCTCTATTTTTGTAGTTTCTTAATTTGTTCATTTAAGGGGGTCATCTCATGTGACAGCCTGTTTTTTAGGGATTTTTAAGGATTTTTTTTCTTCTACGACCAGTAAAGAGATAGAGATTTAAGTTTATTATTATTTATTAACATATATTTTGACTGTATAAATATAAATTTTAAGCTAAAAATATTGTGTAGAACATGAGTTACAGCGTTCTGAACACCCCAGCCTCGAAAAAATGAGCTCGCACTTCCTCCACGATTCCGGCTAATTGGCTTATCCGAAACAAAAAAAAAAAAAAAAAACAACGCCGTTTTAATCTGTAAGCCTAAATGCACGGAAT
Organism: Sisyra nigra; assembly: GCA_958496155.1. NCBI lineage: Eukaryota > Metazoa > Arthropoda > Insecta > Neuroptera > Sisyridae > Sisyra > Sisyra nigra. The sequence goes on along the minus strand of OY292316.1, from coordinate 35,488,246 downwards.
GAACTATTATCAAATGGATATATAAAAAATTGGCCTTGGTAGACATTTGAAATAAAAGTTGCGAATTTTGCGTTTTTTGTTTTTTGCTATAAAAAAATCAAAATTTTAGAAATTTTCGATTGATAATAGTTCATTCCATGCGTTTACATGTGTTGAGTGTACCCTATAAATTTCAAGTCATTCAGTCAAGCCGTTTTTGAGATACGATGGAGGAAAGTTTGAAAAACACGGTTTTGAGAAAAACGCGTTTAAAGTTTCAACTGCCAATTCAGCGCTCTGAGCAGCTCTTTCTTCTACCTGCTGTATCTTTAAAATTACTTCGAATTTTCAAAAATTACTTTACCACCGTATTAAAGACATGTTAAGAAAGCAATTTATGAAAAAAAAAAATCGATTTTTTGAGTCCATCTCATGGGATGACCCCATGTGATTGAATTTTTTTTCAACAATCTTAAGAATATGTCCAAAGAAATGGTCTCACTGATTTACTCATCAATAATTTTTTCAGAATTATTACTTTTTCTATTTATTAACGTATATAGGTACTCTTTAAGGACACTATTGGATGCTAATATTTTTGGGGGTGGGGTATTATGAAAATTTAAAATGTTTAATTATTATCTAATTACAGCACGAACTCAAAAGTTTATTTTGGAAATAACGTCACAATTTTATTTAATGTGTTTTTTTTTCAAATACGTAAACAAAGTTATGGGTGTTCGCTAGTCAAGGAAGTTAAGGTATGTGTATACTATATAACATTAAAATGGGAATAATCACTGATATTGAGATCTACTTATTAATTTTTTAACTTACATGTAGTTATGTGTTGTAATATACAGTTTACGACAACTATAAGTTATTGTTAGGTATATTATTGATATTTTCAAATTGACTTCTTCCAGTTCGAAGAAAAAAAATTGATGAAATCGGAGCCTTAAACAAGCATATCAGTTTGTTTTTAACCGACTTCAAAAAAAGGAGGAGGTTCTCAATTCGACTGTATGTTTTTTTTTTTTTTTTTTTTTTTTATGTTTGTTACCTCAGCATTTCCGACTGGGTGAAGCGATTTTGATGATTCTTTTTTTATTTGAAAGCTGGTGCTTCCCGAATGGTCCCATTTTAGTTTGAAGGAAATCGTTCACTTCTAAAGGGTTGAAAACTAAGGGATGAAATACTAACTGCTTAGTGGATAGCTCGATTTCGATAATTCTTTTTTTATTTGAAAGCCAGTGCTTTTCGTGTGGCTCAATTTTAATTTGAAGGAAATCGTTCACTTCTAAAGGGTTGAAAACTAAGGGATGAAATACTAACTGTTTAGTGGATAGCTCGATTTTGATAATTATTTTTTTATTTGAAAGCCAGTGCTTTTCGTGTGGCTCAATTTTAATTTGAAGGAAATCGTTCACTTCTAAAGGATTGAAAACTAAGGGATTAAATATTAACTGTTTAGTGGATAGCTCGATTTTGATAATTATTTTTTTATTTGAAAGCCAGTGCTTTTCGTGTGGCTCAATTTTAATTTGAAGGAAATCGTTCACTTCTAAAGGATTGAAAACTAAGGGATTAAATATTAACTTCTTATTGGATAGCTCGATTTTGATAATTCTTTTTTTATTTGAAAGCTGGTGCTTTTCGTGGGTTCCAGTTTTAATTTGAGGGAAATCTTCAACTTCTAAGGGGTTGAAAACTAAGGGATGAAATATTAACTTCTTACTGGATAGCTTGATTTGATAATTTTTTTTTTGTTTGTAGAACACAACCTTAAATTAATCTCCTATCCATTTTAAAAAAAAACTCCACTCATAAGGGGTTAAAAATTAGAGATGAAATAATATTATAATTTTTTTCTGGCTAACCCGATTTTGATAATTTTATTTCTATTACGTACAACGTACCTTTAAATTGTTCACATTTCAATTTGAAGAAAAAAATCCACCTCTTAAGGATGAAAATAGGGGATGAAATAGTGACATTTAACTGAATTTTGATAATTTTTTTTCTGTTGGAAAGAATAATTCACTTCGTTTTGTTATTACATTTAAAAGCAAAAAATTTCAACCCTTAAGGGCAAAAAGGGATGATGTAGTAACTTTTAATATTAAACGGCGCTGCCTCATATGAGCAGCGCGTTTGGAAGGTTAACCATTTTCAAGAAAATAAAATCAGTTATCAAACTTTAGATCACTAAAACGCGAGAAATAAATAAATATTATAAAAAAATGAAAAACCGACTTCAAAATATATAAAAATTCTTAAACAAAAAATGCACTAAAAAGTAACAAAATAATGGCGTATCCTTGCAGTATCTACAACTTACAAATTATTAGGATGATACAATGTACAACTATTGTTATTTTTGGAGTTGGTGTCAGTCAATAAAATAAATATTAATAGTAATTTGTAAAAATTTTAAAAAGGTTTAGTTGGTATTGGTATTTTGTAGTTTAAAGGTCGCTAGATGTTGTTACAGTTCGAGTATATTGTTTAAAAGTTCATTTGAAAAATAATTTTCATAAGGTATTCTCGTTTTTTGATAAATACCAATATAATCGTATTTCCTTGGCTGACACCAACTCCAAAAATAACAATAGTTGTACATTGTATCATCCTAATAATTTGTAAGTTGTAGATACTGCAAGGATACGCCATTATTTTGTTACTTTTTAGTGCATTTTTTGTTTAAGAATTTTTATATATTTTGAAGTCGGTTTTTCATTTTTTTATAATATTTATAATTTATTTGAGTTCACAGAAAAAGATATTAAACACCCATCGATTAAATTTAAACAGCACAACTCATAATGAATCAAATCGAAAAAAAACATTAAAATAAGGTACATAGCATTAAAATGGGAACAAGCCATTGCGATTGAGATAACGGCTCATAACATACCAATCGCCAAATTTTACTTAGGTACTAATCATACAACGCACGTTGCGTATATACTTTCCTAATCGAGCAGATCAGATAACGACCATGGCGATGTCTTATATTTTCGTTTGCCAAATTTCTGTCTCATTTTTTAACAAATGTACAGTTATCTAAATCAATAAGCAACCATCGTCAGCTGAATAAATAATACGGCTTTCAAATATTTTTAATCCATAATTGATTAAATACCTCACGTTTAAAATCATTGTTGGATGTTTTTGGCAAGTGTGAATTACAATTAATTGAATTTGAACCGATAGCTCATAAAAAATTGTTACACTTTTAAAGAAGACTACTCGAATTAACATAAAAATAAAACAAAACAATTATAAAGATTATTTAAACTGATATTTTTATTGTTACAGTTCTATAAGGTAGTAATGTTTAATTTAATTAATTGATAATACTGTATTATCATATGTTGATATTTCGTTATTAAAAAACTGCGAACTTGTAGATACACATTTCAAGTTAATATCTTTATTATACAGAATTCCAATTTTAAGAAATATGAAAATATATAGCAATGGTCAAAGGGTTTTCTGAACATTTTGTGTATCGTTCAACATTTTAAAGTTTAACGAACTAATAATTTAGGTAAGCTATCTACAAGGTGATTATTGTTCACCGGTATTTTATGATATTATAGTGTAACTAATAAAAATTCCTTTTCTCTTCGTAATTTTTTTCGTAAAAAGTATTTTTGATTGGACAAATCAATTTAGAAATTTTTTTTTTCAAATAAAGTTTCCTAGTCTTTCTTATCGTTCTTGGACGTTGTTTTACTGTACAAACGTTCCAAATATTCATAACTGCAAAAGCGCTAAAAATTGGTTACTTCCCAAAGGACAATATGCATTGATCTCTATAAAATTAGGGATATTTTTGATTTGTAAAAATTCATACCAGGGTCATTTCATAATCTTCTTTGGCTTTAAAACTTTAATAGTGTTCAATAGAGGATGTACATATCGCCTTTTCCAATATATTGTAACGTTTTTACGGGTTCGTTGGTTTGTGTTTAATGACAACGAATTTATTTCTTAACAATTGATTATTTATTTAACTTACGTTATTGTCGCTTATATACTACTACACTGTTATTTACAATGTTCACTATTACAATAGTCACAGTCACTGTTTATATTTCACTATATACACTGTATTTAACAATGCACTTATTATTTATTTAAGCACTAATCAATTTAAGCACTGTAACAATATTCACTTGATTCATTTCAACAATGGTCGAAGATTTATTTTAATACTGTCGATGAGTTATTTGAATACTGGCTCACCTTACGCTTGTCCGGGCTTATATAGGGTTTCGGAACTTTTTCTGGAATTTTCGCCATTGTCTCTCAACTTTCTATTTTTCTCGGAATCTATTTTTGTCGACAACACTTTCTAGAATTCGCTGAATTGTTGATCATTCCAGAATCTTTACTCCTTCTTAATTCATCCAGTAATCCGTTTTGGCCCACCCTCTCTGTATGAGGTTTCTCACTACCACTAATCTGATAACAGACCGCCTTCTCATTGGCCGGCTGATGGTGACACCCACTCCCGCTGGGCCGGGTAAGTGTAGGCGTTAAAATGGCGCCGTCTTCATCTTGGGATTGTGACAATATCATTGCTACACAAAAGAATATCTGAACCAGAGTATTTTCACGTTCAGCACAAATCCGTGATCATTTTTCTCCAGCCCCCTTCAATTCAGAAAACCGCTGGAAAACTTTACAGCCAAACAATAAAGTATCTGATCCAAAGTATATCTGATGTTCACAAGTTATCACTGATTTATGTTCAGCATCCAAAATTATACCGAAAACTATAAATCGCATGTGATTTACAAACGATGGACACTTTCTCCAATTTTTGAAAATTCTAAAACGATTTTCTGAAAACTGAAAGATGATAAGAAAAACTGACCACGGATTTATGTTTAGCGTGAAAGAATAAACTGGAAACCATATATCGAAGTTCTGGGTCAAATACTTTTTATTTTTTTGTGAGCCAGTGTTTGTAAAATGTTATCTACATTTTCATTCAAAACTTTAAGACCATATGTTAAATTTAAATGGGCGTCCAAAAGACTCCCTCTGGCAAATTTAGATACCGTATCCGTGTATCCTATGTATGTACGCAATTAATATGTTTTATTTGTAAAGAACCTTCACAAAATATCTGCTTTAGAAAAAATTAAAGGAAGTTAAATTAATCCAGAGCAAAACCAGTATCAAATGATACCAGAAGTATGCCACTTATCAAGTTTCACAATTGATCCTACGAGCAGAACTTATAAATATAATTTGTAGTCAATTTAATTACCTTTAAATTAAGTGCAGAGCGGTAAGCCTGTAAGCCTCGTAGTTCTCTCAAAATCTTTGAAAAAAACCATAAAAGGTAAAATTGCATTATCCCAAAAAGGTACCTAAACACTTTTTTGTTGCATGAAGTGATTTTTAAACATGTATGACCCCGGCTGGACTCTTCCACATTGCTAGTCGGCAAGCTCCTGCCTCCGTAGAGCTACTAAAACTTCTCTCTTGTAAATGCAAGAAGGGGTGCTGACAGTGGCGGAACTACCATATCGCTAGACCCCGCGACGCGGGGGGCCCGAAGCTTTGGGGGGCCCGAAAATTTTGACAAAATTAGTACTAGTGGTGCTGCAGAGAGGGTGCAGTAAAAAAGAGAAATTGAAAAAGGAGCAGGAACGTTTAGCAAAAATACCAAAATTATCCCGTTTTCTTAAATCGTTTGCTACGATCACATAAAATCAAAGTACTTCTAAAGATGAACAGGTGTCTGAACAAGTTAAAAAAAAATTAATCCCACCGAATTAAAACTAAAAAATCAAGTTACTACACCTAGAGATGAAGGGCAATTTGAACATGTTGATAGCAGAAGCAGTACGGCTATTGATTTGAATAACAATGAAAATACCATTGATTTTGACCACGATGTTACGAATAAGGATATTAAGAAACTGTCGTTATTCTTAACGGACAATGCTAATTTTCAAAACAAAATATTACACCTGATGTGAAAAAAATTATAATATCTGCTAACTCCTCTAGACCTCAAGAGCCTTTTAAGAAGGACCTTTCGCAAGAAAATTGGTGCTAAATTAAAATATGGAACGTCAGATACGAAAAGCAAAAATTCATATAAGGTTAGAGGCCGATTTAATTTTTTTTCGGGGGGCCCTAAAATTTGTAGTTCCGCTACTGGGTGCTGGGAGGTGCCTGCACTTGCCTGAAAGCAGGGCTTAAATGTTCTGTGATGTGTGCTACCTGCTCTGGGCAAATGTGCCAAACTGCAATGAAAAGGACGACGGTGATGAGCTTCAAGACAACCCTGACGATCCACCAATACTGGAGTACCCACCAAAATGCGATTTTACCTTATATGGGTTCACTAAGATCTTGAGAGATCTACAAGGCTTACAGACCCCGCTCACTTCTTAGTTAAAAGCTAATTAAATTGCCTACAAATTACATCCAATAAGTTCTGCTCGTAGGATCAATCATTTCGACGCAACTTCAATCCAAAAAAGGTTTAATCTAAAATTTTTAATTTTTGAAAAAAACTGGCCTATTTTCAAAGTGCCGTACCTCGGTAATCCATTGACGTACATAGCTAAAAAGCTAAGTACATACTACATAGCTAAAAATAGTTAGTAAAATACATGGATTAGGAGATACCGAGCAGAGTCTGAAACAAGCTGACAATTTTTAGTTATTCCTCTATAAAAATTTTTTCACAACTTTTTAAGAGTTGCAAACTTGAGAATACATAGCCCCATATGGGTCCAAACAACATACCAAAAAATCAGAAATACATCATGTTTTGCGAATTTAGCTATTTTTTATGTCGATTTTGACTGGCCTATAAGTGGTTCGAAAAGAAGGTTGTGAATCCTACTTCTAAATTATCAACTGGCTCATGCATGTAGATTTTAATTTTGCAATTATAAATCTACATACATGCAAATACAAAGAATCACTGCGTAATTTTTTAATGTTTGTTTATTTAAGGGTCAAAAATGTATTTTTTTTTCTAAATTCTTTATCTTAAATTTAGAAATTCTTCTGAAGATGATTTTGTAGTTCCTTTATTTAAGCCTGAACTATGATTATTTTTTTAAATTTTACGAGAACGAAGTTACGGGTAGCCACTATTTTCTTACCCAAAAATTTTATTTTTATTTTTTTGAGTGTTATAAGTCACTTTAACATTTAAGGTCATATCACGACTGTCTAAACTCAGAGAATTTCTTTTGGTCAATTTATATCTTAGGTCTAGGATCTTAAGTCTACGATCCAACGGGGATCGAACGGAGAGAGCAGTTACTCTAATAGGTGTCAATAGGTGGTCTAAAAAATTTGATTACATATAAAACACAAAATTTTTATTAACAGTTAACAAGTTACAAGTTTTACTTTTCTTGAAAAATCACACAAAATCTTGTTAACAGTTATTATAGCTTAAACAAATAATTACAAAAATATTTTAAGGATATGATATTTAACTTTTAATATAGGTAATTACTAAACAATGTTTCATAAATATTTTATTTTGTAAACCTGTTACAAATTCATCTATTAGGTATTTAGAATCATTAACAATTTTTAAACCTTGATCCATTGTTTAAACACATCAAATCTCTACGAGTTGTCCGCTATATAGAAATCTGAAAATAAAATTATTTAAATCTTGTGAATAAATAAAACATTTGATTTTCTATTAAGTGGTTTTATTTTAAACAACTATATATCGTTCATATATTGTATAATAGTGAGATTTTATTTTTAAATAAGTTTCCGACAACGGTCGTAATTAGTGCAATAATTGGCAGATAGATATTCGAATGAGTGTCTTATCCCGTCTAATCCCGAGGAATAATTTCAAATTCCCATCAAATCGAAATGCAATCGGTTCGTTTGGCAGTAAATTTTCAGTATTGGGTGATAACAAACAGCTAAGGTTATTATTAACATTTCTAAATGTAAATAGAAACGTTGAACTCAAATAATCCCAACAACAACAACAATAATAACAACAATCATTTTGTCCAATGAATCACAACGCGCGCTTCGATTCGTGCAAGTTCGGATTCGGCTCGGCGATGTCGATATTGGACATTCGGCTCGAATGCACGTTGTCCACAATCAGTTTAGATTCGTGTCGCGAATGTTGTGGATGTCGTACGCTTTAACCACAACACACTTTACAATTATTAAAAATATTTAATAAATTAGCCTTAACTAATTAATATTACTGTCACTGCCATACAAAAGTTCCATCTTTACTAAGTAAATGTTAACAACACTAAACTGTTCATTGTTTGATTCGGCTTATACATGACGATGTTTTGTTAGTTGCGATTTTTTAAATTCGCATTGTTCATAATATTTAAGAAATTTTTCTATGTGTTGTAAAAATTCAGTTGACTCGATGTATGTTCGAAATGGATTCATTGTATTTGTATTGTGTCTATCGAAAAATTTATAAAAATGAAAAGGTTTAATGCAGTCGATTTGGTGGTCTGAATAAGCGGGCGCGTGTTCAGCTGCAACTGCTGCACTGATACACGATGCATTTTTTCAATTTCAACCATCACCAGTGCTGTGTTCACTTTTCACGTAACATATTAAAAATTTCGCGAAATACCCCAAATTGCGCCTGATGTGTGATCTCGAAGTGAAAGCGAATGTCTTTCCAAGTACAAAACATTGTTGCGAATATTATTATACAGTATATAAGAACGGGTTAATTGTTATTGTTATTAATAACTAATTAAAAATAAATGTATCATCGTGCACTGATCCCGGAGCTGTTCCCATTGCCGTTAAGGTGCACACAATGAAAGTGCGTGATATTCCTTGTGTTCATGTTGGAATTCCGACAGAAATAAATCGTTGTTATATATTGCATTAAATCTTGTGTTGTGTAAAAAATACGGTGCTTAAATATTTAATAATAATAAAATAAAATACATAAAGTGAATACAATGTGCATTTGAACTCTCCTGTGTAAATGTGTCGATAGAAAATTTCCTTTAAATCGTCAAACGATCGGGAATACCATTTAAGGGGGGCGAATATCTACCAACAACAACAACAAAACCGTGCTTTCCGTTAAATTTTTGCTCGTTTTAAGTGTGGTGTTCTTGTTTTCCCTTTTTTTTTTTTTTTTTTTCTTTTAATTTTACAACCGAGGGCGGATCAGCTGCAGCTCTCGGCACGTCAAGTCCGTCTGCACAAAACTGCATTATTTAGCTGCAATGATTATATCGAAAGATTTGTTCTTGCTGGGAGACCAAGACTACCTACGGTTGCCCAAAGACGAAAAAAGACAACAAACTATGGTTAGACCAGCCGTGAAACCGCAAAGGTATTTCACATCATTTTTTTGTTCGTTTTAATTACAGCACAAAACAGTATGGAAACCAGGATCCAGATGCATCGCAGTTGACCGATAATGAGAGCATTCAATTTCTACGTAGTTGAATTTAATCAATTAATGACTAGGATTACTTCATTTTTTTTTTTATTTAAACACATACGAGTTGTAATTAATTTTCCGTAAATTACCATTACGCAACGTTTTATGTGGTTCGAATAAAAGGAAAAATGTACATAGACTAATCATTCCGATAGAGAATTTATCATTGAGATTAGGGGTCAGTAACCCAGGACCACGAGACACTTCGAGTCCATTCATATGACTCACATTAACTAATACCATAATTAAATGGTTTAGATCTTTTTTTTTAAATATTTCTTTTAAAATATATTACAAATATTGCTCTACGTGACTAAATAATGAAAGTTACAATTTTATTAATAGGTACATTGAAAGTAACCTATTCAAACTCTTAAAAGATCAAGAATCACATTTCTAATAACTTATTGTCATTATTATAAAAGGCAATATAAAAACGTTTTAATCATCTATTTCTTAATTGATTTCATTCTTCAAACCATATACTCCATGTTATGTAAAAGTCGTTGATCTTATTTTAAATTGTGATAATCCACATAAATGATGCTAGAAATTTGATTAGATATATGATATGGAATTAAAGTGTTAATTCACATTTTTGCAATTCTAGCACAATGTACTGTAGCATTTGAGCTTGGAACTTTCAGTATAGGCCTTCTAGTCCTAAAATTTTGAAACTGATTTTACGTCATTCTGATGAACATAACAGAACCTTGATGTCTTATTTAGTGAGAATAGAGCCGAAAATAATTTTTGCCAAAAAATGAGTTAATACCTTCTTCTTTCAAGGACTTCAATTGTTAAACATGAAGTAACTATAAAGTTGTCAATGGAACTAATGATATACAAAAGTTTTGTTTACAAGTGTAAACGGTTGAGGACCTGTACTTTAAAGGAGTTATGATCTATAACTCCTTTAGAGCACAGGTCCTCAACCTTTTACACTTTTAAGAAGGTACACCTTCAAGGTTATAGTTTCTAATGCTTAAATAGCAGACTTACTAGTTTATGAATACTTGTAGCAAAGCAAACAGTAATCACCTGCGGATTTCGTATCTAGGGAACCTAGATTGAAACCCCCTGTGTTAAAGGTACATTTTGTGGGAGTAAAATTAAGCCCTTTACAAGACAACTTCTTACAGAGAGCCTTTTATAAACAGTTTAATCCTTACATTTAGGGGTCGTTCAAGTTAAACGTAAGCATAATTTTAGTAATTTTAACCCCTCCCTCCCCCTTGTCAGCAAAACCCTAACCCTGCGCTCTATGCTTACGTATACATTTAATATATTTATACATTTAACATTTATGTATGTTTTAATATCAATTGTTTTGTGGAATCTTTGTATCTACTCTTCGCTATCAATCATAGAAAATTATTAGGGTAACCATATTTATTTTAATTAGAATCTACTAAATTTTGCAAAAGAAACAAATAATAAATATATACATTGCTGACGTAATCACCATCTAGACCCCCCCCTCGGCCACTATGACATCAAAAATAAGCAAATAACAGACCCCCTACCTCTCCTTCGGTGTTTACGTAATACTTGAATGACTCCTTAAAGATATTTGGGAGGTTAATCAAAATAATGACAAACACATGAAAATGCACTAGGATTTTCCTTAGTTAATCCTCAATCTACTGTTAAAGTTTTAAAAGGATAAACAATATTATTCAAAAGTTATAACAATTTAAAAACCCTGTATTTTAACATGTGTTCTTATTTTAACGGATCATTCATAGATTACGTAAGGTCGTAAGGCGTTTAGGGGGTGGGGGTGGGTCCGGATTATTATCAATTCCTAATAGGTATAGACAGGGGGCATAGACTTTGATTTTACGTATGATTTTTAAAATATGTTATTTTTTTACGATAATTTCTTATTTAGGGGAAGGGTGGAGTATTTGTAATCTCATGATGTCTTACAATAGGGGGGAGAGGGCTAAATAAGCCTCAAAAACGTCTCACGTAATTTATGAATGGCCCCTTATGAAGATTTGTTCACTTGGTACAGTGTTTCCCAAACTTTTGATATGAATACACCCTTCTACAATTTTCGGAACGTTGAGCCCCTCCCCTAATGATTGGATATACTTCAAAACCACAATCATCAAAAAGCATGGTGCATCGAACTTTGGTGCAATGCGTACCCTCACCAAACTTTTCTCGTACCCCTGACATACCCCAATTTGGGAAACGCTAACTTGATAGATTATTTAAACTAATGGAAAAAAATTGTAGATGTTTCAAATTTTCAAATTGTATCATTCGACGTATATAAGACAATTTTGTAAAATGTTATTAACATCCACTAAACGGTTGTTTGTGAAACATAGTGTAAGAAGAGAGATGTCCACTACCAAAAGTTAGTCACCTTTCATTTAAATCAAGATCTTATGAAAATTACTTCGTAACAAACAGTAGATGTACATGAGTTATAAGTATTCAGTACTTTTGCTCTCGATTGTATGTCCAATCCATTCTTAAATAGTAGATTAGATATAGTTTACTAAGACTAAAACCAAATCAAATAGCAATCACTTGCGGAATCTCTGTCCAGGGAACTTTAGCTGGACACCCCTGTGTTCGAGATGCATTTTGAAGGAGTTAAATTGAGCTCTTTATTAGACAAACAGATTAACTCCTACAGGAAACAAAACAAGGGACAATTTGTCTGAATGTGTCGATGTTTTATGTCTAGCGACTAATGGTCGCTGGAATTAAGGAGCGTAGACTTACTTAGTTGTGATCATAAAAATTTATATAAGATTAATATATAAAAGCCTATAAAATTTGTTAATCTACATTATGCCGAGATATTTAGGCCTTATATTAAAACGAAGAAAACTAGTTATGAGGAATAATTTTTTGAAATATGTAAATGTTCTGTCCATTGAACCAGAAAAATAGTTAGGAGCACTTTAAAACTAAATTTTTAAAATAAAAAGAAATGGGAATTAATTTGTTTGTTTTGAGAACGACTCAATTTAGGAAGCCACTGTGAGTTTCTCGATGATTCTTATAAACCTTGAAGTCAGAATTGAATTTATCAAAACAAATTTTTCCATTTGGGTGAGACATCCCTGGGATGCCCTCTCCCCTAAGCTGTGATGCTCATTGTATTATATTACAATCCAAACAAAGAAAAACTTATTGCAAAATATCCAAGTACTGGGGTTATTAAAAGATCTATCTATAAATTACCTAAAAAATTTCTTAGTAAAAAATCAGTACCATATTTCTTTTGAAACACTATACAAATCAAAGGTTAATACCGTGTTAAAAGGTTGAAACAAACAAATCAACTTATTTCCTTTATAATACAAAGCAAATATTTTCCATCTACATATTGCACTTTCGTTCCATTTTACAATAGGATTACTTCAAATCCTCGCTTCTATTTTCCATTTAGAACTAATTGAAAAAAAAAATTCCTGCAACTATCCGCTTTGAAACAATGCAGCTATAGGAAAAAATTAATTTAAAACAATTTGGGTCATTACATCAAAATCAATTTACCCTCTTTGTTTGGGGACTCAGTTAAAATTGCTCATTTAAAAAAAATATTTAATGCCTACCTGCTTGCAAATTGAAATTGAAAATCGACCTAAAATCAAAGTCTAGCTCTATATAATAAGATCATTGGGTTAGAATTTCTGCGAATCTTTTCAAAAGCGCTATTTAAGTTCTGTATAAATAGCTACCTTACGGAATGGTAAATTTGAAATGATAAAATGAAGTAACTCTAATTAGGCATGTGTTCTATACACACAAGTGTCCAATTAGAGTTATGATTTGATTATACACCACCCCTATAACCACTCGTATCCTATGAGGATTGAGAAATTATATCTTGAATATGCTTATACATATCTTATAATTGAATACATTATATATACCGTAAAAAATTTCAACGACTTTCAAAGGAATGTCTAATATCCTAAGAAAAAAGTTTTGATCTTGTACAGAAGAATGTTGTGTCTACAGTTACAGTGGTTGACTCATTAATATTCTACGTAAAATTATACTTTAATGAAAAAAAAAATATGATACAGTGAATTATGAGAATCTTAAACAGATATTAGTATACAGTCAATTCTATTGATAATCTGTAAGTAATTTTATAGTGAAATGATGTTGAAATGAAAATTTTTGTCATCTAATAACATTCGAATATATTCGAATGTATTCACGCTTGGTCATTAATAGCTTTCAACTATGCATAGTGTTTTTACAATTTGGACTAGAACTAATTTAGAACTACTATAGAAATAAAGCTTACACCTCTCATATTGTTTATGATTTATAGATCATCAATCTACCTTCCATTAAATGCCTTCTTCAATCAATGTTGAAATTGCCAAACGGATGAAACTTAGCAGAATGTACTAAATAACTTAAAATCTGAAATAACAAATGTTATCTTTACCACTTGATGGCGCAGCGGTTAGAGCAACTGCTCTCTCCGCTACATGCGGCAGTGGTACTGGGTTCGATCCCCGTCGAATCCTTAGATATAAGATTAAGAATTAAGATTCAAGACCTACTGAAATTTTCTGTGAGTAAAAAAAAACAAAAGGTTATCCTTATTAATATTTAAATTAAATTATCATAGAACTGTGGATTGTTGGATTAAGTCCGAATTTATATCTACGTATCATAGTTCTTCTCGTAGTTCTATTTTGAGAATATAAAAAGCATCTAATTGCGGCATATAATCAACCCTCAAAAGGCGTTTTATAATATAAACATTACATAATAACATTTTGATAAATACGTATATAATAGCTCTCCAATAGGAGCCCTGCTTTTTTGAAATGAAAAAAATATCCTACTAAACTACTATCCTTCTAAAACTTTCAATTGTTTTTTCGTTTTGCGTACGAGAATTGCAAATATATGCAATATTTTCAACCAGTGTGTCTCAAACTTTTTTCATACTTAAACCTCGTGAGATTGATGATCACTATTCTAAATTATCTTGATACAAAAACAAAACTTGTCGATTTATTCCTTCAGAAACCAGGAATCTTTCTGATTTAAATCTAGGCAATGCTTTTCGATCCATAAACAAATTAATTACAAATAGCTCCTTGATCCGTTTCTTCTTTTTAAATTAAAAAGATGTAATTATCTTACAGGAATTATAAAGTTTCCTGCTTTTACAGTAGCTTGTGTGTTATTTGATGTTTTAAATTAATTTTATACCATTTCATTAAACTTCGTTTAGTTGTCTCAAAAAGAAAATTGTGATCATTACATATTTTGATTATTTTTCTAGGATTAAATATAGCCTATATTACTTGGTGATAGTTTTGCTTTTGTTTGATGACTGCATTTTTGAGACTTAAATTTTAAATTCAGAGATTAGTTACTATAGACACACAAAAGTTCTCTAATTTATATGATAGTATAGCAACAGGAACGTTTGTCATAAATCTGTTTGTATAGAGCAGTATTTATAATCGCCACTCACATTTGAGGAGACACTTAACTTCTGATCATGACAAAACCATAATATATGTTCAATTTGTAACCATGGAAACTTAAGTGAAGGCTGAAACTTCTTCAAGTAAATGGATGTTATATTCTGCAAATATCCAATAAGCATTTACTTGAGGGAACTGCAGCCGCCACTTTTCAATCACTTTCATGATTACAAGTTGAGTACATATATATACTCAACTCATGTCATGAATTTGATCTATGAAAACCGTCGAAATATTTGAGGTATTTATTTTGCCATAAAAGGGTTTTATTGGATTAAAATTAAAATGGCGGACACTTACCCACATTTGAGTGTTTCCTTAAATTTGAGCGACGACTATGAATAGCGCTTTTAGACTTTGAATAAATTCGAGTGTGTTTTTTTTAATCAAAGAACGAGGGGAAAACACGTACTGTTAATAAGTTTGTTCGCGGATCTGATACTGAACCGATAACGAATCTACCCAAGTAGATTTAGAATAATCGCCAAACGCATACACGCTTATGAACTGATTAAGGGTTATTTTCTCGTGAACGAGTTTGAAAATGTTCGGAAGTAAGACGAGGATTAACGAGAACCCACGAAAATTGTTAATTGAATTTAACATGGACAAAAAAGGAAAGCGGAACGGAACTCTGGTTCTAGCGATTCTCGGTTTCTTAGGACGAAATTTCGATTCTCTTATTCATGCGCACTTTATTAAAATGTAGCTAGATTTTCTTTCTTTTGCTCTCAACGTTAAATTCAATTAACAATTTTCGTGGGTTCTCGTTAATCCTCGTCTTACTTCCGAACATTTTCAAACTCGTTCACGAGAAAATAACTCTTAATCAGTTCATAAGTGTGTTTGCGTTTGGTGATTATCCTAAATCCACTTGGATTGATTCGTTATTGGTTCAGTATCAGATCCGCGAACAAACCTAATGTGTCGAGAGCCCGGGAATTTCTGTCGGCGGTACGGGCTTATTATTAGATATATAGGCAAAGCAAAATTTAAGAGCAAGTGTAACAATGAAACTGAATGTGATTATTTTCTGCAGTTCTTATAATCGATTTAATTGACCATACCGTTATTACGTCATACATAATTGACTCAGTTCGTATTTATATATCTACTAATTTTTGTCTATCGTTTCTATTACTAGTAAGAAATTAGTATTGAATAAAGAAAGAGTACGCAAAAAGTTGCTTTGTCTATGAAAAAAATTAGCAATACTTAAGAAAATTGTGAAGATTTTTTTTAAAAAATTTACTTTGTTTTAAAAAGTTACTTAGTCACCAAATATTTTAAATAATATTCTTCGAGCCGCATTTTAACGATTGAAAAGCGGCTTACAGCCAACCAGATGACATTCCCGTTTTTTTGTCAACACTACTTATAAGATTCTCCATATTCATTTGCAATCGAAATTTATTTTGACATAAACTCATTAAAATTACGCGCAAAATAATTTGTACGAAAATCAATAAAATTGTTGTTGTTTGAATGGGGCATTGAAGAAAAAAAAAACTTATTTTGTAGACATTACTGTATAATGCAATATGTCCATTTATATCAGTTGTTGTATGTATGAGATACATTGATGCAACATCTCATTGCTGTAGTTGGCAACTGTACATGTGCATAGAAAACGATGATGTCATAATGCTTAATTTGAGATGAAATAAAAACGAAAATCTATCTGCACAGACAAAAAATGACAATGAAAAAATATTTCGTACATTATTTTATTAATCGATGTCTCAGACAAGTCTTAAAATTTAGATAGTAAAAAAATTAAGGCAATTTTCATTTAGCTGAAAATAGATGTGAGAACATTGGCGTTATGTGCACGGTGAACCGATTTTTACAACAAATTAAAACAACAGTTTGCAACCAACACCGACATTGGTGCACTTTATTAATAACTCCAGTTTTTGTGTTGAAAATAAATTAGACCACAACCGCATCACAATGACGGTGGAAAATAAGTCAATTGGTACAAACCAGTGGAGAAAAAACCAAGTAGCTATCACTCGTCGTGGAGACCTTTACAATTCTCACCAGACAAAACTAATCAAAGAATTACTCAATACGTCTCCTCCCTCTCAACAACAAACACATGGACACTTGGCAAAGGCCATTTCTACTACCACGAAAAACCATTGTTTTCAGCATTGAAAAACCTCAAGATATGATTTAAATAAAATAATGTCTCGCGTATTAATTTGTTAATACAAAAACCATGCACCAACTCTCATCTTTGTTTGCTAATATTCACTCGCTTGATACCGAGCGAAACAGGACTTCGTATGAGTTCAGAAAATTTAAGTATGATCCCAAATTATTTTATTTTTTTTCCATGATATGACTAAGCAGAATATAGCAGATATTACAATCAGAGCAGAGCTAAACGGAAATATTCTTATGATTCATTAAATTATATGAAATTTAACCACCACGTCAGAGAATCAACGACAAATCTTCCTCTTTGAAAAAAAAAACGTTGTATAAATAACATTCATGTATTTATTTATTCTTACGCTTAAAACGAATCGTTTACAATAAAATTTGAATTTCTATGCGTATATATGGGTTATTCTTCGTTTAAATATCATGTGAAAACGAAACATTATACAGTACAACCTCGATCTAACAAATCGGAACGGAACAAGTAAATATACGTTATATCGAGTACTTCGATAAACTGAGTTTTGTTATATTGAGGTTAGGTTGGTCTAAAATTTGTTATAAAGAGGTAATAAAATAGTTTTATTCACCTCATTTTTACGTAGTCATCTTGTTATAGCGAACAATTTCAACTAATAAATAATAACACATTTTTACCAAATTACTGTATGGATTTTCTATTTAAAAACAATTAAGGTAACAAAATTCTTCCCTTAGATTAAAAATCAAAATTAAATGCAGTAAAATCCTATAAAACCTGTCGCGACTGAATGACATACTATGGGATTAAGAGTTATAATATATTGGTGGGAACGTTATATAAAGGTTTTGGGTTGACAAAATTAGTTAAGAAGTATTTACACTTTTTTTTGATAGTTTAAAATTCGTTATAAAGAGGTTGTTCGCAATGTAAAGGTGTTACATTAACTCTTATGGACAATTCAAGGGGGTTACGAAGAATTTGTTAAACCGATAAAGTCGTTATATTGAGGTACGTTATATGAAGGTTGCACTGTATTGCTAGCTACGAAAACGTCAGTGTGGTAAAAGCATTAAAAATTTATCAAAATTTTGTTGAAAAAGTGGAGTGGAAATAAGAAATTTGATATTTTAAGTTGTTTTTTTAGAAGATATAGTAACACGGAATTCTAGCACTTCAATTTTCCTTATTGGTCCATTGAGATTTTTCTTATTTTCTTTTATTCGCGAAAATGCTATCTTTCGTAATGTACAAAAGTATAGTTCAGCATAACGTTGAAATGGTAAAGTTTGAACAATTGTGTAAAAACGTAAGGGTTGCAACATCCGAAGGCGTCCAGAAATATTTTTTATTTTCGTTCTTTGATTTTTGTAGTTTTTTCGTTCCCCGAAACTATCGTACCAATCAAAGTATCCTCGGGACTATATTTACCTCTATTTTAATGAAACCGCATAATTATGAGTTTCATCCTCGTATATTTAAGGGAAAGAAATAAACATTTGACTGTTAATTTAAACCCGCATAAAACGTTCACCTTCAAGGAGTGACTAAGTATTATTCGAAGAGGTTACTTGAAATGTTTTAATGAAAAAAGAGTCATAATTCCAAAAGTTTAACAAACTTGTTAAAAGGAGTAGAAGGCAAAATGTTACAAGTACCTATAGTTAACTCAGAATAATATGTACATACAGTTACATAGTGCCTTTTTTGGCGTATTCAGAGCACGATCTTTATAAGAGGTCGATTTGGAAGGCAGCTCACTCTGGTCCCGTGATAAGCATTTAGGATGGATTTTCGTCTTACTATAGGACTCTCTACTTATTCCATTTTCATATATCCCCCATCTTTAAATCAAGATCAAGGGTTCAAGAGGATACATTGGGGAATGTAAAAATGACTCTTATCGAAAAAATATAATTTAAAATAGTAACTAAAAAAGCATACTGCTACTATACTTATTTTCTTTTGTGTGTAGGCTCTTAAACTTGTGTCTATGTTAATACTTTCTTCTAAATGAATGGTTCGCAGAAAATTTTTGGTGGTCCGTGAACTTCTACATTTGGCTTACAGTTGTTTGTGTGCTCCATACTATCAGTAATGATCATAAATCGTAGTCTAACAGATATTTTTCACATTTTAAAAGGCTTTCTAATAACAATGGTATACATTATATATCCAAATATCACCATATAACGGTCATATTTAATTTAATGGAAGTTTAGTATTTAGTTTAGTGTTACAATTCTTAGTAAATTACATAGTTTGATGGCATAGTAAAAATTAGAGATGCAACGAATAGTGATTTAGCCGAATACCGGGCTTATTGCTTATTGAGTCAAGTTTCCTCGAGTAGGAAACTGCTTTGATGCCTTATCACATTTTATTAAAAATATCATTGTTAAAGACATTTCTTATAGGTTACCATTCTTTAAACTATAAGGTTTTAGAAACCTAAAATATATCTGGTTGTAAAGAAATATTTTAAGACTATCCCATTTCCATGGATGTGTAAAATTCCAACTACAAATGTTGTTGACGGAGGTAGATTGATAAGTGGTATCCCGTACCATTGGAGAGTTCTTACTCTTTCAGCCTCTTGAATACAAAAGCATTTTCTTTGCCTATATATAACGCTCTCTCATTTATAAAGCACAAGCATTTCCAACGTTTCAATTTCAATATTTACGTTTCTATTGAAATCATTAATTGAATGTCGGATATATTATTGAGTATTAGATTGAATATTTTATAAACGCTGGAAAAATATGTTCGAAACAGAAGTATTATTGGGTTTGTTCAGTATTGGGATAACAGCGTTATTGTTTCCTCCGATATTTCCTTTAAAAAAATGTCAATATGTAACATCTATATTTATGTATAGTTAAGAAAAAATAACAATAGTACCTTATTGACCTTGACACGTGCTATCCTTTCAGTAGCGCCCATTTGCCGCTAATTCAAGAATCTTCCACATATTTGTATTTTTTTCAAATAAAAGAACTTGGCGATTCTTTCATTAAAACGACTATTTGGAATGTTAAATTAATATCAAAAATTCCTTTGTACAGAGGCCTAAAAATATTTTTATTAACCCTTTCATGTGATGGAATTGTCAGCTAATCTTTATTTATTCACTTGAAATAGTGCCAAAATATCGTTTCCATTAAATACCCAAACAATGTATTATATAAATACTTTCTTTCATAGAACATAAAGAACATTTATGGTATATTTATTCAACAATAGATATTTTGGAAATTTCAGTACCTATTATTTTCACAACAAAACGAATCAAGTGTGAAATATATTTTTCCTCGCTTTCTACGGCCTTCCTAATAACTTTACTTAATGAAAACCCACACAATATGAGAAATCAAATTAATATTTATTTTATACTGTACATAAACTTCTTATAAGTGTTCTAAAATAAAATTAACATTCTCTGTTATTTTTTTTTAAAGAATTTCAGTGAAAATTATTAAAATAGATATCAAAATAGTGTAACTAAGATTTTTTTTTCTTTTAACTCGTATATTGCGTTATTTGAAATGCTTGTTTTCAAAATGCTGTAATACAAGAAAGTTGATATTAAATAGGAGTAAAACGATTAACGAAAGATAGGAAAATACATAGTAAATTTCTCTAACATTTCAATAATATTTTTTCAAACGCATAATATGAAACGAAATTTATTCAAACTACGATTTATAATATTGTGAAAGTTGACAAGTACTAACCAGTGCTTTAATTATCTAACATTAAATTTAATTGGACTAAGATGGGGACAGTTAGGAAAATGTCACATCTGTAACTTGAGTAAATATTCTCAAGAGTCAAGTAAACTATCGAGTTAGTAATATGCATGAATCGAATCAAAGTTTAAGGCGATTCCATTTAAGTTGGACACTAGTTAATTAAAATAGATGATTTAGTATTAATAGATGGTGGTTTGGACATAGGTAATTGTGTCAATTGAAAGCCAAATTTAGTTAGAAATCACATTATTGGATTTAGTTGCTTAATTGGAATGGAATTTCATTAGGAAGACAATGGTCAATGTATGTCGCTAAGTAATTTCCGGGATTTTAATCGCTTAGGAAATGATTAGGAAATAGACATTGATTTCATTAAAAGAAAGAAATTACAAAGCTCTAGTATATCTGATATTTGAAGATAAAGGAAAAAAATCGAAGAATCTAAAATTATGGGGTTCAGAAACTCTAGTTCCACCCTTTAAGTGCTATACTTTACTTATAAATGCCACCAGCACATTGGTATACAGTAATACCTCGAGATACGAGTTTAATTCATTCCGTAACTTTGCTCGTATGTCAATTTGCTCATATCTCAAAATAATTTTCCCCATTGAAATTAATAGAAATGTCGTCAATCCGTTCTAGTCCCAAAAATGTCACCCTAGTTGTTTTTGTTTATGTTTCACTTTGCTCATTTCTTCCTATGATGTCACGCTTTAATTCAAGAGACATCATATTCTTCTGAGCACTGACCATTCCACTCACTTTCTTCGGCCCATGGCTATAAAAAAAAAACATTAAAGTATTAAATGCAGAAAAAACACAAAGGTCACTTAGTTGATTAGATAGTTGTCCTGTACGTAGTGGACCTAGGGTCGAATCCTAATGAAAATTTTTTTTCATGGGTTTTCGGATTTGCTAGTCGCTAATGACCATGACCTTAAATTAAAAAAAAAGCACAAACCGCGAGCACAACTTATCAAAGATGTTGGGGAGGGGACAGCCCACCGACCCGCTAAACATCAAACATCATATGTAAAAAACTCGTATGTTAGGGCACTCGTATATCGAGGTACCATTGTATCTGTAGAAGAACATATGGATGATATGGGACCCCCCAAATATTTTTCCTGGCTTCAATTTTGAGAATCACTAGGTTTGTTCCATACGTTGATGCCAAACACTGCCAGAAAGACAAAGAGTAGGACACATTGACTAAGAGACTACGAGTGAATGAAGAAAAATTTTAGCTTATAGCCGCTCGGCTGCATTAGGCCGAGAGTCGACCTATGTACGTACGTTTTCGTGACAATCGCGTATTTCGACACTGATTTGGTGGTGTTTAAACACAGAGCAACCGGTTTTTAACTCGAGCAAACTTGTTACTTTATGTTCTTTGCTCACTCTTGTCTCTTGGACAATGTTGTCTTGCTCTTTATCTTTTTGGCAGTATTTGAACATCATCAAAAGGATAATAGGAACAAACCTCTTGTATTATAGCGATCCCATTCATATTACTGCAAGAGCTTGTTGATGTTTATTTAGCTATGGAAGTTCTGGTTTTAGGTGAAAATCTATCGGATACCTTACAATTTTTTATTCTAAAAACCTTTTAACTAATTATTTGCAACGTCATCAAAATGTCTGTGACTATTATGTAATAATAAAAACCATTTAGTTATAAAATATTTTACAAGATTAAACTCTTATTATATTCTATTATTTTCAACAGGCTTTTTATGAAAAAATCGATAAATTTGATTAATTTTACTACGAGAATCTACTTACTTATAAAAATACTGCGGCTTTCATTCAAATAAGTCTTTCAATTTTGAATGTATCGTGGGAATAAATGCATAATATTCCACGAGACTAATTAATTAATTAAAAAAACAATAGCAAAATATAAGACGTCAAATAAGACTTGATAACGTACTCACATTTTAGTGCTGATTTGTTAAAAATCCATTGTATAATAATTGTTTTGAGTCATTTGCTTAAATGGCATCAATTGCATTTTGCTTGAATCAGCACAACGTAAATTGATTAAATATTTTATAATTAAAATTAGCTTGACTTTGATAAAAACAAATATAAATATATTAAGTATAATATAAGTGATAGAAAAAATTAGTTATTGTGTGTAAATCTATATCGGGTTTTGTTTCTTATACAATATGAGTGGAGATAGCCAAATGCCAATAGGTCGAAAAAATAAAATATAGAGATCTTGTTTATTAGTCACAACTTATAACCATAGAGTTAATGGTCCAGATTAATATTTTTTTCTTCTACATATTATATATAACAAATTGATTCACATCTTGTATTCTAATTATTTGATTTCCTATAGAGACAATCTCCAATGATATAAAAATAATTTATTTTTCATAAGTTTTATGTAGCCATTTAATGACAATATACAGTGAATAATAAACTATAACTTGGTGTACACAGTGACCTCGGTTTCCATTTAAATCCATTTTTGTAAAGATCGCCATATTTGGATGTTTTCAGATGTTTTTGTTGACAAAACCGCTTTTATTGAATGCTATTTCGTTTTGGAGCTTCGTCATGAAATCTTTCTGGCTTGTGGAGTTTTTTCTTGGAAACTTCTACAGTAATTTCAGGTATGGAAGATAACTGATTGTAATCATCGCGAATTCTTTGACAACGATAATTCCGGTATTTGTTACATAAAACATCAAAAATGCGTGGAAAAATTCAATTGTTGCTAATTAATAAATATTTCTCATTTATTTATACCTTTTTTTGGATCACACTATTCTCGATCATAGTTTTGACTTCCAAGACTAAAACATTTTTTTGGATTCTTATAATAAAAAAAAAACTTTTTAAGAATCTTTTTACTACCAAAATTCTCGTTGTATAGCTATAAGTTTATTATTTAAGGACGTTTCCAGAGTTGAGATGCTGTATAGGTACTTTTTCGTCTCCTCTCACCAGGTACTATGCACTTTATAGGAAATAATTGAAGACTAAACATCAATAACGGGCTAAGTGCCAAAACATAGAGTTAGACCCGAAAAAGCAAGCTAAGTGCCATTGCATTTTCATGGCATTTAGCCCGCTTTTTACGTTGTTGGAAATGGCACATTAGCCAGCTTTTTTGGGTCTAAGTCGATTTTTTGTTTTTGGCACTTAGCCCGTTATTGATATCCAGTCTTCAATTGGACCAATAAATGAAGTAGTACTATACAAATTTTGATGCATGAAGAGAGAGAGACGATTTCCAACAGAGCCTTTCTCTCTTCATACAACAAGATATGTATATCACTGTTTCATCCATTGGTGCTAGTTGGAAACCCATGATTTCCCATGAAGTGGATGATATCTGCCTCTCACATGCGCAGAAGTAAAACAATAGACTCACTGCGTCTTTCCGCTATCTCCCACTTGTCAGATTATGAGAAAAAAAAAATAGAAAACCATCGAAAGTAACAAACTTTAAACATTATTTATAAAAAAACGAATACCGCTCATTTTTGTTATTTTTAAAAAAATATCCTTGTTATATCTTCAATTAATGATTCTCAGTTTTTTTTAAAAATCCTAATAAAAGTACCTACGGTTAATATTGTGATAAAACGTTCGCTTGAACGATAATATTTCAAAATTTAGTACCGCAAGGACTATTTTAAAAAATTCCTGCTTATAGAGTATGTTGTACACTTATGAGTATGTTTACTAAACATTTCAAAAGGATTGTAAGAAAACGGGTTTTTTATGGAACGTCCTTAAACCATAATACAAGTCCTTGTAAAAATTTGCCTTCTTAAGTTACATCACTATTACCCTTATGTTTCAAATACACCTATCCCCCGATTTACACGATACTCGTTTTACACGATTTCGCTTTTACACGGTTCATAAACTAATGAAATTCGGAAAATTTCGGAATATTCTAGTGATGGAAGTGACATTATACCAATCAAGAAGAAAAAGCTGATAGTTCCTCAAAGTAATAGCGAATAAATATCGAACATACCTGAATTTGTTAAGTTTCAGCAGGTACTTTTTGAAAAATTTTTTGTTTCTATTTTTGTTTTTATTTTTAGAATAAGTTCACTACGACATCACGCCATTTTTTGGGCAAACCCAAGGTGTACCTACAAACTGAAAAAATAAACCACCACTAAAGATTTTTTCATTTCAACACAGTAATGTAGTGGCATCCGGTTATAGTAGCCAAAAGTTCAGTATGACGTCATTGTAGTACGAACATTTTATAATAAGGGTCGGATAAAATGACTTCGCTTATATTGACATTTTGCTTATTGTGACTTATTTTTAAGAAATTAAGTCCGGTTATAGTGACCGGTATGATTCTATACATTTTTGTTTGTTTTTGCGACCTGGCCCACCTTTTTTTCTTCACCTCGTATTTCTTTGATTCTCCGTTAGGAGTTGTTAGTTTAACGCTTAGCATTGTTAGTAGTTTATGGAAAAAATGATATCGCAACGTCGTAAAGCATTTATTGTTGAAGAGAAAATAATGGAGATACACGTTCATCTTTCGGGAATGAGTTAGAGGTTTGCCATTCCACAATATCAGTGATTTTTAAAAACAAGAACCAGATTAAAAATTGTTCAATTGAAATTTTTTGAAACTAAAGAAACTGCAAATATCACGACAGGAAAATGTTGATCAATTCGGGGGTTTCAAATCATAGGAAATAACGAATATCCATTAACGACCCTATGTTAGGGAAAAAGGCAAATGAGTTTGTTTCACGTTGTACTATCCTTAACTTCAATTGTCCTCCGACTCAGGGCTCATTGAGTGTTTTATGCCGGTCTTATGTCCACCTTTGAAATGGAAAGCCTCATATATTTTTTTAGTATTTCTACCTATTAAAGTAAATGTCGAACAATATTGGAAATTTTATTATTTTCTAAAAATATGTTTCGTAAGACGTCCGCTCAGATGACGTGTTATAAGCAGATTTTAGTATACTTCCATACCATTTTTGGATATTTCTTTTCGACCCACGACACAAGCAGAGGTTAAGTGTATAGGTAAGTCAAACGTGTATATCAGTGAGTTTGTCTGAATCATTCTAGCTTCTAAACGGATGAACCGATTTGAATTTCGTTTTTTTTTTACTGAAAGATG
The DNA here is from genome assembly GCA_958496155.1 of Sisyra nigra. NCBI lineage: Eukaryota > Metazoa > Arthropoda > Insecta > Neuroptera > Sisyridae > Sisyra > Sisyra nigra. The sequence goes on along the minus strand of OY292316.1, from coordinate 35,462,265 downwards.
ATTTGACCAAAAATCATCAGTTGATGATCATTCCAATGAGCCCTAATATACGATACCTAATCGGGAGTTTCTTATTCTGGGTACTAAGTATCTCAATTCTTTTTCTTCTTACCATTCATTGCAAGACATGGCCAGTATTTCATCTTTTGGAAAATTTTGGTTCAAATCAACTGCAAAAAATTACATGTTACATACAACTGATTTATTTCGTAAATAAAGTAATCTTAATAAAGAATTATCGATTAATATCTTTCTAAAAATTATATTTGTAACTAAATACAGAAAGGTAATTTGTTAAAATTAAAAAAAAAAAGTTTTATTTTTAAATAGGAAATCTAGTACAATGATATGGTTTGTAAATCGTAATATGTACAATATCTACATAATACCGTAACTGTTACATAAACCTTTTTAATTAACTTGTTTAATGTTGCGTTTTTTATGACAGACTTTATCTTGTTCTAAGTAAGTAATAATTCTAATCTGTTCGACTCTAGTTCAGTTAGAGCGATAAAAGAGGTAATGTTTGTAGTTTTACAACGTGGAAAACGACGTAAACCCTTTACAGTTATGGCTTAAAAATGAAGCGTTAAATGCTGTGATAAAAGCATGTCAAGGTCACTCAAGTATTGTTCTCAAAGTGCGTCAAATCAGTTCGCAATGGATCATTAAAAGTCAGTAATTGCTAGTTTTTGTTTTACTTTTATTCTCAAAGATAATTGAAGCAATCTCATAAAACTTTTTTTTACTTTCCTTTTTTTTTAAATTAAATGTTAATTTTATTAAATTTTCTTTGTTGAAAAAAAAACTTTTCTTCTTACTGATTTTCGTAAGTTTTGTTAAAGAAAATTTAAGCAATTACATACTCGTTTTTATAATTCATTAATACAAAAAATAATTTATCCAGACTTGATGAAGAAAAATTAAAAAAAATTAACATATTTATATGAATAAAATGATAGCAGTTTCCCGGCCCACATTTATTGATAATAATTAGACATTATCAATGTTTTAATATGGAAATAGCGAATTGAAAACAACAATATCAGTGGTGCACGAGAAAATGTAAACCAACACTTAAGGTTCCTCCCATTATAAAATAATAAACCTTTTTACAGATTTTAATGAATTTAACACAAAATTAATAATCTCGTTAAACATAATCTTAAATGTTTGAAGGTTGAGGATAATTTTGAACTAAGAATCAAGATATAACTAAAAGATATCATATACCATAGTCCATAAGTTAAATTTTAACATGGGTTTTTTTTTATGGGCCAATGGAAATATCCGACAAAAAAGAATTCACTCTGAAAATATAAATGTACCGCAATTGATGAAGCTGTATAGGAAATAGAAAATCATATTTTAAAATATCTGCTGCGAGGTGTCACAGTACTTTCTTTTATGAAACTTGCTGTTGGGTAAAAGAACTGTAAGCAATTTATAACTTTATAAATAAAACTATATGCATACAGCTTCCCAAAAAAATCCAAAGAAATCCCACCTTTAACCCCAGAACCCTTCTTATTTGAATTTTCCCTAGAAAAAAGTTTCAAACAAAAGTTGTAGGTATTTATGCGTCTAAAAACTATAGCAAGTTTAAAGAAAATTGTTGGAGCCGATTTCGAAAAAAAATTAAATAGCTCAAGAACCCATAGAATAAAGTTGAGCTTCCGGCCATCCGATGTCAATCAAATGCTTTGCGGCACAACTAGATGTTATATGTTGGCTAAATTTCAAGTCTGGTAAAATTCGTATAAAGTTTTCGTTACGATATCGCTGTCACACCCAGTCACACAGCCACATACACACAGAAATGTTTCTAAAAAAAACTTTTGGATTTAGGAGACCTCGTGTATCTTCGGTGAAAGCTCGAAATCGAAAATTCGACCCGATTACAATACTTCCTGTATTATATTATTATAGGTGCTTGTAGAAAAAAGTAATATAATAATAATTTTTTTCTGTCCGAGGATATCGCGGTGTATGTTTAATAAAAGAAATATTCCTCATGTACTATAAAGATTACATACAATGAGTGAGAAAAGAGGAGAAAACGAGCGGGAAAGACAAGTCTCGGACTCCAACAACTAACATAAGTAACTAAATTTGAGAGAGTAAATTTGATGAAGAAAAAAACCTTAACGATTTATCAAGTCAAGTACCTAATTGGACATTTGGAGCAATGAATCGTGCCTAACATATTAACTTTAAAATGAAAAAACTTACAAATTCAACGCTTGGTTTCAACTAATACTTAAATATTAACATTTAATCTGAGCTTCATTTAATTTTAAGTCAAGTAGCTTGAAAACAAGACAAGCACATTATAAATTAAGTCAAGAAGTAAATTTCTATTCACACAAAATTTCGACTCGTGTTATATAATTAAATTATTTTTCTGAAAGGGAGGCGCTAGGGCAAATAAATTTTCAAGTCTCTGGTTTAAGTGCACCCTTAAAAATTGGTGTGCTTTTAGTTTTTTAAATTACTATATTTTGTCATATTTATAATTGGATATTCTAAAATCTAAGGTTTTAAATTCAATATAAGACCCTTATCGTACTGATTTCAGAAAATCTTTTCTAAGAAAAGGCGTTCACCTACGAATATAAAATTTTCCAAGAGTCTATTTTATTCAGATGAAAGCAAAACGATGTTACTTTTTATTGTATTTTCATCAGATGTATATTTTTGTAATATTATTCTGATTCTCTACGTGTTTTTACTTTTTCCAGTTTTTTTTTTCTACTATACGATACTAAAATATAAACACCATGCTTTGGTATTTGTTGGTGGCTTTCATTTTCATTTTTCTTTGAGGGATGATATATTTTCTTTTTATACCAAACGTAACGCGACGTTGATGTTTTCTGTTGTGTTCTATGTCAATATTGAAGTTCTTTTACGCTTACTTGTGAGAAGCTTGTTTCGAGCCTGGACAAAGCTTCCAATGTCTAAAAATAAATAAAAGCGCCTTCCATATAAAAATATGAAAGGTAACAATAAATAATTTGTCTTGTATGACATGATAAAAACCGATCAAATCAGGTTTTTTATAAAGCCCGTAACCATTCGGGAAAATCTAGTTCCTTTAACTAAGAAAATTTATCATTGAAAATTATTAGAGCTATTGATTGGAGTACAATAGATGTAATTTTAACTTATCACAGGATGATTTTATATTCAACTTTAGTTTGAGATTTCTCAAACATATTGAATCACAACTGAAATTTGGCAGTTCTTTGAATAATTATTATAGAGCCTCAAATGAAATTTCATTTATCTTGAACGTAATATTGATCTTATTCTAAATTATAATGAATGAGTTAATTTAAATTCTAAATCAGCAAGAATGGTATTTAACCTTGAAGTCTCGTCTGATGTAACTGTAGTTTCAGTTAAAAACATTGCAAAAAACTGAAATCTTCTCTCAGTAGTTCGTCGTTTTTTTGGTGTATTTTTTTTTTTTAATTTAAATAAGTCAAAACGTACCTAATTGTATTTAGGTTTAACCGTTTTTTATGGGCCACATGCGTTTTATGGTTGTCGAACGTTTTACTTTTTTTTCCTTTCAAGTTGAAAAGTAACGTTGTTGGTATTTTTTTTTTGCAAATTATTCGCTAAATGATCCGGGTCTGGCACACTTAATATGTGAGCCATCGGATCACATTTGTGCATCCATCGTATTCGGTCATCAAACTCACCGGCGTGCAACTTTGCAGTTTTTCAAGATACGGTCAGAAGAAGAGGTCTTTCGAGCCAATAAACTGAAATCGTGTTAAATCGGGGAAAAAATTGAGATTTTTGTCTTTGTCGTTTTCATGGTGGCGATTTACGCTGTACATTTGTCTGAGTATGTGTTTTTAGGGTTCCGTACCTCCAAAAAGAAAAATGGAACCCTTTTAGGATCGCACTGTTGCCCATTCGTCTGTCTATTGGGCATGTTTTAATTCATTGTTGACATGAATTTCCAGCTATTTGGTCTAGTTTATCAATCAAAATCAAGTCCAATTTGAATAGTAGGTATTAATAATAATAAAATGACAAATCAAACCACGAATTGTCTTTGAAAATTATTTCATTTATTTTCAAATCCAAATATCAAACACAGCTAATTACAAAAAAATCTCCAACTACTTGACTTGATATGTTCTTAATTAAGACCATTTTTCGCAGACTGGAAAAGCTCTCAAAATGTAATTTATATATCAAATGCTAAGATTTGGGGTATCTTAGAGGTTGGGAACATTTAACCCTTTTAAGTAAATCCAATAAAAGATACAGTCATTTATGACATATTTGTAGGGTAGGGTTCGGTAACCTTTTGTTGTAAAAGGGTAAAATATTTTAGGTGGGGTTTAATGCTGGCCGCACTTGGGCAGTGGCGGATCGAACGGGCAGTATTCTAGCAAAATTCTGCTGACTAGACCCCGAACCTTTATGGCACCCCTTGGGGTCTCCTTGGGAGAAGTGCATTGTGAACATTAAACAATCGACGTACAAATTACCAATGAAAATGTCCACCAAATTCACTGTTAATTCTATCCCCAAAATAAATCTCATATTGCAGAATCCCCGACAGTTCAATTTAGGGAATTCCCCTTCGCTTTTTATCTAGTCCATTTTCACTCCATGGTGTATACGATATCGTTTAGCACTTGTTATTCGGGCCGCACAAAGACGCCTCGCGGGCTGGATACGGGCCGGGGGCCGCTGGTTGCCGACCCATGTTTTAGGGTTCCAAAAATTGTAAGGTTATTTCCTATTGATCGAGATTCTTGAAGAATCTTGAAATTTGGTGCTAAGTTCTATTTTCTGGTACAATAGAAAAGCTTTGAAAATTACTAGCTTGTAATTGAAGGGCTCAGTGTATGAAGGTTTGTAACAAAAATTAACTGTAAGGATAATTGGCCTTTAAATTTAATATTTTTTGAAGACTCAAATTACATTATGCTTTTTTTCTTAATTTAAATTGATGTATAGTCCTGAATTGGGCATCAATAAACCATTTAACTCACTCTGCAGGGCGAGGGGTATGCATTTATGTTATGTGAGGTTTAAGACTATGCCTATTCCTAGACCAGTGGTTCTTAACCTTGTTGTAGGTACTGACCCCCATCAGTTTCATATGCACATTCACCGAACCCTTCTTAACTATAAAAATTAGTTTTTTTCAGATTCAAAGTATAGGTTTGGAACCTATATCTCCATATAGCTTATATTAGTCGGGTATGTGTCTTGACCTCCGCCGAACTCCTGAGATTGACTCAGAAAACCCCTGGGGTTCGATCGAACCACTGTCCTAGGCAGTATACATGGAATTACATGAGAGGGGGATGGGTCAAAAAGTACAGAAAAATGCGTTACATGGTTTGTGAATGATCCCTAAATAAGTAGTGGCATATTGTGTCGAGTATAAGTTTAACATGTTTTTTTATTTTTAATTAAAATAATAAAACTTTTCCGTGAATACTCGTAAAATATGTTAATTTTAATTATGCTCTGTTATTTTGTTTGTTTACTAGTAAGTAGTAATAGTGATTTCTCACTATACTTAAGTTCGTAGAGAACCTTCAGGGCGCGAGTCAATCTTGTACTTGTCCACTTTTTAATAGATATGGAGACAAATTGAAGAATCTATTATTGATAGACGCATATTGGTCTTGGCACTCTAATCGCACACTTACGTAGATAGCAAAGTGTTTCAAGAATTATATGTACAACAATATGTATAAGACGATGACACGAATATATATATAAAATAATATGACAATAATGATCGTTGTCGTTGTAATGATGTGACAATGTTGTCAGTTATTGCGCCGTACACACGTCGCCACCACCCCGTCACGTCCATTTACTTAATTTATCATTAATTAAAAACATTTAATTGATTGATGAGTTCATTGCCCTCTATTCATAACTACTGAAAACATACACAACTAAATCCCAACAATAATGGACTATGAATGTACGAAGTGGAATGACGTTTTTCAATGTAAAAGTGATTATAAATTATATTTATTATTGCTATTATAAAAATCTATGGCTGAAAGCGACAACAAAATTTTCTTCGACCTTCCAACATCCACTTATAATAACACATAATATTATAACTATTTCGTTTTATTTCAGTCAATTTGTGTTTGATAGAAAATCAAGTCTATGTTAATGAACTGTTTCAATAACCGTCGTAATACTATGATGTCATATTTAAATATTCAAAATTGGCGTTTGTTTAGAGTTCAATTTTCAATTTTTTGCAAAAGATTTCTCTTGTATGTACCTGCTTACAAAAAAAGAACAAATTTTTACGTCGTTAAAAATAAGTTAAAATTAGAAATTTCTTGTTTTCTAAATAATTACTTCATGTCTACAAAAAAAAAAAAAAAAAAAATGGTCATTGTCTAAAGTATATTAGCTAACAAATAATTTAGTTTAAAAGAAACATTTTCTGTTTTTATTTATAAAAAAAAATTCAATAGTATCAGACTATAGTCAGTTATATAAGGACACTTTTTCTTTTCTCCGTCGATCTTTTGTTGGAAAGATTACTCAACACACATTTTTTTAGCACCATAACGTTTATATTATAGGTTCGTTCCATGCGACCATCCACGGCCATTTCCGAACATTTGTATGCATGAGCGCGACAAGCGCTTAAAACTCGTTCCACACTGTTTTGGCGGTGCTTATGCATTGCCTTGAGCGGGTGAGTTTGTAACTCAAGCGAACTTGTCACTGTGTGATGGTCGGATTTAAACACATGCCAACCGATTTTAGTTTTTGACGCGGTATCGTTTAGGTCGAACCTCAGCCTAAGCTGAAGCAGTTTTCTTTTTTGCTTTGCGGGTTTCAGGATATTCCTTCCTTTTATCAATGCGACCAAGGAGATCTATTGTGATGTGTGCTGAAGCAGTTCTTCACTCACTCTTGTCTGCTCTTGTCAATGTTTGTGCATCGCCATAGCAGGATGATTGGAGTAAACATTATATAGCATTAATTATTTACGGTAGTGGTTAACAAATCGAGGGTCCCATGTAGCTCTTTGGTTGGACCAATATTTAATGTTTCTCAGACCTACAGTAGCTAGTGTTATATTTTATACTTTTGAAATAAATATTTTTTCTTATTTTCCAAAATCAAATCTCTGATCAAATTTTTATCAAAATATCGTTTATGGTACAAAACCAATAACGAATTTAATTTCAGGTTACATTCCATATTTCGGAACTTTTGAGAACCAACTTCCGAATTTGGCCTTTTTAAGAGGTCTAGATCGAGAAATCTCTTGCTCGAGAGAGAATGACCACTGGAGATGCTTAAAAAGGAATACTTCAGCTCTATCCACCATTTAGTTTAATTAAATTAACGGTTTGTTAACTGATTAAATATTTTTAAAAAATCATACTTTATCAAACTAAGTAATACTCCAAAATTTAGTCATTACTATATCCATTCTTTTTGGATTCTCAAAGACAGGTGACTTTTTAACTAGGTACATTTTTCTGATTTCTAGTTTAGAAAGTTAGAGATTAGCACAGTAAAATCGTGGGGTTTCAGAATCAGTCTTAGGTTTATTCCTTTTTTGCCCGGTAGCAGAATAACAGGTTGGGTTAACAACCATGGGTATATTATACACCTGTTCTACTAATGCATTCTTGTTATAGGCAATAATTTCTATTCATTCCAGGTCCAGCCTTTTGCCTAGCAAGAGCATACCCTGTACTAAGTTCTTAGTGCGATTTGTACCTGTTTAGGCGTGTTGCCACTTTGTGAGGGTTTTGTAGTCAAAAATGAAGTGGATCACATTTTCTTCCTCATCTCTATACACAACCAGAATTTTGGGTCCTGTTGAAATGCCCCATAAGTTTGCAGATGTTTTCCTAGTCCACAATGTCCGGTTATCAATTCTGTCACGGTTTTGAGTTAGTTCTATTCCTGCCGTAATACCTCCATAGTTAGCGAGGGGTAAATTCTCTTCATCATTCTCTTACTGAATTTCTGACCAGGAACGTCGGGCCGGTATTTATTTTGCTGGTGTCTCAGTCGATTATTCCTTTAGTTTTGATCTTATATTTAATCCTGCTTTTGGTGCTGGTCTTGTAATTCAAAACTATAAATGTACTTCCTATATAACTAATCCCCTACTTATAAACGATTATGGCCGGATTAGTAAAATTGTAATTGAATTTGTAACGATTGTAATGCATTTTACAGCTATTGAAATTAAATTTTCTTAGTCACTCATTCAAACCATTAATATTTGATATCTTTATTTCTTCTTTATTTACCAAGGATAACTAAGCTACACCAGAATAACGTTTTTACGAATATGTTTTATGAGATAAGGTGCTGATAATTTTGATAATCAAATTTTATAATTTTCAAGGGATTTTCTAAAACAATTGAGTTTTGAAGTAGTATACAAAAAAGGAAAATTAGAACATACCCTGTATTTTTCCCTCATTGTTACATTTTATTGCATTTGATTGTTTTTGCTACAGTAAAAATATTATTTTACATAATTCAATTAACAAGTTACAATATTCATTGAATTAGTTTAATTAATGCATATCATCTATTGAATATTTATAATTAATTTAAAAATTCATTGCTCTGATAATTTTTCTATTCATTTTATGTATTGCATATAAAATACAAAGAAAAATACATTGTAACCCATTTTGTATTGAAGACAATAGCAATGAGCTGAGGGTAAGCGAGTGTGATATTTTTTCAATATATCTATAAATATTCAGTATTGCAATTAATACAGAAATTATCAAGATAGTTAAGAGAATCGACTAAAATTCGAGATTTATATATGACTATCGGTTTGAATCCAATACTAAACGCGCATGACTTGTGTCGTACATTGTACGGTTTTATTATCATCAGGAACCAACCCATAATAACAAATATATTTTAATGCATAATAATAATTATATAAAGTTTTTTTTAATGGTTTATAAAGTTACAGAAATCCCATATTTTTATTCTCATTTTTAAAAACGTAATTATATATATTATTATAATATTTAATATTCTTCCTATATTTCTTCATTATTTTGAGCCAATGACTAAGAAGAAATTTTTTTTTTTACAAATATTTTGAATAAAACGTTTACACAACAAACGATTTTAACAATCGTTATATTGCACGATTTTCTTATTTTTAATTTCCATTAATAATCTAAAAATATCTAAATAAATTATTTATATAGGGCAATCCTTAAACCATGTAACGCGTTTTGTGTAATTTTTGAATCCCTTTCCCCTACTAAGTAACACTATTTAGACTAACAATAATTATCAACCTTTTTTGTGATGAGCACCCTGCACCTCCATAAAATGGGTTCAGAATGGGTAAAAAATGGGTTCAGATTATTTCATTCAAATCACAATAATTATATATCAAATTAATCAAAATAAGAACTGAGGAGCAAAAAAAAATTGATCAAATCACTTCATGTAGAATTCATAAAATTAAAAAAAAAAACAGATTTTTATATACATATTTTATTAATCGTCTCGCACTCCTTAGAATGCCGTCCCGCACCCCTGGGGATACTGGCACCTTCAGGGGAAAAACTGATTTAGACTATTTAATATTATATCTTTTAACTCCTCCCCCCTGGTATACTAAGATACGTTGTTTACAGATGGCCCCTAATCGATAATACGATCCGGAAATAAATTTGTAATTAACTGCAATTTCAAAATGGAGGAAACTATGATAAATTATAGATTTGTGAGGTTTGACTAAAGCCTATTTGTTCCTATAATAAAACATTGGATACCACACAAGAAAATCAAGGAATGGGCGTTGAAGGAACGAAAACAAAACCACAATTTATACAAATAATAAATGATTCAGAATATCAGCAAAAATATTACGACGAAGGCAAATGTGAAAATATCATATTTGCTTGATATAATCCCTTTGATTTATCGCCAGAAATTCTTTATGCAATTTATTTTAGTACTTCGAATAAATTTTTATGGGGGTTAATACACTGTTCGGAATTGATGCGGGTTTATTAACAAGTGATGTAAAATAAGAAAAAAACTTCCTAAAACGTGAAGTGAAATTAAAAACGAACAATTATGACGTCATAAGACTTGGCTAATAGTGCATTGTCGTTCTGATAGGTAAATGTCCATACTTCGGTCATCGATCATCTAAAATCGACCTATACATAATGTATAAAAGATTTGAATTTTCAAATTTGTAAAAATGATTTCATTACGTTAATGCATTTTAAGTGATAGATTTTCATAATTGATTTTTTTTTTCTTTCGTTCCAACATTACTTAGGTAATTAAGTTTTTCCAAACTACATAATTCCATAACACAGAAAATAAAAATTCTCTCTAAAAATTAGAACACAAACGTCTTTAATGCATCTCTTCGCCAATCATTTCATTACTGTAAATGATGTGAAATGACTAAATCAATTAATTCTCCGCATTCAGATTGAATACAGCAATTTTCACAAAGGTATATTTGTTAATAATAATGTTATGAAATAAAATATCATATTATATATTGTATTTTATTTATTTATAGTTTTCTGTGTTAAATCATAAAATATTGTGCGTATTAATAAAACTATGGCGCAAGAGTTTGAAGAAATTTTCTGTCTATTTTTAAAACGTAGAAGTATTAAAACCAAGATTATGTATGTTGATTGTTCAATTAACGTGAAACTAAATGAATTAATTTAGGTAACTTTTCTTAAAGATTTGATGAGATAAAGGTTTATTTGAGTAATTGCTTTTGAGCTTATTAACGATAATTATGACGTAAACTAAAAAATTTTCTTTTACTTATTGCGTTTTGAGATTTTTTTTTTCTGAAAGAATTGAATTTAATGGGTTATTTAATCGAGAGATTGTCGATCGAAATATTTTAATTTGTTCGTATAAAAATGACGAATTTTAGAATTTAGGTAACTGCGTATTGAATGTTGCGTTGAGAAAATGTGTAGGTTGATGATTTGAATGCAAAATTGTAAATGTTGACGTTGTAATTGGAGGCTGGGTGATTTTATATTGAAAATTGTTTTTATTGAAAATTATTGTAAGCTGTTTATTGTTATGTGAATATGTAACAAGATTTCGTGAAAATGTATTGTGTATGTATTAAAAAAGTATATGAATGTAAGTTGCTGTCTAATATAGTTCAGTGGGTCGTGAGAGTTGGCTGGTTGGGTTGGTATGGGGCGCATGCGTTATTTCAGAAGGTTCAATGACCCGTTCAACGAGTACATCTACACTCACAATCCCACTTGCACACATATTCACGCATACGTACTCACGGAGTACTCCGAATACATCCACACATAGAAAACGATACACGCGCGTTTGTTAAGGAACTCAAAGTTTTGTACACGTGTGCATGTGTTGGGACATGTATTTATGTTGCAGATAGTCCGTCTGTGTGTGAGTATGGGTACGTTATAAGAGTATATGAAAGTGAAATGATAGTTATAAGCGAGTAAGAGACAAGCAAGGAAAAAAAGACTCGCCGCTGCGATATGCAATCGGTAGAAACAAGAGGCAAAATTCGAGAATAAGACGCCAATACAATGTATCACAAAATACTGGTCCCCGGTGAAAACATTGACGATGTGTTGTGTGTTGTCTGGTGCAGTGAGAGTTGTTTTATACAATGTACCTCTATCTGCACCTATGAACCGACCGACCGACCGACCAACCAAGAAATCAGGCACTCAGCCAATATTTTTTTTTTCTTCCACACACATATTCAGATCGAAACTTACGCCTCACACAACCGATATTTATTCGATCCACCAAAATATTCGAGAGAATACGAAGAGAAAAAAACAAACACGTCAATATCTTACCGAGTTCGATTAAAAATTTCGTGTTTTCACATTACGTAGCCAAGCAGAAGTAAAAAATATTTTGGAAATTCCACAACCTTTGGTGTGGAGAGGATTTTTTATTTCAAAATAAATTCATAAAAATCTTACTTATACCCTAAGATTCCTAAAAAAAAATCAATATTAAAATCATTTCACCCCTAAACAGGTTTACACTTGACTTGAAACAGGATTCACTACTTGACTTGATTTTTAAGCTACTAGATTATTTGCAAACTACTTCTATTAACACTCCAAATTAGCTTTTTTCCTGGGAAGATTTAAAAAAGATCCGCTAGGGGCAGCACCGTGGCGGGGTACATATGTTTTGAATTCTCTATTGACAAGACAAACGTACCTACGTCTTATTACTATTAGAATAAATATTAATATTATAATTAAAAATATTAATAATTATTAATATAAATAAATATTGTGGTCAAAAAAATTAAAATTGTCATGCCTACAAAACATTGTGCATTCGCTAATTGTACGTCTGATAGTCGACCAAGCAGGATGGTGTAAAATTAAGCATAGTTACTTAATTTACTACATAACATTATAGCATAGCAGAAAGAACGAGGATTCGCTTGGGAGGGAAAATTTGCCCACTTTGTAGTAGGAAAACTGCATGATGTTGAACTTGGTAGAGTTAGGTTGAGTAATTTCATACGTTGCTGTTTATCCGCTAGACATTTACCACCATCAATTCCAACGAAATTTTTTTTATCATTACTGTTTGCAATGCATCTTCAATTCTCAAATATACAAAAAAAAAAATCAACTTAGTTTATTTAAAATAATAAAATTTTCAACAACACAATAACATATGTATACGAGAAAATTTATGAATCAACTAACCTTTCAACTAGGACATTTTTATTATCTGACACGGTTAAGCCACGACATGCAAGCCATCGTTTTAAATCCCGGACAAGATGATTTTGCACTTTTGCAAATTTCAATTTTGCTCCAGGTACATCATCATCCGTTAATTCCATTATAATTCTATACGTTTGATGTTGTTGTCAATAGAAAATTCAAAACAAATGTACCCTGTTAAATCTTCCCAGGAAAAAGGCTAATTCCAATACACGCGTCTTCTGAATGTAGATTTATGTACACACGCCTTGTATATCTGAGAGATACAAAATAAATTATACACTATTAATCATTTTATTTTAAGATTTTTTTAGGTAAAAAATGTGTAAACAGCTCAATGAACAAGTATTCTCTTTATTGAAAACAGTAGAAAAATAATTAAACTATTAAAGATTATATGAAAACATTTTAAGTCCATACACTTCTTAAAAAGTAACTTATAAAAACTCAGCCCATGTATATGCCAGATACGAGGCGTGTATTGCAGTGTTCTATTAGACTTTAAATGAGATGATCAATTTTTTTCAAAAAAGTACATCTCACATAGAGGTTATTCATTTTTAACATGACTGAAGTATCCGCCCACCCACTTTTATCAATTTCAACTTGTAAATTTTTTAAATTAAATTTAAATATCGGTACGTTTTATCTTCAGATTTCTTCAGAGACAATTATTGTCGTCTATATGAGTATTTCGTATTTCTTAAAAAAACAAAACGATTTAATACCGATTCATTGCCCCTCTAAACTATATTTATCAATACAAAATAACAAGGATCTAAACAAATATTAATTATGCATTAGATTTTTAAAAAAATCCACTTTATATATTATAAATCATTCAAAATAAAATCAACTTCTGTAACTAATTTTTCTTAAGCCTCTTCTACACTTAATGATCGCTATGTGTAATGTGCAATGTATGTCGTCGCCACAAATTTCATAGACTTCTATTTATTGATGATGCACAGATGTGAAGCTTAAAAGGCTTAAGATGCTGTAAAAAGTATTTTTTACGATTGACTTGTTAATCATTCGAATCGTTAAGAAGGGCAAAACTAAGTATTATAAAAAAGAAGGACTGTCCTAAACGGAGGACGTTTGGTCATCTTATTTTAAACTGAACCAAACTGGAGGTAAATATTAAAATGCAAATGTTAATTCAAGCTAAGCATTAATTTTGTAAGCCACTTTAGTTACAAATCAAAATTACAAGCACAGACAATTTCAAAAAAATGTCCAACTACTACTTGATAAATCATGATAAATTTCTACTTAATATACTTCATATAAAGGGTCAACTTTATTATTTGTTAGCACTAATTATGCTAAAGATTTTAATATGATCTTGAAAAGATAAAATTTTCCTTTACTCTTAAGTTTTAGGAAATATTTACTACGTCAATTACATAAATGAAACCGTTCCTTATTTCGACATAATTTCAATTTGGAAAATTAACGCTTATAATTGATGTGTTGTGCACTTGATTAATTTAACATGAAAATAAGACAAGTGTTCAATTTCACCACTTATCTTTTAATTTAATTTCATAAAAATAAAAGAATCAATTAATAATTTTGTTCAGTCATTGAATTAAACCGTTTATCACTTAATGAACTTTATTTCAATTGTAATAATTGTTAAATGTAATTGCCTCGTTCAAAGGAATTTCGCCTTTTTTCTTATTAGTTGCCAGAAATTTACAAAAGCCATTTACTACAAAAAATGTACCATATATACAGTTTTGCTCTTCACAGGAACTTATCTTAAAAGGTTTATGAATAAGAGTCAATAGTGTTCTTCTTTTCTTGGTGACTCATCCCCTGTCTATTTTAGGTAAATATAAGAATAGTGGTGCGGCTTAGGATAAAGAAGGATAATATCAAAAATATAATGAGTAATACTTTTGATAAGAAGCAGTGGATAAAATTAAAAAATTAACTGTTACATTGATTGTTCGGATCATCTGCAATGAACCATCTTCACATTCTGTTTTGTAATCATTAAAGCAGAAACATTTGCAAATTTTTTAGCAGCGTTACATTCAAATACTACAATTTTTAGTTAAACCTACCCAGTTCTAAAATGATTTTATTAAAAAGAAGAGTGGAAGATTTCAAAAAGATCGAAGATTCAAAAACGATATTTATAGGAAAAAAGGGATTAAAGTAATGTGCCTAATTGGAAAGAGAATTTGAATTATTCTTGACAGTGTCGTAGGTGGTGCGAGTGGTGCCCTAGCACCAGGTGCCGAATGATAAAGATGCCGGCGATAAAAGCAGCGAACATTAGATATGGCGTTTTAAATCTCTGATGCAATAATGTTATGAGAAGATGTTTTTTCTTTACACACCAACTGTACCTTTACATATAGGTACAACCCTTTAAATTATATTCATTTTATGTTTTTTAGTTTATCAAAACTACAGTCATATGCTAAACTAGAAGTAGTTATTATAAGACTTAATAACTGAAAAGATTTATACATTATTTTCAAAAGCATATTTCAAACTGAAGACAGCAGTATAAACCAAACTATAAAAGTTGCTGATGCTTGACAACAATAAAACAACTTTGAATACGAAACGCCACACATGAAATTATAACAGTGCAACATCTGCCTCATGAGACAAAAAAAAAAACGATTACCAACTATTTCAGTAGATCATATTTTAGCTAAGTAAAACAAAAAAATTTTTAGTAAACGACTCCAAGGGGAAAAGAAACTTGCATCGAACAAAAGACATTTTATTTCCATCCCCATTTTATTATTACATGATTAAGCGACAATTTGTAATTTTCGAGGTTGAAATGCAAGGTTTCACGTAACGTTTCAACTGAACATTTTTTTTTTTTGCAAAGGGTGAGCGAGTGAATAAATTTGAAAAACCCAAAGGGTGGTCACAGTTGAAAACGTTTCAGAATACATAATATTTCAATGGTAAACGCTGAAAATGTTATCGTGCATATATAAAAAAATTTACATTTAAATAACTGATTTTTTTATCAAATTTAAAAACATTCGTAAAATTTCCAAATTTTAAATATTATTCGGTTCTAATAATTTTACCGAATCTTTAACCCAAACGACTGAGAATTCAATAATTGTAATGTCTGTAAATTTCGTAGCGTTTTTACCAGATGAACATTTACAAGTTTTTATGATAAATTTTTATTTGTTGAAAATATTATTTATTGGAATCTTTTTTTTTTTAGTTTTCAGAATGAATTTTTAAGAAGATCTTGTTTAAAAAAAGAAGTTTTATTTATAGCTTTACAACTTCTATTCAAATGATCATAAACTTTATGTCTTACTTTAACTATTTTTAATTTGAATATTTAATTTGCTAACTATAACTTACTTAGTGAGGACAAAAAATATTTTATTAATAAAAATTACGTTCCAATCACCAATAACTTGAACGCACTACACAAAAAAAAAATAAGTTCGTATATAAACTCATAAATAAGTTTATTAGTTAATAAAAATTAAATGATTTATGAATATCGGCTGTTTTGTTCTACGTTTTTCAAACTCCAATGTAGCCATTTCAAGTATTTGAGTAAAAAATCCTTATAAAATGGGAAATGTGAGCGTTAATGGATAAGTAAAGAAAAGAATTCATAGTTAATTTTTGAGGTGTTTGTTAATTAAGTAAAGATTATTCACATGTGTACCTATATAATTTGTTTCGAGGTTTGTGCTGATATTTGAATAATTTGTTAAGAAATAATTTGCTATTTGTTTGTGGTGCGAGTTAGTTGGTAAAGTTGCCATTTATAAGCAAAGGGGTTTTAAAATAAAAATTAAGAAAAAAGGATTGAGACAGTGTCGATTTATTTTGCTCGCCGAGTATTGAGTCAGTCGGACCGGAATGTGGGCGTTTTGAAAGAGATATAGGCGAAAGGAAAAAATGCGTGTATATAACGCTCCTGAAAAATCGGCGTATCGTTGCCGTTTTCGGCCATTTGTTCTATCGTTAATATTTTTCGATGATGATGGTGGTTCCTGTCTGTGTAACACGATGAAATGTCGGAAATGCGCGCACATCGGACAACGACTTGTGTAATTTATTTTTGTAAACGACACGACAATGACGTCAACTTTATATATCGAGTGATGACATTGAACCGGCAATATTTATAACAACGACTTGTCGGTTTCGTAAAGGTACAAAAACGCTAATAGGCATAGGCAACAAAGGTCAAGGTTGCTCACAGCCTAGCGACATTATCGGTCGATTTATCTATCCGTGTTTGGAATTGTTACAAACGGCGCTAGACCTAAGCTAAGCCATACACCGAGGCCGAGCTAAAATCATTTAGCGACTCGCAAATGTGCGAGGCTGGTGGAAATTAAATCGTTAATGGTGTAAATGGACAAACCAGCATATTAACGTACCACCATTTGAAATTCTTAATTTCTAGTCAACACGAAAATGAAACGGAGATCAACCTTACACTAATCATTTTGAAGTTAATGAGCTCGATAAATCCTCACATTAATAGATATAATATATTTACATTTAAAAAGTACCAATCTCTTACCATCTAATAAACTTATAATAATTATTCCAAATGCAGTAGGTAAAGCTCTGTAATTAAGTCATGAAACTTACCAAAATTTTCTTTAATACTAAACAAAAGAATTTAAATTGAAAATCATAGCAAGCATATGACGTATGTAAGCATACGCAGGAAAGCTGAAAACATTCATTGTCTACTTGTCACGTTCAAAACCCTTGAGAAATTCGAACAAATTCCACATCAAATTATCTTAAAAATATTTGCTTTGGTTTCAAATCTTCAGGATTAATATGTTTAAGGTACTAGACAAATTTGACGTGCGTATTTATAACGATTTCTTTAGATTGTATTTTTTTTACAAATTTTGACGTGATATAACGTCTTATAAATTGATGAACTACGGCAGCCAGTCTGAAAAAGAACGTCCGTTTTGTCACGTTCCATTTGAGCCTGTGCGTGCAAGCGAGAACGCGATACAAGTGATAGAGAGGCACGATATTAATGTTGAATCCTAGACAACGTATTTTGTGTTTTTCTTTTACAATTTACTTAATAAGATTTAATTGATTTTTTCCTTCATAATTATTAGTCTGATTTTATTTTGAAAAAATTGTTAATTTTCAATTAACTCCTTCTTTGTATTGTACAAAGTAATGATAATTCAATTCAATTAATAAAAGTATCCAATTTTTCATCAATTTTTGTTTATGACGTTATCACGTAAAACTATCGTCCGTGAACCGACTTCACAGATAACCAACTTTTGTTTATATTTAACGACAGCTTCCAAATCCAATATTGAAACTCTTTAAAGATTCCAGGCGAAAAATTTACGACAAATTATTAATGCCCCCTGCTATGTAAACAACATCAAAATACACCAAGACACAAAAATGTCAACATTAAAGGAGGATATATGCAGAATTAGCGATCAATATTTGAAAAGATTGGATGAACATCCAAACGACTCTGCATTGAACTTGCTGGATTTTAGCGAAGCGATGGTACGGTTAAAAAGATGAAACCCAATTAATCTACTTTATAAATTCCATTAGGGAAAAAATCAATATGGAGTAGTCCATAGGGACTATTCCTTTCACGAGCTAATCACGGCCAGAAGCACTAATTTTACTGCTGTGCAGATTGTGCATAATTTAGGGGGTGGGGGATTTAACGCGGCTTTAACTTAACTCTTTCAGAAAAAGGAGAAGGTGGGGGGGCACAATCCTGTGGTGGTCTGAAAGCAAAAATTCAAAATTTTTATTATTCTGTAAACTTGACGTTATTAAATCGACCAATAATGTAGGCACTTATAAATTTTTTCGACAAAATTACGTCGCAGACTTTTGAAAAAAAATTAATCACATTTTTTAATGACGAAATGTTTAAAAACATTAACCATTAAAAATTGTCTCTGTATGCTTAAAATAACTGGTTAAAATTTGAAGTCGATCGGTCGGATATTCTTTTGTCGGTATTTCCCCCGCGACCAAAAGAAGTATAGTTTCGAAGAAAACGCGTTTAAAGTTTTGAAAAGAAATTTTTCATCGAAAAATGATATTTAGGTACACTAATTTTATCGTATTGCATACAGAATTCTTTCAGTATCTTCATACTAATCATTTTCAGCAACTTTCAAAGCTCTTCGAAGACTTCTGGTTTCTTTAGAATTAATTACAGCGGTTTTCTCAGTGTAGGTAATCCGTGTTTTTTCGTCGGTGCTAATGAAGTTCTTGGCTGCTTGACCAATATGCACTCCCATAACCTGCTTGTACCCCCTTGTACTAACCCTAAAAATATCTATATCGAAGTACATATGCATTTTCACGTATTATATGGACCCTCCTTAACTTAGTTGCAATGTTGTTTAATTTAATACATAGTCTTTATAGATAATTTTTTTGCATGTTTTAATGCAAAAATTGAAATCATTTAATTTTAAAATTTAGCTTATACATTTATTTACTGTCTCGAGAGAGAATTTGGTGCGTTCAAATATTCGTGAGACGAATATGAAATTCTGCACAGAATTGTAAAGGTTGTACCATACGGCTCCATAGTTGTACCCGTTGTACCTATACCTACCCATTCAGGAACAGTAAACGATAGAGGGTTAACTCTAATCTAAAAATTTATACGCACAATGACTTTTAAACGTCAAAATACCGAGTGTAAGAAAAAAGATCTCAAAGCTTATGATTAACATTTACTCTGTGATTTTCACTCATTTATCACTTGACTTAACTTTCTTTTTACTTGCTTTTGTGCCCTTTGCTTTTATTAAAGGAGAACATCTTTTCAAACTACTTTAAATAAACGTTTTTAGAATGTTTATTAAATTTTGGTGTTTTGAAAAGTATATCTCGTTAAAATTTCCCTTTTTTACTATATTTGCAAATGCATATTTAGAAGCTGTATCAAATCACAAGTACTATTTGGAGATTTTGTGTAATGAATTAATCTTAATGTGTAAATTGTGGAATAAAAGAAGTTAAAAATTCAATGCTTGATTTGACTTAATATATAAATATTAACATTTAACTTGGGCTTCAACAATTTTAAACCAAATTTAAGTCGAGTAGCTTGTAAATCAAGTCAAGTAGTGATCCCTACCCATAATGTTTATGAGGTTCTTTTCAATTTCTCAACCTTTCAAATAATGCTTTTACGAATTTGATTTATCGATTTTTTGTATCTATCATAAATTTTTTTTTGAGTATTATCGTCAATGAAAATAAATTTTCAAAATGAAATTCTTTTTTGAGTTCCCTTAATTATTATCAAACGATTTATCCTTTATTAACAGTCTATCACGTTATGGTAACTACGCAGTCGCAAAATAATCGCAGCTGTTTTAGTGAGCGATTGAAAAACGCATAATGTCATTAATAAAAGTAGTGTTAAAAACTAAGAAAAAGTTGCTATAAAATTTTTTTTAACAACAAGAAAACGTGATGATAACTATTTTTCATCACAAAACACATAAATTCATGTATAAAATAATTAAATATAGTTAAGTCCGCGTGATTCATTGCATCCATAATGCAATGCTGCATCCAGTCTCGTAACCCTTTCCATTAGACATTTCATCGTCGATTCTTCAGGTAACATTATTAAAATTTTGAATTTAAAAAGAGATTGAAACAGTTCATATATGAAAAGTATAAACAAAACAAAAAGTTGTAAATTATTAACACGCTTCAATTGCTACTTAGTTTAAATAATTCAATATTTTTCTGAAACCCTACAGATTATTCTAACCTAATAATATGAGAATCCCTAATAATCTCTCTTAAGCTCCTCATTGTTATATTGATTTCGCTATCGCTAAATAACTTACAATTAAGAGATTATAAAGAGTTACAAAGATATTATTTTGAAAATAGACTGATATTTTAGTTAAGAAATTTTTTTTTGATAGTAAAATTTAACCAAGGTTTTTAAGAGATTTCAACAAAATAAC
This sequence comes from Sisyra nigra, assembly GCA_958496155.1. Taxonomy (NCBI): domain Eukaryota; kingdom Metazoa; phylum Arthropoda; class Insecta; order Neuroptera; family Sisyridae; genus Sisyra; species Sisyra nigra. Next base: position 35,441,495 of record OY292316.1, on the reverse strand, counting down.
AAGAATAGCACTTTCCGAGTTTTTGCTTTGTTTTCGAGTTAAATAGGATTATAGTTTAACAATGACAATGCTATTTCTTATAAAAGGGGGTTTTGGCGAGCGCGGCCATTTATAACAGCCATGGCAAAGTCTAGCTCGTTCAATCGCTTGAGCTTTTTACGTACCTTCACGGACATGCAAAACATATTTAAAGTTATTTTTACATAAAAACATATAGCAAGTGGTCGAAACTGTATTGAAACCATCATGAAATTTTTTAACCTGAATATAATTACCTTGAGCAGGTATAAACCACCGAGAAAAGTCCCAAACTTATTTATTAGGAAATAAATATTTTGCAAATTTTTTGCGATATATGTAAGCCTCGGGCTTAAAGAAATATTTGCTGCTTTTGATTCAAATACGAAATCTCGAAAATTTAGTAAACTGTATTCTAATTTTTCGTTTGTTGAAGAAATTTTAAGAATTTGTTGTTAAATTTTGGCTAACGGAAACATTATCAAAATTATTATATGTATAGATATATAATTGTTATCAAGAAGCCAATGTCATGTTTGATAGTTGCGAAATTTTTATAATTGGAAAGGTGAAATTGAAGTGATTGATTGTTTTTTGAAACATTTTATCACTATTTTTACTTTTTGCTTCAAAATATTTTTTGGCAGATCGCAATCACTTATTTTTAATCAGTTCGCTTTAATCACTGTCGAGTATCGTTAAAGCATGACTGACTGTTCAATGAATGATTCATTCCATTCATATTTACTTTGGTAACGGACTTTGCACCTTGGTTGTTGATTATTCGAACTTCGATTGTTAATTGTGGAAGTTCACTTACACTACATACTACAGAGTCATTCTTGAGAAATCTTCAACATTTTCAGGAATCACATAACATCATATAAAGATATAATTCAGCCATTCACACAAAGCAATTGAAATTTTAGATGATTCCGTCTAAATGTGTAAAAATCTTTATAGATATTACATAACAAAAGATTGCTCAAAGAATTGTTGAGATGAATCGATAAAAAAACGAAAAGATTTGTCTTTTCAAATTTTATTATCGACTTCAATTTGTAAATGCATATTCAAATGCTGTGATTATTTTAGTTTTGAAAGATATATTATGCAGATATCTAAATTTCATGGCGACGTAATGCTATTTTTTATAAAATTTTTTTTGATAAAATTTAATTAACATTTTTTTTCCGTTCTACGGATTTCAGGATTTTCTTTTCTTTTATCACCGCGACGAATAAGGTCTTTTGTGATGTGACCGTCTGTATTAACTAGGGGAGCATCAGGCTTTTAAAGAAAGCCAGCACCTGCCTAGTGGTTGCCATTGCTATTTCGCTAGGTGTCATGTCCGTCTTTCCGAAAAGCTGCAGTCTTCTTTTGAAAGCTGCCGCACATGAGCACAAAATGTGCCCCGCCGTTTCTGCCGCTTTCCAACAGAGACGTAATATGTTGGTGTCGGTCTTACCGATCAAAGGCTTGTTAGGAGCTTTACATTCTATTAGATACACAGTCACAACTAAAGTTTTCTCACTCTTGATCCTAAATCGTATCTTGATTTTATTTTTTCGCTGTTTGTTATGGCAACGATAGTAGACAAACAGCACCCTAAATCCTAGTTTTTACTTCTATAACAAATGCAAAAAGTGAGAATGAATGCTTCTTACTTCTACAATCTACAAGTAAATTTTTCTGAATGAGTTTTGATAAAACTTTATAATACTATAGCTCAGGGCTTCCCAAACTTTTTCAGCGACGGAACACTTAGCAAATCCAAAAATTTTGGCGGAACACTTAGCTTATTTTTTAGGCTGGGTAATTCATATTAATAGTATAAAAAATATTATTAAAGAAATACCATTTAGGTATTTAATAAACATGAAAATACAAATAAATAAAACTTCTAATGACAACACCTATTAGCGCTGTGGTTAGAGCAATTGCTCTCTCAGCTTCATGCGTCAAGTGGTTCTGGGTTCGATCCCCGTTGAATCCTAGACCTAAGATTCTTGACCTAAGATATAATTGACCAACAGAAATTCTCTGTATTTAAACAGTCGTGATATGACCTTAGATGTTAAAACGACTTAAAACACCAAAAAAAAAAAACTTTTAATGGCTTTGATGATTTAGGTTCTTAAATTACAATGTTTTTTATATCAGGCACAATATTGGTCAGTCGACTCTCATATCTACTGTGGCGTCGAGTCTTTTCCTATATTTTGTTTTTGTTGCAAAATATTTGAAAAATCCCGCTTCATATAAGTACGTTGTAGGAAACACAAGTAAACAAACCACAGCTTGTTTTGACACATTGGGGAACTCTTCAGCCAGACTCGCCCAGAAATCATTCAATAGCTGATCTTTAAATTTTTCTTTCAAATCAGAGTCAGAGAAATATCTATTTAGGCTCCGCGGAACATAGTTTGGGAACCCCTGCTCATGTATTATGTATAGGTTACCTATATTAGTATAATAACGAAAAAAAGTTGCATATGTTTAATGTTGGGGTAATCTCCGAAAGTACTCATCAAGTTTTCAAAAAAATATCATTTGAACGGTGCGTTACTTTAGGCTATATTTCATACTAGAAAATACATTATCTTTAAAAATTTATGGTTTCTGTAGTAAAGCCATAAAAATTTTTAGCTCTTCACGTAAGATTATTTGTATAGGGCTATAGGATTGACATTGTATATGTTGAAATCTATACTAAACTAATGTAAAGTTCATGCAGGATAGCGATAAATAGAATGACGTACTTTTTATTTTTCACATAGAAACGAATTGTGGAGGCAATGTGAAATGTATAAAAATTATTCATTTAAGAGTGTAGAAAAATTCCATATATTTAACAAAAAATGTTATAAATAATTTCAATATTGGATTTATTGCATATTTAACTCAAGTTACATTTGCCAACCTCAAATAAACCTGAGGCGGGCCTGCTAATAAGAGTATACCAATAAGATAAACTACTCGTGCGTTTGATCATGTAGATGAAATTTATTTATTTACTGGTAGTATTCGTCTTAATTTATTCATTAAATAAACTTCGTAGTAAAATGAACTATTTGTAATCATGAAACCTTAATTTGTAATTATACACATTTATATTTCCTAAATTACTGAAAAGTATTTTCGCGTGTTTCTTTATGTCTTTGTGCGTACGATCGTAATTATTATGTACATAATAGGTATATATGATATTCATTTGTACCACTAAAATTAGATTCGTTATATTCTTTGTGTAATAGCCTCATTTAACCCCAGTTTTATTGTTACAGAAGTTCAAACTTTTATTTAAATGAAATAAAAAGCGAAAGAATCTTTTTCAAGACCATAACATTAAATTAATACCATACCTTTTTTTTTGTCTGAAAAGTGATTTAGCTGCTAAACTTTATTCGAATATAAAAACGTTTGATCATATTTATAGGCTACTGGTTAAATATTTATTTCGTAATTATGTAAAATTCAAATAGATTTAAATCGTTTTCTAATGATATTTAACGTCCAGTTTTGTACGCTAGGCCATATAATTTTTTGGAGATTGAAGTTTGGACTATCGATCAAATCCTATTGATTTTTCATGTATAAGTTTGAAATGAATGGAATTTTTATCAACAATTTATTTTGAAATTCGAACTGATATTTTTACATTTCAAATTATTAATATATGCCATTACATATATCGTAAACAGTTATTATGTATTATTGTTATTATTGTTGAGAATACCACAAAAAAAATCTTGCTTGTATCCGCCCTCTTCGCTGAGTGCATTTAAATTAAACTAACTAATTTCGGTAAATTCTTTTCGGCTATTTTGACAGGAAAATATATTTTAAAAGAAATGAAGACTGGATCATTAATGGGCTAAAACAGTGCCAAAAACAAAAAATTGAATTAGACCCGAAAAAGCTGGCTAATGTGCCATTGCCAACAACGTAAAACGCGGGCTTAATGCCTTGATCATTAATAGTAACTTATTATGTATTAGGTTAATGTGTAGATACTTATTAAGTTGTTGGCAATGGCACTTAACTTGGTTTCTCGGGTCTACCTAACTCATTTTTTTTTGTTTTTGGCACTTAGCCCATTATTGATTCCAGTCTTTAACTGTACAAAAAATCATCCATCTGGTATTGGTAGTAGATAAATTGCTATCTTGATTCAATAAAATTCAATCATGAGAACACCGGATGTTTAAACTAGTACCTAACTAGTACTTTATGAAATTAAACCTAATTTATTAAAATGTTTGCCGCCCTTTAAATTATGCCACCAAAGGCTCAGACCTCAAGAGCGATGGCGTAAATGTAGCACTGGCTTTTAGTGTTAAAATTTGATACCTATGAAATTTTTAATGTAATATAAACTTCATACGATTAATCTTTAAATAATTAATCAATCTAAATTTTACAAAGGGAATAACAGAACTTGAACTACTTACCTATATTAATCTGGTTTTGAAACTTTTATAAGTTATGTTTATATTTAAATTATTATTAAAATAAATTCCTTGCTGTTTAAGAAAAAATTTAATCAGAAACCTTGGTTTACCTGTTATAATACGTACTTTTTAATATTTCCGGTTTACTTAAAAATTTATATTTTACAAACTACGTAGCAGTGTATTCATTTAAAAATTACTTAATTTCTCATTATTTCGTCCTTGTTCAATTGTAAATGTTTGCGTATTTATTGGCGAAAATTCTTTTTTTGAAATCGACATAGTTGTGAAAAAACTTCATGCATTACTTTTGAATGATCATATTGAATAAATTCATTTTGTAGGTGTTGGCCCACATGGTTTTTTATGGCTAGAAATAAATATTGTAATCGTTCATTTCCAATTACTATTTAGTGTACAATTATTTAATTGTAAGGGGGTTGATTAAAACACAAGGTTGACACAGTGTTGAAATATCTGCAATTTTTTACTTAAACAAATATTAAAGTTACTTACGGATGAATGTAAATTTATTATAAAATTTTTCAAAAAAAATTTTAACGTGTTATTTTTTGATTTTGCGCGATTTTCATGTCGCAATCTTGAGCAGGTCTGATATAATATCATATGATTTACTGAAGCAATACATGTTATGCTTGGAATATTCTCCTCAAATGGGGCCTCACACGCCACTTTGGTTGTCAAGAATCGAGAATATTTAAAAGGAATATTGCCAATATTTTTCTGCAACAACATCAATATAAAACCAAAAAGGCTTTATGGATAATATTTTTTGAATGAATTTATGCATATATCGCGTAGCGCCACATCATGCGACATTCGAGCAAGTTAATACAAAAAACATATGATATAATTTTAATTCACTTCGATCGAAACTACAAAGTATATATATATATTGCGAAGAATTGAAAAGGGAATATATCAGTGGCGTGCGGTAACTTTTGAAACTGGGCATGCGGTCAGAAGGTGGGGGGGGGGTAATATAAATCAAAATTTTTAAATTAATTTTTTAGCCTTATTCAAAGCTCCTTCTTACAAAAATCATCAATAACCGCATCATCTTTGTATTAAAAAAACCACGAAAATAGTTCTTATCTTAAAGAATAGAACATTTGTATCGCCTCTGGGTAAATAAATCAAAATAAGTCACGAAAAGTATCAGTAACAATGAGTAGCAATTAGTAAATTCAAAACGTCAAACGCATCTATAAACGTCAGTCGGCAATGTGAAACGCCGAGAGAGATAGTACTCAACCATACTAGTGCGCATGCGCGACCAATTCTAGCCAAGCATTCGCATGCAACGGTCGTTGCGCATTAATTTGGCTTTTGCCGTTCCTTTGATGTGGTATTCTATGCTAATTTTATGAGCGATACGTTTCATAATTTCGTAAATAAAAAAATGTAGGTATATATGATAAAAATATTTAGTATTTGGTATTTTTAGAATCATTTTACAATACATGCAATTACGTAAATTAAAATATCAATAAGTCATAAAAAATATTTATTTTTTTAAATTGTCTCAATCCCAGGTCATGCGACGCATCTACAGCATGTATGGACCGCACGCCACTGGAATATATATATATAAAATAATTTAATTCGCATTAAAATGCGTATTATAAATGCCACTTCAGTATCGTAAAACTGAATTATGTTTAATAAAAAAAAAAACGAAAAATACTATTTCCGTTGGTTAAAAAAATCAATTGAAAATTATAATTGCCTTATAAATCATAGTAATGTATTTTTAGTTGTGTGGGAAACATTTTTGTTAAATTTCAAAGGTTTTTTCTTGATTTTCTCAAAGATATATAACTTTTATTTGTTTTTAAAATTAATTTTTTTTTTGTTTGTTTCAGGTAATTGGCTTCAAGAGTACTCTCTATACTTCTAGTAGTAGTAAGAAGGTAACAAATAATACTTCTATATACTTGTAAAATTTAACTAGGTCATAACTTTAGTCTTTAAGAATATATTTCAAACTTTCAGAGTATTATGCTAAAGCTCTTATTAAGTTTCTTTTTTAACCAAAATAATCTTTTTACTCTCTCTATATTAACTTGGGGACGGTAAATTAACCGATTTTCGGTGATCGGATCGAGCTGAAATTTAGCAGGTAGATTCGTTGTCGATCACAATGCCCCATCCCTGTGGAGAAATACTGTTTAACCTTTAACATTTACACTTTTAACTAGAGAGATTTTGTTAGAGAGAGTTTTAAAAACTTTGCTTTTATGGGTTAATTTTTCAACCAATAATGTAATTGTTATGAATTTTTAATGAATCAAAGTGAAGCAAATTTTTACTTGAGAATTTAAAAAAAGTAGTGGTTTTATGTATGTCCTGGAGTTTGGAGAAATGGTCATTTAAAACAATGCTTTAACTATTACTATACTATTAGAAAAACTAAAAGGAATTTTTTCAATCAACATTCAAAAGTCAAAATGAAACTTTTTGGTACGGATTTTTTTTTCCACTTAAAAATATATGTGAAATAAAAATGGGAAAGGTGTGTTGTAATCTACTGCATTCAAAAGCATTCATCTTATTCTGTGACTTCCTTAATATTTAATGTTCCTTTGGGTCGCGAATCATACTTTCAAAATCGCTGATGTAATGTAAAAGAGTGAATATTATATGAATAGAGTAGCGAATATTTGTCTAAAAATTGAAACCGAATATTTATATGATAGTAATCCCAGATCTACGAAATGATAAGAAAATATGTCAACAAACCGACAAGAAAATTCTAATCCTGGGAAAACCCTTGTCATAAATCTAAATTTATCTTACGGACTTACCGTATAAAAATAGCAAGGAAACTTAATACGTTTTAGTTCTGGTTTGTTTAGGTATTGTTTGTTATGAACTAATAAATCGAATAAAAAGACTACCAACGATAAGATGATCAATACGAGCATACGAAGAGTAATACGTGGAAATACCTATAATACTTGCTTAGTCCTACTTTTATCCATCACTTTAAACAACGTATTATATCACTTTACTATTACAGGATGGTTCAAATGAATCTCAAATATTGAACTACTTCCTAGAAATTAAGAAAAATGGGGTCATAATTATTTTTAGTAAATATAAAAAATATAATCTATTGAGTTCAACAAAAATCGATTTCTTAATACAATGTTGATATATATTCAAACATTTCGGGGAGGGAATTAGGACTTAGATTTTACATAGCATCTTAAGACACTTCCATGGGGACGTGAAACAGTCGTTTGTTCAACTGATGAGGGTTTTTATATGCCAAATTTTTTATTTAAAATAAAAATTCTAAAAAATAAATTGCTTCAATTCCCATGGAAAGGTTTCCAGCATAGTCAAGAAATTTATTTTATTTGAGCTTTTTTTGCTTTATTTTTCGTTACGAACTGACATAAAAAAAAAGAATTACAAAGCTAATATGAACAGCATTGCATATGTTAATAGCTACAATATATTTGAAATTCAATATTTGCTTTGTCCTACTTATTAATTTTATACAATATTAGCTGTACCAGCGACTTCGTTTGCGTTAGTTTCAGGATATTGTTCACAAAACTTTACGATATACAATGTTTCCTGAAGATTCGTCAGGAACATAAACGAATCATCTTACAAAATTTAAACAAAATCCGACCAAAGGTCTTCGCGTGATGCGGTAATAAACAGACAGTCCAAAAATTTAAAAATGGCGAATTTGGCCTCTGTATGGATAGTCATAACTATTAGTAATTAGTATAAGATTTTTTAACAAAAATTCAATGTACAGACACGGCTTAGTTACAATGTTATGATAATATATGAAAAATGTGAAATTTTGAAGTTGCTCTTACAGAAAATGGGAACACTTTGTTTAAATTAAAAAATTCTAAACGTGTTAACAAAAAATAAAAATTATTTCCAAATAATGTTTATGGGTTTTCGAATAGATCTATTTCTGGAAGTGAATAGGTACTAAGATTTTGTATTACATCTTGAAACACTATAGGATTATGTAGTTATCGTTTATTTAATCGACAAGGGCTTTTTTGATAGCCAATTTTCTTTAGTAATTACTTTTAAATGAAAATTCAAAATAAATCTCTGCAATTTCTATGAAAATGTAGTTTTAGAAATATTAATTTTATTTGCCAATTTTATATGTTTGAGCAGTAATATAAAATTTTATTTCTAAGCTTAAAACCTTGTTGTACCTAGATCAAAAATTTTGAGAAATGCTGAATTGTCATACATAAGGTCTTTAGCTCTTACTTCAATGGGTGAAATTGTCCTGTGTGCGATTTCAGGACATTATTAATTAAATCTTAAATATACTATTTATAATCTCAAATCTACGTTATGAGTCTCTCCTGAGGTTAATTTATAGATATTACTACACTTATTGATTAGATGAATTAATAATGTTTTAACAACCTAATTATTTTCAATAAGCTCATTTTGCTGTATAATCTACTATAAGCAACATTTTTTATAATCGACCCTTTTACAGCAAATCTTGTTATAAATTATCACAGTTTTTGACAGATTTTTGTATAATGGATTTTATATACAAGTCATTACGTTTCTCTGTTTTTGTGTTGGTATATAGCGCTTAAGCTCAGTTTCGGTTACCCTGTGGCACATTAACCTTAGTCTAATCTTTTCTACCGAGCGTACGTTTTATCTTCGGGTGTAATTAATTAGTTTATTTAATTTGTGTTAGCAAAGAATAAAACTAAGAGTTGAGTGGAAGAAAATTAATTAAGAGGAAAATTTGTCGGATGAGATGAGATATAATTGCACTTGTATAAATACATTAAAACTCAAAATAACAGCACAGAATTTTATGAAAATTTGTTTATATTTCCTAGCACTCAAAGTATTATGTAACAACATTAAAATTAAAAAAAAAATTTTTTTCTAAAAAAATTTAATGAAAAGTAGAGATTTCGATGAATAAAACATTACCAGGATTTAGATTTTTTTATATGTCTGAACAAATACATGAATTGTTTAATGTAATATAATATTTCATTCGAAGTTTTTCTCCTTCATTACATATCATAGATGATTTGTTTTAATATAATCGTGGCTTGAATAATTAAATACATTTTCCAGAATAGATAAACTTACACAGAAAAGTTTTGTTAAAAATTTAATTTTTATAAAAATCATCTATCATTCATTTAACTTAGGTGACACCTCTCTTCTGATACCTATTTCTGCTAGCATTTGCTAGGATGCATATTTTTCTACGAGTTTCATAAAAAAAAGGTTTTTACAGTTAAGTGAATATTTACAAAAATTAATTATATCATAAAATTAAATTACTCATAATAAATCCAAACTCTTAGCTAATAATTTTCATACAAAATATTTTGTTAGGTGTCAGTCTTAAATATTTTTATTGCATTTTTATTCAAACAAGTTAATTTTTAGGTATCCATTTTTAACATAAAATCAGCTTTTCTATTACTGTACTTAAGCCTACTTACAGGAATCTTTCAAATGTTAGTCATTAGTAGATATCAATCAAGATATTATAATATCGTTAAAATGCTTAAACTCCCAGAATTTATGAAGGAAATAATTTAACTTTAAAATTATTTTACTCTTTGATCTATTATATGTATCGTATGTTTTAAAATGTTTTCCTTGAGCATTTGATTTTCAACACTGAAATAATTTCACTCCGAAAATTGAAAATGTAATTAGGGAAAGTTGGCAAGAATTTTGGCATCTATCTTATCTAATTTAAAACTATGAAGACCTTACAGTTTATCTCAATGTATTAAACCATACGACTTGACGAGGTTTACGATCGCTCGAAGGCTACAGATGTTGATTTTTAATAAAGCAAACAAAATGCGCACACAAATCTCGGTATTATAATAATTAAAATCATCAATTTTCAATGTGTTGGTTTGTGTTCATTATAAAGACTTATTAAGTTGGCGAAAAAAATACAAATGCACAAAAAATAGCCAAGGAAATCGTGTCGACCTTGATTCAATGGTGGTATTTTAACAACCCTAACCTAACACAAGTAGACAATGAAGATGATATCATCTATAAAACTAGCGAAAAGTCTTTGTCAAAAGCAATCACGTTCAGTCAACCCATTTATGCAGTATCCGTTCATTGTGGTGTGGTTCACATGTTGTTAAATATTGGAACAAGGTGCGTTAGAGCAACATGGAGTTGGAAGATGCTGAAGAATGTCGGTATCTTAAAAATTATTTAATCTTGTCGTTTATCGCTCTGCATGAATCTACATTGATATTTTATTATTATGGGAATGATAGCGAATAAAGCACGTCGTCGTCTATTTAGAATTTCAGGTTAATGCACCGTTAGATTATGACGATAGTTATGGTAGGTGTAGTGCTGAGTAAGTGGATATATAGGTATAAGTTGTTCGGTGAACATCAGCAGAACAACAGTTATAATTTAACCATTGATGGATTCTAGAAATACATCTTTGTTGCTGTCGCTGTTGTGTGGTTAGTTGAAGCACTGAGTGAGAATCGGAGGGATATCCAATTGGTAGGCAGCGAAGAGATCGAGTTCTGGCTGTTGTTCGGTGAACCAGGTAGTTGGTGTAGGCAATTGTGTGAGGCAGCTCGAAGCCAGAAGACGAAGAGCGGAGCCCGTCAGCCGCCATGCAAAATCATTGTTATCTGATCAGTGTGGTCGGCCAAGGCCATCGAACTGTACAACTCCCGACACTAAAACATAAATTCGTGGTGTCAGTAACCCACTGTACCTATTTCATTTAATAATCCGTCAGCTTTCTCCTCGACTCTCGTCGAAATACATTCCACACGACCTATCATTACCTGGTTGAATCGCAGTGCTGCTTTTGCTCTTACGCGATCACTTTGCCTCCCTGCGCCATGGCTGGCCAACATCCAAATTAGTTTCAGCACTCGATATCTATCTCGATAATCAAGATCGACTGACAATCGTCACCAGGGCATAATTCATTCAACCTCATCCTCAATATGCAAACCAATAAAAATCAAATCCACGCGTCACCATTTAACTATGTATCTAGAAAGTCTAAATTCACGGAAGTATTTCTGAATTTCTTTTTCATTAAATCTAGATTAATTCGGTTTTGATTAGTTGTGTGCCGCACGAGCACAAAAACTTTTCTTCGGCTGGCAAAGAAAATATCTTTCATTTGTCCGAAAAAGGCATCGTCATCTTTTAGGTTGACGACTTCAATTAATGTAATTATCAATCAATGTACTTACTTTCGCTTAGAAGAATGTGATAGAATTGAAAGAATTTGTTTTAATGTAACCTTGAAGCAAATCAACTTGGAGACAAAATTTATGAAACATTTTATTAACAGTTAAAGTAGAATTGGAAAGATAAGGATTAAACAAAGTACCTATGTATCGTTAAGTTACATAAATTTTTACTTAAGTGTCATTGTAAAATTATGGTAAAAGGCTGAATGGTTGTAAGTTGTAACAAACAGCTAGATTTTTTATATTATAAGTTCAAACTGAAGACAGGATTTATATAAAATTATTAAGATACCTACCTTTGCATAGTGCGAGTAATAGTGTCATCTTAAGTAACTCAAAGGTCCATACTACCTAAAAACTATTTCACATTTCAATATCGTGATGTGTGAAAGATAGCGACCCGGAAAATCAAAACATAAACAACTACAGGCTGATCCATAAAATGATGGCGGTTAAGTTATAAAAATAGTTAATCATGACTGATGGTAGTAATGAAATCTATTCTTAAATAACGTTTTATTGTCTAAACCAGGGGTGGGCAAATACTATTAAGCGCGGGCCAAAAGAAAATTTTCAAAATGTCTCCCGGGCCGGAGGAGTTTTTTCCCTGCCCAAGAAATTTTTTTGACAAAAAAATAATAAAAAAGCATTTGGACAAAGAAATTTGACGGTTTATAATAGATAATAGTAAAATTAAATTGTCTTATCTAATAAAACTAGATATTTTTGAACATAGTTCAAAAAATGTTTGAAATGTTCGGTATTCAAAGCCCCGTAGAAAGCACTCAATTCGTTAGACTGAAAATTTTCTTTTAGTAAATTATTTGCCTGTAAGTCAATTAGTTCTAGTTGAATCTCAACAGGAGCTTCTTGCACATCGAAATTGAAAGGTTGACTAATTAATGATAAAAGTTTTTCAATAGCTTTGAAATCTTGGAATCTTCTTTGGAATTCAGAATGCAGGTCTTGTGTTACTGCACTATATTTAAGAAAATCAGTATTTTTCAATGATTCTCGTCGCGTTTTTAATGAGGGAAAATGATTTAGAAACGCTTAGCTATTCAGCCATTTCATACTAACAATAAGTGAAAATAATGTACTTTGTTGTAGTTTAGTTGTGAACAGAGAAACTTATTATTTTTTTGCATTAAAGAGAGCGCTTCGGCAAACTTAAAAGCACTAAAAAGTCTATTAACTTGGGAATTTGACTCGATTCTGTTGGCAATAGGTTTGGTTTCATAATCTATACTAATATATAAAATTGAAGAGTTTGTTTGTTTGTTTGTTTGTTTGTTTGTTTGTTTGTTTGATTGGTTGAACGGGCTAATCTCAGGAACTACTGGTTCGAATTGAAAAATTCTTTTAATGTTGGATAGCCTAATTATTGGGGAAGGCTTTAGGCTATATAACATCACGCTACGACCAATAGGAACAGAGTATCGATGGAAAATGTTGCAAAAAACAGGGAAATTTTTTCCTTTTGAGAGCGTTCGTGGCCTGCCCTGCGTAAACGATTAAAGTTACGCAAAAATCATGTAGAGCAAAATTGTTCCTCTTAAAAAGTTCTACAAAAAAGTCAGCGACGACATATGTCTATCTTTTACGGTTAGCCCGTTATAACCTTTTTAATGGTTGTTAAGGTTGTTTCAAAAATAATTCATTATTTGCGAAATTGTTTTTAGAAAGATATTATTAATTCTTACCCAAATACATATGGTTTTTAATAAAATTTGGTATGATGATAAATGACAATCTAAGTCATAAAAAAGAATACTTTTTATAACGGGAAAATGTCTAATTTATCCGGGAAATTGAAAAACGGTTTGGAGAAAAAAATTATGCATAAACTCTATTTTTAGTTGAAAATGGATTTTGGTGATATTTAAGTATGATAAATATGCGAATCATTATCTAGAACACGTTTTATTTCGGAAAAATTTCTCATTTCATCGGGAAAATAGAAAAACTGGTTTAAAGAAAAATCATGCTTAAACTAAACATTTTTATCTGAGTACAATATATTTATAGTAATAACTCATAAGGTCCTCAAGGCAAAATCATAATTTTTCTTTTCATACAGTCCAATTTTTATCCAGGAAAAATGTATGTTCCCGTAGGATAGCTATACGTTTTTGTTTTTCACAGAACGAAAGATTACCATAATTTCTTGCAATATGGTGTCAATATGGTATTAAGAGTCAGTGAATAAAATGGGCTACTTTTTATGTTAAAATATTGTACCCCTCCCGTAGGATAGGCTAAAAATAGTATCCTTCAGGAACTGAGTATTTCAAAGAAGTTTTCTAAAAGTTCATGAATAAGAGTTTTAACAAATTTTCCTCAGGAAAGCTTGATCTCTTTTTTATCCAGGAAAAATCTTCTACTCCCGTAGGATAGATATGTTTTTGTTTTTCACAGAGTAAAAGATAGACATGATTTTTTGCAATATGATAGTTGAGGGATCAGATAATAATATAGATTGTTTCGTATGCCAGAATAATGCACGGTGCTCAAAGATAGCATGATAATTGTCTCCTGCGGGAACCGTGTGTTAAAAAAAAGGTCGTGAAATAGATCTTTAAAGTTCGTGAAATAGCGTTTTAACACATTTTCTCTTTAGGATTAAAATAAAAATTACTATTTTCACTTGAAGATATGATTTTTTATTTAACATCCGAAAAATAATGAAAAATTTTCAAACGTTGAAATTTCTTTCATTGTTAATTTTCGAATACATATTTAGAATTTAGCGTGTTAAATTACATTTAAAAAATCAACAATTAAAATTTCAACTTTTCTTTTCAAAACTCCCCACTCTTTAAAATATGTTAGGCCTTCTAAGTGAGTGCTTGCGCTTTTCCTTCTCAATATTTGTGTCTATCTAACTTTTTTTTAGGAGTCAGTACTGAGCTGATTCATAGATCATTAGACATTCAGGCATTCAGCTCCTTGCAATATATTATATCAGATACAGAAGTACAAGTTTAAAATATATTATTTGTTACAACGGTTACAGGCGTTGCAATAATCAAATAGCATTTAAATTTTTTTTACGTTACTCTTTGTTTAAGTTTCATATATTCTTTTTTCTTCATTATATTTTAAGTTTACATACGTAAATTTTATCAATAAAACACCCCAGTAGTGTTATGCAGCGTTCCTTTATTATTCCCGTTTCCGTGACATTTTCTACTATAGTTCCACTCTTACTGATCATAGTGTGATGTACGGTGTACCTAAGATAGCTCATGTTATACTGTTAAAGTAGAAAAAAAATCTTCAAATTAATCAATAAATATTGCCCATTACAGACATACAATGTTTTTCTTGGTTTCGTCCGCGTGGTTTTAAATTAGCATTATAGGTACCAAATTTTATCTCTTCAATGGTTCTTAAGTGATTTGTGGATAAAACAAAGCAAGTTTTAACTCCTTTAGAACTGTGCCATAGGTTCCCCACTCTTAACCTTCTCCCACCCTTATGTGACGCAGACGGAGTTGCGTGGGTCAGCTAGTATTTTATATGATCACTACGCACACTAATACTACTGTTGATTTCAACAAAATCACATAAAAGATATTTAAAAAAATTGCTTGCGGTATTTTTCAACGGGCCGGATAAAGTAAGCAAAAGGGCCGGATCCGGCCCGCGGGCCGGCTTTTGCCCACCCCTGGTCTAAACCCTCTATCTGACATGAATGTTTTATTAAGAAGAGAACCAAGATTTAACTGGATTCACTAATTAATTACTCGTATTAGATATAGGTACATATGTTAAAAACAATAAAATATTTTCAAAGTTATAAAATTAATATCATATCTGGATATATTTTAAACAATTGAGCTTTTATTATAAAATATATTTAAAAAATCATTAAAATCAAAAAAATTAATTTTTAAAATAAAAAAATAGGAAGTAGCTCATACTCCTACTTTCACATAAAGCTTTATTTAGAGTAACAATGGTTCGTAAGAATAACGATAGAGGGTGCTTTGATTTTGTAACTCGACTAGGGCAGATCGATCTATATCGGGATCTAACGGTTTAGAGTTTTGACTACCAAATAACGCAACGATCACTATCAATTACAACTACAATTCTTTTATTTAGTATGATATACTCGTATAGTATTTCGAAAACACATGGGCTGATTAGTTTAAATATGTATTGCAGTAATTTTTTAATGTAAAACTTGTATTAGAGTTTAGACACTTATTAGAACAAATATTTTCAAAAATTTCTATTGGTTGATCGAAGCTTCTCTTATCTTTGATTAGCAGCGGCTAGGTATTGCAATCCAGCATTGTTTTCAATTCCGCGGTATTTTTGCTGCATTGACTTCAATCCAGTGGGATCTCAAGGGATCCCGCAATGGTTACAGTTGTTTTATGAATTTAAAACAAAACTCCCGCCATTGCTTTTAGTGAAATAATTATTTAAGTAGGTATATAAAATTTAAAATTTGCATTTTGGAAGATTTAATTTTACTTTTTTGCTTAAGTGTTGACCATTATTAAAATTTTCTTCTTCATTCCGGAAAAATATTTTCACTTGACATCCTGAAAATTTAAATTTTTACGTTTTTACAAGTGTAGAAGTAAATTTTGTAAAAATATTCGCTATTTATGCGTTTTTTTAATCAATATTTCTTTGACTTCCTGCAAATTCCGTATGATTATTTCTGTTAGGTTGGCAGTACTCCTGGGTGTACAATAAGTTCAAAAAATGCTCAAAATTTATGCTTCAAATAAGTATTTATACGATAATTTTTTTATGTAATTTTTATATTACTGATTGGAAAACTGCAGTGATTCTCAATTACTGTGCCGCGGAACTTTTAGGTACCGCGAAATTCATGAAGTGTGCCGCCAAATCTTGAAATTTTTGAAAAGTGTACCGCAACAAAAATAATGTTGAGGACCACTGGGTGGGTTAAAGCAAATTGAGCTTATTTTAAGTTAAGGTTGTTTGCTCGTACATATCTGTCAAACCATAGTTAATTTACTTTTAAAACCCATTTTTTTATTTTTTTTTATGCATACCCAAAATCAGCTCACATTTTATGACCCCCGCGATACACCGCCTCTTTTACTTTTTACAGTATTCATGGAAAAAAATTATTTTATTTCTAAGAATTTTAAAATTAAGGGAATTAAAGGCGGCAAATTTGAATGATTTGTCATCATTCGATACTTGCGGATTCGCAAGCTGTTGCGGGATTCCGCAGAATCCAAAATTATGCTGGATTGCAATTTCTAGCAGCGGCTCATGATTTCATTCACGTAACATTTGAAAAAAAAGTAAACAGAGACCCTGTATTAAAAAAAAACTTTCTTGGTTTATGAAGAGAGAAAAAACTCAGGAATTCTTGTTTTTATCTTCACAGTTTTGTCAGCATGTCTGTCAGTCGATCAGTTTCTTCTTTTATATATATGTATAAATCGTATGTTGCGTAAAATGATCCCACATCATATACGGATTATATAAAAAAAAATTATTTTTTTTATTGGCAAAGATTTAAGCCTAGTATAAAGAAAAAATTGTTTTGAATCTTCGAGTTCTATCATCTCTAACAATCTAGCGACATTCTATTAACATTCCTCATCATCTTCACTGCGTATGAAAAATATTGATTGGATGAATACATTATAAATTTTTATTAGGAAATGCGTTACACTGGAATTTACTATTAGGTATTAGTGACAATTTTTAATGGAACCAAGACTTTTTTTTTTGAACTAATTGCCTATAAGAATTATCCAAATAGATTACTCAAAAGAAGATTTAATCAAAACATGATTACCAACAAGCAAGTTAAAAATAAGTTATTCGAAATTATCTTGATTTCAATCAACATGAATCAATGGGAAAAAATTGCACTGTATTATAAATGAAAATTCTCGTTGTAAAAATCCAAACAAAATCAGCCATTTGTAATCCTTCTAATTAGAATTTTTACAATCAATCCATTCTATCGATTTAAGTTGCTTTTTTATCGTGTAATATAACGTATAATATTGACACAAGTCAGAAAGTTACTTGATTTTTTCAAGTGAAGAAATTTTAATCGGATGAGATGATTACCGGTTTTTCGATGGGAGGTTACTTGTCCTATTCTATTTGAATTTATTCAAGGTATTTTGGAATTTGAAAATGCCCAATAAATTTATATATCATACACGCACATGCTTACGTTTCGACAATATATCATTGGTTTGAAGTTTCAAAAGGTTTCTTTAGCCTTTATATAAAATATAAAAAAAAACAATTTTTACCTACTAACGGCTTTGATGGAGTGAACTTCAATGTGCAAATTTCAAAGTTAATTAATTCTACGTTGAATTACCTACACATACCTAGATATACCTATTTCAGATTGTGTTTAATAAATAAAAGTTTAACAATTCAAACAAATAGCTCGTTTATTAATGTGTCAAAAACTTTCTCTCGACCATGTTTATTTAAACGATCGATAAAAGGGAAATTTATAAAAGGGCGCATTTTCTACGTATTTTTATGTAATGGGTTTATTGTACGACATTGCCCGTTAGTTTTTTAATTTCTATATTTTTTATTCGTATTTCGTTGAAAAAAAAATCTCTAGGTAAAATTCTCTGTTTATTTTACAGTTAGAAAAATTTCAATTTCATTTCAGTAACAGATTTCAGTGAAAGTGTTTGCTCACAATCGTCGAGAGTAACAGAGATGCGAATTTAAACGACATAACCGTTTATTATAAAACTAGAGCGCGGAAATTTAGGTATAAAGAATTTATTGGCTTCGTTCATTCTATATTGCTCAAAATGCATCGTAATTAATATAAACACGTTAAAAATAGATCAAATGTATTATGAACTCAATATGATAAATAAATAAATAGTCAACATTTGATGCATATTATATTTAAATTAATAAACAATAAAGAAAATTTATGTTTGTACAAATGATAGCAAAAGACATTTTATTATTGGCTCGATTCAATTTATTAGCGATTTCAAGTTTCTCGGAAATATGTCTCATAATTCAATTTACTTACTCTCAACAGAGCATATGTTATTTTCATTTTTTTTTATCTTTAGCTGCACAGAAATTAATTTAGGTTCTAGGAAAATTCAACTATTTCCTTGTTCCCGGACAATTAAATTACAATCCTGCAAAAGCTTTTTCTCTGTTCAGTCACAAGCTCAGCTCAACACTAATTATTCCGAGAAAATTAAATGCTGCAGTTTGAAAATACAATTAGCAAACGACAAAAGGCAGAAAATGAAAACCAGATGTGTTCCAAGTGTAAGAGTAACGAACAGGATTTTTTCTGCATTAATTCGATTTACTCGACTCGTATGGCTAACAGACTTCAAATAAAGCTAGCTATATATTGATTTCAAGCTGGAAGATTTTGTTGAACTTTCAGAGCTGTGTTTTCTTGGGAAAATTATATATTGAAATAATGCATCGATTTCAATTTCTTTTACTTAATTATGTATTTAGTTTATTATTAACTATTTATGCACGAATTAATTCAGATGCTTAATTAATATTAATCAGTTATTCGTTCGAATATTTTCATATCCAAATATTAGGGAAAAGTATTTGTAATTAACGAATTTGACATTGTTTCATGCAAAAATATGAAAAATAATACCTTATTGATCAGTTATACGACTTGAGCCATGAAATATTTAATTGGCATACCGTTCATTGAGTCTTTTGTAAATTTCTTCTCCATATGGAATATTTTTCATTTTCAAAAAATAAATTACTTGGAAAAAATCCACCTGTTTTGTACCTAAAGTCGTTGATTGGCAAAATGTTAATATTTCTTAAAATTAGGTTGTTCTTTTTTCAATACCATTCTTACACCTAATGTTTACGAGTGTAATTGTCTCAATGTAGGAAGATCCGCCAAGAGGAAATTCCGGTCTCGTGGTATATTTGTAGTGTGCCCCAACTCCTTACTCTCTCGTTATAAAAATATGCGTGTCTTTTCTCAGCACCTCCAAATGGTTATTTGTTCGCTTTTGTGCTGTTTTTTCATTCAGTTTCGGCTTTTGAGCTTATTAAAAGTAGAAATAAGCCCAATTAGTGTCATAATGGCTAAATTACCACTCCATGTATAAGTGATTTCCTGAAAAAATTCACAAAAAACTATGCTGAGGGCGCTTTAAAGACACACTAGAATATTTACTATTTTGTTCAGTTCAAAGGTTTATTTTTCCACAATTTTTTATCAGACATTATTTGTTTTCCTTTCAAAGCTATACCAATGAATTTCTACCTAATATACTTTGGCATTTTCATTGAAGTTGTATTAATTAAATTCCTACGATACGATTATTTGTTTTCCCCAATCAAACCCTTAATAAGACGTCCTTATGAGACCTCACCTTTGTCACAGATGTGGTCATCTTTTTTCACTTATTACGAAACAACTTGATGAAGATAGTAATACTAAATTAATTTTCAACAATGCTTTTCATACTAAAAAAAGAGCCGTACAACATTGTAGTTTTAACCTAATTAGAAGCAATTCCTACTTTGCTTGGGATAAAAAATCTTCTTACGTATATGTTTTTCCTAAACCTCAGATATATAGAGCTCTCCTCATTCTCAAATAGGTACATATAAATTAGGTATATATTCTACAATCTACATGAACCACCTAATTTTTCGAGATAAAACATAAGGTTTGTTCCATACGACTAGTTACGGTGATGCTCAAACACTGACAGACTTACAAAGAGCAAGACACATTGGTCAAGAGACAAGACTGAGTGAAGAAATGTTTCGGCTTACAACCGCTCGACCGTATTAGGCTGAGAGTCGAGCTATGTACCGAGCGTACCGTGCGTATATGTTCGTGACAATCGCTTATACCGACACTGATTTAGCAATGTTTAAGCACTGGTTAACCGATTTGTAACCCAAGCGAACTTGTCACGTTATGTTCTTCACTCACTCTTGTCTCTTGGTCAATATTGTCTTGCTTTTTGTCTGTTTGTCAGTGTTTGAACATCACCAGATAGATGATTGGAATAAACCTTTAAACTTGGTGTACTTCAATCTACAATCTGATTGTTTACAAAAAATTACGTTGAATCGGTACACCATTTCCATATAAAAACTGAAAAAAATAATCCACCAATCAAACATTTTTCTAGTTATAGCTAATCCTGCAGGAACCCTTTCTCAAAAATTTCTCAGGATAAATAGTACCTTGTGTTCTGTTAAGATCTAAGCTACTTTCACACCAAATTCTATCCAAGTTCGTTTAATCGTTTTAAAATGGATACATCGATCTTGTGGGGTTTTGTATTTTTCCAAGATTAAATATATAGCCTTTGCTACTCAGTGACGGTTAAGTTTTAATTTGGTGGAATTTTTTTTAAATCCGTCCATTAACTTCAGAGATAACTTTGCAAACATATAAACAAACATTTCCTCTTTATATAATAGTATAAATATAAACAATGGAAGAGCAAAGGTTTAATCCAACAACTTATGAATAATTTCATTAAAATATAAAAATTTTACTTGTTTTTAAGAAACGTAGAAGAAGTTAGTCTTATTCTAAAAGAAACTTTGTTAACAAGAGAAAATTAAGTAATCCAGTAAGATCAAAAAGTTTAAAATGAGGCTATTTGTCGAGAACGTTTTGAAGTTAAAACAGAGCGGCAATTCGAGGGTAAACTACTTAAAACCTTATACATCTTCAATTTTCTTCGGAATATTTTTTTTTTATTTTCTGAATAGAACACCTAAATGGATAGAATGTACACTTTTATAACTAACGACCCTGTCTTATAGCCTCATTTTGTTCCATTGATTTCACGAGTTATGAAAACTGATAAGAAATTCAATTACTATGAGTACTACCTACATATAAAAAAAAGTTTTTAATATCAAACAAAAAATTAATTCAATTAAAAACGATTAAATAATTAATCAAAAGAAAAATATGAATATAAAAATTTTATTTACACAAAGTATAAAAGTTACTGTGCCAAAAAAAACAGAATGTTGTAAAGAGCTGAGTAAGAGTATTATTTAACTTGAACGAGATAATATTAAACATTTTTGTATGAAATATGATATCCAATTTGATTCATACAACACAAATGGACCGATAGGGATATTATTTATAAATATTTATCTCAATTCCATTGTGGCTAAATTTACTTGTCAGCAAAACCAGCTAACTAAAGATAGAGCAATATAAATTCCTTCTAACTTAATCAAATAAACACGAGCAAAGGTAAACAAGCAAAAGTTTCTTAATAAATCAGAGACATTTTCTCTTAAAACGTGTTATCACTAAAAAGTTTATCCATCGAATTCGAAACATTACACAAACTTTTTAAACGAGGCTAGCAATCAACTTCATCATAAACATTATACATAGTATACTCGTATAAAAACAACATCGTTCATAGATTTTCAACTGCTTGAGGCCTTAGAAAGAAAATTTACCTTCATGAATAACGCAAATATCGCATCGAAAGACGAAGGAAGGTGTAATGATGTTATTATAGCATTTAAATACAATTATCGTAACAAGAATAGGGAAAAAAGATTTTTTTTTATATATTTTTTAATCGGAATGCATCGTCAAGTACTTAAGTTTTACTCAAGTACTAATTATCATTCTTTGGAATGAATTTTTTAAATGATACAGTCAGTTATATTTTAATAGCACGTGTATTATTGTTGGCATTGTGCAATCACACACTTAACGAAGAATTACTTTATTTTCTCTGTTCACTATTTACTTTTTATCTATCAATATATTAATTATGTAATCAGAAATAAATTTAAACTTTTTCTCCTTTAATAGACACTTTAATTATAACATACAAAAATAATTTAAATATTCAATACATTAATAATATTGTAATTAATATTTAATCAAATTGAATACTTAAGTAGATTTATAGGTATATTTACCTACTTGTAGATAATTTTCTTTGACTCTTTTCCCATTTTACAGGCCTATGAAAATTTATATGCACGAAAAGTTGCCTGTTAAAAAATAACGTTTAGTTAATTGGTTTTTTTTATTTGATTGCTTGAGATGATTTATTTGGCACTAAGATTTAACGTAGTAATTAATTTACGCATTTTAAATATTGACAAAATGTTTCAAACATTTTCTCTTGTATTAAAATACACATTTTCCCAAGCATGTACTTCCTCAGACCTTACTCAATATTATATAATTTTTTTTTGAATAACGTTTTTAATGTACCTACTAAAAAGAACATCAATTCTTTTGCTTCAGGAAGTTTTCTAGTCTAGAGGAGTAGCCTATAGTTTATTTTTTAGATGCAAAAAAAATTATATTTTTAGCAGCCATTACTTTACCAAATATTTATTAATGTTTGAAAAATGCATAAAAAGAAAATCAAAGAAAAAAATTCAAAAAGTTACAGGCTGATGAAGTGGGGGGTCTCAAAAAAATGGCGCTCCCTGTTTATCACGATTGCAACCCTCCTAGTAATCCGAAAACAAAAATTCAAATCAATTCTTAATACAAACAAACTGCAATTGTCTAAACTATGGAAAAGTAAAAAAAAAAATGTTTTTCGCAAATAGCAACTGTCTTAAATAAAAAGAGATTTTTTGACTTCTCTTAAAATTTTCTTAAGGGCATATTCTAAAAGGTTTAAGCTTGCAAATATGAAAGAAAAGAAAAATCGATTTTTTCAAATTTCTAGACTAGAATTTATTAGAAAATTCATTAGAAAAATATATGGTGGGGATTTTCCTTCGATCATATTTTGCGAATAAAGTCAAATTTTTTTTCCTCTTTAGTACATAATTTAAATTCAAGCGGGATTAAAAAGTTGGTTTCACGTACTTTTTATTATTTATAACTTTTAACGATTCTATAATCAGAAATTTTATACAGTTATTGAATTCATTTACAGACTCAACGTACTTATAGTAAGTACTGTTTTATTCAGTGGCGTAGCGTAGGGGAGGCGGCAAGAATCAGTTAAAATTATTAATCTTGTTCGTAAAATCATATGACGGCATGTTGTAAAAAAAAAAAAGAAAAAACTGCTTTATAAGGCGCTTTTAACTTCATGGTAATAACATTTAAAAAAAATGGTTAGAAACCAGTTTAGAATCGTTCTTTTAGTTGTTAATTATTACCACTTTTGTCGTTATTTTGTGTTGAAAACGTTATCAATGACGTCATTATTTCTGTTTACGCTGATCACGCAGACTTTGTTAAGAAATAGGTCTGCGTAGACATTGTCTGCGTGAACAATTAATCGTTTCTCAGTCCATTTCACTTGCGTTTATGGTTGGAACGTTCAGAAGTTAGTGAAACGAAAAACTGTGGTAACAATCGTAATCGTTGTTAATGTGTTGTAGAACGTAGTCAATGTACGCTCAAAACTTCGCTAAGAACTTAATTAATTTTTTAAGCTTCCGAAACAAATAGAGAAAAAGCAATACTTTGGTAGCGAGAGTACAAATATCGACTAATCATACGAAGAAAAATTATTTTTTTTTCTTCATTAGACAAATTAGGTAGATAACCACTGAAAAAGACATAGCTCCAACATTTCCAAAGTCTTTTTTGTAATAAAACTAGCTGGTACTCGCCCGCTTCACTGGACACAATTAAATTAGACTAATTGATGAATAGTTTTAATTCAATCTTGATTCAAAAAACATGATCGTTGACCAAAAAGATTATCAATTCTTAAATTTTTTTTCTTAAACCGATTTCGTATAGTGATAATGTTTTTCGTTTAATGTAAAACAATCAAACAAATCAACAATAACATTCGAAATTTTAAAAAATCAAAAAAAAATAAACATTAATTTTACATTAGGATCTTAACAAAGGCGTATGATCAATTCGAAATACTAAATCAAATAAACGCTACCAAAAACCATTTTTTTTTAATTTCCCAACTTTTCTCTACTATAATATGCATGTTTTATACCTACAAACCTTCCTCTTAAATCACTCTATCTATTACTGAAAACTGAATTAAAATCCGTTGTGTAGTTTAAAAGATCTAAGGGAACAGATAGCGGGAGCGACTTTGTTTCATACTATGTAAAGACAAGTGGCCACGAATGAGTGGGAAATTTTATTATTTTTCCCGGGTGTCATCAATCAACGCTACGCCACTGGTCTTAATACTGATTATATTATTGGGTTCTTGTGGCGGAAAAAGTACGTAATTTATATCACCGAATTGTCCTGGAAATTAGAAATGTAATGGAACTCCGTAACAGAAATTATTAAATAACTGAAATATAAATCTACCGAAACTAGTAATCGGGTCTTTTATAAAATTTATGAATAATTTTGGATAGTAGTGGAGTCTTATGTGGAGTCGTTTTCTTTTTATTACTTAAATTTTCCTTTCACAATCTCTAAATATCTCATATTGGTAACTAAAGCTATCAGAAACTATCACTAATCGATAACTAAAGTTGATAATATTAATTGTTATCAGATACTTTTTATGGTTATAAATTAAAAATTTAGAGAATAATGGATTAATAAAAATGCTTGTGTAATACCAATTTACCAAGTTTCGCTTTATTTTAAAGCTTCTTTAGACTCCTTGATGAAAAGCTAGAATTTTTTTTATTATGTCCTTATAATTTTCATTAATAAGGACATATAAAATAGGTAATTAAAATACAGTCAAATTTTTTTTTTTAGTGAAATTAAATTAGATGCATAATATATAATTTTAAAATTGATAATAATGTAATCAACATTACTAATGTAGGTACAGATTTAATAATGTTATTTGTACTGATTCTAAAAAAAAGCTTGTGGTATTAAAATTTTCGTACGACCAAAAATATTTTAGTACCTACATGCTTAAACACGTGTGCGAGTATTTAGTCAGGGTGCCACGTCTTTACGTACTTTAAACATTAGCATAGAGATAATAGTACCATTAACTTCAGCATTAGAAAAAAAGCGTCATATAAAGGTGACTATTACATGTTTTTGATTGTATGGTAATTAATTGTATAATCAAATTATTTTATGAAGGAATTAATAAAATTTAATCAAGCATATTACACCTCTTAATTATAAATTAAAATTTTATCCAAATCCCAAATCACGTGATTATTAATATGTCAAATTAAATACTAGAAAAAATAATTTACATTATTTTCAATACCAAACAATGAAAAGATAATTTTTCACGATAGCGGAAGTCGTAAGAAAAATGTTAAATTGATTCATTTAAATTTTCCGATACAAATGCAAATGTAAAACTAATTTCAGTATGGAAATTCTTTTTTTCAATAATTACACTGAATTCATTATCAACGTATTTTCAATTAATTTTTCTCGTTTAATAACTTATGAAATTGCTAAATAAATATTTTTATATCCGATGGGTAACTTAACTTGTTTATACATTAGAAATATTAAAATGGTCTTTGCATTTCATTATAAAACGAAAAGAGCTCGGTTGAGAAGAAGTTGACTGACTGCATGTTTTACAACGCTATGTGTACTCGTAAAGGAAAATATTATCTTCTAGCGTTAGGGAAATAATGATCTAGTTCAGCAAAAACGAGTAAAACTGCCAAAAGAAAAGCACACAACTCAACGAATAAATCGAGCACAATGACTTACAAAATATTCATAATTCAAATTTCTTTGGCAAGCACATAAAACTTGCTTTATACACTGAAACTCTTCAACCTATTTTCAAATTGCATCAATAATTGATGGATTACTTATTTGAAACGTTTTCGATCGAATATTGCTGTACCTTTATGAATATAAACTATTCGGAAATAAATTAGATTCTTGTTTTATATGTAGTTTCGAGTAACTGAAATATAAAGGTAATCCACCTTAGAACATAAATCAAGTCAACTTTCAACTTAATATTAGAGTTCATTGACATTAAAATATCATAATTATTTTGTTAATTACTAATTCATTTTTTTTTCATTAAAATAGTTTTGTAATAAAATTTCCTCGACGACTTTTTCTGTTAAAACGTGAATAAAAATAGTGAATCTAATTTATTAATAATTAATTTAACGTTTTATTTCCTCGATCTAATATCTTTAATAGCTTTTACTAAGGAAAAAATTGGAAATGTAATGTCTTGGAAAATTTCTAATTGACTTAATAGAAAATTCCACAAAAATCAATATTACGAGTACTATCCGATGCTCTCTATAGATATATTTTTTTGTAAAACTATCAACCTTTGCTTTGATACGATGCGTTTTAAACTGTTGAAAAGGGCAATGAAATGATCAACTAGCCAAAAATGGCACCTCAGCGGACCTTATAGGACCTGAACCTTTTTGTGGAATCACACGCTTTTCTAGCTTGAGAGACCAAAACCAAGACCTCGCACTGGAGGAATACTCCGGGGCAAAACTCAATGAATGAACTCAATCAACTCATGACATATTGTCACTTGGAAAAGAATAGAAAGGCTCCTAACAAGCCCCTATATAAGCACCTGTCCCCTAAGGCCTAAATTACCATCTTCACAAGATCGGTAAAGCCAACACCAACATATGTCGTCTAAACTGGAAAGCGGTAGAAACGGCGGAGCACATTTTATGCTCATGTGAGGTAGCTTTCAAAAGAAAACTGCAGCATCTCGGAAAGACAGACATGACACCTGGCGAGATAGCAATGGCAGCCCCTAGGCAGGTGCTGGCTTTCTTTAAAAGCCTGATGCTCCCCTAGTTAATACAGAGAGCCACATCACAATAGACGTTATCAAGTCACGGTGATAAAAGGAAATAATATCCTCAGACCCATAAAACCGAAAAAAACTGTAGAAAACTTTTCGTATTATGTTTTTTTCCTGAATAACGTAAGGGGACATCCATAATTTACGTCACACGTTAAGGAGGAGGGAGGGGGTCGACAAAGTGTGACCTGGTGTGACAAGGAGGTGGGAGGGGCCATAAATTTCGTGACGTCACATTTCAAAATCTTTTTTAATCTAAGTGTTGAGTAAAACACGAACTTTGAACTATTAATGAAAAGCTCTTGCAAAACATTTGCAACACTATCTGTAGAAACATAAGGTTCAAATTGTTTTGTCGGCCATTCACTCTACTACACTAAGCAAAAAAATTTTTGATAGCCCATTGCTAATCAAATATTTAATATTTAGATTTTTATATTTAATTGTCCGCAGAGAATTTTTTTCTCGGTGTAGTGTTACGCGCTGAGACTATTTCCCTTTGATAAATGCCGCTAAACGCACCGTGCCTAGCGGTGATATTGTTTTTATTTCATTATACAATTGACTTTCAAGATGATTAAGTTTGATGTTAATTTTATTAAAAATTCATTTAAATTGTAATAAAACAAATTTTGGAACTGCTGTTTTAATTCAATAATTATTTGTGATGTAAAATTGTAAAATATGTGACGTCACACTAAGGAGGGGTGGGTCTCACAAATGTGACCAGCTGTGACAAAGACGGGGGAGGGGGTCAAAAATCATGAAATTCGTGTGACGTAATTTATGGATGGCCCCTAAGATATTTTTATACTGTAACAAATAATTCAACTTGTTTTAATACTTGCTGCTAGTTTTGCACATACTGAGTACTTTCAACATCCGCGCCGCTACAAGTACAGTAAATTTGAGAGCGGAAATTTGAATTATTTCCTTAAATACATACCACCTTCTCATCCTTAATGACAATAGAGAAAGGGATTTTCCTGTATTGCGCTTCTCTATAAGAGTTCGTTTAATCGATGGAAATTTTTTACAAATTGTTTATTAAATCAAACTGCTTCATTTATTTGAATTCGTTGATAAGTAATTTATCACAACTCAGTTTACTTTAATCACGTTTCAAATCACTATTACTTGAATGACTTGTATTCACATAATGAATCCATTAGAATGAATTGAAGCGGCATCCTTAGTTGTTTTATATAGGCAACTCTAAGGGTTCTCAAACAGTCCAGAAGCTTCGATTGCCGAACCTTTTAAATAATTGAGATTCAAATGTTCATTGTCAGAATTTCCATAGAACAATCTCGAATGTTTCGATCTCTTCCATTGCTGTTCGCTGTCTCTGTCTTTGTTTGTTACAAGAGCATAGCATAGATAGCGTCACAAATAAGTTAGTATTGATAACACCATTCACAGGCTATCTAAAATTTACAAAGTATTTACATCAACATAGTAAAAAATGTTTTTGCAGCATTTTTATATTAGAATCGGCTTTCAAAAAATTAAAGCAATTTATTCTAATTCATTCATACAAGTTTTATAATATACTTATTGATCAATTGATTTTCACTTTATTTATTTTTGATTTTCCCCAATTACATAGTTTCATCAATAAGTTAATTAAACCCTCGGGAATACTATGAAGTTAATAACACTCTAAACTTAACGAAGAAAACATTTCATTAGCGTTCTTCATGTTAAACTTTTATTTCCTGTCGTTTCAAATAAGTAATTCTTGAAATAAATTTATTGGGCTTTTAAATAGCTATTTCTAAGTTTATTCCCTTGTTTTAATAGCATATATTTATTCATAAGTAGAATAATATTTCGATTTGCAGATCACTGTAATTATATGAAGTTTGCTTTATCAGTTGATTACTTAAATAGACAATCTGATCTTTCGTGCGTTCATAATACATCTATGTGCATTGTGTATGGGTAATAAAAATGAAAAAGCGAACTACAGTGAGCAAGCATGCGATTTTGTTGCTAATGCATTATTAATTTGATTTAAATTCATATGCCGTAATAAAAGTACACTCTATATAAATATGCATATGGTAAGAAGTGAATATTTTAAATTGGCTTATTACAAATTATGCATACATAGGATGAACGGAAGACGCGACAGTGCGAATACGTTAGCAAATGCGAGATAAAAAGTTTAGATAAGTGTGAATAATAAATTTTAATAATAATAATAAAATGTATTTAAAGTCCAGTTTGTATTTATTTTTGCATACTGAAAGGAAAACGAAAACGAAAACGAAAAGGTCCAAAATTGTATTCTATATAACTTGAAAATAATGTTATGTGCTAGCTAAAAATAAACATAATATGGTGTCCAGTGGACAGAGAATGTCAGGAATTTTTTTCTTATAGTCAAGGAATTCTCTAAGTACGTCAAGAAGTTTGTTAAAAAACTGAAAAGATTGTGATTGCTTTGGAATGCTTGATTTCAATGGTTAATTAAGTTTATTTTTATTTCATTTGGAAAGAGTACCTACCACAGAAAATCCCAATCAGCCATTTAAGGACATTCAACTACTTGGTTGTTTGCGTGCGTCTATTGTTCTCGTAGTAGAGTCATATTTTTCATTTTAGTCACCTTATTAATGGTTTAATCACCTTTTAATTAATTGTCCCTAGTTAATCTAGTTACCGTTGTTTGCCACTTCACTTCCCACATTCCTGTTTTCCTCAAAAACTACTAGTTTCTGTATTCCCAGAACCGCTTCCAGTGTTAATCGCTCTTAGCCGTAAATATCTTTTTATAAAAATATGAAAATATTTGGTAGATGAAACCCGGCAATGTTCCACTATTATTTGAGCGTTATGAGAATTTCGTATTTCCACGTTCCTCCTTTTTTTAAATATTGTAACGTTTTTACTGGATTACTTGGATTTGTGTTTGATTGATGACAAATTTATTTATAACAAATGTTTATTTATTTACTCTATTGGCACTTTAACAATGATTAAGTTCACTGTTACAATAGTCACAGTCACTAATTGTCACTCACTGTTTATATTTCACTATATGTATAGTACTGTTCACAATGTCTTTTACACTCACGATTCACTGTTTATTTAACACTCACGTTGATGATTTATTTATGACTGAACTTGACCGAGCTTGTTTTTCTTATACAAGAACTCGGCCATCTTCCACAACTTATTTAATTGCCAGAACTTTCTATTCTTATGTCTTACAACCTGTCCTTTTTACCACCCATAAAGAATTACATACAGAATGTGCTAGAAGCTCTGCTCTCTTTTTACTCTTACTCACCGAATAATCCTTTTGGTCAAACCCTCGCGGCAGGTGGTCTCATAGACTAAGCTCTTTGAGAAAGAAGGTTCTAGAAGCTTTTTCTTGTCCAGTCGAATACGCCTTTACAGTCTCGGCCCACACAGTTGTGACCCCAACCTCAAACTCACAAAATGGCAACACTCACCCATCTTTAAAATCTTTTACTTTTTCCTTAGACTGTAACAATATGTTCGTGTGAAAATTTCTAGTACCTTTTTCTCTGTCGGAAGATTTTCACTTTTTCGGTACTATTTGCTCTTAAGGAAATTTTTCAAACTTTTTGTGTTTTTGATCTTTGTGTCTTTGTTTTATTACTTTTTGAGACAGCACCAGCATGTCGTTATACAGTGATCTTATTGATGTTTTATTTGTTATCCTAAGATTTTTGACCGCCAGATCTACTTCTTCATTTCTATCAACTCTACAATGGCATAAGTTTTTTATGCCTACTAGAGCATTTAGTGGGTCAGAGCAAATTAGGTAATATATTTTGCTGCTCTTCCTGTAAAACTAATAAGTACCTAGTACTAAAATTTGAGTAGGTAGTATTTAAATTATATTATACTCGGAGATTCCCGGTTTTTAAGGACTACCACCAGGACTGACACTGATGGAATCTTACCGTCTTACATTTTTCTTAAATGTTCCCAGAGCCAGATTAACAAACTTAGCAGAAGAAAGTAATTTTGCTTTACTTTAAGGGTATTTCGAGCTCTTGAAGATTGATTCACAAACATTTTTTCTATGAAAGAAAAGATTGATACAGCGTTCAACACAGACTAAACGTGTGACCACATGATGTGTCACAAAATACAATCAAATTTTGATTTTAAAATCGTTATGAATTATAAAAATCCAAGTTTTCATAGTAAGCAACTTAATGTGTTTGTTAGCTTTGCAGATTGCTAAAGACGTAAATATATACATTTTACTACGTTATACTACGTAATTTAATTTTTTTAAAAGCGATATTGAGCTTTAAAAGATATAAAACTTCCCATTTTACTGCTGATTTTTAAAAGTTTTCCTGACAAGGACTTCCGTCTTAACGGGGATAATTTCACATTCCCTGACCTGTTAGTAGGGCTCTTCCATATACAGGTGTCTCAGTTTAGTTGTTCAAATTATGGCAACCCTCTGATTATTATTATACTTATAACATTCATAGATAAAGCTGATTCTTCTGTGTCTTATGACTTCATCATATGTAGTTATTTTTTTAATCTCTACATTTACATTCGATAAGTGTTGAATTTAAATATCACCAGTTGCATTCAGGTGGCATTTTTATGTCGGTCTTTAACTAACTTTTAACTTGAAATATCACAGTCAGTCATTGTCAACTCGAGTATTGTGCAATTGCGTATCGTATCATATTGTTTGATTAAGTCGACGGACATTGGCATTGTGTTGCTCGTAATACATCTTAATAATAATGATAATAATAGAGAGAGTTCCCCAGCAGTGGCCAGCAGCAGTCATCTGAAAGTGTTGTCTAGGTGTTTTTACAGTGTCTTGCAGTGCATGTTAATGTCACACCCAACACAATAGAAGAAAAACTTTTCAAGATATTTGTACGGTTGAATGGTTTGTCGCTTGAAGGAAAGACATGTACATTGTACCTACATACATAGAGTTCTCTTACATTGGGTTCAATGCACACTAAACGTGTGCTTATTGCCCTTGTCTCATGATATGGCGCTTTTTTATTTATGGATCTCCACATCTAATAACTCTTTTTTATTTGTCTCTAACTTTAACTCATGTCGATCAATTACCTCATGTCTGTTTATAAGAAAATTATACTGTTATAATCAAAATTTATTTCAACTACTTACAACAGAGGATAATAGATAATATGATTTTTCAATTTGCCAATTTATTAATTGGTTTCTGATTTAACGAACTATTTTCTTTTCACAAATATTATGTAACGTCTTATGATTTGTATCTTTTATTATCGATTTGAAGAGAGAAATAACCTGTAAAAAAATTTAAAATCCATTATTAATCTATCAATCGCAGTATATAATTAATGCAAAGCTTTTAAATGACTTATTTATAAAAATTATTATTGAAAATTGGAGTTGCAAAAATCCAAGATTAAAAAAATTTACATGACTACATATAAAAGATATGAAATTCTGTCTGAGCCACTAAAAATTTTAGTCATGAAAATTCACCCTTACTAATTTAAATATTTTATCTTACTGTACTTGTAAGGATCAATACGACTTAGGAAGGTCATGAATCAAAAAATTTTTACTTTAAACAGTATGAAAAAATAGCGAAATTATTTAGAATAATTTAATCATAGCATTGAACATTTGTCTTAGTTATAAAAAAACTCAACAAAAAGATTTATAGCAAAAATGGATCAACGTCTATATGGACTTTTTCTATCATTATTAATTAGGTAAATAAAAATAAATTATTTCATTGAAAATTCTAGCTCCATTAATAACCATGCGTGGTGATAATAATTGTAATAATTTCTTAGGGTAAAAAAAGAAATTTCGTCAGTATTTTATATTATAGTGATTCTCTGTGACGTTTAAATTATCTCTCTCTTTTCATCTTCCATCAGTTTTCCACACGTAGGTACCAATTTGTCGGGAGGTGTTTAAAATTTTTATTTTTAAGGAGATATAGACCCAACAATTGGAAGAAAAAAATTGCTTGGACACCATACACATGATAGAAGTGAAACTTCTTAAGAAATAAAGAACATGATAGATTTAAAATAAGAGCCAGTAGGAGAAAAAGAAAGAAAAGTACAAAATTAGCACAACTATTATTCTGTTTATTCATTATTTACACTGTCATCTTATTCCAAGCCTCTTTTTTTGTAAACATCGTATCTTTCTTCTCTCTCGTGTAATGAAATGACGTAATGAAATTTGAAATTTTACTTTCAGTTCTCATCCATTTATCAATTATCGAATCTAAGAAATTACACTTTAAAAAACTGCTACTGCTTTTCTTATCCAATATAATGAAAGTTTTAATCATTCCTCTCACACTAATCCTCAAACAAAGGGATCTTCAACCTGCGTTTTTTGGAACTCAAAGGTTCTCTGGAACTTTGGCAGACGTTCCGTAAGTGATCAAGTATTGCTATTAGTTTTAAGAAAACCAACTTATAGAGTTTATAATAGTATGAAATGTTGAAGACGCCTTTTTTTGCATGGCTTGTTTAACAATGTCATTTTAACTCTCATTAATAATTGACTCATTATTTTTATCACAGAGATAACTCTTTCCTGTATCCTTCATGCTTCTTGCGATTCCCCGACGTCCTTGCAAATTTTATTGTGCTACAGAAATACGTCATACAAGGTTCCAAAGATATCATGTATAATAGATACTTATTGGCAATTAATTATTCGTCTTAAATATCGCTTCACGCTCCAAAGATATTTATAATAAATTGACAAATTAATAGTGGAACTAAATGATATAATAGTAAAGTAAAAATAAAAATTCTGTTTCTGTACGAGATACTTAAATCCTTGAGAATTGTATTGTGTGTGCTTCTTGCGGAACACTGCAGAAATAGGTCCACAAACATTGAGTTGCGGATCAGCAAATATAGTTTTAACCGCAATATGAACTTGTTATTTCTACTTTAGTTTTTTCTGAATTTTGCAATAATTTTAAATATTTATATTGCTTAAAGTAAATTTCCTTATTTTGTATGGGAAAATTTTTAAAAATTGGTCTAGATCTATCCAATATTTCAAGTATTTACTGTTTTTGTGTATGTGTTACAGTTAAAACGTAAATTGCAGTAAATGTATACACTAACTAGTTGATGCATGCTTTCAATTGTTGTTTTAGTGAAAGTATACATTATTTCAAATGATGCATACGGTATTTAGTCAATGCATTCATTAACTAGTGAGTGTATAAACCCACTGATTCACCTTAGTGGTAGTATTAGTTGAATGATTCTATCTACACTGGCAATTTTTTTTTGGTTTCATTCTATACCCTAGTTTAAAACTAGTTTATATTTTATCAAATTGTGGAAAATTTAAGAATATTCTGACAAATTTTTTTTCCTTAAAACGATTACGTAACTTTCAGTTTGTTATAAAACTATCAAATCTTATCTTCAAAAATAACGAAAAGCAAATAACAAACGTTTTGTAATTAGTGTTTGTTTAAATGAGATAGCGAAAAATTTTATCACAAATCCGAGCGTATGGCAAAAATTCATTAGCAAGTTATTTCTCATATATTGTTAGTATGTACTTTGTAACTTTTTGTTTTTCTTTGCCTAATCAACCAGTGGTATAATATCTAACAATAGTCAGATAATTTTTTACAATATTTTTTATGGGACTAATCCATTTTTATCAGTCAATGTACCTACTGCCAATGCTGTTTGGTAGCTCGATTTTTTGGAATTGTAAAAATTGATTGAAGCCCACTTAGTGAGGTGACCGAACTTGACCCCCTTACATTTCTTTTTCAAACTTAAAAAAAAATTTTTCAAGATAATTCATAATTTATTTATAAAAAAAAATCCCCGTTAGCCGCTCAACTCTTAAATGATACTTTTCCTCTTCAAATCGATGAACTTCTATTAATCCTTGTTTGCACGATCGTAATTGTGGTTATTAAATTCTATTTTTTATTATTATTTGTGATTTATTTTATGAAACTGATTAATGTACGATCATTCCATATTATGCTTTACAATAAGAAATTAATATATGAAGGACGCAGAGAAAAAAAAATTGCTCGACTCCATTTTTACCGATTTTGGTGTCAATTTGTAGTGCTTAAAATTCTGAATCGAATGACGTTAATATAATTGATGTTTTCTATTTCTATAGTTTTAAAAAAAGTAGGGGAAAATCATCGAATTTCACTCGATTTGAATATTATAAAATGATCCTTTTTACTCTCCTGGTCTAATGCGCTTAGGCACGTTATATAGAAGTAAATTGAGTTACGGTATTTAATATATTATAAGAAATCGTGAATATTATATTTTGATCATCTTAGGACATTTAAAAATAGCAGTAAAATGTTTATTTCTTAAGCCTTTATTGTGCATCTTACATACTCCAAACTATCATTATATACATGATTTGTGAGATCTAACGTTTTAAAAGGGAGTTTTAGTGTATTTTTATATAAACAATGTTTAAGTATTTGAACAATATTTTATTTAAACAATATTGACACGCATATTAACAGTATTTATACGTTTCAATTATTGCTACATTGAACTAGGTACATAAGGTACGACTTTTAATGCAATGATAGGCGCATATATTATTGTAATGCATATGGAATGTTTTACGTTAATCAATTAAAAATAAAGAATAAATCATAAATAAATAAAAATTAGAATCGGACAAACAATGATTAATTAACAGATATTCATTAATTTGAATGGAAAGGGTATCAATTAAAATTGAGGGAGAGAGAGATAACTTAAGTTATACGATTTAATTTTTGTGAATAAAATAAGATCAAACCAACGAAATTTTTTTACGAATAATCAAAAATTGCAAAAAAAAATTTCAAAAAGTTGGGAAACAATTTTGTGCAGGGACAATTTCAGTTTTTTTTAGACTTCCGCTCCATCCGTAATGTGTTAAGACAGTCGTTATATGACCTTAGTTGTTAAAACAACCCCAATTCCAAATTTCTTTGATTTTTTTTCATGTCCGGGTTACTTTACTGTTCATTTCTTCCAATAATTAGCAAAATCTCAAATCTGTATTGAGTTTCGAAGGGTTCTTTTATTCGATGAAAATTTTACAAAACATTTAATAAATCAAATTGCTGTATTTAATTCAATCCGTTGATAACCAATCACAAAAATCACTTTACTTTAATCACTTTCCAAATCGCTCGTATCACTAATCACTTGATTTCATTGACTTAATTCCTTAGAATCCCAAGATTAATGCTGCGTCGTCCTAATATAGACAAACCAAATGTTCTTGAACGTTCCAGAAACTTCGATTGCCGAACCTTCTAAAAACTTCCAAATTCGTGAACTGTCAAAAATGGGAGATTCATTGAAAGGATTTTCATAGAACAATCTCGAATGTTCCAGTATTTTCCATTGCTGTTTATTGTTTCTGTCTTTGTTCGTTACAATATGATGTATAACAGATAAATGCCGTTTAAAATATTTTCAAAATTGCCCCCCTTTTTCAAATTGTTATATATTGTTATACCTGAAATATAAAAACTAATGCTGATTAATTCCAAACCTACGAAAAAATTCTATATTTTGATATTTTTATGTCTAATATCTGACATTTTTAAAACCGATTTTCAATTTCTTCAATTTTTTAACATAATTTATATAAAAGTGCTTAACTACTGAGGCAAATATGTGATGACGATATACTTTTAATATCTAGTACAGTAATACAATTTTGGTTTTCGTATTATAGTTATCTATACACCTTCGTTATAAGGTTCGTTCCATTTAACATTTTTGGTACGCTAACGCGACGATAAAAGAACAGTATGTTCTTACTTTGTGACGCATGTCTGTCATTAGATTAGTTTTGGGCGTTGTTTAACGATACCTACTCAAGACCAAGTACTGGTGTAACCTACTTGTTCAGATTCGTACAAAATAAAACCACAAGTTCATCTGGTACACAAACTCACTCGTTCAGAAACAGTCACAGATTATTTGGAACGCAGTTTTGACGTTTATCTACAAAATGTACGCTTTGTCTATTAAATCAAAAATATTCGATTTTTTAGAAATTGTGGTTTAAATAAGAAAACTTGCGAAGGAAAAAAGAAAATACCTTAAGATTTTAATGGTTTTGAGGGTATCAGTGGAGTTCAGTGGATTTCATTTAAGGGTTGGGATTGTTTCTAATGATCAATGAAACTTAAAATAAAAAAAAATTATAATAAATTGATTGAGCAAGGAGGAATAAGACAGGCAAGCCATCGTGTTTAAGTGTATGGAGAAAATCATATGGAAGTATTATAATAAGCAATATGAATAATAAAAAATAGTAAAAGTAATAATATTAAATTAATACGTAAATAACAATGTTCGTGTCATCGACCTCAATGTTAACATGTTGAAGCCCCACACGCACATTTGTAAAATAGAAATACGAATCGCGCGCGCGGTTACCGGCACCAGTATCTTCCATTCCAACACCACCTCCACCTCCCACCCATTAAAATATTCCTTCTTTTTTTCAAATTCCTAAAATAG
Source organism: Sisyra nigra (assembly GCA_958496155.1). Classification (NCBI taxonomy): domain Eukaryota; kingdom Metazoa; phylum Arthropoda; class Insecta; order Neuroptera; family Sisyridae; genus Sisyra; species Sisyra nigra. The sequence continues at coordinate 35,403,492 of OY292316.1, read as the reverse complement.
CCGTCCCCAAACCTCTAACAATTATATTCATATGCTTACTCACAACAAGTACTTAACAATCATTTTTCCATCAATATGTTACACGCATTTGCATATTATCTTTACCATATAATATGTAAAACGTACTTTACATCCTTGCAATGTATAGATACAAAGTTGATAACCATCACAATAATCAATTAAGTTTCCTTTTTTAATATCATTATATTTATAGACTACCTATAGGTATCGCTTGATTAACAAAACAATTAATTTATGTTAAATTTTGAAATCGAACTGCGCTAATTAATTACTATCCCGTGACGTAAATATAAAACGTACTTCCGAAACATGTCGTTTTATTCAAATGAGTTATTTAAAATTTATTAAATACATTGCAATATGTTATTACATGAAAATTATTTTAAATTGCTCAAAATATCGAGCTCGTGACGGTTTGTACAATTAAGCAGATGTAGGTTTTTCGGATTTTGAACTTTCAGTATATTATTAACTTTATCTATAGGTAAAATAAGGGTGATTATGATTATTTCACGGAAAATTATTCGTTGTACGAGTAATAAACTATTTTAAATGTATAAAATTTAATTCGTACAATAACGAATCGTTTTTTTAATGTATTTCTTTGGTTTTTTGTTATTCGTCTCTGGGTGAAGTAAGCAAAATCTTTTGCCAAAATATGATCAGGTTTATTACTAATAGGCGGATTTGTGTTTTAGTTTGTAAAACAATCCAAAGATCGTTTCGATCTGTGATAATTTTTACTGTTTTTAAACAACTTTACTAATAATTAATTGAAACGGTCGATCAATTTTATTTTATACTCTCGCTAAATTTCACAATTTTCTCCCTAAAGAAAATCACATCTAGAGTGCCTCAGGGAAGCGTTCTGGGACCCCTACTATACCTGATATATAGACACTTCCAACATTCTAACAGGAACATTTTTCACAGTACATTCAGCATCATATGGATCTGCTGAGTGATTGGTTACAAAAATGGAAAATCACAATAAATGATTTTAAATCAGCCCAAATGACCTTCACTCTCAGAAAAGAAATATGCCCTTCTCTCCATTACTCTCGGCTCTGCCATAATCCCCTCATCTGTTACTGTCAAATATCTCGGTATCTACTTACACAGAAGGCTAACGTGGAAATATCACATATCCCAAAAAAGGAAGTATATACCTACTAGAATCAAACGGCTTCACTGGCTGTGAAATCTATAAGACTAAAATTCTAATCTATAAGACAATAATAGTTCCAATCTGGACGTACGGTATTGAGCTGTGGGGCTCTGCCAGTAAATCTAAGATTAATCGAAGCCACTCAGAAAAAAAATACTGAGACATCTGGTTGATGCACCATGGTATGTCACCAACGAGATTCTTCGAGCTAACTTATCTATCCCATCAGTAGTATGCCATCTGCTCGCACCACCAGCCATTTCAAAAAATTGCGGAAACATGTGGAACTAGTGGAAACCCACTAGTGGTACCACTTTTAAACCATCAAGACTAAAGACGGCTGAAGAGGAAAGTGCCAAGTGGCTGACATAAGGGGACTCCTCCAATGGGAGTAATTTCCATCATGTCCAAATTCCAGCCATCAAATTGAATAAAAGGACCCATATCCTGATGGCCAATTAAGAGAGATAAGATAAAATAAAATAAAATAAAAATGGAAATCACATGCAGATTCTTGTGAATCCCAAAAGAGTAATAAATGCCAATACGTTTGTAAATACTTAAAGGATTTAAAAAGTTCTGTTTTTCTTAGAATTGTTGGTTTTACGTCATAGATGTCTACGTTGAAATTATCTAATTTCTAAACAAAGAAAATTTCTGCAATTCACAACTCTAGAAATATTTACGGTTCAACGGGAATCGAACCGAGTACCCTTGATGCATGGAGCGGAGATCTAATAAACCCAACTGCTATGCCATTAAGCGGGCTGTATGATTTTGAATTGAGAAACCGCAACTTCTTTTTTGAAGCTTCGTCAAAACGATACAAGAAGTAGCTCAGTAGATATTATTTTAATCTATTTTGGGGGTGCCCAAACAAAAAAAAAATCATTAGTACCTACTATTACCCTTACTAGTACCTATCATTGGTTGCTAATTTAAATGGCATCTGATGAAGATTAAAAACCAGGATTGCCCAAAAACGGTGATCATTTTCTTTAAAATGGTACTTCAGTATTGATAGTGGTTACATTAATAAGTGTAAAAGTATCCCGAGTTCTAAAGAACCTATATATCCAGAAATAAGCCATAGAAATAGTACATATATAGTATTGTAACATTAAAAATGATTTAACCGTCTATAACATTTACTTACAAACTTTTCAGTACTATTTCTAACCTATAATGTTGTGTAAAAATGTTAAAATTAAAAAAAATGTTAATTTTGAGAAATATGAATACCGTATTAAATGTGGAAACAGCGTACCTACTAAAGTTAATCGTAAAAGTTTACAACCAGTTAAGAGTTAATCTCCTAAAGATTAAACGTTTCATTTGAACTATGCTAGATTTTAAAGACTGGCAGAGAACTTTTATCAAGTAAAATAGATTGTTTTATTAAGCACCTGTACAGTAAAAATAAAACCGCCAGTTCCGCGTTTAATGCTTTATTAAAATATTTGAAAAGGTAATATATATATAAGATTTTTATGAGGAATCTCAAATAACCTGAACAAATTCCTTAAATCTCGAAGTAAAAACTGTAAAAAAAATGCTGACCATAACTCGTTCCAGTTTCACGCATAAATTAATCGATCGGTTCTTTATTAAATCAATCGAAACAATTGGCATAAAAATTCAAATAATTATCTGATTAAAAGGAATTAATTCTGAAATTCGTATAAAAAAAAACACACATTCAAAACGGTTTTTTAAAGAAATACCCGTTAACTATAATTTATTTTAGCAACGAATAACGAATTAGATTAATTTAAACGCTTAATTGTCATTTATCAAAATGAAAATATATTCACTAATTTAAATTTAAATTTATTTGATACATCACAAAATTTAAACTTTTAATTAGTCATTTTGGTTGTAAATTTTATCAAACTCAGCACAGTAACGCCGAGACGCGAATAGTTTCATAATTCAAAACTTCAACAATGTATGTAAATGTAAAAAAACCGAATAATATATTAGCTCTTGAGTTTTTTTTTTGTGCCCAATTTATTTTCTACAAACATTACCGAAAAATCTTGTCAGACTTTATGATGTTTTAAAGTCAATCGCAAAGTTCAACAAGCGATCGTTTTACATGTTTCAATGAAACATCGACGACCTTCCTGTAAAAAAAAATAAATTTTAGTCAATGTTAAACGCCCACGCTAGATACAATTTTTTCTTTCGAGGCAATGCCGAAACAAATTTCAACAAGTTAACATTCCAAGTATTTTTTAACGAGCGCAAAATTTAAGTTTATAGATAAAAGTGTTTAATGAATCTTAATGTTTGCTTAGTAGGGAATTGGGTAATGAGGCCCATTATCTATGAGCAATGCTGATCATTAATAATGTAGAAAAACAAAATTTCATCTCCGAATTTGGCAACAATTTAGCTCATTATCTTATTATTCGCTCCACACCTGTTAAGTTCGTTCATAGAAACCTATTCATTAAACGAAACCTAAAAAAAATCTTTTTCGCTTTTTAAACTAACTGAACTACTACTAGACTTTAGTTAGTATGAAAAAAATACTCCCTACCATATTTTAATGCTGTTTATTAAATAATTAATGAAATTTTTTATGGATATTTTTTTTTTTTTTTTGGGTGGATTTATCATGCTTTACTTTATTAAATTTACAATAAAGATGCTATTTGATGCTTTTGTTAGCTACCATCTGATTTATAGTCGTTAAAATATGATAAAATAATTTCGTCGGAGAGATAATTAAAACTGAAAATAGATTACCTTAAAATTCACGTACGTTTTTAGCGCTTCACGCGGCTTAATTTAAGTGCTGCAGATAGAAGCGATTTTTCAACTTTTCACTAACTCATAGGTATACCTTGATAGTTAGATACGATGGAACTGTATTAAAGTAAATGTTTATAGAAAATTAGATCCATCGATAAATGATTTTTAACCTTACTAGAACTGCTATTCTTATTTTTAATGCCATTGTGGATATGCATCTTAGTTCAGCGTCGATCGACACGTCGAAAGTCCCGATTTCTAATGAGTCGGTTATTATAAATGCAAACAACAAATTTTTAGAATTTGTAGAAATATTCAACTACCAGCGGCGACTCGTAGCGAAAATATTTGGCGGTGCACTTTGATCATAACTTCTGCATTTACATTAAATTTTTGTTTCATATTTTATACATTAAAGGTCTGCTACATCCGAATAATCAAACCCAAAAATTCAAAATGTTTAAAAAAATAAATTTTTTTACCAAGAATGAGGCGGTGACCTACACTAGTTGCACTTATGGACGAGCTGCCTTTGCAAACTACCTTCAGTAAAAGTTCGATCATCCGATATTCAGTTAAACGGAATTTTAATTTTTAAATTTTGCTTTTTTTATCCCATTTAAAATTTAGAGGAAATATACTTGGTGTATGAAAACTTTAATTTCTTTTCTTTTTAAATTAAACATATGGCAAAAAATTGCTCCCTCAGAATCCTCAATTTCTCCAAGTGTATAGTTATTACCTAATTGATTAATAATTAAATTTTTAAAAAATTTTCGAACTCAAGAATTAAAATCGTTATACAACCCAAAATAATTTTTAATTTAAATTTTTTTCTTTTTTTTTAAGTTCTCTATCTTCTGCTCTTTTCATTACGCATATAACTATTCAAATTTTTGCAATATTTTTAATAACTATTTATTTTTAACTATTTATATAATATGTATTGTACTATGACGTCATCAACTGCCGTTGGATATTATTACATGAATAGTTTAAAGATTAAATTACTAATTAACTATATACCTGGAGCAATTGCGGATCCGGAAAGAGCATTTAAGGAACACTTTTTTGAAAAAAAAATTAAAAACATTGATTACTTTGGATTATATAGCAATTTTTATTTTTGAATTTACAAATTTTTGAAAAAATAATTATTGATTAATTAATAACTATACACTTGGAGCCATAGCGGATTCTGAAGGAGCAATTTTTTGGCATATAGTTTAAAATATTACGCTAAGTTCTTTTTGGCATGACGCCTGGCGAGATAGGAACGGCAGCCCCTAGGCAGGTGCTGGCTTTCTTTAAAAGCCTGGAGCTCCCCTAGTAAACACAGAGGGTCACATCACAATAGACCTCCTTGGTCGCAGTAATAGAAGGAAGAAATATCCTGGGACCCGCAAAACGGAAAAAAAAGTTCTTTCTGGTTATTTTTACTATATTTTTTGCTTTCAATTTTTTAAATGTTTTTCCTCTGTAAATTAAATATGTTCTTAACATAATAACCTACGCAGACGACGTCACGGGTATCAGCTAGTTAAAAATATTTTTACTTGACACGCACTAAGTAAAATCAACTTTGGCGGAAGTTTTGGGAAGTAAAACCGACTTTGCCTAAAATTGAGCTTTATCAGTAACTAAATATACTGTACTATCTTCTGTAGTACTATATTTTGTAATCACAGTATCATTTTTGAATATTTTAAAATAAAACTTTTACATATTTATAAGGGTTTGAAGAGAACGATTTTGTACCGCAATGCGTAGGTAATTACTATTTTGACCTTTTAGAATTTAAAATTTTAAATAAATTATATTATACTGTTTTTTCAAATAACTCTATGTGTTAGTTAAAAAAAAATAGTCAATTCAACTTTTTACTTTATTAATAAAAATTGTTTCAATAGAAAAAGATCGAGAATCATCTCGAAGATTCTAGAGCATCAATGTTGGTGAACTTGAGTTCATTGCATTTCCCTCTGGTTGTTCAGCACAATTTTATCATTAAATTACATTTAATATATGTACGAGTACATGCAGTCTTTTTAGCTGGTGAAAGGAATAAAGCATTTCCTTTCAAGTCAAGCCATGACATTCAGTCATTCACTGCATTAAATTTTTGCCTATCATAGCCTACATGTACATAAGATTCATTGTTCACAATGCCAAGTATTTTCTGCTTGCATCAAGAAACTTGACTAAAAACACGACGAAAAAAAAAGGCAAACGATTTAAACACGTTTTTCATTTAATTCGTTTGCTAATTTTCATGGAAAAATTGTTCAAGATAAATGTAAAATTAAAATATTTACATAGTGGCAGTTTAATGTTAAAGTTTTGTTACCTTTGTTAATTTTATATGCAAATATCTGCCAGTACATGACTCGTCTTTGTTCGCACATGGTGAAGAAAGCGCGCGATATTCTTTAACCTACGCAAACTAGTTGAATATTTCTATTTGCTTTTTATTTAAATCTCAATCAGAGTCGACATTAAATTAAATGGGAGCCATAAAATTTATTATAGCACAATTAAAAACGTAATAGTGCCTTTACGTACTGGCCGTTTTAGTGCTTCTATGATTGCAGTTTTTCTCATTTTTGCTCTCTGTTTCAGACGAATTTACGAATGTAAATTTAATTTTTATCGTTATTGAAACTGACAGATAATGCCCTTGACTTTGAACAAGTTCATATCAATAACTATAATATTGATGTTGATAATGTATACTAACGAAAGTCGTTAACAGACGTTATTATGGCTCATACTAATCCATACTTTAACCATTATGTTATAGCGAAAGAATTTACTTGTTTGCACAAAGTAAACTTAAGGCGATTATTACCAGAGTTTTATTGAAATTTTATCTTTCAGCTGTAAAAAAAATATCACTGTACTTATCTATATCACTTATTTTTCATTCAAAATCCAAAATTAGAAAAAAACTTTTCTTATTTATTTTTCCGGTAAATTTATTGGAACTACAGTAATATAGTAATGAATCTAACTATAAAACCGAAATTTTCTATTGGTACTTAATATCAACAAGAAATTTTTTTTTTTTTTTTTTTGGTTACACATGAAAATCAAAACGCCTAATGAATTTGTGTATAATTTAATGCAAAACGCCGAGGTCAAAAGGTAAAAATATTTTCAACAGATTCAATGGATTAGTTTTAAAAATAAGTATTAATCAAATAGCTATTACATAAACAAGAATAGTTCTTATCGGAACAAATTTCAGTCTCATAAATTTTCCTTATCACGTAAAGCCAAAATTAAATTACAACCGGCCAAACGTCTATAAATAACAGATTTGTCTTGAAATAATGCGATTCTTTTGTGCGTTATATTTAATGAGAATATCGAGCAACCGAAAAAAATGTTTTGACATTAAGAAAAATCAATACTGAAGTAACATTTGAGATAGTAGAAAAAAATATTTGATATTGATTTAATGTAATTTTTAATGCCATCTTAATTTAAATATTAAGGGTTGTCTGGGTGGTATGATAGGTAAACCTATTTGTGGTGAATTTTAAGATAGTTTTTATGGCAATAAGAAGTGAATATTGTCTGAGTAAGGGTGTGTGTGTGAATGATGGTTGATAAACGAAGGGTGTGGCTGATTTTGTTGTCTTCTTTAAGACCAACTTCTAAAATTGGTTCATTACAATTTTCAATCTTCGTGCAAACTATGTTTCCATTCAAAGAAGCTTCATGATGGGTACCTAATAATAAGTAAATGAGAGTTTCTATTAAGAAAAAGGTCATTAGAAAAACGAGTCGTCAATTTAGGATCGTATCTACAGGGCTTGTTTTTCCAAAAATATTTGCCTCTAGATTCGTCGCTATTTGATTACTCAAAAGTTTCCCGAAGCTTGGTTTGTGGTCCTTTTTCATAGTTATAACTTACAAAGAGCATCTCGACAAAGACTAAAGATTTGGGTAGAAAACATCTGACTTATTAAGGGGGAGGGGTAATTAATATTCAAAAAAATTATCCTATGAAACCCAAATATTTTTATTGCTCTCTTGAGAGTTACGATCCCACTTTGAGAATCCGGAGAGTCCCACTTTCTGGTCTACTGCATACCGGTATAATACCTTAAAAAGGTTGGGAACCCTTGCTCTTAAGTCTAAACTGTATTTACGACTGTAACTGACTTTTTACATATTATCATTTCCTACCAGAAAAATGCGATTTTAGAGTAAGTGCTATCTCGAATTACATCGGTTTAAGAAAAAGTTAAACGGTGTCCAACTATCCATTATGTTCACTTCTTTTATCTTCCACTGTTTTTAAGGTTTCAAATTAAAACATTACTTCAGGTTGTACAGTTTATCTCATTTCCGGGTTCTTCTGGATAACACCCAACTTTAAAAATTTAAATTTTTACCGGGTATGTTCAATAGACGATTTTACAAATCGTTTTTTTTCGACAATAGTCAACAGTTATAATGGTAGTAGTGGCAGTGGTTCTTAACATGGGTTCGATCGAACCTCAGAAGTTTGGTAAAAAATCTCAGGGGTTCGGCAAAGGTCAAACCATACACCCGACTCATATAAGGTATATGGATATATACCTTAAAATCTACCTAATCTTAAAAAAAAATTTCAGTTAAAAAGGGTTATGCGGTGAATGCGTTAATGAAACTGGTGGGATTCAGTACTTCCAACAAGGTTAAGAACCACTGGCTAAGAGAGTATAATGTGATTTTTATGATTTATTCAAAAATTAAACTTCTATCAGAAAAAGGTCATAAGTAAAATATCTTAAAATTAAATTTCCAATCAAAATCTAATACACTGCCATACAAAAATAAAAAAGTATCCGACCCAGAGATGCGATATAGGGTTACCAGTGTATTTTATTTTGCGGACAATTTTTTCCAGCACCCTTAACTTTTTAGAAAATTGCTTATTTAAGCTTTCAGAAAATTGAAGAAAACCTTCATCGATTGTAATTCATATGTGACATGGTAATTTATTATCTTTATTCTCCAGGACCCTACTATTAGTAAGCGTTTGAAAATTTAAATAAAAAATTTTCTCCTTTAATTGTAAACCATCAGGGGCTAGGTCCTTTTATCCAATTTGATGGCTGGAATTTGATCATTCCCGTTGGAGGAATCTTCTTATGACTGAATTTGGTTACTAGACACTATCCTTTTCAGCCGTCTTGACCATTGATGGAGAAATTTTAAACTGTGTGCCATTAATTAAAATTGAAAAAAATTTAATATTTTACTACTTTTAATCTGAAGTTAATTCTCCAATTTTTGTTTTTATATCTTAACAATTGAGGAAGTTAATAAGGGTGAACATATATAGTTGAGCATACGGTACAGATTCGATTAAAAAATTGTTATCAAATACAAGTGATTACATGAAACTTGTTCGATTTCCAAATAACGTTTCTAAATTTTAAAGAGTAAAGTGCTTTACGTTAGTTACTTGAATTATTTATTCTTGATTTTATCTTTCTTATTCATCTTTTTGTACAACTTTGTCCAAAGAGATTAATAACGTCAGTGAAGGTGGTTTTATTTTATCTAATTTGACAAAATGATCAGTAAATCTATCAAAAAATGTTTATAAAGTCATCCATTAAAACTTAGTTTAAATGAAAAAAATTATTGTTGAAAAATCAGCATTTTAATTACTCCGTTACACGATATGAAACAATAAAACTTAGGAAAACCAACGACAAAAAGTGCGTAGTGATTACTTGAGTTACACAACAAAACAAAGTGGCATAAACTTATCAGTTATGAGTTATCGTTTTATTAGTTTAATTCTCTCAACTTTTTCCTATTGTATTTGTATCTAATTTAAATACGTCGACCTCGCATAAAAAATGTATCGAGTGATTTACAGGCGCGTGTTAAATCCAGTATATTCGAGATGTGTGTACTTACACACTGTGTACAACGGTCGTGGCGTCGATTTTCTCCATTGAATTTTATTAGTAAATCTGTGTTTCTGGGCATTTCAAAAACAATCAACTTAATATCTCATACAAATGTCGTTGCTCGTAACACAATTTCTTTTTGATTTTATGATTACGTCCTGTTCGTCTGGTATACAAATCGTATGTTTACTAATGCATCGCATATGGTTGATTAGAAATCTTACAGTTGGATTTTTTCGACAAACAAACACCTTCCCACTTGATTTGTTCGATATTTCTAATTTTCGATTTATCAAACAAATCAAAATGATTGATTGATTTCAAAGTACAATTTTATTTGTTGGAGCCAGTTTTTTCACCGAAAAAATTTAGTAAAAATTATTTTAACAAATTAAACTCGAATATGATTAAAACCAAGCTTTAAAAAGTACGGAACAAGAAAATATTATTTTATAAAAAACATTATATAATATGTATGTTAATATAACACTTACATTTTATCCTCTTTCTGGGTAAACCTCATAACTACAAGTCGTAATTTTTAAAAAATCAATAAAACTGTTATTATTATCTAATATAGGTATACGTTAATAATAATATGAGGTTTCTAAATCCGAGAATGTAGATACAAGGAAATTAAAAAAAATTGGTTGTCTGTAAAGTCGGTTTACGGACGATAGTTTTACGTGATAACGTCATAAAGAACACATAATGAAACACATAGATGAAAAATTGCGTATATTTATGAATTGAATTATTATCACTGAATTATCATTACTTTGTATAATACAAAGGAGTTAATTGAAAATTAACAATTTTTTTAAAATTAAATCAAACTGAAAATTATGAAGGAAAAAATTAATTCAATCTTATTAAGTAAATTGTAAAAGAAAAACACAAAACACGTTGTCTTAGGTAAGGGCACCAACTATCGATATATAGTTGATATTTATTTCCGAATATCAAATTCGATATTTTTTTTAAGAGCTTTATTATATTTTATAATAATTATAATTTATTTTACTTATCGATATTATTGTCAATTTTTCAAGTAAGCGCGTTTTGAGATGAAAATATCGATACATCGAAGTATCGATATTTTTTACTCTGCATCTATCGATATTGCTTGTAAATATCGATATATTTTAAACATTTGCCCATCCCTACGTTGCCTAGGATTCAACAATAATATCGTGCCTCTCTATCACTTGTATCGCGGTCTCGCTTGCACGCACAGGTTCAAATGTACAAATAATTAAAAATAAAAATTTAATTCAAAATTGTATTTATTTGAATTACAAATTTATATTGCAAATTTATTACGGGGATTAAATTACGATAAATCAAAACAATATTTTCTGCAATCGTGTAGTAGACGTTACGTTTTTCTTCGTATATTATACCGGTTTCTGAAAACAGCTTCACACTATACATGCTACTGCCAGGAACAATAAGTAAATAAAATTAAGCCAAGTTTACTAGAGTAGGAGATACTGTTTTTTTAAAACTGAAACTTTATTGTACGATTGTACATTACTGTTGTGCTTATAAAATGGTTTGTTCCAATCATCCTGCTATGGTGATGCACAAACAGAAATGAGCAGATAAGAGTGAGTGAAGAACTGTTTCAGCTTAGGCCAGCGGGTCGACACTCAATACATAGAGATAGGACCCTTATTTGCGCCGGATATCAAACCATTGCCAACAACGAATCGAGTCAAATTCCCAAGTAAATAGACTTTTTAGTGCTTTTAAGTTTGTCGAAGCGCTCTCTATAGTGAAAAAAGGTGGTTGATTATTATTATTTCTAGGGATAACACTCTAACGACTCAATTTCATTACATTACATTTAGTTTTTTTTTTGTTGTTATTATGGTATGTTCATGATATCCGAGCAAAATAAGAAAGTGGAAGGGGGAACAAGTGACAACCCGCTGACTGAGGCTGAGGGTCGACCTAAACGGTGCCGCATTAAAAACTAGAATCTGTTAGTATGTGCTTAGATCCGACCATTATAAAGTGACAAGTTCGCTTGAGTTACTAACTAACCCAGTCAAGGCAGTGCATAAGCGCTACCAAAACAGTGAGGAAGGCTTTTTAAGCGCTCGTACACGAAAATGTTTGGAAATAGCCGTGCTGGACGGTCGCATTGAACGAACTCACTATATTATCATTCTGAATATTAGAGTTTTTTTTACACTAAATTGAAGTAAGTACCTACTCGACAATATTTTTGCTAAAAATCTAAATTTAAAAAGAACGTATGTAGTTACGAGGTTTACCCAGAAAAAGGACAATATGTAGTGGTGTTCAGAGGATGTCCGTGGTTGTATATCTTTTAAGATACTAAAAAAAGAAACAAGTGAATTTTATAAGAAGATTCTATCCAAAGCGTTTTGTGCAAAATACTTAGGTACTTTATCAGACAAACAAGTTATAAATTTATTAGATGGGTACATATCACACGTACTTCCACAATAGATAAATTAACAAAATCAATAAAAAAAATACTTGACATTTAACCAGTATAAACCGGTTAATAACACCTAAAAATTTCTGTGTAAAACATCGAAATTACTGTCGCAAAATAAAGAAATAAAAAAAATGCGGAAACCTTTTTTACGGTTATTAAAAACAAATTAAACTCACTAAGGACCCAGAAAATATCAAATCTCCCATCGAGGTATTCCAATATACCAAAAATTAATTAAAACGTCCATACCTATGCTAATTTAACTCAGATTCAACCTTTTTTTTGGGGGGGCTATTTAACAACACATTACCAATCAGGTTTTCGATATTTTCAACAATTAACTTTTATGGTTAATTAATTTTTTTTCTTTGTGAAGCATATGGAAATTTTTGCGTATAACAGTTTTGAGTAGATAACACATTTTGCCTTTGTAAGTGAGATAAAAATTATTTCAGATAACGTCTCAAGTCATTGCACTCATCTTGTGTAAATATTTAGCATTTTTTCAGGCGTTATTTATTATTTTTTGTATATGTAATAAAAGTTATGTCTACAAAAAACGAACTCTATGTGTGTTCAAGTCCTTTTAAAACGTAAACTTTGCATTTTTTTTTTCTTCTAATTTTTATCAAAATATTCAATGAAAGGCATTGCACTCAGAGAGGAAAAAAAATTGTTAAACAAGTCAAAAATCGTGTACGTTTTTGAATTATATCGTTGCTGCTAGATTGTAAATCAAGGTGTGGTTGAAATTAAAATATTGCCAGGGTAGAAGTAGAAGGTTTGGTTGACATGATTTTTTTTAATAGCTTGAATTGGATTAACACCTAGGAACTGAAAGAGGAATTTTGTAGGCAGAATTGAGGTTATTCGCGTATAGGAATTAGACACTCAATCATTAAATCATTCGCATATAAAACATTTATAAATTTATGTATGTTATAATTCTGAAACAGCGTTGTTTGATTTTATCAAAAGCAACTTGATTGATTGAACAAGAAGATGTATTTATTTACCGTAAGCAAAATAAATAAATCTGACATAGATCTTGTATAACGACCAAAACTGTTCTATGTGAAACAGTCCAGCATTCCACATATAGATACTTATATCTAAAGATAACGACAGGCGCCATTTAATTTAATTCAACTCAATTCGGGAGAAATTCAAATTAAAACCCGGAAGATTCGCAAATTCTTTGTTACAATTTTACTCATTAACTCATTAATTAATTACCTAATTAAACATTTTAACTTCATCCTTCCGCATTTCTTTAAATTCAATCCTATTCGTCATAATGCTAGATAATATCTAATGGAATTTTTTTTTAAGTTATACTTCTTTAAGCGCCTTATGAAAAAATGATGGAGTGAAATTTTAAGATGCGCGCGCATTAGGGTGACCCTAAATTGCAAGGATGAAGTTAGCCGCAAAACCGCTTCGTTTTTTTTAACTAGGTGCGCGTAATTTGAATTTTTATTTTATTTATTCACTTATTTATTTATTTTTATATTTAAATTAAAAATAATTAATTCTTTAAATATATGGCAGTGGTTGTTATCATACTGTTTGGAGTTTAGTGATGAAAATGACGTCTCCATTCCATGCATATTCTTGGTTATCACGAAATCTGGGATTCTAAAATTATTCAACCATCTTAGAATAATAATTTAGTAAAACAAGGCATAAATAAGATTAAGACATTTACTTTGAAAAGTAGTTACTTACTTTATTTCTCAATTTCTATCGAGCTTTGTTTTCATGGCATGCATGAATTGTTAACCAGAAAAATGATCCTGACAAATTTTATTTGTCTTGAAGCTTTCTTTGGATTTTATTTTCATTGTAAACCATAGTTTTTCATAGTATTTCAGCCATTAAATAGTCATAAAAATACAAATTTACTGCTCAAACGGTGACTCGGAAAAAAACGTGTTAAACGTCAGATTACTTTTAGGCTATTAGTACGGCGCGTTGTTCTTAGAGGCGTTAGTATCAATCTATTTTATCATCACAGCGCAAGTCCGTAATGCTTAAATGCATTTTGGACATTTCCCCGCCATCTCTGTTCAACGCGCCGTACTAAAATTTAAAAGAACCGCACCTCTCGTAAAAGTGTCCGCTTCACGAATAAATTATATTCATTAGTGATTTAACTTGAATATTTTGATTAATATTATTTACTATTCGTAAGTATTAGTGAAAAAAATTGTACTTTTATACTTTTTCAAGTGCTCAAATATAATTGAGGTTAACTATCCGTATGTATTATTTACTGATATAAATTGAAATATTATTCTCTAAATTTTATTTTAATTAATTATTTGTATGCAATTAATAAAAACTAATTGAAAGCCTTTTAATGAAGCCAGAGAAGTATAACTTCTCATGCGCGTACATAAGTATACACACCCACTTTTTTATTAAATCTACAATTCGATGAAAATATTAAAGGAAAATATTTTAAAGCCTAGCTGTTATTATTAAATTAATCTTATTGTGATCAATCAAGTAAATTAAGAAGTGTAACATGGAGTGAAGTAAAGTTCAACGATCTGTTAATTTAAATAGTTGAAAGGGTATATAAAAGCTTGTTGAAATTATTGATATTTTATGGCCATATAGGTTAATTAACGTTTGAGGTGTAGATAATTTTAGAGACGTTCATTACCGCCTATTTTGCTATAAAATTCAACTTGGAAGTTCATTAAACTAACATTTATTCAAAATAATCAGTCAATGACGCTTATAAAAAAAATCGATAATTAATTTTATCTTAAACCTAGTATTACATATTATGTGTTGTGGAGAGCTTTATAATTCCCTTAAAACTTAATTAAAAAGAAACATCTTGAAAAGAGCTTTTATTTAATTACGACTTATTAAAGAAGCTCTACAATGTAGGTAGTGCTTTATAAATATTAATTAAGATAAGTGATTTATTTATAATTTACAAACTTGAAATTTTTTACTGCTTTGTGTTTCATGTTGTCTTTTTAAACATTTGCAATTAGTCTTGAACTAAGAATAGCCAACAAATTTAACTTTTTTGTTCTGCAATTAAAATTTAAAAAATCACTAATTGTAAGACACACTAGCAACATCAAAGAAATGGGGTTTAATGTTTAGGACTTTGTTGTCAAAAGGCATTGATATCATTCTATGATAAAGGTTTTTTTTTAAATATGGTGGTATTTTTAACACTTCCAAATTTTATATTGGCAACATCAGAATTTTTCCTTAAATTATTTTATTATTAACTATTTTCTTAACTTCTTATTTTATCAACTTTGCGTAAGACTTAAGTTGGTACTACGAGTACACATAGTTATATAATTTATGCGTCCAAGAAGGGTAGGTAATACGACATTTCGTCCAACGACAAATTACCCGCTGCAAAATGTTCGTAAAATATACCAAAAGATTGAAAAACGGTTGTCATTATGTGGTTTCAACTATCAATAATATTTTAATAGATAAATGGCCTCCAACAAATTATTATAATTTTTTGGAAAACGTTCGCAAATACCTATAAAAACATACTTATTTAAATTATAAAGATTTTCTTTATAATTTATAAGATTTTCTTTCTTTTAATAAAGCATTTTGTTAATTAATTTCAAATCTTAGGATTTTTTTAAAAACCTTAAGATAAATTTATGGTTATTTTTCACTAAAGATTTACTGTCATACTTTTTCCCAGTAGGTAAATAAAATAAAACTTTTAACAAAATAAAAAACCTACTTCAAATTAAAAAAAAATCTTAAACAAAAAATGCACTAAAAAGAACAATCAATTTATTAACTACAAACAATTACCAAAATATTTATTTAGAGTTCACCTAAGCAAATTTTTTTAAATATACGTATAGACTATTAAAAACAATCAAATTATTAGGATGATAGGCATAATGTACAATTATTGTTATTTTTGGAGTCGGTGTCAGCCAAGGAAATAAAATAATATACATTATTACCCATATGCCAATATTAAACAACGAGAATACCGTATGAAGTTTATATTATAAATGAACTTCATTATAGTTATTATCGTATCAAGGTACCTAGATATAATCATAGTATACCTACTATCGTAAAAAAGTATTAACGTTTGTTAGTAAATATAGTATTAAGAAGGTAAAAAAATGAATAATCCCCGTTTACAAAAAATCGGGGGTTTATTTTTATAGTTATTTTGTCTTAAACTTTAATGTTGTCCGTATAGTTCAGAAAATGTTATTAAAGTACTGGAATTCTTATACTCCAACTAATAGTTTCTGCAATCCTTCAGAGGCCATGTATCATTTTGTTTTAATTTTACTTCTAAATATCAAACATGTCTTGTAAAAAAGTAATCTTTTTTTTAAGGCAGATTATGATTTACTGAATAGGGATTCACTACTTGACTTTATTTTTTAGCCATTAGACTTAAGCTATTTGACTTAAAACTAAGCAAACTTAATTAAAAATATAATAATCATGTCAACCATTGAAATCTGAAAGTTATTTCATTCCAAAGTTAAAACTTTAATCTCAATTTATTGCACAAAATATCCAAATACTTGACTTGATAAATCCGATACTTGATAAATATACAATTTTATTTACAAATATTTTGTTTCTACACCCGTTGATTCGCAATTCCTTTTGCTTCAAATTATGTAAATGTTAAAGACCTTTTTAATGAGTGACGAGATTCAAAATTACACTAGGTAGGTAGGTACATGTAAATAGTATTTAAATAACATTGATTTTTGATCCAAAATATTTATCAATGAATAAAAGGTTATCAAGAAAATGAAAAAAAAAAGTCATTACGTGAGAATTTTTATTGAGAAAATTTTTTAGGACCTATTTTTTTTTGTCAAGATAATTTCACCCACCTTTGCACGTCATTTAATTGTCTTTTTTATACAAGAAAAGAATCTTGAGAATATAAAAAAATCTTTGTTTAAAGGCATTTGTTCATCGATGTATAGATAATGGCACTTTTTTATTTAGATATGTAATAGGAATACCTCTCAAAAAATTTTGAAATAATTTGTAAAGTTCAAATGTCGTATCATACACTAACATTACACAATATGTAGGTATATCATTACAATTTTATAGCTTTTGCATGCATTTGAAAAAAATAAATATTCAGATTATTTTTATTGTGTTGGAAGATAGCTTCTGCACTTAGAGCTAGAATGTTAATGTTATTTAGTGTACACATTTATTGCAAGTTTTAAAAACTTTGAATAATTCGCAATGTGTACGCATACCGAATAGGCATTACCCAGTCAAGATCACTGTTCATACTTGTATATGCGGATAATACGATGAAATATTTGTATTCGCACAGTCGTGAATATTTTTTTAAGTATTCCATAAAGCATACAAAGCGCACACAGTTCTCTTTTGCGATAGAATATCGGTGATAATATGAACGTTGAATTACGAACCTTTTAGTTTTCAGTAATCAAAGATTAATTTATTCTAAATTAGCATACCTACTCTAAAAAAAATCATTGTCATCCCGTAGCTGAAAGTAACCTTTTTACATTAAAAAAAAAAAACAATAAATAACCGTTAGAACTATTAATTTGTAAACTAAGATTAATCAAGTCGTTACCTTAAACTAATTTCGCAGATTATATTTACATTTATGTCAAACACACAAGGCTTAAATTAAACTCTCTGGTCTAAATTCTCAAAATATCAGATTGATTTATTATGAATAAATCAATCGTTGATTATTCAAAACCAAATTAAATAGAACCGATTTAAGATTAAATCAATAATTTTACATCGAACTCAAAGTAGATTTGAACCTATTTAAACCAATCAGTCCAAGGAAATTTTATGTCTATACTAATTTATCCTTCGATAAAATATCCCAGAGACAAATCTAAAAAATTTATGATGAAGAACCGCGAGTAAATCATAAATACGAGCATCCATAACTGCATGTTTGAAGTATTTTTAGATGTTGCTAGTACAAAAGTTATTTATGGCTCTTAAAGGAGAAAAAGCATTTTTTCTATATACGCTGTGAATCACTTTATGAGCGTTTCGTTTTTAATTGAAAAAAGTTTCACTGTTTCAATTTGAAATGATACGAAGAAAAGCGGCGCAAAACTTAAATATACACAAGCGATTCAACGAACTGTAACGAGATCGTTTTATTTTAATCATTGGTTTGATGGGTCTTATTATTAGTCTTTTCTAGGAAAAATCTATAATCCCCAACGAAGTTTTTTCAAAGGATATTACAAAGTTACATTTGTTTTTTTCAAATTCACAAATGTTTCTTGTACTCCGTTTCAATGAACCTGTCTAGTTATCGGCAAATTTTGTTTAGTGAACCCTTTTTATAAACTCTACTTCTTCCACTTGATTGTTTCTTTACGTCTTTTATCGCCTCCATTAGTTAACCTCATAAGTTTGTTCCTGATTAACATAAAACAGTAGATCGTACGGTACCAGCCATGCGCAGTAAAAATATGGTTTTTTTTTTTATGTTTTGCATGACTTGTAAGTACCCTAGGTATACTCGTAATGTAGGATTTGATTTTCATCGGAAGCAAACCTCGTCTGAAATTACTAATTTCTTAGTAAATAAATATTCAAACATTGCTCTTAATACAAATACCAACATTTAGTTGAAACTCGCCCGCTTCACTGAGCTTACTTAAATAAAACTAAAAGCATTTACGAAGATATTTAAGTTTTACTCGTCTTTCCTAGAAAAACCAAATTTTATTTAGATCAGCTTACCTTCTATATACCTACAAAGCCAGTCATACTTTCTATCCTACAGAAACAGTGTCCATAATATATGTGCTTGTCAAATAAAAAGTATGTACCATTTTCGTGTTTGAAAAATGTCTATAGCAGATTTTAGTAAACTGTTTTTAGCAGGAAAAGGTAGCCGTTATCCCCCAAGAACTTTGCATGTTTCCGGGATAAATTTGTTATATATCTTCTTTGAAGATTAAACTATTTACTCCATGTACTATCAAATTTACTAATTTAATCTCTATACTCAAAGTTATTTTCTTTATCTTTTGTAATAAGATGAAATAATAAGTATCCCACTGGAATCGTGAATTTTTCTGGAACAACAAGTAGCTTTTTTTATTCACAGATCCATAAACTATCCTCATAAAATCACCTAAAACCGGTGATTCTTTGTTATAAAGGAAATAAGTACACATTTTGCATTTATAATAATGTTTGGAGTTGTCTTAAACTAAACCCAATACAACTAAACCTATTTACAGATTTTAATGAAAATGAATAAAAAAATCAATAAGTAATTTCATTAAAAACATGATCCATAATTTTTGGGAAGTTAAGATAATTCTGAATCAAGATAGACCTTAAAAAACTAACACTTCAGAAGTTAGATTTTAAGATAGGCTCTTATTAAAAAATGAAAATATCGGACAGAAAAAAATTTACTGTAAAAAATTAATTTACAAAAATCTACGAAACTACGAAAGAAAAGATAAAATAATTAAAGAATTTAATAATCCAAGGTCTATTTATTGGCGCAGCGGTTAGAGATGCTCTCCGCCCCATGCGTCAGTGGTATTGGGTTCGATCACCGTTGAATCCCTAGAATCTAGATATAAGATTTAAAACCTGAAGTCTAAATGACCTACAGAAGTTTTTTTTGTGTGAGGAGAGTCGTAATATGGCCTTAGATGTTAAAGCGTTTTAAAACACACAAAAAAAATTCTTTGGAGGATATCGCCGTCTATGTTAAATTGATAAAATATTCTTCAAATACTATAAAGTTCACATACGAAAAAACAAACGGATTCTGATCTTGTAACCAGATAAAACTACTTCAAAGTAATATATAACATATGTATGATCGTAAATTTTATAACCAGCTGATGAGGAAAAATCTTAAGTAGTCACTGTCCAAAAAAATAAGAAATAGTTAACTTTTTCAAGAGACCTTAGTTTTATTCTATTCATAATTGCTATGTTATGTTACATAAAATATCACAGCGATAATTAAACGTATTTATGTTTAAATAGGCTGTACATAGTTTGTATTAAATCATTGAAAGGAGAAATTTGTATTTATTTAAGGCTATTAAACTCTTGGAAACTTGTATTAATTTTAATGTTTTTTTTCAGGTAAGCCTAAATTTTTTTTTGGAGGAAGGAAGACATTTTCAAAATGCTATTTTTGACCATTAAACTCCATCTGGAACATCTCAAGTGCCGACTCCATCACTATATAGACGTCATCAAGTAACGTACATTATTAAATAAGGGCAGTTAAACTGATCTGAATGGATAGAATACTTTCAATTAGTATCAGTATAACTTATATCATCTATTAGACATAATGTGATAATTGAAATTAACGACACTTAGTCATAATTTATTCAAAGACAAGGGATACGCGGTAGTGCTTGCTAATTCCCATTTGTTAGCGCTGTTCGGTATGGTGTGCATGTAGCCTTAATCTATAAACGTTTTTGTGAACGACGGGCTGTCTGGAGTGCATTAAGAAGAGAGTGCATATGTGCACGAGAGCAAATAGGAGTATAACAGAGACGAAGAGACGAGGTACTGTTGCGCTCGTTACAATTCATACCGTATACTTCGTTGACACTTAGACATCCAGGTCAGTTACCCCATGGGCTATTGTTTATGTTAGCCCCCACGTTAGACTAAAAGGGAGTCTACGAACCATCTACATACCACATTCCATATATGCTCCACACAAAAAACTATTTAGATTTAATCGAAGATAAATACCTGCATTATTTTTAACATTTCACTTTAATCTACTCTTATTAAGTAATACAACATTTAGTACGTTTATATCGAACAAAAAGAAGAACAAGGGGTAACTAAATATATTTAAAAAAAATTTATTTGTCAAAGTCTTAAATATTTAATAATTTTTATCATTCCAACATGTATTTATGAAAGATATGAGAATGTAAATATTAGCATTTAAAATATTTGCAGAAATTTGAGGTTTTACAATACAGTTTAGTAAATATGAGGGATAAAATAGTAGAGGCATGTGGCTTGTTCGAGAATACAATACTATATGTATGTAGAAATGTCTTTATCAAATTGTGATTGTACTTTATCTATTGTTATGTTATGAAACGAGTACAAAAATGTATTTGTATAGTGAAACTTATTTTCAACAACTGAATATATTATAGTTTCCCAAAAAATTTTCTCGTGTCTGAATTCAATCTACAAACAATGTGAACCTTACTAATGGGAACGTTTCTTAAAATTTTTGGATAAATCATATAAACTATTCTATGTTTTGACTTTATTAAATGCAATTATTTTCAATTTTCGGAAAAAATTACAACCCGTCAATATCTATTATTAGTAGCTACATTTAAATTATGCACGGTTTTATAACACCAGTTAATGCAAATGATCTATCTATAAATGTTCGGTACTGCTCCTAGTACTTAGTTTAAATAGCGCTCTGTAATTACAATAATAATCACAAAGATAATATATGATACATGCATAACCCTAAAGCCGTCAACTTAATAGAAGAAAGTCATGCCATGTTTAGACCTATCTTGAAATGCTCATAACAATTAAAATATAATACCTGTAACAAATATGCATTTTTTAACACAATTAACTTGTTACGTAATTTGACTAAGGTGATTTGTACTTTCTTTGGATTTTATTTTTAATTGCTACTAATAAAAGCATATTGTGTGATAGATCACACTACATGAAAACTAAGAAAAGCGTATTTAGGCGTTAAGGCTCCTGTAATGAAATCTCTAGTTAATGTATTAATTTTCAACAGTGAAAATGTTGGACATTTTAGCTCCATAAAATGATTGATGATTAGCCTTGATATATAGATAACTCATATTGATAGAATAAAACAAAGCACTTTGGTTATAGTTGTGATGAACATTCAACCTCAATAACAGCGATCGAAGAACTTTTTTTTGGCGTTACCCCAAAATATTTTCACGTAAGTCAATATTACCCCTGTCATTTTGAAAAGGAGACAGTCAATATAATAATAAATTATAATTAACAAAAGAAATTATAGTCATTGTTCGTTTTACCCAATTTTCATTCATTGACTGAATGTACACTTCTTGCCACCGCGAAGTTTTACACAAAACTAAATGTTTTAACATCAAAATTATGCTGCAAATACGATTTGTAGTTATTCTAGGAGGACTTTTTGTCTGAGGATATTTTGTCGTGGGGATATTTTGTCATGGGAATATTTTGTCCGGGGATCAAAACGCATAGAACCAAAACTTTCCCCCTTCAGATTATGGGTAAATGATCTTGCTTCTTGTTTGATACAATAATTTCAAAATTAGGACTTTTTGATGTAAGAACAATTTTAATAAAGTCTTCGGAAATACTAACACGTTGATAAAATAGCTATGTCAAAAAGTTTCCTTAATACCCCCAAATATTTCATTTTTATCCCATTTGGGGTAATTTATCCCGTTTTCCCGACCCCTGCTCTATAATAATGCCTCCCTAGTGAGACGTAATTATAGCATCAGGGTCTATCTGACCCAACGAATATTCACTTTCAACAACTGTACAAGCCAAACTTAGGCTTTTAATGACCTCTCTACCATGTGTGTGTTTAATATTAAAAATCTCCTAGAGACAGCACCGTTAACAACATTGGCGATAGTTAAAAAAAAAGAAATTTGATACAACGGTTTCGTGGGATCACTGTTCTATAATTTCTCTCACTGCCGATTAGTATATCTTCTTATATAAAGGCTCATTTACACTTTGATTAGTACTAGTGCGAGTGATTAGCGGTTAGTTATTCTTTTGAGTAATTAGTTCAAGTGTGCCATGCAAGTAGTGTCCACTGTACTGCTTAGCTGCTCAGAAAACACGCCTAGCAATTAAACTAAGCGTATTAGTTAAACAGTACAAAGGACACTACTTGCACGGCACACTTGAATCATTAACAAGAATAACTAATCGCTAATAACTCGCACTAATCAAAGTGTAAACAAGCCTTTATATGAAGACAGAATATGTTAGCTCTTACTCTCATATTATTAGATAAAAATTACCACCTTAACTTTTTTGTTAGAGATTAAATGTAATACTCCACCAAAAAAAGTAAAAAATGATTTGTAAATGTAACAGTACCTACCGCTTAACTGACCAATTTCAAAGCCGTAAACTGGGCGAGATCACTACTCATCGGCCAACTGGTCGTGATCATGACCTTTGATGAGTAGAGATTTTTTACTTGACTTGACATTCAAGTTACTTGACTTAAGTTTGACTTAAAATCAAGTTACACTAGAGCCAAAAATTAATATTCAAATTTCAAATCATGACCACCTATTGCTCTTTTAAATCGAAATAGTGACTTTCGACTATCAAATAGTGTCTATTCACTATTTTGTAGTGAAAAATATACCACTATTTGAATTTAGTGGTATACTCTGCACAACAAAAATAGTGAATAGTCAATAAAGTCATTATTTCGATTTAAGAGAGTGGCGCTGTAGTTAGAGCAATTGCTCTCTCATGCGTCAAGTAGTTCTGAGTTCGATCCCCGTTGAATCCTAGACTTAAGATTCTAGACCTGAGATATTATCGACCAAAAGAAATTCCCTGTGTTTAGACAGTCGTGATATGACCTTAGATGTTAAAGCGACTTAAAACACCAAAAAAAAAAAAGTCAAATCAAATCAAGTCTTAAAATCGCATAAGTTAATCTCCGTTTTACCAAATTTTTATGTCTTCTTAAAATTATTATTAGATATTATTGTGTAGTTTATAACTTCGGTGTGAACTCGTATTAAGAACTACGAGTACAATTAAAAAATTTTTAGTTACGAAGAATACTTTAACTATTTACATAATACTACGTTTTTAATCTTATGTTTAACGAAGTTTCAAAATATGTTAATCCTAATTCAATGGTTTTGAACTTTAAAGTACTACTCCGTAATCTACGCATTAAGGTAGTGGTTTTTGTGATATGTAAAAAAATTTCGTCTGAGATTTAAGAGTACTTTAAAAATATATCCTCATATAATTAGAATCAAAGCTTTAAGTAAAAATTTGCAAGATGAATGTATAAAAATTAGTCTTAATTACAAAGCCCTCAGTTATGAGAATTGTATTCAATCATATGAAACTATTTTTGTACCATTGTATTGTGTATTAGATAGCTACCCATACAAAGTCGCCGTTAATGACAAAAGCCCCGTTTATCGGTCCATGTCTGGCTATCAACGCTCGGCCTATTAATGGGAATTTGTTAATGGGCCATATCTGGTTAATTGCCGGTCGCCGTCTATTCGATCATCATTCAATATTCGTTCGTCGGCCAACGATAGGCCAAAGTCTGGCTAAATAATTTTTTGCTCACGCACAAATAATTAAAAGTCAGATGACTTACTATAAACCTTAAATACTTTGAGGGGGCCCTAAGTCACCCTGAGTTCCCTGAGTTATTCATCACTTTGAGTCTATTATATTTAACTTATGTTTAAGGTGATTTGTGTTTTAAGATTTATTGAGCATCAACGTTCAGAATAATTGTACCTACAATGTCAAATAAACGCGTAAAAAAATTTCGACAATTAAAAAAACTTGTAAGTAGTGTAGATTTTATAAATAATGTGGATAGTGACAATAGTAAACAGCGACAAAGCGATACATCTTTAATTTGAAACATACATTTCAAATGAATTTTTCTTCTGTGCAATTGCGTCAATTATTTTTAAATATTCGCACCATATAAATACTTTCCAAATGTATTACAAAATTAACCAATGAACGCAAAGTATAAATATATCCTTCGTTTAAGTGCTATCTGGTGGTAAATTATTATACTTTTAACGGTAGAACAGGGGCAAGAGGATTCGTTTTGCTAACACAGAAATTGTCGTTAAACAATAGTCGCATGGTAAAGTGTTTAAAGTGTATTATTGTATTTCAGAATAGTTCGTCTATATCGCTTGTTGATAACCAGTCTATTAAAGTCTCTGACTAAAGTAAGTAGTTCTATTTAATAATTGAATAATAATATATTCTCTCAAATTAAACTATAGATAATTTATATTTATTTACCTGATAATCTAATAGTTTTCTCATAGTGTGAAATAATCAAATAAAAAAATATTAATAGTTAAATTTAATGTTCCAGATGGAAGCATTTTAATGGCATATTACTTTGTAAATATCCACCGGCTGATGAGTGTCCTAAAGTTGATAAATTTGCTGCAGACTTAAGCGATGCAAATGAAAATTGGGATAAATATCTAGTCGAAATTCTCTATTATGCAGGTGAGTTAGTTTGTTATTTTTCTAGAGAATTTTTTCTCATCTTAAAATTGGTTTTACAATTAAAATTTTTTTTTCATACCCTTATGAAAATAAATCTTCTTTTTTCACCTCTTATACTATTTTAGTTCTAACTCCTTCACTCACACATATTGTGTCTTAAAAACAAGTTTATTTATAATTGATTTTGCATATTCTAGATGTTGTAACTGAAAAGTTTGGGGATGCAGAGGAATCTAAAAATTTCGCTGGCATAGTAGTCCGATGGCTTTCTGGTTGGGTGGATCGTGAGAATGGGCGATAAGAAAGAGGATCTTCATTATAAACCACCAAAAATTCCCTTTTGATTTTAGAGTGCGTGTTATGTACGCCAGGTTTAAAATTCTACTTTTGTATTAATTATTGATGTTGTCTGATTTTTTATTAAGATTGTATGTATTATAAAGTGAATAAATGATTGTATCATAATAATCGTTGAGCTGATTTTATATCATTTTTTTCAATATTTAAGTAGTTTTATTAATTTATAATATTTGCCATTAACGGTCCAGTAATTTTTACTGCAGTCGGCCGATTGTTGGTTTCTATTAACGGCCCTGTAACCTTTGCTTCAGTCGGCCGATTGTTAATCGCCATTAACGGCCCGGTAACTTTTACTGCAGTCGGCCGATAGTCGACTGCCATTAGCGGCCCGGGGTTATCATCCAGCCGGCAACCGTACTTGGGCCGTTAACAGTTGCCGATGTTGGGCCAACAACTAGCATCTCTGGCTAAGCAATGAGCCATTAATGGCCCTGTCGCCAAACTTTGTATGGGTATTGTCCCTAAATATCCCAAAGATAAAATAATCAAACGTCTGCATATTTCTATCAAATTCTTCAAGTCGTACACAAATTTTCTTACAAATAGCCTCATTTTTTTTCAAAGCAATTTTTTCTCATTCAATCGTAATCGTTTTCATTTTCCAAGTCAGTAGTTTATTTTGAATCTTTAACTGAATAAAAAAAATAGCTAGGTACTTTCATGAGCTTTATAAAATTGGAAAACCAATATGATTTTATGGAAACTTCTAGTTATAAACGTATACCTATTATCTTTTCATGCATAAAATGTTTGAAAATTGAAAATAAGGTAGTTGGATAGATGAAAGGATGTTATCTACGGCTCGTTCTATTTTAACGTTTTTTCTTTTCTATAAATAACAAGGTATGTTGTTTCTTATCGCTGTTTGATATTTTGTGATATATTATAGTATATAAATAGAGAGCCGTGTAAAATTTCTCGATTTCTTGTTTGCAATGGATACGATGAAATGTGTAGATGTTGTTATCAAGATGATATTATATCTAGTTGTTTTCATAATTGTTGTGGTTGTTGGTGTTGTTACAATATAAAAGTAGGTTAAAGGGACGTTAGCTTACGGTTGTATTGGTCGGTATAGAAATGAATATAGTTTTTTTTTACCAATTAGTTTATGGTATCGAAGATGTGTTGTTGATTGGTGGGGGTGGAAATGTGAAAATGTTTGTGGTTGACGGATAAACCACTAACAGTATGAGTAGAAAGCAGAATAGATGTATGTATATCGATCGGTTAATGCTGTTTTATTGGTTGATTGGAGCCCTCTAGCATTTGAGTGAACCAGTAGAACCGACTGTGGACAACGTACCTATACATTATAACTACAAGCATAGATACAGGTCACTAAAGTTAGGGTTTCACAATAATTTTTTCTAAGAATTTTTTTTTTTAATTCATTAAAAAATAAGTACTTAAGTATACATTTTTCCTTAAGTTTTTAACCCCTCTAATTTTTAAATATCACCTTTTCCCCTTCAAATCGATGAATTTCTTTTAATCATCGTTTATTCAATCATAATTGAGGTTTGTTGAAACAATGACTAATAGAATAAACTCATCGGTTTGAAGAGAACAACCTAAACTTAAATTAAAATTAGGTTTGTAACTAACTTAAGGAAAATAATTTATTTATTTTTTTTCTGAATAAACTAAGATCGTCCACTTAGTTGCTCTCTCCGCTACATGCGTTATAGTGGTACTGGGTTCGATCCCTTTGGAATCCCTAGATATAAGATTTAAGATCTAAGATTTACATGACCTACAGAAATTTTCTGTGTATAGACAGTCGTCATATGACCTGCGATGTTAAAGTGACTTAAAACACCCCAAACAAAAACAAGAAAAAAACAAACTAAGATCGAACAAATAAATTTTCTAAATCAACGATTAGGAAAAAAATGTTCAAAAAATTAAGAAAAAATATTATGACGAACGAACTTCAGTGACCTCATAGTTATTATATAAAAAATGGTGGTGTGGATTAAAATTCCGTGTTCCAAAACCCAAAAGTCCGAATGCCAAAATGACCAAAATTTCAAATGGCCATAACTCCAAAAGGTCGAAATCCTGAATATCAAAATGAAAAAAATTCTGTTAATATATTTCTTACTTACTTTACTAACATTATCATTTAAAAATGTAACCCCTAATTTCAATTGACCCAAATAGTATCATTGTAGGAGTTAGTTCGTAGGACTTAGGGTATCGTACCCTAAAAAAACAAGAAACATGACTCTCATGTTATCACTTGTTTGTTTAGCTGTCTGTCCGTCTGTCACGAGTAATTTTCTTCGAATCTACACGTTAAAATTTTGAAATTTGGAGTTTTTGCAGAGCTTAGTGAAGGCCATGAAATATTTCTATCGGAAAAACACAAACACTAAGTTTGAGGGGTACTTTTGAAGGTTGAAATGAACAATTAAAAAAAAAAAATATATATAAATATACCAAATGTATCACTTGATACCTACATCAAATGAAAGGATTTATATTCAAGATCTCAAAAATATTTTTAAAATACGTAGTTCAAACGATATTGTAGAAATTTAACGAAATATGACTCTCCTCTCCCAATTTAGGCTCTTACTCAAAGCTTACTGAAAAAATTATGCGAACATCCTAAGTCCTTATGCTTACTTACATATTATTAAAAAACAATTTGAACTCTCATTGTCCGGTGCAATTCGTATTGACGCATAGGTCGCTATAATTTAACTAAATGTCATGCATTATATTACTTTTAAATGTATGTTATTATGGTTATATTATATTCAACCCACAGTTTGCAAGATGCCAACCAGATAAAAGTGGAGCTCAAAAGAAGAAAGAGAGCTGAAAAAGAGCTTTAGCAAGTTTATAAAATTAGAAAGTTTCTTAATAAAGATAGATAATGGGCCTGATGAACCTAAAGCCTCTACGACAGTGAGCCAGTCATGGGATATTCATCCTATTCCTAATACAGAACCTGGTACATCTAGTTGTATAAAATCTACTTTAACGATTGAAGTAACAAACAGTAAGGTTTCTAAGCCAGAGCGTAGTACAAAGCTCAGAAGATTCAGCATCAAAATACAAGCAGAATGATGTTGGGCTATGGGGAGATTTAAGTAAAGATGAGATTTTATACTGGGTAGAAAAAAGGTCCGAAAGAATGTCAGCAATCAAATGGCTCATTTGAAAAATCAAAGAAGCTTTATTCAAACCAAGACAGATATTGCTCAAAAAGCTTGTTCTATCCCAAACTAATCCCAAGCAAATGGTGAAAAATATTTATGGTTAGTATATTCGCCAGCCATTGGTCGAAGTTTAAAAATTATTAATTCTACTGTACTTATTAAAACAGAATTTTCTCAAAAAAGTAAGAAAGTGTACTTCGTGTTTTCCTGAATTGTGTATTTGGGATTTTAGTAGGTATTTAGGATGTTGACATTCGAGCTTTTATGATTTGAGATTTGAAGTTTCGGGACACGGGAATAGACCCGGTGCATGGTATAAATGTACCATGTACATGAGTATTGAATTCGAACCGAAAACACTCTCAAATACGATCACACACACAAAAGAACGTAGTGTGCTCCACTTTCCGAACGTGCACTCTATAACGGGTCACTGACCCGCTTACGTTTTGCCTCTCAGCGCACCGGTGTGTCATTCTGCGCACGCGTGCACAACTATTTTCACAGTGTGTACAATCAATACAGCACACCCACACACCCAACACTCACACAAATACACATTTATTACACATTTTATTGCAAATATATTCAAGCACATGTTCATCGTTATTTCCGAAGATGGGAAATTGGTCGAAGTTAACGCTTTAATTTGCCAAATCTTTCGCTTCAATTAAATATCGTGTTGTTTAGTTAGCGTTTTTGCGCTCGGTGTGACGCCAAGGCCGGCTTTAGTTATTTTAGAAACAACAATATGTCCACCCACCTGTCTATTTGAATGATCGAACGATCTGTTCCTTCCGGCTTGTTTTTTTTTTTTAATTTCCGCTACTAATAGATGCTTAAAGAGTTTGTTGGATCACACCAATGATAAAAGCATTGCAAATTTTACACATATAGGCTCGTTATTTTTTCACTCCTCAATTAAAGTTAGAAATTATGTTATTTTAATAAAAATTTAATGCGTAAGATCTGTGCTTGTTATAAAACTTTTTTTGTACAAACAACACTTGGGAAGAAGAGAATGTTCCAAGTTTCCAAATCTTTCGAAATTGCAAAATAGAGATGAGGATTATCTTGCTTACTGTCAACGCTTAAGGGCTCTACATTCAAGATATAAAATACTTTTTCAAGAATTTTTTTTTAATTGTAATTTTTATACTTTGTACCTATGTAGCTTTTTGACTTCGGGGTCCGTACACAAGTTTTGATTATAAAAGAGGCCCATGGGTCGAAAAAGTTTGGGAACCACTGCTCGAAATCTTCGACATTTTTAAGGGAAGTTAATTTTTTTTCTCAGCCAAATACATAAAAATATGACCCAAAAGCTTAAAACTGTGAAGATAATTATTTTATCAATTTATTAGTACTAAACGTCTTCACTAATAAATCTATTCTCAAATCTTTACACTTATTTTTAAAAGCTTTTCTTTATTTAAGAATTTTGAGATGAGCAAGAAAAAAGTTTTTCTTTTTGAAACAATTTTGTGTTGCAATTTTTTAATGCAAAGAATGAGGACATGTTACAAAAAATGGCCTCCAGCAGTCGATTCCTGGAGACAATTCAGGAACCAGTTTTTTCCTTGTTTTTATTACAATTTTATACACAGCCGATAACAAAAAAAAAATCTTATGAAATCACAAATAAGAGTATTCCTATTCTAACATAAAATATTTTTATTATTATCTAAATAAAAGAATAAGAGAAAATATTAAAATTTCTGTTTTGTTTTTAAAAGCTCAGATGTTGCGCTTGTAAAAGCTTGGAATTGGAATGAATTCTTGAATATATTTCTATGTAGCTAAGAAAAATAGGTTTTAAGAATCAATTTTTTTTCCCCATCTTTTTTACACGATCAGGGGTACAAGATTACTACAATGGAAACGCTTAAAACGAAATTCGATTAATGCGAAATAATCCAGTGGTCTCTAAATAGTACCTGCACTATGATATTTAAACATTTTTTTTTCGTTTAAAACGAAAAAAAACTGTTTCATTTCCATACTAAGTTCCTTCATTTTCGCTGTGGCAATTTTTCACTCTAACTCAGTGGTTTTTAACCTTGTTGGAGGTACCAAACCCCACCAGTTTCATATGTGAACTCACCGAATCCTTCTTAACTGGAAAAACAAATTGATTTTTTAAAATTCATAACTCATATCTTTAGATCACTTAGTGGCGTGGTTGACTAGATAGTTGCCCTATACGCCAGTGGTCCTGGGTTCGAATCCCAATGAAAGCCCATGATATTTTTTCTGGGTGTTCGGATTCGACGGTCGCTAATGACCATAGTAGTTTATGCGACCTTAAATAAATAAAAAAATATTTATCCTTATACCTTGTATGACTCGGGGGTGTGCCTTGACCTCCGCCGAACCCCTGAGACTGACTCACCGAATTCAGTAGGCATAATAATATTTGGTATCTTTTCAAGAATTCTTTCTATAAATTCGATAAATGAAAAATCAATTAAAAGGAAATAATAATTTCATAAGAAATGCTAATTTTATCATCAAGCATTCATTCAGTAGTGAAAATTTGAGTAAAAATTTAGCACTATTTAACTAAGAAACATAAAAAAAAGTAACAAGATTTTGGTAGCTTAGTATGTAGGTACATACTAACTCATGTTTTTTAAAAACAATTTTTAGCCTAAATTTTGGAAATATTTTTCTAGGTTCTATCGATAAAATTCCACGAAATGCCTACCGAAGTTAACTAATTAACGTCCTTCCATCTGAAATTGAAATGAAAGCAAATTATAGACGTCAAATACGTCCAGCTCCTATCTATTATATTTTATAACAAAAACATAAATGTCATATTACATAACTCTCGTAATAATAAGAAATAAAATACGTAGATAAACTTGAATTTGTAGAAGAAAAAAACGAATTGAAATTGAGACAACGATGATGAGATCTGTCACGATTAAGAGATGTAATAAATTTTATTTCATGCAAAAGAAATATTTAAAATATTCTCTGTGGTATTTGAATTTAAATGTGCAATAAAATTATAATCGTTATGTTCAATTAATATTTTTACAACGTCTCAATTCTAACAATTTAAATTTCAATTCGTCAAAAACTCAACAAATTCCAGTATTTTACGGGAACTATAAAAACGGTTTTAATTAAAACTTGTCGTTTTTATTGGTTTTAGTCAAATATTTTTGTCACGAGTCGCAATGTCTCAATCGGTTGGTTTTTGCTTTGAATTCAACCATAATTTAACAGCATATAATATAATGTAGGAAATAGTTATAATGTTATACAAATATATCCTTTACAACTTTCACAGTTCGCACTTTTATTTTTCATTTCTGTCACCTGAATCTTATTCTTTATATAATTTACACATTGGTTACAAGACAAAATTCGCAAATATTAAATAATACTTATTAAATTTTTTGTGTGCTACAAACACGTTACTTTCTTATGCTTATGAATAATAGAGTATATTGTTTCATGTACAGTGAAAGAACAAAAAAAAAAAAAAAAAAATGAAAGTTTGTATGAGGAAATTGCAGCCAAAATTACTTTACTTAAATCAATTTTGTTAATACAATTTTTTAAGCTAATCGATTTTTGAAGCAATCAAATCATATGGAACTTATAACAATTATGAATTTCTCTTTCTCTATCAAATGTTGAATACAATAGTGGCATCATGAACAAAATTTAATTATAATAGATTGTTAATTACTTACTTCTTTATGAATATTATAAATAACAATTCTATTACCAGACTGTTTTTTGTTAAGAACCTAATTCTAAAAGTTTTCCTTTGAGTATACTTCCATACAAAAATATCTGCTGCGACGCGTCACAGAACTTTCTTTTACATGAAATCCAATGTTAAAAAATTATAAATAAGAAGCGGGAACACGTTCTTAAGTCTACCGAAACCCACTGCAGGTATAAAATATTAACTCTCAATCTCTTCCCCCGAACCCCCGTTATTTGAATTTTCCCAGCAAACAGTTTCAAATAAAAGTAGCAGGCTAATAACCGTAGCAAGTTTAAAGAAAATCATTGGAACCGTTTTCGAAAAAAAAAAATGAAAAACACCAATGTAGTTGGTGCAGTGGTTAAAGCCGTTTGCTCTCTCCGCTACACGCATCAGTGATACTGGGTTCGATCCCCGTGGAATCCCTAGATTTAAGACCTACAGAAATTTTATGTGTGTAAGACGGTCGTGATATGACCTTAGATGTTAAAGCGACTTAAAACGCCAAAAAAGGGAGGTTTTCGGATGAACTGCTAGATGAATTATGGAAGCAAAAAAAAATCCATGTTTGGTGAATTTCGGATAAAGCTTTCTATATCGTTGTCTCACACATATATTAGTCTAAAAACCATTTTTTTGGTCTCAGAAGACCTCAAAACGTGTACTTCCGGGGATAACTCGAAATCAAAAATTCGACCCCATTATAGTAAAAGAAAGTAAAAATAATATAAAATATTATGCATATGATACCGGTAAAGCTTTTATTAAGTAAATTCGGATATTTCTAAGCTTTCAGACAGTGACAACATTGCCAAAAACTTTCCAAGTAGAGCTTAGTCAAAAGAAGTTATTATAGACTTTGGCTGCTTTCTTAATCAAAAAAATTTTCCAAAGATTTTGGCAAAGTCAAAGAGAAAATATTTTCAAATAGGACTTTGGCAAAAGAAAATTTCTACGATTTGCGTAAAAAAAATTATGCTAATAGTTTAATTTCACCATGACTGATAGTGAGCACTGACAATTTACAATTTTAAGGTATTTAGCTTAAAAAAAATAAATAGAAAGTTCTATAAAAATATGTAAGTACAATATAATAAAACATACACACTATAGGTGTAGAAATGTGTGTAATTCCCCTGTTTTAATATTTCGTGAATAATTACGCGTAAGGTATTTTTTATTAATAAATATAAGAATCGCAAAATAATGAACAATGTTTTTGTGTAAAAGTTGCTCTATATATTTTTTTAAGGCAAGTACTATGGAACTGATGATCTGCTAATATGAATATTGCATCTGAGTTTTGTATAATTCTAGCGATTGGTCGAAAAAAAATAGTTAAATTTAACGTTTAAAGTTTTCATGCATTTATTTAATTTCTTCATATCTATGATTTCTTTAATTCTCATTAACCAAATAAATGTATGGAATTCTTCAACATATCTCAGTCTTATTTATTCAACAAAACAAATCATATGGGGAATTACCTCATTGAAAGTGGACCACACCCCAAACGGGGAAATAAAAAACTGTCCCTTAAAACTATGGACATAAAAATTGGCTCATTTTATTCGTATCTTGAATATTTGTACTTGACTTTCATACAAATATAGAAACGTTTTAATGTATTATTCATCAGCTAAAGATAGATTAAAATTTCTAGGAAAATCTTCTTTGGTCTCAAAGGGAAGCTTATTTAATGTCGTAAATAATAAAATACATTATTTAGTATGCAAAATTATGGTGTGTTATATCTAAAAATGTACTTTTAGCATGAAACTTCCTTATAAAAAATTCATATTAAAATAGTAGAATTGAAGAAAAATTATTTTCATGTCAGCAACACTAAAAATAGCGCTGATTTTCAGACATTGCGAATTCATACGAACTATTGATTAATGAAGACACTTTCGTACCCAAATCGTTTTTAAACCCGTCGTTTTTTTTTAATTTCAATGGGAACCACCCTTAGATAGATATTGCCCTTGAAAAACGTTTCATTTTCCGGGTGATCAACCGAGAAATCAATACAAGGTCGGTTATATGTAATACATAATGTGTTTATGTAATATATATATATATATGAGTCGAGTGATTCTCATTTTATTTATTTTGCAAGTCTCGAATTCTTGTCTAAATAAATACGTATATAGTTTTTTTTTTCTTTTTTAACCAGTCAGTAAAACTCAATCCAGTCGTCTCTATTTTTATTTTGCTGCACAGTCCTATCGTCAGTTTGTGCGCTCATAACATAATGATAATGATTATTGCAAAAATCTTTTATATAAATAAACTTCAATCAGATTAGTCGAGTGATGAATGTGTAATAATGTGTATAGATGAAATGAATTCGCAAAAGCTTTAAGGCATTTCCAATAGGGGCTTGCTTTGTACAGATCATTCTTATGAACGAGATTACATGAATTTAATCACTTAACACATCATTACGAAGAATGGAATAAAATGTTTTTTATGTAAACGCATATACATATTTTAATTTAATTTCTTCCAGGAATAATTTTTTTTTTCAATAACGTACATTATTCTTTGAATAATTATCACTGGTGAACCCATGCGCAAATACCAGTTAACTATTTTTTTAAAAAGTTTAGAATTTTAGAAAATTTAAAAAAATAGACAAACAATAAAAAATCAAAAAATGCTTCAGTATCATTTTCAAATTGATTTCTTTACAACAACATTTTATGCAGCCTCTTGAGAGGCTCAATAACTTGAGTATGAGTACGTAATAGGTAAAAATCTAGAGCAAATTGACGTTAAATCTTATTACTTAAGTAATCTATATTACGTAATTAAAAAAATATAAATAAGGAGCAGGAACACATTCTTAAGTCTACTAAAACGCACTACAGGATCAAATTGCAGGAACAAAATAATAACTCTTCTTCTTTTCCCCAGAACCCCCTTTATTTTAATTTTCCCAGCAAAAAGTTTCAAATAAAAGTTGCAGGCTTTGATGAGTCTTATAATTGTAGCAAGTTTAAAGAAAATCGTTAGAGCCGTTTTTAAAAATAAAATAAAAAAACCTAAAAACCTATATAATAATCGTGGCTTCCGGATAAAATATCCGGATAAATATATAAAAAGAAAGATTTAGAAGTATGTGGTGTTCCATAATATTAAAAAAATGGAAATAAGATAGTAGTGGCTACCCGTGACTTCGAACGCGTAAAATTAAAAAAATTAAGTAATCTTAGTTAGTAATAATATACCTTTAATTAAATAGACAAGAACTACGAAATGTAAAAAACGTATTATGTAAAAATTAACTCAATTTAGGATAGTGCACTTAGAAAAACACGTTCAACCCTTAAATGAACCAACTTACAATCAACGAAAATTGGAATTTGAAACAGTTGATAATTTAGGAGTAGGACTCTCAAAATCTAATACTTATTTCCCCCTTTTTGAACCATGTAAAGGTGAAATTTTAAAAACATTTCTGTAGGGGAGCTCATAGTCCTCTTAGGAAAAAACCCTGCGTTTTCCAAATTAAAAGTTAATGAAAATATATATTATGTACTAGCGTCTACTCTCTTACTCGTCTAACTCCCTTCACGTAAAATTTAACCAACAAAGTAAACACAATTCTGTCTTAAAAACTAATACTAAGTATCCAAAATAAAAAAAATTAATTTTACAAACCTTGAATTCTTATTTCCCCCCCCCCCCCTCCCAATAAAATAACGTTAAATTCTGCGTTTTAAAGAGTATGTTATAATATAGAAAAAAGTCAGTTCTGTGAAAAAATATTAACGGATGAGTCAGTAAGGTCATTTCTTTGGGGATTTTAAAAATTGTTTTCAATATTTAAATGAACGAATTAAGAAACTACAAAAGCAGAGGTACACAAACATTTACATAAGGTACATAGGTACATTTACATAAAATTTATAGTCGAAACAGTAGAATTTGCAAAAATTGATATTTGAAGACCTAAAAAACGCAAATTATGAATCCCGTTTTTTGAACTACTTGGAAAAGAATTTCGAAAAATTTTTACTTATTAGGAAACATATATTGTTCACTCAGGAGTAAGACTTTAAAAATGTATATTTTTATCTTGAATGGTGTAGCCGTCAGCGTGTGTATCAGTCAATCAGTTTACTTATACGTATAGGTACCAATATATAATATACTTTCAATGTTTGAACGAGTAATGTAAAGAAATATCGCAAAAATAAATAGTACCATTTGGGTTACCCGATTATTCTCAAAATAGGGTCGGAGAACATCGTCGACTCCATATTAAATTTCGATAAATATTGGCCGAGAAAAATTCTGGACTCTAGACAGGGGTCGGAGGACGACTGGACAATTTATTTTTTGTAATATTAGATTTTACACCTCTTGAAACGTAAAACTACAAATTTTCAAGATGGGCGGTTTTTTTTTTGCCGTTTTTCTTATGATTCGCTTCGTATTTAAAGAATATATTTTGTTTAGTTTGATAGGAAGTATTGTACCTTCTCTAATAAATATAATAATTGCGTCGTTCTTAAGCAGAACGCGATACGAATACGAACTAGATTGAGTATGGGTAGAAGTATATTTATATACCTTATGATTTACGCAATAACCGCCCAAGGTAAACGTACACGATTGTTAATAGCCGCTTTGAGAATGTATCGAAATGACATACTTCTACTAAAGATATAAGATGAGAATTGCAAATAGATTGCTATTACTGTCCATGGCCATTTCCGACAGCGATTACTTCCTTTCGATGGAGAAA
Source organism: Sisyra nigra (assembly GCA_958496155.1). Taxonomy (NCBI): domain Eukaryota; kingdom Metazoa; phylum Arthropoda; class Insecta; order Neuroptera; family Sisyridae; genus Sisyra; species Sisyra nigra. Next base: position 35,365,822 of record OY292316.1, on the reverse strand, counting down.
AAAATTTAATTATAAACGCTTAAGACATACTCATACGTGAAACCTGTATCAGATGATTTGATTATCTATTTGATCTTTAAAAGGACTTCAAGATTATGTTTTTTTTATCAATTCAAATGACCAAGAAAAAAAAATTGACCTTAAAACTGTAAAAAAATATTTGTGATTATAATGAAGTAATTTTGAACTTTATTTAACACAAAAGAAAAAATAATATGCTCCGAGATATTTTTCCATATGCTTATTTCAATATGGAAATATTAGAGGAAAAAATACTTTTCCCAATTGAATTTGTTATCATACATATATAAAAGAAATTTATAACATAGAGAATATCGCAGAGCTTTTATCTTTAATAAAAGACGTAGTAGTAAATAAATAATGTCTCATAATATCACTGTGTGTTATGCCTTATATACGTTCCATTAAAACGATCCTTTCAAGTCTTATTTTATAAAAGATGGAATGATTAGATTGGTAGTAAGAGATATTTACGTAAAACCCTTAGAGTTTGAAACCTAATAAAAACAGCAATTTAGCTTCAATAAAACTTTATCTTTCAGTGCATATTGTATAGGTAGGTACATTTATCTGCACAACATCGGCAATAATTAAGTAATATAAGACTATGTGTCTTCAGTTTTAAATTACTGTATGTGCCGAAAGACGATACTTGAAGCTTAAAAAAATCACGTCGAAACTAAACATTGCATATACGATTTAATATTATAAAATATGAACTTTAACATCCTGTGGTTTCGTGTGACGCAATATTGAACGATTTTATTCGAAAAGTGTCATAGTGTATATTCTGCAGGGTTTTATAATTTTTTTTCAATAATATTGATGGAAGTCGATCGATTGAAAACAGTATAAAGCACTCAGATAACGTCATACACCAACGTAGTTTTCCGGAAAACTCCATTTCCTGTTATAAAATAAGTTATTTTTAGAATTTTTTATCGTAACGTTCAGGCAATGGATTTGGTGCGAGAAATATTTTTCCTTTTTTGAATTTTTATGTAATTATGTCATAGTGACTAAATTGAAGGGCTCAAGTCACAAATACTGTTTCTTCTCAGAGATCTTTTTATATTTTTTTTTTGTTATCTTATTTACATGTGCTCTTGCGATGTTTGCGACGTTCTATGCAATGACACAACAACCGGTGGTACAACAAATTGCATCTACCGATAATTCTTTGAACCTTACGCCAAAGCTGTTGGAACATTTTAAGTTTGTTCCTATCGCCCTGTCTGGCGATGTTCAAACATTGACTAGAGCATGACGTGCTGGGTATACTAGCGTGTGAAAGAACTGTTTACACTTACATTGTGCGCAAGTCTACACTCGAGGTTTGTTCCAATAGTTCTACTATGGCAATGCAAAACATTGACAAGGTCAGGAAAAAGCAGACAAGAGTGAGTGAAGAACTGTTTCAGCTTAGGCTAAGGTTCGAACTAAACGGTGGCACATCAAAAGCGAGAATCGGTAGTACAGTGGTTCTTAACCTTGTTGGACTACTAAGCCCCACCAGTTTTATATGCGCATTCACCGAACCCTTCTTAATTGGAAGAAAAATATTTTTAAGATTTTTTAAAATTCAAATATAGGTAGGTCTCTATATATATCCATATACCTTATATGGGTCGGGTGTATGTTTAGACCTCTGCCGAACCCCTAAGATTGACTCACCGAACCCCTGGGGTTTGAACGAAACTAGGTTAAGAACCACTGGGTTAGCATGTGTTTAGATCCGACCATCATAAAGTGACAAGTTCGCTTGTGTTACAAACTCACCCGCTTAAGGCAGTACATAAGCATCGCCAAAATAGTGTGGAACGACTTTTAAGCGCTTGTCGCGTTCGTGCACGAATATGTTCGGAAATGGCCGTGCTGGATGGTCGCATGGAACGAACCTTTTATATCATATTATTCATTGTTTTACGCTTCTTCCAGAAGAACACGCATTAAAATGATTCGTTTTTTGCAAAATTTCATTTTCAAATATCTTGGGCCAAATTTTTTTCACTTACTTTAAATATAAAGATTATATTTACACGTTATTAACTATAGGTTATTTTTTTAGATTGTTCAAAAACTTGATGTCAATTTCATTTACCATAAGTAAATTTATTTTACATACAAGAACTCAAATGATGTAATATGCAAATAGTACAAGCATTTTGTGCAATTCAAGGCATCGATAACACCTCAAATATTTAATTTACCCACCTAAATCTAAGCCATAAGTTTTGTAATCATTGATAAGAACAAATTGGTGATTGTTAATTTTTATGCAATATTTTCGAAATTTTTCACAGATGTGACGAATTCTTAAACAAAGCAAATAGTTATTGTGGGCTTAAGATAAGAAAATTTAATGATTAGATATTTAGAAAATATATACCATAGCCATAACAATATATATAACTTCATATTTTGAAAAGTTCCGGATTTAATTTATAGTTTTCTTTATAACGAATAAGTAGCAAACAAAGAAAATGAGTGATTAATTACAATTTTCCATCGACTTTTATTTTAAATGAAAACTTGATAATTTAAGTAATAATGAAATTACAAACAACGAAACAAAGCTATTGAAAGTCTTACTAATAATTGCCAATTTTCCTCTCACTTATTAATCAGATTTTTTGAGTGAAATTATTAATCTATTGTGGTTAAATAATATACAATACATGATATGCATGCAACCAATAAATGTGTTACCAGTCTTGAGAATAGCCTACTTTTGTGCTGCCATTTTTTTTTATACTGCTGCGATAATTAAAAAAAGTAATTAATACAACGAGAATAGCGTTCGATGTAGAAATTCTTTTTTACTAGCTATATATACGCAAATTTGTAAGATATAGTGAACAAGATTTTATATTTCTCGTCAACATTTTCCTGCCACTGGAACTGACATCTTCCAATATAACAAAAATTCAATAACTTGTTCACTGAAATGAAAAGACAGTTTGTAGATCCTTTATAAAATGTTTTATATCCTGTATTTGAAATGAGTTGAGCGGAAATTAATCGACAAGAACTTTTTTTTTTGTCATTAAAAATTCTCTTCGGAAGCTTATCTTTTCTAGGAAAAATGTAGAAAAGATTATAAAATTCCTTGAAATTATTTAACGTTTATCCATTAAGATCAGTTAGTCTCTTAATTAAAGAAATAATCGGTGACGTCTCCAGTTTTACATGTTATGCAATTTTTTTCCGTATTCTAAGTCATTGATTCCTTTTTGTTCAGGTATTTCAAATAATAAAAGGTTTATTTTGAGTTAAGCAGGCTTACACGGAGTATACTACTGAAATGTCATTTTGTAGATCTGTTCGTACAGTTCTGTATTCAGTTCTGTGTTAGTTTGGAACTGGTTAACTGTGTATACGAATACTTTTAATAGACGGCTGTTATTAATTTTTCAGGTAGTTTGGAATCAATTCAAGATTGTTGCATTAAATCCTTATAATTTTGCTCTGTATACCCGTCTGTGTGTAGGTATACCACAACCATTATTTTACTCGGGAAATATTACTAAATATTAAGAAAAATAATTTTTAAAGATAGACCCTTACTACGAACTGCTATGTTGTGAAGAAGTGAGATTACAAATTAAATAATAAGGAGGAGTTATTTAACTGAATATTGCAGCTACGTTTTTTGGTTTTTTTGTGGTCTCAACCAGTGGTTCCCGAAGCTGTCTGGGCTTCGACTCATCTAACAAAGATTCCAATCTTGAGACCCACATCTTAGCTTAAAGAAAAGAGGGCATAAATGGTAATGCTCAGTCACCATTATTCATATACGAAATGCTGTTCTAGTCTCTAGACTTTTCTTCCCTTAATCCCGCATTAGGTTTCTATAGAAAGCTATCACCTGCTACCATTGATATCTTGCCAGGCGTCATGTCTGACTTTCTAAGATGCTGCAGTCTTCTTTTAAACTAGTATTAACTGTCAATACGTTGATCAACTCTGCAAAGCAAAAAGTTGAGCAAATTGATAAAATTTTTTTAGGAATCCTATACAAAGTTAGGAGTTAATGAAGTATTTTGTTATGAAAATTTCAAATTACCAGCAGCTACCACAAAAGAATATTTATAAATTAGTCCACTTAGTGGCGCAGTGGTTAGAAGAGTTTGCTCTCTCCGCTCCATGCGTCAGTGGTGCTGGGTTCGATCTTCGTCGAATCCCTAGATTGTAGATTTATGATCTTAGATTTAAGACCTACAGAAATTTTCTGTGTGTATGATTGTCGTGATATAACCTTAGATGTTAAAGCGACTTAAAACACACAAAAAAAATACATACATATTTATAAATAAAATTTACAGATATAAATTTTTGTTCCACTATGACTTTATCCATAATTTTTTTTTTTCTTTACAACATTTACAACAACATTTCTGTCCTTAGCGACAGTTGTTGTGTTGACTGGGTTGGTTTATACATCCTTCAGGACACCCAGGAGCCTCAATGAGCTCCTAATGTCCTCGAGATCCACTGGGTTTTTGTTGAGGGTATTTTTTAGGTCAATGGGGCTGATTGGTGCTATTAAAAAGGGGCACTGTCAGTTCACTTTCACACTTGGAGCTTTTTTGGGGTTGTCTTTTCCAAGATGTGTCGATGAGAGAAGGCCGCGTGTCCAATCCTTAATCTGATCAACAGGCATTGATTCGATCGTCGGTTTAACATTGGAACTGTCTCCCAAATGCTGTCGCGAAGTCTGTCTAATTTTGTGGGTGTTGCTTTCCATTCCTCGTTCCAACAGTTTTGAACATATTTCCGGACCGTTTTTCTGAAGTCGCTGTAGGTAGTATTAGCGCTTGTCCGGTCTTGACCATGAGTGCTAGCACTCTTAGCAGCCTCGTCTACTTTGATGTTTCCTGATATTCCTTTGTGAAATGGTATCCAGGCAATGACGAAACGTCTGTCTTTCGAGAAGTTAACTAGCTTAATTTGTGTTTCCTGGATCATCTCGTTTTTAATGTTTGGATTTGCCAGTGCATCTATGTATCCATAATCTTTAATCACTTTATATAATAAACACCTAATGAGTATAGTGTCTAATTTGATTTTACAATATCTAATGTTGACTGTAAAACCTGTATTTGTGATCAGTCTGGAAACATTGTTGTAAATTTCGCCTTGAACAAGTTAAGTTTTTAAGATCTGAAATAAAAAAATGCAAACTTTTATACTAGAATAAAGTTTGTTGGAATGTGTATTATGAGGCTTCTGTGCTTCATACTGAAACAGGTAAAATATATACATTTTCCTGGACATCATCGATTTATTGATTGCCTTGATTCGGCTTTGTGTTGATTTATTTTTCGTATATGTTATCTAGTGCTTCATTTATATGGTATCCATGGGTAGTAGTGGGGGAGAGGTAGGGTCGGGTTTTATGTGTCGTTGGTGAAATTATTTTTTTAATTGGCTGTGTTAGTAGATTTTAATAAAGGCCGGTTGTTAAAATTGATTAAAGTTTTGAGTTGCAAGGCTCAGGTTGTTATGGAGGCTATAATGGCTACGTCTCTCGTGACAATAGAGAGTGTATAATGCACATGCGTTGCATATTGACTGCTATGATTATTAGTGCTGTTCTTGTCAGTCGTGTGTATGTGTGTGTGTGTGTGTTGCATTGCACTGAGTGCATGTGTGTAGTGTGAATGCATGTTTAGTTAGGTCTTGGCGAGAGAGAATGGAGACTGCAGATAAGCGCTGAAACCTCGTTGGCCCCACTCTTGCATTTATTACTGAACAAGTGGGCCGATTTGAGGGCATCGACCCTACACTGTCTACACAGCACACACACACACACACACACATACACATAAAGGCAATATCAGAGGCGCATGCACAGCCACAACTATGAAAACATTTGAGCAAGTTTCGAGAGAACAAAACATAACACATTATAGCGGCACTCACTTGCAAATAAATACACAGATGACTTGCAGCGAGAGTGTGGATCAAATATGTATTTGTACGGTAAATGTTCCATACAAAACAGTACCACTTGCCATCCACATTCGACACAACACGAGCTGATTTTGATGCCTTGTTAAGTTCCAGGTCCTCTCAGCCATTGTTCCTACCAACTACCACTGTTTGCCTAATAAAAAGTGCAATAACAACATTATTGCTATTATACAATTACATTTATAACCGTATTTTCATTTCAATAACAACACTATATTCAGTCGGGAAAACCAATAATGTGCTTTCAACGATCGTATCTACAACTCTATATACATTTTCCAAGCAATTCTATTTCTTGCATCGTATTATTCACATTTACAATATTCATTTATTTCGTTCACAAATTCAATATTTCACTTATGTATTTCATTTTCCAAGAAACAATAATACCTTGGAACAAAAAGTACAAAAAAATGAAACGTCTTATACTATTATATAAAAGCTTTCACATAAAATATTTCAGAATTTCTAACTTTCATCATTATTTAAATCATTCTTGAACACATCAAATATACAACAAAAAATCCGCTCCTAAAGATTTTCTTTGTCCAAGAAACGTGTTAAGATCTTTGTTAAAACCATTCATTCGATATTATTACAGTTACGATTTTTATTGAGTGGAAACTGAAATGAATTGAATTTTTATAGTTTCATGTTTGGATTCCAAATCCCTAATGGGCTTTCAGATGCTCGGTTGTCCATCAAATTGAGGCTGACAACCCCCTAAACTAGGAATGTCTGCATCATTGGGATGTTATGTAAAATATAACCCGGAAAGTTGTGTTGTAGTATAATCACTTTTGGGGGGGGGGGGGGGGTTAAAAGCATCGTTTTTACCCGGGAAAACTTTTGACGTGGAAATTGAATTTTTTTATGTAGATTCAATTTGAAATCACTTTGACTGGTAAAAAGGTTTTTCCATTGAATTTATTAAGGATTAGTTTTGTTCTATTTTATTCTGGTAGCCTTTGTTCTGATCACTTGACTAGTTGTTTGATAATATTGTAAAAATAATTGACAACTTTTTTATTGTTAATTTAAGCTGAAAATAAGAGGTGTTTAAGAAAGTGTGTATAGGTAAAAAATGAATGAGAATTACAATAAAATAAAGTGCTTTTTTTGGTTCTAGTAGCTTAAACTATTCTGGGTACGAGTATAACAAATCTATAAAAGTTTTTTTCTATAGATAGTTTTCTACAAGTTTTATTTGAAACATATTTTTGTATATCATTTTTAGTTTCTGAGATATCTTGAGTTATCTTGTCTAAGAGTTTTTTTTTTTTTTTTTAAGAATACCTACTAAAGAGAGGTTAAGGTTGATAACACAAAAGCTTTTTGAAAAAATAAGAAGCAAATTATGGCATACCTGAGTTTCGAGATAAGCCGATAGGCTTTCCTTTGTTACAGGAAAATAAGTGAGAGACTGGAAATAAAACCTGGTCATATATTATAGTTATAATCCTATCTATAAAATATATATAAATAGATATTCGTGTCTTAAATCCAATCCCAACGAATCTTTTTAAGTGAATTTCTCAAGCTTTTTAGCCTGTGATCCTTTTTCACACTTAAAAATTTGAAAGGACTTTTCAGCGATTTTCTATGTCTAGATTTACGTTTTATAAAAGATAAAGGACATTGTCAGTATAAATTTGAAAAATTTAATTTAATATTTAGAAAAATTGCAATTTTCCAAATATTTTTTTAATTTTTATTTTTTTGTGTTTTAAGTCGCTTTAACATCTTTGGTCATATCACGACTGTCTACACAGAAAATTTCCGTAGGTCATGTAAATCTTAGATCTTATATCTAGGGATTCGACGGGGATCGAACCCAGTGCCACTGACGCATGAAGCGGAGAGAGCAACTGCTCTATAACCACTGCGCCACTAAGTGAAATTATTTGTTTATTGTATACGTAACTTTCGATATCTTTTTAATAAGCTGCAAAATACTAACGAAATATCGTTTCAAATCGTTTTGCACTGTGTACGAAATTAACCTTTTGCTTAACATTTTACTCCAGTTTATGATGTTTAAACATGAAAAGAACCCCGAATTATTATAAAAAAGTACTGTAAGTAGTCATCCCCTCAACGTCAGCTAAGTCGTTAACATTTAACTTTTTAAATAGGAATCGTATAAAAATATTTCAAATAATATTTTTTGAGTCCATTATATAGATTTTATGGTGCGATTAAAATTTAAAACTTACTCAAATTTTTATATTTTTTGTGTGTTAACAAATATAATATGCAATTTATTTTTATGCATAAAAACTGCATATTATTATGCTTTATCATTCAGAGTATTGCTATTATTTTCTTTAATAGGTACAGTAGGTAATTGTACTTGTAAATTTAATGACGAAGAAAATTATTTTATAGTTGAAACAATCAGAACAGAAAAGAATTAAAATTTATAATACACCGACACATATTTTATACCTTTTGTTCTTTCTTTGCTTCAAGTACATCTATTTTCAGGCATATTTATTACAAATTTGCTTCTTGTCTTCAAGCCAGCTTATTTTTACGAAAGATAATAATTTTTTGTTTTGGAAAGCCACATTGAATTAACAAATAAAATAACGGAAATTTTAAAAATATCTTATACCTGCACGAAGAAGTTTGTGGAGAATGGTTAGTCGTTAACTTTATTTGAGAATGATTATTATTTTTTTTTTCATCATTGGGTTTGTATATAGATTGTAATTTGATAATTTTTCTATGGGTTAGGTGGGTATAATAATTTTTGTTCTCTTTTTTCAATGAGTCATTGTTGCAGATAATATCGCCATTTAATACCTCTTCTTCGTTACTGATACAGTATCAGTTTCTGTATTGGATCGTGACATTATTTTGATAGAATATAACTTGATATGTGTAGCTGTATATAAATATTTTTTTTCTTGAAAAAATAATGTTGATAAAAAATAGAACGAAAGCTTAAGCATTCTTCAACAAAATGGCGCGATGCCACTTGGCTTGATAGTGTCAACGTTCGCAAAGTTTAATTCCCAAAAATTTTAGGTCACTATTTTGAAAATGATAAATTCAACTCAACCTACTCAATAAACATTGTTGTTGGGTTATCTTTTTCTACGAGTGGAACATTTTAAATTTACAAAACATGCATACATTCGCATTTTGAATGTTATATATTATATTAGAACTAGTTGACTTTGTATTAAAATGATAATTTTTAAACGCCTTACTCGATTCAGTTACCAGCGACGCGAACTAATAGGAAATATTTTAATATCTTAATCGCTTTCGTAATTATTTCCCCATGTAATCCTTCTGATAACCGTTATTTTGAAAGTTCGTATTTTGGTGAGAAAAACAAACTTTGTAATAAATCGAATGTAGGTGGTGATCGTTTTATATTTCGACCTTTCACTGGCTCCGATTAATTAAAATGTTAATATATTTTCAATTAAAAACTAATAAATATCTTATTCAAGCAAATAGTATATAAGAAATAACGTTAACTTTAATGTTGACATTTTATTCTACAAACATCGATTTTTAAATTCCTGTTGGTCAATTAAAAACGTACAAGCAAAAAAATCTGCTTGAGATGATAATTTTATTATCTTTAATTAGAATATAAAGTTATCGCTGGATACAAGAGGTTTGTACTTACAATTAGACAGCGTCCAATTTAGAATTAATTTTTACCATGTCATTTTTCAGATTTTCTCTAGAAGTTTTATTAATGTCGTCTTAAGAATGTCATATTTAAGATATTCGAACTATGAAATGTATGAATTCGATTATGGAATACTGAAGTCATTTTTAAGTCTTGATATTTTCATATTTGAATTCAAAATTTTAAGTTCCTGAAAAGCAAATTTCTACGCTCATTTTCTAAGGTCAAAATGAAATATGTATTCTTTTTGAATACGTTATGAAATGTGTTTTATGATTAATCGTAATATAAGTCACTTAGCGTTTCATGAATACTTTTTGAATGCACAATGAAGTCATAAATATGAATTTCTTAAGACTTGCTTTTAAAAACCAAATATGAAGTTATAATATGAGTTCATTTAGATCTAAAGCCTAGTACTCACTAGTCGACATGTTGCGCGATTTTGGTCTCTGAGACGCGTCTCAAGTTGTCTCCGTAGATATGTCTATAGACGAATCCCCGTCTAGGGCCTGTTGCGAGACCAAAAATCGTAGATCTAAAGCCTAGTACTCACTAGCAAACATGTTGCACGATTTGTCTAGAGATGGTCTATAGATATGGTCTATAAACCGTCTAGAGACGCTGTTCTTTGTCTCGTCTAGCGTCCACACTACGATGTGAATTTCTCAGTCTCATCTTCGCAGTCCACTGTAGAGAACAAAATAAAATAAACAAATAACTATCAAAATGTTGCAAAACATGTTTAACGTGACTGTCTGCTGTCTCCTTAAGTCTCCCATTCCGTTCGGGAGACGTTAGATCTGCAATTTTTGGTCTCGCAACAGGCCCTAGACGGGAATTCGTCTAATAGACATATCTATGAAGACAAACTGAGACACGTCTCAGAGACCAAAATGCGCAACATGGCTACTAGTGAGTACTAGGCATTACATGTCCCGATTGGAATGGGAGAATTTAGGAGATAGCATGCAACGTTTGACATGTTCCGCAAAGCTTTGTTGGTTTTGTTTAATTGCTTATTTTATTGTGTCCTCCATGGTGGGCTGTGAAGATGAGACTGAGAAATCCACATTGTAGTGTGGACGCTAGACGTGGCAAAGAAAAGTCTTTTTAACGGTCTATAGACCATCTCTAGATGGTCTCTAGACAAATCGCGCAACATGTCTCTCTACTAGTGAGTACTAAGCTTTAGAGTTTTGTTTGACGTCTTGGTGACTTCTTATTGAATTCATAACAAGCTCAAATTTGAGTTCCAATTAAAGAATATGAAGTCCAAATGCTGTCTAGGTAATTACACACAAATTTTTGTTGTCTGACAGTCTTGATTTTACAGGTGTGATTTGTTTTGAACATTATATAATTCATCTCTGCGACGACTATACCTCCCGGTTTAATTAATAATTAATTCCCGGCAGTGCAGCCTCAGTCCTGATATTTATAACTGAAACTTGAAATGATTCAGATATTGATATTATTTGAAACAGTAATCGGGTTGTAATGCCTTGCAATGTATTTAGTGTATTTTATTATTTAATCGTATTGATAGGGCTTAGGAGGCAAAGACCTGGACACTGCTTTGAGGGATGGTAACACAGAGCTTCCCCATTCCAGTAAGATTTAAAATCATTTAAGTAAAATTTTTTTTAAAGAATGTTTAAAACCTTTTGTTTCCATTCACGAGTGGTTTGTTACTAGGGTAAATTGTCATGAGAATGATTCGTCGGGGATGAATTGTCAAGTTTTAAATTATCTTGGATTTAAAACAAAATGGCCCGATTTACAAGAGATCTTTCTAATAAATTTTATTGTCCCAAAACAAAACGTAAACAACTAACTTCCTAGATAATTATTTTTTTTTTTTGGATTATCTTTATAAAAATATCTATAAGATTAACAAAACGTTGTTATGTACAAATTAAAATATTTTTATAGATAGAACAAAGATATTTTAAGCGTTGACTATTCACAAATTGGCGTCATTTAATGTTCTTGAAAAATAAGAATAAAACACAAAGAAAAAAAATCTTAATTTTTACGTTGAGACTAACTTTCATCTCGACCAACTTTAATCTAACTTCAACTCCAGAGAATTGTTTTAACGTTTTTATGTTAGCCGATCTCTAAGTTGATCTAATTGTTTAATTGTCGCTGCAAAATGATAATTATATTATGTTTGCTGGAGGGTTCTTTTCTCAAAGGCTTAACAAAGATTAATCATGCTATAAAAATGAAATTGTAATGGTTACCCAGTCGCGTATTTTATTTAAGGTTTTCTACATTTTAGATTTTTTTGTTCTGCAATTCCATGAGATGTGCGAGTTATCGTACAGTTTAATGATTAAGTAAAAGATAAATAAGAATTTTATTTCTTGGGGATTTTCATGTAATTTGTTTTTAAGACCGTAAATGTGCTGGTTATTTTTAGATATAATTATTGGAGTTGAAAGCTCTCAGTTCGTTAGCTTTAGGGTTTTGTGTGTGCGGCGATGGAAGATTAGTCTTTTAATTTTAATATGTCTGTCTAAGAGAAGACATTCTTGCAATTAATAATCAGTTTTGATAAATGATGAATGATTTTGTATGCTATATAGGCACTGTACAAATAATTATTTTTAACCTCTTACAATCATATGCTTTTCATATTAAAAAAGAAGAAATTTTATTTTATTTTTTTGTAAAAACTGAAGATGCAATTTAATTTTCATGCATCAGATGCAAGTAACGAGGAGTGTTGATGAATTTAAGTTGGATATTATTTCTTAAAAAAAAATTTAGCTGGAAGTAAAACTATTTAAAATAGACATTCCCAAACTGTGTACTTACAAATATTAACTTATTTCAATAAGAGACACATTTTGAAACCAAATATCAAAGTATGAATTCAAAGTTGGTCTAGGCTTAGAATTTTAAAAATTTACGTTTTTTTGGTAATTTCCTTTACAAACTTTTTTATGGTTCAAAAATAAGCAGACAGCAAAAAGTTAGGATGGGAGATGAAATTTTGAAACGAAAAGTGCTTGGGAATTTTTCTTTCTAACGCATCTTTTATCACAGCTTTTTGAGTGATGGAAACTCTGAATCTACACAGTATAATATAAAAAAAATTTAATTACAGCTTTAGTTTTTCAATATTTAGACTAATCAATAATAATGAAAGCTAACCCACCGGTCACGTCACGCATGGGTTTTGTTAGTTCCAAAAAGTTTCAGTCACAAAAAGTATGTTTAATTAAAAGTTTAGGACCACTGTATATACTGAGCCGGCTCAGCTACGAATCAGAACCATCAGTCACGCTCCAATCACCAAACCAGTATTCAATAGTATTCAAGTTTATGTTGTAACTGACTTCTTAAAAATTTACTCATTAATTCCCTTTTTACATGTTTCAAAAATCCCATTTCTATTTTTCTCCCGTGATATTTTTTTCTATCTCAGGAGTCCTCGACTTAAGTTTTGCAGGACTCTAAAGTTCTCTGAAACATTGACAAGGGCTCTACAAGTGTTCATTATTTTCTTTGTTATTAGTTTTTGTTAACGTCTTTATCTGCTACCTGCTTTTATTCAGAATGGTTACTGAACTGTGCCAAAAGCTCATGTCCATAGATATGTAAATAAACTTTTGGGTTCGTCGAGTGAAAAAAATTATGAAGTATCTAATCTTGACATGTTATCTCTTATCTCCTTCTCCTGCTTTTTGTTTTTTTTTTTAGTGTTTTAAGTTGCTTTGACATCTTAAGTCATGTCGCGACTGTCTACAGAAAATTTCTATAATCTACATATCCAAAAAAGTCTTGGATTCAACGGGAACCGAGCACCACTGACGAATACAGCGAGGGTCTTAGAGATCTAATCGCTATGTAACTAAAGCCTAGTACTTACTAGTAGACATGTTGCGCGATTTTGGTCTCTGAAACGCGTCTCAGATTGTCTCCGTAGATGTCTATAGACGAATTCCCGTCTAGGGCCTATTGCGAGATCAAAAATTCCAGGTCTAACGTCTCCCGATCGAAATGGGAAACTTTAGGAGACAGCATTCAGCAGTAGACGTCATGTTCTGGAACATTTTGACAGTGTGAGCGTCATTATTGTCTAGAGGCGATTCATGGCTAGCTCCGTTTATTTTGTTTATTTTATTTTGTCCTCCACTGCGAAGATGAGACTGAAAAATTCCCATCGTAGTGTGGACGCTAGACGAGACAAAGAACGGTGTTTCTAGACGGTCTATGGACCGTGTCTATAGACCATCTCTAGACAAATCGTGCAACATGTCTTCTAGTGAGTACTAGGCTTAACTAGAACTTAATTAATTTTGATACATCACAAATTCAGAAAATTCAAATTGAAGCTGTAAAATTGACAGAATTCAAACTTAAATTTTTCAAGTGATATTTTAACAGTACATTTTATAACTTCGTAACTTTTCTTTGTAATTTATTAAAATTTATTCCTATTTTTTAATGTTTTTTCAACCGAAATGAACAAGTAACTGGAAAATCTGGACAATCAAGAAATGTTAGGAAATCTAAAATTTGCTTAAAAATTACAATATGTTAGGAAATTGTAAAAAATGATTTGGAAAAAAACATTTTTTCCCGTCTTTTCTTTTTATGATTCTAATTAATTATTTTCTCAATGTTATTATGAATTAGTATATCGATTGTAAAATTTTATTTATTTGATTATTATAGTAGATATACGAATATGTAATATTCTTCGTAACCAAATTGACATAAAATATTTATATACTTACTGTAAAACATTGACCACCTGCTTAAACTAACTAAGCATAGCATAAACTTCTAATTCTATAACTATCAATTTTTATAAAATAACCAATTAAAACAGGAGCTCTGTTTGGTCCGCAGAACTCCAGGGGTCCACGAAACAACTCTAGTTAAAAAACAATTTGTATTATATTATATTCCAAAATCAAGCCTAAAGGATGACATAAAATGCTTTCAGTTATAACGGATTATACAAGAATAAATAGTTCAATCGCTCGCGAAGTACACAAGTTTAAAAAGCCCTAATCTAGAAGATACTTTTATTCTTAAAAATTATTAATATGTTCAACTTTTATAATATAGTTTTTAAAATTTTCACTTACAAGTAAAACTTTGATTGTCAAAACATTTTTATTAGCTTAAGATAAATTCTAGCATTTCCTCGAGAAAACAAATAATTGTATAGATTTAATAGAAAAAAAAAAATAAAAATATAAATTATTATCTTTGTGCTTATTTAAAAAAAGTCAAGATCCTCTCCATTGTATTATTGTTTAATCAAAATTTAAACGCTAATCAAACCTCGATTATGTGGCCACTTAAAACCATTATTATTCACATAATTAAATTTTCCACTTCCTCAATTTGCCTCCGCGCACAAATATTAGCTTAGAACAATTTTTTTTATCAATATTCACCTTTGAATTTAAACAAATTTGTTTTCGAACAATTCCAGATCTGGCTTTGTCCATAAAATTGAAATTCGTACGCACAAAATATGTATACAAAGGTGCGTATTCGCATCGCCATGTAAAAAGTTATTCGAAAGCCGCGATAATATAACGATGGATCTGATAATGATAATGATGATGATGCGATATCTTCGTAGGTGTGAACGTTGACGTTTGGAATTCTTTTACTATTGTATATTGGATGACCTGAATCTTAGACGGAAAGCGTAAATATTACAGAATCTCACACAGAGTTCACCATCAGTTTATTATTGGTTGTTCAAAGTGACTGGACAAGGCAATCGAAAGGCAAACATTTATATCGAAAAACACGAGATTTTTGTCGAATATACCAAGTGGGCTCCTCTCGATGCCGTCCAATCCTCATATTTTAAACAATGATCGTTTGATTTGTATACGAAAAGTAAATTTTGAAATCTTTTGTTGCACCAGTAAAGTCAATAAATATTTTTATAATCAAGATAAACAATAACTTATACGTACATACACTGGCGCATCGATTATCATGCACGGATCAAATGTCGCATGTGCGTGTGCATACATTTGTTGTATAGATTATTATTATACAATAAATATTCCTCTAACAAGTTCATTAGTTTCTTGGAAATATTGGTTTTTAAACAATCTCACTTTGTCATCGAATGTATTTTTATTACACGGGAAGTTTCAACGATTCACTTTTGATAAAAATATTACGCAGCATTGTTTCGATTGGTGTCTAATCAAATGATTTAAACGGTCCACATTATTAATGATTGTATTTTATTGTGAACAAAGTGTGCTAAACGGGAGTTACTCGTCATTTGAATGTGAATAATAAAAAAAAAAATATCAGTTAAAGTGTCGAGGCAAAACTCGAGAATATGGATGTGCTTGATGTGCCAGAAAACGAAATCAAATTGTTATCTATGTTAATAAAAAAGAAATGGAAAAACCAAATGTATGTATTAAAAATTCTTATTTATTCTAATAGCAAACATAGCATTATATTATACACTAAATGTTTTATTTTATCTAATGGCGTATAAATTACAATATTACATCGACTTCATCTAATACATACATTGATAACGTTATTTTTTACTTATCAAAGAATAAACTTCAGAGAATCCAACTTAAATCACACTTTTGAAAATTGTTCTCCGATCAACAAAAATTGATCAAGCAATTGCACAAGTCATTATAATTTAGCTACTGACATAAAAAACGAAGGCTCCTAGTTTTAATTGTAGTTAAAAGGATACGTTAAGAATCAGTGTGATATTGTAAGAATTTAAGAAGTGCAAAAGTATAAATTAATTTTTTTAAAGTGAAACTTTTTATACATCGACTCAAATTTTTTGGCCTGTCTTTAGCATGTCGCTAAATGTAACATATTCTCGACAGGGAATCGGCAAGTGTTCGGCAGAGCTCTTATACACATTGTTAGCTATATACTATATACTATATATATATACTATAGCTATATAACCAGGCCTGTTGCGCGAGTTATTACTGAATGTAATGAGCTATTTTCCTCTCCATGACAACGTTTTATTATATTATAAGTTGTTATTAATTGTCAATCATATTTGTATTGGTATTTATATTTTGATCAGTGTATTGATATACATGTTATTGTTCACTTGATTATGATAGAGAAAGATACAGTTAGTGAGAATAGTGCAAAAATATTCGACGGTGATGTTACAATACTCGTAGATAACAACAGGCAGATGATCGATTTAACAATAGTCAACAAATTCAATAATGAAAATAACATTCGAGTATTAACATCAATAATGGAAATTCAAAAATTGTTGCAACGATACGTGTCACGTCAGACAGTGAATTCGTGCCACATCCCTTTCTTTCTATTCTATAATCATACCCTAAATCGAATAATTTCCGAAAATTTTCAGTTACTTAAATGCCTAAAATCCGAAAAAAAGTTTCACTTGCATCGTGGTTTCGTAAAACCACACAATAGTTTTTTTATTTACTTATTTTTGTTTTTTTTGGTGTTTTAAGTCGCTTTAACATCTATGGTCATACCATGACTGTCTTACATACAGAAAATTTCTGTAGGTCTTGAATCTTATACAATCTAGGGATTCAACAGGAATCGAACCCACTGCCGCATTTGGCAGAGAGAGCAGTTGCTCTAAGGCCGCGTTCAGACGGATCAACTCAACTCGCCCGACTATTTTCAATCTTGTAGACTGTAGCAGGGTAAGCGACGCGAGAAGTGAAGTACAAGCGAGTTGAAAAGGAAGCAAATTGAGCAGAATTGAAAGAAAACTGATCAACAAAACTCGTTCAACAAAAGATTGACTGAATCAAACTTTTGTTGAACGAGTTTTGTTGATCAGTTTTCTTTCAATTTGCTTCCCTTTCAACTCGCTTGTGCTTCACTTCTCGCGTCGCTTACCCTGCTACAGTCTACAAGATTGAAAATAGTCGGGCGAGTTGAGTTGATCCGTCTGAACGCGGCCTAACCGCTAACGTTGTTTTAATCCCAACGCATTATTAACAATTCTATCTGTTTTTTACTTAAAAAACTTTTTTTTTGGTTTATTTAAGGTCGCATCAACTACTATGGTTATTAGCGACCGTTGAATTTGGAAACCCATGAAAAAAATCTAGGGTTTTCATTGGGATTCGAACCTAGGACCACAGGCGTATATCATTTTGGCGCTAATTGTAAATTTGAGTTGACAGAAAATAGTAATCGATATTTTAAGATTGGAAAACATTTTATCACTAGAAATTTAACTAGCGGCTTATGATGCAATATCGTTAATTTTTCATCAGTTTTCAGGGAATTTTTAGTGTTTAATAATTTTACTTCAAGGCCACTTAGTGGTGTGGTGGACTAGATAGAACTTGCCTTATACGCCAGTGGTCCTGGGTTCGAATCTCAATGAAAGCCTAAAATTTTTTTCGTGAGGTTTCGAATTCGATGGTCGCTAATGACCATAGTAGTTGATGCGGCCTTAAATAAAACAAAAAAAATTATTTCAGTTTTTTATAAAAGTAGATACCTATATTGCAAAAAAAGGTTTTAATTAAATGCGGCTGTTAAATAAAATTTAACTCTAGTGGGAATTACTAACTTATATAGTAGCTACCTTTTATACATATGTACCATATCTATTTTATTATATCTTTATCTACCTAAATTAGGAGTTTTTTTTATTAACAATAAGTAATTTTAAATTAAGTTAAACGTATTAATAAAGTATAGTATCAATAATTTCTTAAGAATGTCATAAAGTAATCCATTTCTTCTCACAAAAATAATTTTTGGACCTTAGTAAAGTTTGACAGTTTTTATAGAAACACGAAAAATAATTGCAACAAATCCACAACAAGAGTATTTCAAATTTATTGAAAAAATTTTACTTGCTTACTTTTCATTGAGTCAAAAATGGAAACAGTAATTAAAATTTGTCTCGATCAATTAAGGCAACCAAAGGATTTAAAAACTCGTAAGGGTAGTTATTGGTATTTTTGTTTGGTAAATTTGGCGCTCTCTCACTTTATTTTTAATTCACAGCATCTTTAACAGCTAGTTTCGTTTATTTGCGGGCAGTTTTAGATTGGCATCCTTATATCATCATATACCTATAGAAAAAATAGCTTTAATTTGATTTTAAAATGATTAAGCTATCATACATTATGAGTGTAGCAATCATGCGGCGGAATCTTAGGCTATTATAAAAAACTTGTAAATCCGAAAACACAAGAAAAAAGTGTTAGGTGTCCATTGGGGTTTGATCCTAGGACCACTGGCTTATAGAGGCAACAATATAGACCACGTCAGAAAATGATCTTATTACAAATCTAATTGTTTTTATTTGATTTTTATAAGGTGCTCTCAACATGATTTATTTGAGACCGCTTTTAGTGTAGTTTTATTGTTTGTAAAATCTAAAATATATACTCTTAATAGTTTAGTTTGAGTTTGAGATTCATTATAATGGAATGTACGTTATCGGTAGGAATGCCAAAAGATTAAAATTGTAGACAAAATATTTGCATCATATGCCTAGAAGAATGACATCATACGTAGGTATCATATGATTTTTAAAAAAATACAAATTTCTTAAAAAGAAATTATTTTATCAAAAATTAAATTAATACCCAATAGATGTTTATGTTGTTCATATAAAACGACTGATTTAATTGAAACTAATATAAAGATAATATCAAATGATTAAATGGGAGTGTTTTGTAACGCTTATATGTAAGGGTTCGTGGTTAGAAAATATTCAAACGGTTTTATTAGTTGCAATACTTTCTAAAGAAGTATTCGCTAATGGAGTCGCCTATAATCTTATAGATTTTACCGAAAATGAACTGCATTTCTTTGAAAGTAGGTGTATCAGAGAGGAGAATGCGGATCACGAAAACAACGATTAATCTTTACAAAAGATAAATCGATTTACTCGGTTGCCTTCATATTTATAATATGTAAGATGTAATAAAAGAATCTATGATAATATGATAATTGCTTGTTTGGATGCAAGTAGGTGTATATTACAATGATGTTTACAAAGTATACGAGTAACTATTATAAGTTGGATGTGCTAAGATCATTTTAGTTCTATTTTTGTCTTTGTGCAACGACAAGCCTTGAATTGCTTAATTTTATTTTTTTTATTTTTCGTAAATAATGAATTATACATACATAATAATTAAATCTAAATGAAAGGAAGTACATCTATATAAATAGTTTATCACGACATTTCGCAGAACCCTTACATATACACTAAGTATACCTATCATTAATTCAAATAAGAAAATCCAAAAATTTTAAAATATATGAAACTATGTACTTCCAAATAAATGTTGATAAAAATAGTTTTCCTTTTAAAATAACTTAAAACGTAGAGATTATAAATCTGTACGGTTTTAATTTTTCAGCAAAATATTCTCTTTATAAGTTTTTGTTTTTAGTGTCGTAATCGATGGAAAATGTATTGCTACAAAATTCTTTATTTTGGCGCCACTTTTTACATCATTTCGAAACGTGGAAAAGACATTTAACACCTAGATAACCCCGTCGTTCTACTAGAAAGTGGGTTCAAAGAGAAATATTTGCATATGAAAGATCAGGTTTTCCATAAGTTTTTGTTATCATTTTCTAATCATACCCAAAAGTTATCTATAGTTAATTGTACTACTTATCGATACTTATTAAAGAAATAAGATATAGAGATTGTTGCCTAATTTTTAAGGTTGATGTTAATTCTTATCAAATCTACCACAAAGACGATCTACTACAGAATATTGGAAACTGTAACGAAATCTCAAAACATAACGAGTCTCACCGGTTTTCCATATGAAATCTGCACCAGGCTCTTTTTTGGATTGGTTCCGTTATTTTGTCGCTAGTTATAAGAAATAATTTTGGGCGAAATTTAAACTCCCAAACTCGATTTGTTTTCGAAAAAATAGAGGTTGCAACTGAAAGCTTAATTTTTTTTCTATCAAACTTAGACCAGGGTCGATAATTTTTGAACCCAAAAAAAATTATAGCAGGATGAAACCTATTAGAAAAGGAAGAGAATATAACAAAAATAAAAGGAAAAATAAATTACTGGTGATCTGAGTAGAGGAAGTGGAAAAGAAGGTTTTTTTTAAGGGTTTACCTCGATTTCCGACAAAACTACAAGTCCTATATATGGAATAAAGTTTAATAGCAAATTTGTAGATAAAATGAAGATCTACAACTTTTGTGCTAACACTTTTTTCACATAACCTTAAAATTAATGTGAAAACTTCCAATAACCAAGTTTGTAGTTATTTATTTTTATCTTTAACAAAAAAAAAAAAATTTTTTTATGAAATTTGGTAAAAATGTACCTTTTAATGTCTCAAACACACTGTAATATTTTGATTTAAAATATTTATTTTTCACCTTATTTTGACTTAATATCGTAAAAGCACCCTAATTTTCAATCGAAAATTATTACGTCAAAATATCTGATTTTTGAAAAAGTCGGTAAGCTTTTTGGTCGTTAAAACCTCTAATTTCTGATGGTGCAAAAAATATATACCTACATTGCAATGTTAAATGTTCTCAGAAAATGCAATAATTAAAGTGTAAATTTTAATAAATTGCTCAAAGTTGTGTTAGTGCTATTATGTTATGTACAATTTTGGGCAATTTATTAAAATTTACACTTTAACTATTGCAATTTTTTGAGAACATTTAACATTGTTATGTATATGTTTTTTGCACCATCAGGAAGTAGAGGTTTCAACAAAGCGCACCGACTTTTTCAAAAATCAGATGTTTTGACGTAAGAATTTTCGATTGAAAATTAGGGTGCTTTTTCGATATTAAGTCATTATAAGGTGAAAAAATTAATATTTTAAATCTAAAAAATTACAGTGTGTTTGGGAAAATTTTTACTAAATTTCATATAAAATTTTTTTTTTGTAAAACATGGTTATTGGAATTTTTCACATAAATTTTGAAGTTACGTGAAAAAAGTGTTAATACAAAAGTTGTAGATCTTCTTTTTATCTACAACTTTGCTATTTAACTGTTTTCTATAGGACTTGTAGGAACCGACGACTTTGTCGGAAATCGAGATAAACCGTTTCTAACCTTAAAAACCCCCCTCTTTTTCACTTCCCCACCTCAGATCAACCTATTTTTCCTTTCATTTTTGTTATATTCTCTTTCTTTTCTAATAGGTTTCATCCTACTATTATTTTTTTTCACTTTTTACTATTTTCAAAGGCTTTAGCAGCTCTGGTCTAACTATGATAGATATTTTAATAAAACTAACGCAGAATGCAAAATAACAACAAGAATTATGTAACACATTTTTATCATAATTTCCCAACCAAATATAAGGGGGTAGTTTTTCAGAGCTCCTCCCCGAATTTACGTCCAAAAAAATTACATATAATCAGTAACTATTCAACTTGAATTTATAAAAATTACATGGGTGTTGGAGGGGTGGAACATATTTTTAAAAAAATAAAACTTTTCTACTGGTTAACACATACCTACAATATTCTAGCACTAGACAATTAGTCCGTCATTTGATAGTTTTACCTGAAAAGTTTTCTGGGAGTTTTGAAAATTGGCAATTTTATAGAATAAATTTTCATCTTACTCATGCATGATCAAGTTTTCTTACATTGAACTTCTTACATATATTAAATATTTATAAGTCTGCATATTGTATTTAATATTTAGTTTTTCACTGTTTAATTTAATTCAGTTTATAAGAACTATATTAAAGACAGTCTTAGAGAAAGAGAGCTTTCATCAGCTTTATTCTTTGATATTATGTGAAAAGTTATAAAGACCAAAGACCTTTCATCTATTGGAGACATTTTCATTCAAAACAAATGTATACCTAATTGTATTCAAAGTGTTTCAGAATGTTTCAAAATTAAATATTTCAAACATTCAATTTAAGCATCGTTAGATTCCTTACGAATAGTTGGCTAACATTTTTCAACCCTTTCAACAAACTTGAATATATTACACATGAAATTTCTGCTTTTGTTCATTTGAAATTTTAATATATTCCCTCGTTATTTTTACCGGGAACCGTTTAAAGTGAAATAAATGAGTTGATTACTATTCGTATATATGAATGCATATCGCTCGAACGCTACGATTTCCAAAGTAGGTCCCTCGTAATCCTAACGTTCCACGAAATGTTCGCGTATCTTACAAGTTCTGCAAGACAAATTGCCTCAGTAATTCAACCAATTTAAATATGACTTAATTGTACATAATAATATAAAGTTGCTGGGTTTTTTAAAATGACTAATTTGCGAGAATTTAATTAAAATTTATCGCATTAAAATGTATAGCAGAATTTCTTTGTGGTGCAAGACAAATTTCAAAGCGAAATTGGAAAATATTTTAGATTTAAATTTTTAAATAATGTTCCATGTTAAAAAAAATTTACTATGGTTTGTAATGTGAACTCTCTCTTTCTTATATAACTTTAAAAAAAAAATACTTTTCGAATTTTAAAAGACCATAATTTACTTGACGAAGAAAGCTTCTTGGGTTTTAGTGTGATAAAAAGGCGTTGTTTCACTAATGGAAAAAAAATCTTACAAGTAATTTGTTCAAATGATTTGGATTTGATCGTTCACGACAGTTGTAAATGAATTGGAATTGCTAGACGTTGTATATATTTAAAATGTTGCGAAGGCTGCAACTTTGGCCTCGGCCGTTATCTATCTTCCGGGTTCACTCTCAGCCATTTGCCGATAAGTAATTGATTTGCAATGAAATTTTCCTTTGAACTTTATTGAAATCCAAATCGATGCAGTGCTCGCGATTGATTCAACTGAAATATTTTTCAAGTAAAGAAAAACGAACGCATTAAGCCTACGAGTCTTAGTTGAGGCAATACCTTTAATAGAGGGCCATTTTCTCCTACTCTTCTTAAATGGAGGACATTGTATGTAGGTCATCGTCATCAGTCTTTTGCATTTCGATCTAACCGAGTTCATGTAGGTATATATATATATATATATATATTGAGACGAGAAGTACGAGAATGAATTTTCCATAAATACATAAGAGGCAAGTATGACGTTAAAAGCGAGCATATTGGAGCATACGTGCATTTCACATGAGTTATTTGAAAAAAATTCATAAATGTTATACTAGAGAAAAAAAACTACGTAATTTGTATATAAGGTGTGATGATTTCATCTTGATCGTTGATAATTTCCACTAACGATCTTGGAATATAATCAACTTTCTCTCGCTCGCCCCAAACGGAATGTTCTGAGAGTATCACGTACTCGTATCTTAGCAGTGCTAAGGTGTACATACGTGGTATCATATATAGAGGATGTTTATTTGAACGATGCATTTTCGAGTCAAGTGAAATGTGGTCGCGATTATCGGTAGATAAAGGAAATTTACCTAATTCGTGCCTGCACTTTATTTGTAATCTCACTGTTTCGCGTTTATTCTAACACATCGTATAAGCGTCACAAATGTCTCAAGTAGTGAAAAAGGTTAATGACATTCAGCACACAATATCTCCCAGCCAGTAGCGGCATTTTGCTATCGCTTCACAAAAAATTTATCAAAATGTAAGTTTCACAAGCTTTTTTTCTTTCTTCTTAAATCCAACTCTAAACATGCTCGTATCAAACTTGTTCTCCATATATAACAATATCCTTTGTCGGAATGATTTGTTTGTTTTTCCGGATTTCCATCGAAAGACTTCAAAACAAGGATGTTTAGTTGGTTGTTGGGAATTCATCCCGGCATCGCTGTTTTGACTATCAGTTTTTGACCTACTTGTGACTTCGATCGTATTTCTTCCGTAAAGCGATTAACTTGGAGCTAAACGTGTTCCATTTCCGTTATTATTCACATTTTTTCCACGATCAGAATTTCAATCGAGATAAATCTGATGGGTGGTACCTACCTATATGAAATGAAGCAAAAAATCCAAAATCAATTTTTGTGTATTTTTCTTATATCATTTTCTGACAATTTGAGATTATCGGGGCTTGATTGTAGCGTTTTTATTTTATATTTTCCTTGTATTACCATAATTATTTACCAATTTATTTTTTATACCAAATATGTCATATTATTTTGAAAATGGTGCTTATTTTATAGTTATTTTATAACATGACCGGTTTTTTTTCTATCATAAAAGTAATCTTCTAGTAACAAAACTAATTTAAATGTAATTTTTGTTTGTATCCAGACCACCGGAAATTGAACAAGCCCTTTTTTGAAAAGCGATCAGAAATCAATTAAAGCTTTTTGTAAAGAAGATTGATGAATATATCTATTGATGAAATCTCAAGAGAAAACTCGGGTTGTAAATAGTAAGAGTAAAGCAATCTAAAATACGGGATAGCAAATCCCAAAAGTGTAAGAATAACATAACATATTCCGTTTTAGGAATCCCAGACTGAAAAATCGGGCATTTCCTTATACATTTTCGCTACTTCATTTGCACCTGGAATTTGAGAAACAATCTTCATAGAGAAAAGTTTTTTTTTTTCTTCTAATTATAAAATGAATTTTTTAACCTTATATATTACAAATTTTGTCTATGGTGAGCTTAATAAACTTGAATAAACCATTAGAAGTTAAATGCACTCAAATTGGAAATTAAATAAAAACGTAACGGTTTTATTCCAT
Source organism: Sisyra nigra (assembly GCA_958496155.1). NCBI lineage: Eukaryota > Metazoa > Arthropoda > Insecta > Neuroptera > Sisyridae > Sisyra > Sisyra nigra. The sequence goes on along the minus strand of OY292316.1, from coordinate 35,340,540 downwards.
TTCTATTCTAAGTATGGAATGGTTAAAAAAATAAAATGAAGATCATTTTGAAACATTAATTGTACTGGAGGCTACGTTTATTTTATGTAAAAATCATTCTTCCTTGCTTGACTTGAAAGTATCCTAAATCTTCTATTATTTAAGTACATTTCATATCGTATTTCTGAAGCTCTGTTATTAAGTGTAGTATCTAAACAAAGTTTATGCAAATTTATATGAAATAACATTTCAAGATTTATGAAAAAGAAACCCGAAGCTTTTAAACAAGTTTTAAAAAAAAAAATCAATTGACAGAAAGCTCCCTTTTATGTTAACTACAAAAGTCAACTCTTATCCATTATTTTATCAAGTCATTAAGGAACTGCTTAAAATTAATTTACTGCCATTCTTTTAAAACTTTTACTATTTATAATTTATAGTTTTCAAAAATCTCTGCTGCTCCCATCAAAGTTTAATTTTTATGATAAAAATTCTCATTTTAAAAAAATTGTAATAAAGGTCTCTATCTAATACTGTAGAACTATGCTTAGTTTAAGGAAACCGTAAAAAGTTTCAGTCAGTTATAAATATTATTATTAAGGCAAGAGTTTAGTAAAAAGTTTTGAGACTTTGATGATTCAAGCAAAGTTAGAGAAACTACAGTATTAAAAATGATTAATTCTTACACACTTAACACGGAATTTGATTATCACGAAATACTGTAATCTTAATAAAATTTACTATTAGAAGCCCATAACTTTATTTTTCAATTTTACAATTTTATTCCAAACGTTTTTTTAAGTCGCTTTAACGTCTAAGGTCATATCATGACTGTCTTACACACATAAATTCCTGTACGTTTTAAATCTAGGGATTCGACGAGGATCGAACCCAGCACCACTGACGCATGTAACGGAAAGAGCAAACTGCTTTAACCACTGCGCCACTAAGTGGGCTAATCCAATAGTACTTTTGATAAAACTGTAATATTGGGGCTAACTTTAAATTTTATTGATTTTAGTTCTGCAGCCATTGTAAAAATTTTGTTACAATATCAATTCAACTTTTATGATTTTGGAGGTTGAAATTTTAATTTGTTGATATTTCAATAAGTAGTTCAAGTTCCAGGTGAAATTAATTTAAGGATAAGTTTTTTGGTCAAAATCTACTTTAAAATGTACTAAGTAAAAATTTACTATTTAAAATTTACTTTATCTAAAGCAGGAGTCCTTCAATATTTTAATGTAAGAGTTTGATTGCTTCATAAAGCTTCAAGGGGCAATATCGAGTCATTTATGCTAATACAGTGTTAAAAATTGAACTTTAAATATTTTGTTGGATGGATTTGTACCAGTATTTTTAGACAAGAATATATATATTTTAGGATAAACCAATTACCTAATAAAGGGTAGGTGGAATGGAAGTAGTTTTGAAACCCTTAATCTCGATCAGTGATTCCCAAAGTGGGCAATACCGTTCCACTGGAAGTTGCCGCTGCAACAATTCAACGGAACGATAGTAATCTCAAGTACAACATTTGGGTCGTTAGCTAAAAATAAGGGGGTATGAAAACTGTAAAGAAAAAAGCAAAGAAAAAAATTAGAAAAAAATTAGAAAAACCTTCTTATCATTAATACATAATAATCGTATTGACTTGAATCTTCGAAAAATTATATTAGGTTTGAAACTATTTAATGGTGCATGGGACTTACAAAATAAAATTACCGATCATTGTTTTAGAGGGCATGAAGTGATTTTTTTTAAAGGGGTGCTAGATCAAATAAGTTTAGGCTCGAGGATAGTTATTATATGCTTTGAAATTTTTTTAGAAACTATATCTTTGAAGGTTTTGAAAAATATATCTTATGTTACATTTTCACTTGATGGATTGTTCACTGTGAATCAAATTAATGTGTACATAAGTAGATACATTAATTTAATAGCTATAAACGTATTGGATGAGTGGGTGGTCAGAATTAGGTGTTAAGAAAATAGCGATTATTTTTACAGTATACGATAGTTGCTACGAGTGCAATGGGCAGTTTCTCCCGCACAACATATCTTTAGTGCGGCCGATTTGTTCAGTTGCTCAGTGTTGTGCTTGGTAAACAAATAATCGTAATAACATTAGTGGTGGACTGCAGTAAAGATAACATAGTTTGTTAGCCGAGGTCGTTGACTTTCCCCAACATTTTATTTCTATACACAACGACTCACCGAATACCGACTATAGTCACCTACTTGCTCTATCCGCTACGTTCAGATTTTTGTACCTACGTATATATTTTGGTTAAAAAAAGAAAGACTAGCCCATACATGATTTTTTTCATATAAGAGCCAACGATATTCCGATATTCCGACCGACCGACAGGTCACTGGGTCAGCTTATTTTCGTGAACGGCAGCATAAAACGCGAGATCTTCTCGACAACGCGATATCTCCGCTCTCTTCAGCTGCGACTACAGGTGCTCTTAAACTATATTCAAATTCGATTCGAACTATAAAATTTTAAATTTCATATCACTTATAATCCTTATTCAATAATTCGTCAAACTTCCCTCTTTCCGTATTTTTGCAGTGGCTTGATATAACGGCTTTTTGTCTGTATTGCGTGTAACCTCTGTCAAATTTCAAATTATAATTTTTCCCAGAGCCAATGTTAACTTGTGTGTGTGTGTGTGTTTTATAAGAGATATTACATTTGAGTTCCGTGAAAAAAAAAAAAAAAAAAATGACACAACACAGCACTAACAGAAAAATAATGAGATATACCCACACGCACATCCTTAAACTATTTCTAAAATATTTCCAATTGACTTAATATGTTATTATTTTATTTATAAAATGAATTTTTTCATAAACATAGTGTGAATAAATTAACTTGAACATCTCTCACTTGCCAAATGTTATCGTAACAATTCCGTTATAAAATTTATAATTATTGTTACAACTTAATGTATTTGTGTGATTAAAATTTATGTTAGTGCTATATACCAACATAATATATTATGATCGGTGTTCAATTCAAATGTCGTCTTTCTCTTGAAAACGTTGTCGTGATCTTGTTGAGTTTTCCCAGCCAACGACGTTCGGAAACCTAAATAATGATACAAAACTTTGAATCGCTTTTATAGAACTATTTTTAGATTCGTATTGAGAGTTGAATGAACTGTGTAACTACTCAGTGTGCTTTAATTTAAAAAGTAATAATGATAAAGTACAATAATGATCTGGGCTTTGAACTCGTTCGTATATTTTTCTCAGCAAAATATAATCAATTATAAATGAGAACAAGGAAGTTTCTACTTTGTTGATTTCTCTAAACTTATTTTATGTATTAATTATTATCATTATTATTATTATTATAGGTGTGCAATAAGTTTTTGTTTCAATATTTATTCAGAAGCTCGTTCTTGATTGTTATTAAGAAAATTGTTTCAATTTAATACGGATGTCTATATTTACAATAAACACCTACAATCTGTACGATTATACAATTTTTTAATGATATATATTTACGGTTTAATGATTCAAAAAATTTCCTGATTTATTTATCAATAGTTCGTTATCTAAGCTTTTTCTCCGTTTTTTGCGAAAAACTAATGTCAATAAATGAAGTTCTATTCATGCAGATATATAGCTGAGTTTAACAAATTTTTTTTGTGAATTATCACTTTTTTGTTTACTCCAGAAGAAAATTTTCACAATGAAAAGTATTTAATACGAAACCGCTTAAGATGAAATTCAGTTAACACGAAATAACCTTGTAATCTCAATTGAATCCAAATTGATTGTTATAACATTGTTAAAAGTGTTTTTATTATTATTATTGTTGAACACATTACACTGGTCAACAGTGGTTTTGTTGCCCTTGATATAAGATTGATTTCTAATATAGTTATGCTCACAGTTCGTGTAACTATCATTGATTTTGGAAGATTTGCTCTAGTTAAATCTTTATTTTAATTTTAAACTAAAAGATTTGAAAAATATGAAGAAAAAAAAAACAACTATATTTATAATGTCAATTTTCTTTTTTAAATTAATTTGCATTGAAGTAAAGAGACAGGAAAATGTTGAAACTCCATGTTATACTTCAGTGAAACGGTTTTTATAAGATTTTCTTCTATAATTTTTTAGGGGACAATCTCTTTTTAAAGGCCAGCAGTATAATCTGCCGTTATGTGGTGATCCCATCTACCCTGATACCTTTCCTCCATTACTTTAAGATCCTAGTGGAAGAACTCTTCCTGTACCTCTATATAATTTCCCAAACTATCAGAAACTCTATCAACTCAACTTTATACTTATACTCTATACTTGATATTTGCTCCTTAATTCTTAAAGCTTATTTTTGCACAATTTCTTTATAATTTGGTGCTTTATAATTACTTACCAAGAAAATTTTCTACTACCAATATAAAATCTTTCCAAGCTTCACTTTCCGGAACTGTCATAATTTTGATAAAATTTACATCTTTCATCAATTGCCCAGTTTGAGGGCCATCAAATATTCCGCCTTTTAATTTTTTCATGCTGAACTTAAAAAAATTTCTAAAAATTTACTTATACTATTTAATAATTATATTTGTAGATGTAAAATTGTAAAATATGTGACGTCAGACTAAGGAGCGGGGGGGTCTCACAAGTGTGACCAACTGTGACAAGGACGGGGGAGGGGGTCAAAAATCATGAAATTTGTGTGACGTAATTTATGGATGACCCCTAAAAACTAGAGCACATTCATTATTTTTATAAATATATTCGTAAACTATACACTTAAAAACATAGAAATTCGCAGAGATATGAGCTGTACGATAGTAAACAAAGTCTATACTTAATATGAAATACAAGACTAAATATAACGAAAGGAAATTTCTCAGGTTTTGTAATTAATTTATTTTATAGAAGCCTAAAGAAGTTGCGAGAGTAGCAATAAAACGTCGCTGAATTTGAAAATTTAAAAACATCCAAAAAAGCTGAACTTAAATAACCTGAGCCGTTTTCTTTCATTTACTGCTAAGATCTGAGTAAAAAGTGTATCAACTAAAAATAACATTTCTTTTAACACGAAATCCGTTCAATACAAAATAAAATACTTCGATTCCATTTAATTTCGAGTTTACCATATTTTTCGGTGCTTTTTCATAATGACCTGTACCAACTCTGGACTGTTCTGTAACATATAAATGTCTGTTCACTTACATTAGTTACGTCACAGCTCAGTCGCTTTATGAATTTGCACTCTGCCCATGGACATTAAGCAAATATGATGAATGTACAGGTGAGAAACACCGCACCCCTTTAAGGTGTTGGTGGTTCTATGAAAGGAAACTCCAGAAATGAGACGCGATTCAGCCTTCGATGGTGGCCGGAATTATCCGTCTGAATCAAAATGACTGATACATTGTGGAACTAACAAAACTGAAACATGTGACTGATGTGTGTGAATTAATCGTAAAGTTAAAAAATGTATTGATTAATTGTAGCCATTATTTTTTAAATCACCAAAATTTAAATAAAAACAAGATGAATATTCATCGAAATTTCAGTTTTTTCTTTGATGTAACGATTCATCTACGAAAAGTGGTCTTTCATTGAAATGTTTCTGTTTGTTTCAAATCAAATCCCTAATCGGCTTGTTTTAGCAGAACGATTACATGGGGCTTTTGTCTACATTTGCTTTTAATCTTCATCAAAAAACGTTATATTGAAAGACAAAACTACTTTGCAAAAGTAAACGAAATGAAGCATTTTTCCAAGTGCCCCTGATATTTCATTTTCCCATTTCATTAATGATACCATTACATAAAGTTGTTGTAAAAGACCACTTCCGGGGTTATATTAACAGAAATTTTTCCTAGCTTTTGATTTATCTGGGACATTGAAATCTACTTTTTGTATCATTAAATCATTTAGTTTAGATTTTTTTTTCATTATGGCCGCTAATTACAACTTACCAATTACTGAACAATTTACCAGCAGGATGGGTAGGCTGAAACCTAGGGCCGTAGATTAAGGAGCGGCGGAGCCAATATTTTTTTTTTTCTTATAGGAATTAAAATGATTAATTTCTATATGAATTTATAAATGCACAAATCATAAAGTTATAGTTTTATTGACAAAAATATTATAAATAATACGATTTTGAACTACCTAGTGTATTGAATTGTAGAGGTCGGTAGGGCGGCAAAAGTGTAAATCCGCCACGGTCAACACATTAAGGAGAGTAGATATTCGATTGAATCATTTGAAATATTCATAAGTATAACTTTAAAAAAAAAATCCGTATTAAGTTTTATGTGGTTTACATATTAAAATGAAATATCTACATAAACAGAACTAAATGTATACTATACTATACATATATGGTATATACAAATGTCCACTATTAACCCCAGAAGCGTCGTTATTTGAATATTCCCAGGAAAAAGTTTGAAATAAAAGTTGTAGGCATCAATGACTATAAGAACTATAGAAAGTTTAAAGAAAAAAGTTAGAGCCGTTTTCAAAAAATGAAATAGCTTAAAACTCCTAGAATAACGCGGAGCTTTCTGTTAAACTTATTTTAACCAAAAGTTTCGCGGTACAGCTAGCTATAATATAAAGGCGAAATTCCAAGTTTGGTGAAATTCGATTAAAGCTCTCGATACAATATGGCTGCCACTCACAGACATTTTCTAAAAATCACTTTTTTGGGCTCAGGGGACCTCAAAGTATTTTACTTTTACCTCAATGTATTTCTGGCGAAAGCTCGAATTTGAAAACTCGACCCAATTATAATATGTACTTCCTTTACTATGATATGTAAAAGAAAGTAGGTAATAATAGTGATAAAAAACAAGGATATTTCACAGTAGGTTCTATAGATTTACACTCGGGGCATTTAGGATATAGACGACACAACTTTAAGGGTAGTATAATTTATAACAGGAAATGAAAAATTCTTTTAATTCCCAAGGAAGTTATATGAAAAGCGTAAAAAAAAAATGAAAAATTTTTCAATGCTTCAGAGCGAGTTGTGTAAATCCGGCCTTGATATACCATATGTTTAAAGCGAGTTTAATCCACACAGTAGCTTCATTTTACTAGTCTCTCTTCTAATAAATGCAATCTCTCTATAAGAATGTTTGTGGGCATTGTATTATGCAGAAAAAAGGAAGAAAGAATAAATAGAAAATGGCATGGAATAAGCTGGTGTATTATACTACAAAGCTTTGATCTGTGATATTATTAAGATTTAATTTTGATAAGGACAGTCTTAAAAAATCTTTCACAAGAAATGTTTTTGCAACATTACATTGAATAATTGTTTGATGATAGATTAAATGTTTTCTGTTACTAATAGAAAATAATACTGAAATAGAAATTGTTGGCTTTACGAGGAAAAAAAATTGATTTAATTAACCAGGAAAAATACAAACTTCAATCTTACAATTATTCAGATAGAACTTTTCTTAACTAAATCGTTAAAACATATTAAATCGGCTGTAAAATTCGGAATAAGAGAGGAAAAAAATAATCTTAAAAGGTTATTGGACTGGCATAAATTATAATACAATCATTTAGAAAAAAGAACAGTAAATGACTCATATGAGGTCGTATAACAAATAAAAATAATTCAATAAATCTTTCAATTTTAATCAGCTTAATAACGTTTAAGCATGTCTTTAGATTTTTTTTTCTTCAGAAAAAGAAAGTTATAGTGTTCAGTCTGTTAAAAAAAAAAGCAGGAAGTATGTCAGAATTTTGAAAAGGCATTGTTTAATAAACAGCATGTTATATACGTTGTGATCGTTTCATTATTTTTCAACTCAACTTTATGCTTATTTTTGACATAAAAACGCCGTATTGTTTAGACTTGAAGTGACTAAGTGTTAAATTTGATTGTCATAATGTCGGTAATCAATCATCAAAAATATGTGTTGTGAACAATAAAAAAATAAACCTGTTAAAATTAGCTGGGTTTTAAGAGAGGAAGCAAAAATCCATTTAAAACATTTTCCTTAATATAGTTTACTTACGGAAATAAAAGCCAAACGGAGCTAAACTGAAGACAAATGTACCGTTATCTAAATATAATTCGGGGCTACTATACAAATTAAGCTTTTATTGTTTGTATTGAAAATTCAAAAGTTAAAAGGTCTTTTATTTTTATGATTATTATATATGTTATATAAAAAAATCTATAAAATCTAATTGGTTGAAACAATATAAATTTTAAAAGTTTTAAATTTTAAAATTAACTTAAGGGGAGTATAGCGCTTCGAAGACACGTACAGGCAAGGCTCATCTTTGATACATTGTTTCTCCCAAAGCACTGGATGGGTTTTTATGATTTTTGGGAAATTTGGCCATTAAACATTTTACTTCACAACATCATTGCCTATTTGTTTTTGTTAAAGTTCAAATCTCCAAATAATAGGGGAAGAGCCAGCTAAGGTTTTTCGTGCCGAGAACGCAGGTTTACAAGTTTACTCGTAAACTACTTGACCAATTCTGTTGATTTTTTGGGGAGATTCTTCATTACAAGTGACTTCAAAATATAAATTGGGGATTTTTCCTAATTATAAATCCCATCATGTGATCACCACTTCATAATTGTTTTCATATTAGTTAACTCAAAATTTTGAAAAACTACCAATTCAATATCTTAATACAAGTGTATTTTATCTTGGAAAAAAAATCAGGCAAATTGAATTGATAGCTTAGCCGAAACTTTGTCCCATAAACTGAAAAGTTCGTAAGTCCCGGGGTTTTTGCTTCTCTATGACGTCCTATCGGTTTGTATCGATTATTTGTCTATGAAAATCGTTAACACGGTGAATCGATAGTGTTAACGATATTTACCTGAGAAACCTTTCGAAAACGGTAATTAACAAAGTTTTTTCCGCGTGTGTTTTTGTGTGTACTGAACTGTAATTTTTTCCACATGTGAAAATTGAGGTAACTTGGGAAAAACGCTTGATGTATAAAGTTTGAAAATGTTTATTATGCACTTCTAGTCATCAGAAAGTAGTTTAACTTATATCAAATTATGCAGAAAAGTAGAAAGAATTTTTTTAGCCAATATTTTTTTTTTTGCTTTTTTTGAACAATTTTCTGCTATGCTCTCTTTAAAGCTACCTTAAATTCAAGTGCTCTCTTTTTAAGTTTCTTGAAGTATTAAATTGATCTTGGCTATTTTTAAGCAATCTTCTTATTTTGAAGTCTAAAACTTTCTAGTCTAAGAGTCAGACTGATTGTTCCTCAAAGCTGAGAGTCCAAATATAGCTTGTAATATACAATGCCATTACAGATTTGAAAATTAAGTTAAATCGGCACTAGCCGAATAAATTCTGATTATTTTTTCTGATTTTTTTGCAATTACTATCTTTTAGAATCCGTTCATCAGTGATATAGAAATCCTAGCCGTTACTTTTGCGCCTCGTAGTTAGTCGACCTGTAGACCATGTAGACCTCATTTTTAGTCAATGAAATTTTGATACTTCTAAAGCAGTGGTTCCCAAAGTGGTCCCTACGGACCCCCAGGGATCGCTGGTATCCTTCAGGGGGTCCACAGGAAATTAAAATTTATTTGGGGGTCCTTGAACAACCTTAGGGGTAGTTTAATATATTTTTCTTTTATTGTAATTGTTTGAGAATACATATTTTATAACAATGTGTCTTTGGTGTAATCTTATACATAAATAGTTACATTTGTATTGCACTATGCTATCGTAGACTCATCTTAAATATTACATTTGGGTAGTTTAATGTAAAATAATAAAATTGTGTTTAATTTTTTTTGTTATAAAAACTAAAATAAATAGTAGTAAATTGAATACTTAGTAGCGATTTTTACGTCTTGAGTAAAATATAATATAAATGTAGGAGGGTGCTTAAGGGGGTATTTTAGTCTACAGACACAAATTTCAAATTTTTGCTAGCTCTGTAGAAATAGAACAAAGAATATTTTAGCATCTATTTTTTTATAATTTGTTCTTTGATATTTATAGAGTAAAATTAAAAAACTCCGAAAGAAAAATATATAAAATTAAAAGGTAAGGTAAAGTGGAGGCTTCCAAAAAAAATCAGCCTTTCAGGTCATTTGAAACAAAAAAATCGAAATAATTCTCCATTAGTAAAAGTGCCGATCTGGTATGAACCATTTTCAAGTAAAAAAATTTTTTTTAACAAAATGGCGGCTCTTTGAATAAAAAATTAATTATAAAACCTACTTTAGTTGATAAATGTAAGTATGTACTTAAAGCTATTAGAATTACTTGTTGAAATTGACTGATTGTATTACGAGTTAATAATTTGCCATTTTCAACACGTAACGACTTATCGATTATGCTTATTGAATTGAATTTCAAAAAAAAAAAAAACTAATAAATGTTTTAATTTGTTCCAAGTAATTTCAATACAATGAGGCAAAAGCTTGGTGTTAAAAAGGGTCAGTAGGCCGTTAACGCCATAATTTTCTGAATGTCCGTAATAGGTTGTTGCGAAAAAATAAACGTGCACTGTAGGTATAAAAGCAACGTTCCGTTCATTCTGGCTGTGCTATGCATAAATATTTAATGAACATTTTGGTTAAAATTTCGAAACGGCACAAACGTCGCTATATAATTATGAAATTTAAATAAAAAGCACCCGGAAGGTAGAGAGATTTAGATGATTCATAAATTATTGTTATTAGCGTTTTAGACCTAACCCAATAATAACTGTCTTAGAGATAAAAGAGATTTTCAATTTCATCTTATAAATGAGAAATTAATTTTGATTTCGTTTCAATTATAATATGTGTACAGATGTTATTTGTTAGGCTAGGCTATTGGCCTCTGTGATGACAACAAATAAACTGGAACACATACATTACAATATTTAATACACATATATGTAGAGAAAATGTATTTCGCACACTTTCATTAATAAAACCCATCAAATTGGTACGGTTTTAATTAGAAGAAAAATGACGTTCGAAATTCTAGAGCGTAGACGTTTTTTTATGTAAATATATTTAATGAATTATTTAAAGATTATTTCGTTTCGTGTCACTTCATTTCATTTAGGACTTGATGAATGTTTCATTAATTTATATATATTATATTTATCATTTTTTTTCTTTTCATTTTTAGAATTGACACAACGGCCATTCATTTTCCGTGTCTTGTGGCTGGCGAACATCCGCCACGGCCTGTACATCTTGTCTTCTCCAATTTGGGAGTTTCCGTTCCAGGACCAACGGGAGTTGCAAGACCGATTCTCAAGGATGTCAGTGGCGTCGTACGACCTGGACAGCTTCTTGCTGTCATGGGACCCTCTGGTAATTACATACATTCACTTATTATTTTCATTAAATTTAATTAAAATTTTATATATAAAAAAAAAACAACTTCCACTTCAATTTCAAGATAATTAATTAGAGACATTCGTTACAAAGTAAAATAAGCTGATACAGATAAACAATTAATATGGGTCTCGATGGAAAATATAAGTTACGCAAATACAGGGCCGGATTTAGACTTGATAAGGCCCCAAGCTAGTTGAGATAAGGGGCCCTTTATATGTCCAGATATGTCAGTGACAAATATTTGTTTAAACAAGTTTTCATGATTTTGAACTAAATAGGGGTTGCGTCAATAGAACAAGCTTTTTGAGCAATATCTGTCTTAGTTTGAAAAAAATTTCTTTGCTTTTTCAAATGAACCATTTGAGTGCTGATATTCTGACGGACTTTTTTTCTACCCAGTATAAAATCTCATCTTTACTTAAATCACCCCATAGCCCAACATCATTCTGCTTGTTTTTTGATGCTGAATTTTTTGTGCTTGTATTACTCCCTGGCTTATAAATCTTAATATTTGTTGCTTCAATCGTTGAAGTTATAGATTTTATACAACTAGATGTACCAGGTTCTGTATCAGGAATAGGATTAATGTCCCGTAACTGACTCACTGTCGTAGAGGCTTTTGCTTCATCAGGCCCCTTATTTATCTTTGTTAAGAAACTTTCTAATTTTGTTAACTTCTTTCAACTCTTCTTCAGCTCTCTGCTTGTTTTTCCATTTTTAGCTCCACTTTTATAACTTCTGGTTGACATCTTGCAAACTGTGGGTAAAATATAATATAACTATAAAGCTACATTTAGTTAAATTTGCACAAATAATTGGTACAAATAATGCTTCAGTATATTTAAGTGTAGGTATATGACAATTGCTCACTTGGACAATGGGGGGGTCTGCAGAAAGTGGGGGCCCTAAGCTATAGCTTGTTTAGCGTATAGGTAAAGCCAGCAATAGTCAGATGTGATAGCTTAAATTAAAATTTGAATTTAGGAGTTTCGATATCGTTATTAGGACTATGTTGAAGTAGTAATTAGCTTATATTTTAGTAGGTATCTTAGATAATTGAAATATTGTAACAAGCAAAGGCAGAGACAAAGCACAGCATGGAAAAGACTGGAACATTCGTGAGAGATCAATTAAATCTGATCAAGATCAGATTCAAATCTCCCATTATCGACTATAATCGGTCTTGAAACTATACAAAAGGTTCGGCAATCCACGTTTATCGAATGTTCGAGAATAAAATGATTTGCCTATACGACGCAGCAGTAATTCTATTCATTCATTCAGGTTATAGTTTTACGAGCGATTTGAAAAGTGATTGGTTTTTGGGATAAATTGTTAAAAAAAAACCTTAACGAGAAGCTCAATACAGTTTTAAGAGTATCCCGTTGCAATATGATGAATAAAATAGAATAAAAATCACTCTCTATCTATATCGAAATCCTAGTGACTACCCATGACTTCGTTCACGTACAATTTAACAAAATAATTAAATACAGTTCAGGCTTAAGAAAATAAAGCTCTATCTTTAAATCTCACTAAGAACATTAGGGCAATTTAATAACAAAAATTAACATATCCATTTTTGTTTATGTTGTGTTATTTAAGATATAATGGTTTTTTTGTCTTTTATGGCCATTAGTACCAGTGGCAAATATAGTAAATTTAGAATTTTTTTTCGACCTTAAAATGAATGAATTGAAAAACAACAACAGCAGAAGTTCTTTAAATTAGCATTTTATAAATTCATAATACAAATTTAGTATCGAAAGTTGGTAATTTACGAGGAGGACTCAAAAAATACAAAACTTTCAACTCCCTCTTGAAGTCTCTGAATGGAGTCCACAAATAATTAAAAGCTCATGAAAAATTCTTTTACCAAAAAAAAAAAAAAAAATCCAAGCTAAACCCATTTCTCGACATCTAAAGTTAGAAAAACTATCTGGGAATTCTTAAAGTCAAGTAGTTGGGCATTTTTTTTTAATTTATTGTACTTAACATTTTAACTCATACCTAAATGAAATAATTCACAAAGTCAATATTTGTCTTGATTTGATATTGGAAATGCTTGACTCGAGTTTGGCTTAATTTAAAGTCAAATTAAGTTCAAGTAGCTTGAAAAACTACTCAAATAATGAACCCTACAAGTTATGGTTAATTTTTGATGCATTAGATCAAAATTAATATACATATAAACAAAGTTTAAAGGTAACATCATATTAAGGTTTGTTTTTTAAATAAATTTACCTCATTTATTTAATTATTTTTAGTTAATTTGAAAAAGTATTTGGTTACTTTAATTGATTTTTTCAAATTCATGTCAAGTAAAAAGCCATTGCTATTTGCTACAAAAAGCTATGTTACGTCCCTTAGGGCCGGAGGTTTCCCTACAAGGTTTATGGAGTGGTCCTCACCTAAAACTCCCGGAGGCGGGTAGGGAATTCCCTATGCAAGAAATTGCTAAAGAATCAGACGTCAATTCCGTGGTTGGACTTGTTCCAGAGTACGAAAAATTTGTTCGTTTATTAATGACGATTCCGGGAAAATCGTTTACGTAACGAAAGAAGTTTTTCGACCCTTTGACGTTTAAAAAATTACCTCCGATCAACTATGTCAGAAAATCATTTGAATAATGTTGCTATATTACATGTATATTAGGAGAAAATGGATGCTTTTGATTTAGAAAAAATGATGGACGAGTTTATTGTAAAAAATGTGAAAAACGAACAAATGTATATGCTCTGTATTGTAAATAAAAAATTTCTTAAATTGAAAATTTTAATTTTTTTATCTTATATTTTCAAAAAATTAAAAAAATATTTTTTAGGAAACTTTAGGGGAAGGGGTCAATCAAATCCATTGCCCACCCTAAATGAAACTGTGTCTCCGGCCCTGAAGTCCCTAGCATTTATTTTTTTTATTTTTTTTTTTTTATTTTAATACTCCTGTTTTCTTCCATTTTCCTTCAAAAGTCTTTCTTTCGAGATATACCCACCGTACCCACCTATAATCCCCATAGATACCCAGATTTATGCTATGGCAACCGTCGATTCGTTACTAATAATACAAGGAAACGGAGTGAAATTTTATTAATAAATCTATTTTTATCTCTGTTTCAGGCCATAAATATCCAAATAAAAATAACTTATTAGTTTGCGATTTTTGAAGAAATTTTGTCACAATTATAAATGTACATACATATTGAAGATAAAAAACATTAATCGGTTGTTTTAAATATTATACAAACGTATGACCTCTTCATGAATTTAATTTTGTTCTTTTCACCAAATAATCCATAAACAAAAGGGTTTCTCGATATTTAATCCCTTGTTTGTTCACTTATAATTTAGCCAATTTTCCAAGAGCAAATTGAATATTTACGTTCATTAAAAGTAACAAGAAAGCAAAAAACATTGTGATTACAGAGAAGAGAGCATTAAAATTTTTTTTTAAAAATCAACCATTTGTTGGTAATATTTTGGTTCAAACTATCATTTATAAATAACTTGAGAATATTTCAACTACATTATTATACAAATAAAATTATAAAACCATTATAACAGAATTCGGTTTGTACGAGATAATATTTCGATTCTTTTAGTTTCGTTTTCCACGGTATTGGTGGATAGTTATTTTGATTTGAGTGTGTTAAATTATTTATTTAGAATTTTCTACCTAAATCATATTTTTGTATTACTTATATAAATATTTTTTATTTGTAATGAAAAAAATGATGAACTTGAATAAATTAAATATTGATAAGTTTGTTGATTTATGACGTTCTACATGGAAATATTTGAGAAACTACATAAATTTAATAAAAATTTATTTATTTTTCGTAATTAGTTTTCAATATTATAATTTATTTCATAGCGGTAAAAATACGATGCGAATTAAAGAAACTATCGTTAAATATAATAAATCTATATAATGAATTAGTGCTGACAACGTGAGTTCACATTTATTTAACATCCATAAATTATATCCAGCAAAGAACGTTTCTAATGAATTTTTAACAGTACATTGGACGATGATAGTAAAACGATACAAATTCGCTATTTGAGCAAAGCCAAGGACGATCAACGATACGATACCAGTACCACATTGCACGATTAAAGTAAAGGTTCAACAAGAACATTAAAATAATACATCGACATATAAACACTTAAAGTTTATACATTGAAATAATTTATTTTAAAGGAAGAATAATCAAGAGATTATTCACCCGTAAACCGGTCATCCGAAAATAATAACATCCACACTATTTCTAAAAAGAATTGCTCGACGAAGTCAAATGGTAAAAGCTTTTCTCTAATTTATGTTCGGGGAATTTTCATTTTCACTTTGTCACTTTTAAAGGCTTGGAAAGCTATTAGGATGCCAACAGGACCGTATCTTAAACAAACTTAAACATGTCCAATGTTAGATATTAGTGATATATTTCTTGAAGGGAAATTAAAGTCAGTAAAAATCAGTTCTTGTCCTCATTATTTTAACGTAACTTTAAGTTTAGTAATCTTATGAGAGAAAAGGAAAATTTTATGGAAAATTTTTATGGTGAAGATTAATAGTTCTACAAAATCTATATAAATAAAAATGATAGCTGTTTTCTTATGTTCGCTTTTAACTCAAAAACTATTGGATAGATTTCGATCAATTTTTGTTTTGTTTTACTTCTTATATACTTGGTCCTTAACTAAAAAAAGACTTATCACGATATCTTCATTAAAAACAAAGTAATTAAAGTTTTAACAATGCAATTTTTACAAGCAAAACGCGTTAAGCGGTGGATTTTTTGTCGCTTTGATAGAGTGGGGCAAATGATCTAATGCGCATGGACTGGAGAGAATATGTTTCTCCTTACACTGCCTACTGATTATTTCATATTTGAGCTTAGACTTAATGCAGCTCAGAAAGATAGGTATTAGATTAATAAAGATTTTTTGAATTCTATTTTCTATTTGTTTATATATATTTTACTGTAAATATAGATTCAAAATACATTTTTAAGTTATAACAGTTACAATAATCAAATTACATTTCAACACTACCTTTTATTATTGCATATATTTTTTAACTAGAAAGAGTCAAGTTAGCGAAAAACATTCTTTTTCAAATTAAACTATATACCAAAAATTGCTCCCTCAGAATCCGCAATTTCTCCAAGTGTATAGTTGTTAATTGATTAATAATTAATTTTTCAAAAATTAAAATTGCTGTAAAATAAAAAAATCACTCTTCTTAGTTTTTTTTAAATTGCTCCTTAAATGCTCTTTCGGATCCGCAATTGCTCCAGGTGTATAGTTAATAGTTAATTAATAATTATATTTTTTTTTAAATTTCAAACTCAAAAATTAAAATTGCTATAACACCCAAAATAATTTTAATTGAATTTTTTTTAAGTTCTCTATCTGCTCTATTTTATTACGCAAGTATTTGATAAAATTTTTGCAATATTTTTAATAATTAATTATTTTAACTATTTATACATGTATTGTGTTGTATTATGACGTCATCAACTACCGTTGGATTTTATAAACATGAATAGTGTAAAAATTGAATTACTAATTAACTATACATCTGGAGCAATTGCGGACCCGGAAAGAGCATTTAAGAAACAATTTTTAAAAAAATTAAAAGCAGTGATTATTTTAGGTCATATAGCAATAATATATAGCTATTATTTTTGAATGTACAAATTTTTGAAAAATTAATTATTGATTAACTAATAACTATACACATGGAGCAATAGCGGATTCTGAAGGAGCAATTTTTTGGCATATAGTTAAAAATGTTCTACAATAAGTTCTTTCCGGTTATTTTTAATATATTTTTGCTTTTAACTTTTTAAATGTTTTCCGCTGTGAATTAAATATGTTCTTAACATAATAACCTACGCAGACGACGTCGTGGGTATCAGCTAGTTATAACATAAAGTTAGTTTTAATTTTCTTTAATAAAGAAAACTAATATTGAATGGCTAAGGACTATTTTAGTTTGATTTTTAGGAACTCGTATTCAATGATGCTAATCGGACAGAAAGTATAGCCAAAAGTTTAGAGGTGATATTTTAAGAGGAATAATCTAAATGTTTGTGTAACGCATTTTCCATAAGATGAGCATAATGTTAAATATCTTTTATTGTGTTTAAAACTTCTTTGAAAAATGTATTTATAAATTCTTGAAATGAAGTAGTTAAGGTTGATTTTTTTTTAATGTAAAAAATCTGTAATACGTCTCTGCTTTAAACAGGGAAAATGTACACCAAGGCCTTGGTCTAACTATTTCTAACTTGGATATAAAAACATCAAATATTTGTTTTAGGCTGCGGTAAAACAACACTATTGAATTGCTTGAGTGGGCGAACGCGAATCGACACGGGTACAATTCGATTGAATCGTGAGCGCTTAAACAAACGTTGGAAGCGGCGTATTTGCTATGTGCTTCAACAGGACATTTTCTTTCCGGATTTGACTCTGCGACAAACGCTGGAATACACCGCCCAACTAAGACTTCCCGACTCGATGCCATTCGTTCAGAAGATGCAGTATGTCGATCATATCATTGACGTATTAGATCTGACGACATGTCAAGATACGATAATCGGCGATTATATCAAACGTGGTCTCTCCGGTGGCGAGAAGAAACGTGCCAATATTGCATGTGAACTTCTTACGAATCCATCAATTATGTTATTAGACGTAAGTTCAAAGTCAATCACTCGTTGACGAGTGTACATATAGAGTATTAACTATATATCAGGGATCTTCAAACTATAATCCAAGGGCCAATATCGGCCAGTACTATCTACTAATTCAACGTGCCAAAGCTGGCTTATCGTGCTAAGTATTTCATAGTGTTCATAGTATTCCAAAAAAATTAAAATTTTTTGATAAAACCAAAGCTACATTCTCTGCCTTTTTTGAACATTTTTGGGAAATTATTATAAAAAAAAAAACTTTTTCTTAAAAGATATCCCACGATTGATAAATTTAAAATAATTAATTAAAAACGACATTTTGTAGTTATAATAATCCTATCTAAGTTTTTATTTTTAACAAATTTATTTTTCCTAAAAATTTTTTTAATTACAATGATTACAAATTTCCTGGTTTTCTCAGAGAATTTTCAGTCTAAAAAAAAATTTCTTAATATTCCTTGACTTTCTGAAATTCCCTAATCACTGGACATCATATGTTTTGTCTATCTTTTTTTTTAAATTTACTTGTGTCATTTTATTACCAGAAGTTACTTACACTTCTTATCACTATCAGTTAACTAACAATAAGATCTGTAAAACCTTTTTGTTATTTAATTTGGAAAATTTTTCCAAAAAGTTAAAAAGTTATTCCAAAAGTTGAAAAATAGCAGCAACCAATTTATATAACTGATCAAATGTAGAAGTGGTAGCCTCCCTTATCTTAAGGATACAATTCTTAATCACTACATTGCAAATCATTAATTTTTAACCGATTTCAAAAAAAAGGACGAGGTTCTCAATTCGACTGTATTTTTTATGTTTATTACCTCAGAATTTTCGACTGGGTAAACCGATTTTGATGATTTTTTTTATATGAAAGCTAGTGCTATCAATGAGGTCCTATATTAATTTGTAGAAAAAGTTCTAAAGGGTTGAAAAATAAGGGAGGAAATATTAACTTTTTACTGGCTAACCCTATTTCGATAATTTTTTTTTATTACGTAGATTATACCTTTAAATTGTTCACATTTAAATTTGAAGAAATATATCCACCCACTAAGGATGAAAATAGGGGATGAAATAGTGACGTATAACTGAACTATCGGATTTTTATCTGACAATTTGTAGCAAGGGTTTTTATATAGACAACCAAAAGCTATTCGTGACTTCAATGACGACAGTTACAATGTTTTAATTTTATACCCCTCGCAAGCTTTATAATGTTCAATACAGCTTTTTTTAAAGAATACGTCGTAATGGGTAGAAATTTTTTTAAAAATTATTTTCAACCCTTTAATAATAAACGAATTAAGAAACTAAAAAAGCACTGACTTTTTACATTAGTTTATAAAATCTTAATTCCAAAATTACAATTTGAGAAAATTGATATTTTTGAAGAAAAAAGACTTTAAAAATGGCAAATCTTAACCCTTTAGTCCGTTTTTTGAACTACTTAAGGGTGAAATTTTAAAAAATCCTTCCTTTATGATAATCAATCTACTAATGACTAAGGAATAATGCTTTAAAAATGGATGTTCTTATGCTCATCATCAATGATTTAGCCTCCAGCGTGTCTGCCAGTCAATCAGTTGCCTCTTTTATTTATATAAATAAAATGATAGCTTTTTTCCAATGTTCGCTTTTAATTCAAAAATTAATGGATAGATTTCGATCAATTTTTTTAAGTTCTCTAGCTGCTCTTTTCATTACGCAAATAATTGATCAAATTTATGCAATATTTTTAATAATTAATTATTTCTAACTATTTATACATCTATTGTTGTGCTATGACGTCATCAACTGCCGTTGGGTCTTATAAACATGAATAGTTTAAAAATGGAATTACTAATTAACTATACACCTGGAGCAATTGCGAATCCGGAAAGATAATTTTTTGGGGAAGAATTTTTAAAAAAAAAATTAAAAACAGTGATTATTTTGAATTAGGTATATAGCAATTGTTATTTTTGAATTTACAAATGATGTTCTTTGAAATTTTGTCAACCGATATTAGAAAAACGAGACTAAAAATTTTTTCGGCTAAGCCTAAAATTGAATTATGTCCCAAAGTCAAGGTTTAATAAATTTATATCACTTTTAATTAATAAAATAACTAACGCGTTCATCTAATGAGCTTGATTTTGGTCCTTGGAGTTGTATGGAGCAATTAATATGATTGGTCACTAGGCTAAAAAGTTTGGAGATTTCTGAGGAATGTGTATTTAGATGAAATCGTTTTTTAATTGTAATATGCATCTAGGAGCCGACATCTGGCTTGGATTCGCACTCAGCGTACAGTTTGATGTCGTGTCTGAAACGGTACGCGGTCACAGAGGGCAAAACAGTCGTTGTCACCGTCCACCAACCGTCCTCGCAAATATTTCACATGTTCGACAAACTTTTATTACTGTGCAACGGCCAAACCGCGTATTTTGGCGATGTCAACAAAGTTGTCGACTTCTTCAATAACATAGGTCTCACTGTAATGCCACATTACAATCCAGCGGATTTCATATGTACGTATTTTAAGTTTCCATTATTTTAATTATATATAGGTTCTAATTAAGAGCGTTATTAATACGTAATTTTTTAAAGATAAATTTAAAATATTTTTATTTTTTTTTAATATAGTGGAACAAGTGAAAGGTTCTCCTGAGATGCGAGAAAAAATAATCGCTGCCGCCAGAGACGCTCGATTGCTTCCCGGTTATCCGCAAGAACTTCTTCCCGACCATTTACAAAACTCTTCAGAAAAAATAATCAACAATCACCACCATCACCATTCAGTAGCCCATCATGTTTCACCAATCCAATTAAACCATACGCACACGCATGGTACGACCAATATTTTCATCTCATCTAACAAAAAGTCAACCGTTAATTTTCCAACAGATGAACCAGTCAATGGGTGTAACGGAGAGCATGAGGGAAGAACATTATGGTTGGACACTCAATCCCACGCATCCTCATCCGTCAGCAGTGATTCACCCGATACTCCAGATTGCAATTTTTCGTGGCCGACGAGTTTTTGGACGCAGTTCAAAGTATGCTATTTGCTTGAGATTGTTATGGGTGATATTAATTCGTGCTCATTTCCGCTGTTTAGGTTTTATCGCAAAGAAACTTTCAAGAAGCTCGACCTCGTATGCTGTCGAAATTGAACTGGGTGCAGACGATCGGCTTAGGACTGTTGGCTGGCTTGTTGTGGTTTCAATTGGAACGACGAGAGGAAGCTTTACACGACATTCAAGGGTGGATGTTTTTCTCGACGACCTATTGGATGTTGTTTGCGTTATTCGGAGCACTTAGTTCATGTAAATATTCATTTCACTTAAGCTTTTCTTTCAATTTCCCAACGTCACGATCAGAAAACTTTGCCTTTTGTTTTTATTAAGGAAATATTATATACTTTTAGTTTTTATTTATTTATTTTTTTTTATATCAACTTTTCATTCAACTTTTATCAAAATGAAATAGTCGTTGAAAATAAAAGCACAATGGAAAACGTCTACAAGGAAAACGTTCAAAACGAAATTTAATTAATAAGAAATAATACCGTGGTCCCAAAAAACTACGTTCTGTTGTGATTTTAGACATTTTTTTTTCTTTTAATACGAAATTTGCTTAATACAAACAAATTTTTAAGTTTTAATTTTTTACTTTCTTCTACTAGTATATAGTAAAGGAAGTATTGCAATTGGGTCGAATTTTCGATTAAGGTGAATTTCAGCTTAGGTGATCCACAAAAATTTGAAGGAAATGCATTGCAAAGTTATTGGAACACCCTCCCTATAGTCCTGATTCTCTCATTGGGGTTACCGCATGTTTGCCTTATGTTTTGAACAGGGCCGGATTTACCAAAAAAAAAAAAATTAATATTATAAATTATAAATTTCCCACCCCCACACAAAAAAAAAATTAAAATCAATTTATACCCTAACCAACATTTTCTCTAGTTTACATTGAATTTTCAATATTTTTTACTACTTATTCCAGGGTATTTTTTTTATTTATTTTTTTTTGCCGTTTTGCCGCTCCTAAAAATTTTCCGCTATGGGCCCGAGCCCACATGACCCCAGGGTAAATCCGGCCATGGTTGTGAATGATTCAATAAAGACATTACTCTGGAGGCCTACATGCGCAATTTTCTGGAGGCACTGTCTTTTTGGCTATGATAATGGAAACATAAAACTGTAAAAATTAGAAAAAATTAATCTCTAATTATTCATTTTATATCTTGTACCTTTAAATTTTAAGTAATGCTACGTTTACATGAGTCAACTTTAGTTGACCGATTTTAGTTGATCGACAAAAGTTGAATGCGACTTGAATCAGTTTTGGTTCAGACGTTTCAACTGAAATCGATCAAATCGTTTCAATTCTTACAATGGCTTTGGAAGTAGCGGCGCGAGAAATGATGCATACTATAACAGTTATGCTAACAAGAACAACTACAAACAATTCTTATTATTTCAAACAGTTGTTCTTGCTAGGAATTTATTTTATTACTTGTAGAAGCAAAGGTAACGACAATCGAAGTTACAATTGGAGTCATAAATACTCTATGTAACTCTACTCTAAATGTAAATTAAGACGCCTAAGACATCTTCAACGACATATCTTTCGAAGCTCTCGAATAAAATATAAATTTTTTATATTTTAAAATTGTATTATTTAAATAAAACATAAACCACAATTCAGAATATCCAATAATACCAACAGAGTTGAAAGCAAATTGACCGGTCTATTCAATCTGAAGGGTTCACGCATGTCGATACCTGGCTCAACTCGAATATAACTCATCACTTGAACGACAAAAGTTTGACTCGTTCAAACTTTTGTTGATCTACTATAAAGTTATCAACTCAATTGAAACAGAGGTTCACCCTAGGTTTTTAATTCAACTTTTGTCGCTCAACTAAAATCGGTCAACTAAAGTTGACTCGTGTGAACGCGGTATAAATAATAATAATTTATATTCGATTCACCCTCATATCCTAATTAAATTACGTATGAATTAAGTAAAAATTTATCAATGCATTTTCATTTTCTTCTAGTTCCACCTGAGCGAGAAGTGATCAATAAAGAACGACAATCAGGCGCTTATCGTTTATCCGCGTACTATTTAGCGAAAATGGTCGGCGAGCTACCACTAACCGTTACATTACCAGCCGTCTACCATCTAATATCATACCCAATGCTAGGTTTTCACAGTGCCACAGTGTTTCTCACATTACTCGGCTTTCTGCTGCTGAATACAATCGTCGCTCAGTCGGTCGGCTTCTTCGTCGGCGCCTCTTGCATGGACATGCAAGTTTCAATTACAATTAGCGCGTTGTACACCCTAGCAACGCAACTCTTCGGTGGCTATCTTGCCACAAATATTCCACCATGGCTCAAATGGATGCAGTATTTATCCATGGTTCATTACGCTTATCAAAACATGCAAATTGTTGAATTTAGTGAAGGCGCTCGCATACTGTAAGTATAAATATTCTTACTCAGGAGCGGATGTGGGTTGTAGCTTGGGGGGGGGGTCATTACCAGGCGGTGTGAAGTCCGGGAGTCCGGGAAATTTTGAAAAATACAGCTCTCAAAAACGTGTTTTTATTCGTTTCTTGGCTAAAAATAATACCCGATAAATTTGTATTTTTAACCAACTTCAAAAAAAAGAGGAGGTTCTCAACTCGACTATATTTTTTTTTATGTTTGATACCTTAGAACTTTTGACTGGATGAACCGATTTCGATGATTCTTTTTTATATGAAAGCTTTCCATGTGGTCCCATATTAATTTGAAGGAAAACTTTCACTTCTAAAGGGTTGAATGAAGAACTAGGGATGAAATATTAACTTTCTACTGGCTAACCCTATTTCAATTAATTTTTTTTCTATTACGTACATTATACTTTTAAATTGTTCACATTTTAATTTGAAGAAAAAAATCCACCCTCCAAGGATGAAAATAAGGGATAGAATAGTGACGTTTAACTGAATCATCGGATTTTGATGATTTTTTTTTCTCTTAGAAAAAGTATTCCTCTAAATTTCTTTTATTACATTTAAAAGTAAAAAATTAAACCCTTAAGAGTAAAAGGGGATGAAGTAGTAGCTTTGAACATTTAAACGCCGCTGTCTCACATGAGCAGCGCGTTTAGTAGATTTACCCATATTCAAAGAAATAAAATCAGTTGTCAAACTTCAGATCACTAAAAATCGAGAAATAAATAAAAATTATAACAAAATGAAAAACCAACTTCAAAACAAAATAAAAATCTTAAATAAAAAATGCACTAAAAAGTAAAAAAAATAATAGTATATCATTGCAGTGTCTACAACTAACAAACTATTAGGATGATATTATGCACAACTATTGTTATTTTTGGAGTTGGTGTCAGCCAAGGTAATAAATATTAATGTTCATTTACATTATGTATTAATTATTATGTACATTTGTAAAACGATTTAATTAGTTATTGGTACTTTGTAGTTTATAGGTCGCTAGATATTGTCACAGTATATTGTATAAAAGTTCATTTGAAAATTAAATTTCATAAGGTATTCTCATTTATTGCTATGTACCTATATTGTTGTATTTCCTTAGCTGACACCAACTCCAAAAATAACAATAGTTGTACATTACATCATCCTAATAATTAATTTGTAAGTTGTAGACACTGCAAGGATACGCAATTATATTTTTAGCTTTGAGTGCATTTTTTGTTTAAGATTTTTTATTTATTTTGAAGTTAGTTTTTCATTTTGTTATAATTTTTATTTTATACTATTTATTTAGCAGACAACCTGTAACAATGTTATAAATGGAGGAAATTTAACGATCGGGGATCATGACCCCTGTGACCCCTCCCCTGAATCCGCCGGTGTTCTTACCGTTAAAGGCATTAGATTAATTTATCATGTTTTTTTATGTTAAATAGATGCGGCCAACAGTCAAAGTTCGACATATGCACAAACTCAACATTTTTACCGGTCAATGTGATTCTGGAAGCACAGGGTGCAAGTTTGCCTCTTTGGACAAATACTCTCGTTCTCATCGTGTTTTTCGTTATATTTCGAGTGTTGGGTTACGTAGTGCTTCGCTATTTTCGGCGTCCGAAATGATGTATTTCGCAACGACAACATTAGTGACCATAATCATCATTAAATAAATTATATTAAATTTATTAGGTAAAACAAATTAAAACTATTAGGACAATTCAATTTAAAAATTAAATCTTTATATAAAAAAAGAAAACGAGAAAATATTAAAAAAAAAAAAAAGAAAGGAGAAGATAGTTACATACTCAAGTTAGTTATGAATTATTTTTTTAATGTATCAGTTAACCAATTCAGTGAATAAGAGATTTTTTTTTCTTCTTGATAAAAGAAGTGCGAAGAACATGTCTTTGTTAATTGTATAATGAGACTGGAATAACGTAACGTTTTGTATTTGTCTTTTTGGTAAAAGTTTTATAATCGTACTTGTGCAAACGTATTTTATACACATTGTAATAATCGTATAAACTATTCATGTATAATGCATAACACTATGCAGTATGCATTTTGTTCGTTCGTAAGTAACTATTTAAAAAAAAAAACTACGGTAAGATTTAGATAAGATTTATTGACAAGAATATAACGTGACATATGCTGTTTTATTTGTTATTTGGTTTATTTCTTCTTGTTTTAAGAATACCATTTATCAACGTAATCATTATTATTTGTTTAAGTTGTACGAGGAGAGTATTATCTTATTATTTTTTATTTATATTTCTATATTTTTTAATAATTAGTAATTTGATAATAATTATAAAAGAAAAAACATTTACCAAATGGGCATCCTGAGTGATACCACTCTCTAATTATCTTCTGTAAATATGTGGAGGCGTAGCTATTGGCATAGCAAAGCTAGTTGATATATAGAACCTATTAAATAGGCAACCAAAAATGAATTTTTAAAAGTATACTTTTGCATTTTATCAATAGTATTTTAAAGATTTCGATGCCGTTAACAATTTGAGTCGTTTATGGTCCATGTCTATTTCAGAGTAGATTCATTTAGTATGTATTTAAATATAAAAAATTGATTTTTTTTTAGAAAAAAATTTTTAGAAAATTCAATCAAACATTTCAATACTTTTTATGAATGTGGCTCATTTGCCAATTGGATTAGCTTCATTTTTAGAACTTTATTAAATTTAATGTCAAAACTGACTTCTTATTTTATAGATATATTCAAACAGAGAGAAGGTTGAGAGAGCCAGGTACGAATACACGTGCTGCCCTCTACTCCGACTACGAAGTTTGGAACCATTCTTTTGTCACTCGTTTGTTCCTTTCTTCACTGTTGTACACTCGGAACGCCTAAAGCCATAGAGAAACGGTCGAGGCTCCAGTGCTTTAGGCGCTCCGAGTGTAATACAGTGGAAAATTGTACAAACGAGCGACAAAGGAATAGTTCAAAATTTCATACTCGGATTTGGGGGCAGCACGTGTATTCATGCGATCTGGCTCTCTCAAATTTCGCTCTGGTTCAAAAATCAAAACGAATATTTCTAATAATAATGATATTAAAACCACTTATTGGCATTTATTAAGGTTATTACGCCGTCATAAGTAGAGCCGTAGCGTGAGATTACAGCACTCAGTGCGAAGAGATAAAATGCCTCCCTCCCGCGTTTTATAATCATTTAAGAAATATATTAGAAAATTTTATAGCTACACAAGATATTCGAATAATCTGCATTACTAAAAAATGTTTCAAGATTAAAAGGGTATCTTTATTGTTCGCCACTGTTATTGTGCGGCATCTTTATCATTCGGCTCTGGGTACTGGAGCATTGCTTGCACCACCCACATTACGGCTCTGGCCACGCTTTTTTCTTAGACTGAAAAACTTTGAATACCTTGAAATGGACATGGACCACTTTCAAAATAAACGACCCATTACTTGTTTAGATTAAAAATTGATACAGAGAATTGAAGCTTATTAAATTTGACTTATAGTAAAAATTTTTCTTATGTAAGAAGT
The DNA here is from genome assembly GCA_958496155.1 of Sisyra nigra. NCBI lineage: Eukaryota > Metazoa > Arthropoda > Insecta > Neuroptera > Sisyridae > Sisyra > Sisyra nigra. The sequence goes on along the minus strand of OY292316.1, from coordinate 35,313,496 downwards.
TGACAAGCATTTGTTTTCTGAGTAACTCTCATTTACATTTTTTTTATTTATAAGCTGATGTCCGTGCAATGTAGAAGAAACAAAATAATTAAAACAATAACTTTTATAAAAGTTTATTTATACAAATAATCAATATGATCTTTCATAAATCAAAGTGTAACATTTACGAAAAAATAATAGTAAAACACTCTTTGTTTAGTAGTTACAATAGCTAGCACCAATATTATTATTTTATTTCTGGATCAAAATTTCCCCACTTTACCCTAAGTAAAGTATCTTTGATGTGCATAATTTGAACGATCTTTCCGAATATTCTGGGCTAATTACACTGCTTTGAATGTTTCATACCATAGGTCCTCAATCTTTTTCGGGTGGTGACCCCTTTTTATGAAACCCCCGCGACTTTGATATTATTTGAAAAAATATATGCAAATATTCAAGCTCCAAGATGCTGCCTTTTTTAACTTCAAATACAACTTTTTTTTATTTCAAATAAATTTTTACATTATTTAATTGTTGAAATGAACTAAGTTAGATACTTTCAAAAGAATTCATTGTTCAATTACTGTTTAGATTCTATTTAGATTACGTTCCATAACGCGTTTTCAATGAGTGCGCTCATTGTCGTTGTTTTATACTACTAAATTTGTAGCGTTGGAACGACATTCGTTACTCTGAGTTTTAGCCCATTTCTTAATTAAAAAGGGTTTGCGTGACCGCGAACGAATGTAATGGCAACATTGAAAACATTTTCGATAAACACACTACAACCGTGGTTGCGGCGGAAATAACGATTCTAAACTGGTTTCTTAACGCTGCTACCACTTACTGGAACGTAATTTTTAAGGAATCTTCTCAAGTGACTTCAAAAGAAAAGTTTTTAAAAAATATGATTGAGTTTTAAATAGGGTAAAGTTCCACTATAGACACCCCAAGATTTACATTGTTGGTGTACATTGCTGACACTGCGAAGTTTTACAGAAAACCAAATATCTTAAATGTGTAAAACTTCGCGATGTCGGTGTTATTATATATATTTATATATAATATAACATTTACATTAAATAAAATTGAAAATTGCATTGTACGTCAACAATGTAAGGTTATGTAAATCTTGGAGTGTCTAAAACAGAATTTTACCATTGTATGTTACCGATATTTTCCTAATAATTAGAATTTTAAAAATTAAAAGATAAATGTATAGTACCATTACTATTATTTTTTCGTAAAACTTCAGAAATCATAAAAATATGCCTTTGCGATTGTATTACTACGACTCTTATTATAAAAGTATTTGCTAATATAGTCAAAATTCTTACTTCAAATCAACGACACTAACAATATATAATACCAGCAATATCTATGTATATCTAGGACTCCTTAGATCTCCTTAAGAGCTTACTGCGGACTTAAAAGTATTTTTTTTAATTTTTCACTTTTTGGTATATGAACTTTTTAGCATAATTTAACTAATTGTAAGCAAAGAGCTTCTTAATAAATCCTAGCTACGCCTCTTACTATTATAAAATTATTAATTAATCGAACAAAATTGAAAAAAAATGTGCTTTAGTCATTGAAACCGAGTCATTATTTTAGTTCTCACGCATACTTTCTTTCATTGGAATAAAAGAATTGAAATTCAAGTTCCTTTAAGTCCGAATAAACGCACATAATAATACAATTTTGAGTACTTTATGAGCAGTGAATGATATGATTTTATTACTGTATCGTATTATTTTTAATTTTTCAATTACCGAAGTGCCAAGTCATTATAATAATTTTAGACATGCTTTAATATTAGGTATTTATAATTAATATGGAATATTCACGCTACTCTATTCATTTAATTTATGTACAAAATGCAAGATTAAAGTACTTAAAATTCGGTTGTGTGATTTACAAAAAGGGACTGTTTTAAAAGTTCTTTGAAAAAAAAAATTATAACGTTTTTTTAAACAAAGTAATTAATAAAAGAGCCGAATTTGGCTTTGGAGACCAACACTTTTCAAACTTTTTCTAATGCGAAATTTAATAGAAAACTTACCTATTTATAACGAAGGAACAATTTTGAGAATATTTATATTATGGTGCGACCAATGCTTATAATACTAGCCAGTTTTGTTCTACCTGTGTTGCGAACAAAACGTTTTTCTACCAATTTTATACTAAACGACGTGAAAAAAAAAAAATACAAATAAATACTTCCAAAAATTGGTAATAGATCAAATTTTTAGATAGACAATTGTTTAAATTTACGAGAAATGTATATAAGACTCACTCAATTTACATACACGAAACATAGATGTAACGAGCTTGATCTGGAAAAATCTAATGCAAGTCTAAATGATAATAAATAAAAATTTCATTTGACATCGCGGCTTTTTAATAATTTTCGAAGTGCCTTCCATATTTAAAATATTCGGAACTTTTCAACCGAGTTTCTTTCAATAAGAACATATCAACTCGAGATTTTCTTTTTGATTTGATTCTTAATATTCAAAATTTATTTTTTAAAGTCAAAGAATGGTTTTATGCTTATCCAGTGATTATAACTTTCATATATGGATGTATCCAGATGTTGATCTGGGGGAGTCTGTACAATGTGGAAATATGGAAAATTTATTTTAGTTGTTAAAAATACCTACAAATCAACGGCGTTTTTTTTTTAATTTTCTGATTTTTTTTTATTTCGAACCAGAAAAAAATGTTCACTATTCAAATTCTGGAATTTGAACTGGATGCTTGAACAAGCATAGTTATAACTACTTCCATGATTTGATTACCTTTTGAAAACTACAATACTTATAATTATTACAATACCGTGGTGTTCCCGTTTAGGTTTGATTGAACAAGTTATGATGTTCGTCAATTTTATTCCCACTTTATAATTCTTATCGATACCAACTAGAGATTCATCAAATCAAGTGGTTGGACATTTTTTCAAGCGCATTGTGCTCGATATTTTGACTTGATTACAAGTCATTTGAAAATCAAATCAAACAGTGAATCTCTAATATGTATTGAATACTTATTATTAGCGTTAATGAAAATTCTTATGAATATATAAAATGTATAACTAGAAGATAAAGATTTGTACAAAAAAGTAAAAATGTAAATTATGTATTTCACTGGTAACACTTTGAAGGACTATCCATTTACCAAATACCGCATTTTTTAGGGGCAAAGGATACATTCTGTTGATGTTTACAGAGAGAAATTTAAATTTGGGAAAAGAGATGTAATTTCGAATCACATAACGCAAATATTATAGGTTTGTTCGCGAGTACGATTCTAAACCAAATCAGGGACTATTTGTAAAATTCGGAATTTTAGTAACAGTTCAATGTTCACGGTTCACACCAAATTCATTCGTTATCGATTTAAAATTAATTCTCATATTTTTGAAAAATTTGATCCTTGTTCTTTAAACATTAGTTGTCATTTAATTTTTTAAAGCCGTTCGCGGAAAAAAAATCCGGAATCTGTTCATAACTCAAAATGCGATTAATACGATAATCCTGAATCTATCTTGAACTGATTCATAGACGGTTCAAAATAAGATCTTCTAATAAAGCTTATATGGGGCCATCCATAAATTACGTCACACGAATTTCATAATTTTTACCCCCCCCCCCGTCCTTGTTACAGCTGGTCACATTTGTGAGACCCACACATTTTACAATTTTACCTCTACAAATAGGTAATAATTGAATTAAAACAACAATTCCAAAATTTATTTTTTCAATTTAAATGATTTTTTAATAAAATTAACATCAAACCAATCTTAAGGTAGGACTACTACTGAGTACCATCTTACACTGACGTGTCATCGATCTTAATACTAAATTCACTCAATAGTGATGCAATTATATATCACATATAATTGAAAATAATTATTAAAAAAACATCAAATCAAATATTTCAAGAAATTATTTTTCAAAAATCAAAAAAAAATTAGTTATATTAATTAAAGATCAAACTTAATCATCTTGAGTCCATTACAAACACTTAGATTAAAATAGATTTTGAAATGTGACGTCACGAAATTTAGGACCCCTCCCACCCCCTTGTCACATTTTGTTGACCCCCTCCCTCCCCCTTAACGTGTGACGTAATTTATTGATGGCCCTTATTTCCCTTTTTATATATGTATATTGTATCGATTGTAGCGCCTTGGATAATGTCTATCGCTCGATCTCTGTTTTAGCAAATCAGAAATTAGATTTAAGTATATTTATTTTTTATTATTAATTATTTCATTAAACAAAAGCTTAAAAACATTCGCCCAATTGAAAACAACTTTGATTTAATTGTTATCAATTGACTTTTCTAAATATTTTATTAGTTTAAAAGTTCCGCGATACGAAACAATTATGATGGAGAGGTGATAATTAAATATCTCCATGGTGCTACATGTTAGGAAGGTAAATTAAAAAAATATATAAAACGCAATACTTGGTTTATGGATAGCTCCTAAATATTCATGCATATTAGCTATAAAAATTCAATAGAAGAATATAAAAAATTAAGAAATTTCAATCAAGTTTTCCAAATCTTGGGCACTGAAATGGCTGCTATTAAAAATGCATTTAGTGTTTAGATTTGCATTATTTTTTTTATATAAAACCGAGTCTTTCCCTAAAATATTTTTCAAAAATTATAAATGCTATAAGCACTTAAAAAAATAGTTTTGGTGAAATCAATAAAATTTCAATCGCTAAAATATTTCAAATTTAACGACGAGCTTTTGTTGTAAATCATTAAAAAAAAATCAATAGTCCTTCACAATGAGTGAAAAAAATCATAAGAAAAAAATATGTCCGAGAACGGTAATGACGTTAATCATTTTAGGTATATTTATTATTATTGAATCTGTTGCAAAATTATTGAAATGAATATAATATACCTATGTGTAAAATTAAAGGATATAATAATGTATCATTTTAGGTTTTTAGTTATATGTACAGAGAACGTTATGTTAAAACAATATAAATCTTGGATACGACCCTTGTGTTCCCAAAGACAGGTCCTTGATCGTAGAACCTGTCTTAGATCTTATAATAATATTATAAATGATAATGATAAACGTATATGTAAATGCAACCAGCTAACCGCCACATGATTTTGTTATTTATTACGATAGAGAGAAATGAAAAGATGAGAAATAATGAATAATATTATAAATAAATATTTAAAAAAATATTTATAAATTATATCGGTACGTGTTTGCAGGCAGCATGCACGTCCTTTCTACCTTGTGATTGTTTTAATAATTAAGTGATAATAATAAATGTTAAGAGAAAAACGTATATATATGTGTGTAATGAGGAATGATGGATGTTGGATGAGAGAATGTACGTAAAGGACGATTGATTCATTCATTATATTATATATATTGATTACTCATAATGTACATAAAAAACATTGTAGATATTTTGTAATTGTAATCATTTCTTATATTATTATAACAATTTTAAATAAAAAACCAACCGTTATGAGATTTTATTTAATACGTGTTTTTCATTTACCCCTACATTTTCATGAAAACATTTTTACAGGGTGTCGACAAAACTATGTATTCTATGCAGCACATAAAAAGTTCAACATTTCAATGCTTTGAAATTTTTTTTAACAATTTTTTATTCTCAGTTCAGCAATATGCTATGCATGAGAGCGGGCACAGTTAGTTATATCACTAGGAAGCCACTATTTAGCGGGCGCCCAAAGCACTTACAAATTAAATCACTCACTAGACAGCTACTTCATAGTCCTGAGGAAGCCTTGATATTTGAATATGGTCGATGTTATCGTGATGCTTTAGGTTTTCCAGGTACTTTTGTGTTAAGGAGGATGTATAATCACGATTCGTAGAAATACAGAACTCGCAATGAAGTTGTTGATTTGTTAGGAACCAAGGACTAGTGGTGCATATTTTTAAAAAATTGTTTTGAAACGACTGAATCTTTTCGATAATCGTGGTAGAAGCAGAGACCCAAAATTAGTGCTGCATATGTTATTAAAGGACGCAAAATGGCTTTATGGATCTTTATTTATTTATTGCTTAATAGACCATGGTACCCACTAAGGAAGAATTTTTTTACACTACAACTTCTAAGTATTTCAAAAAGAGGGTTGATAGTTTTACATTTTCAAATTTTACTCTTAAAATATCAATGTATGCAAATTCTATTTCTTTAATTATTAATCGACATTTAAATGTGAAGAACTTCTGATTTTGTATTTTTGTTTATTCGTAAGGATTAAAATTTTTTTTTTAAATTTCAAAAAATTCCTTAAAGAAATAGTCCCATTAGCCATTAACTAGTAACGCTCTAGTAACTAATATAGTTCTTAAAACAACTAAAAGTGATTTGAAAATTGAAATAAAAATTAGAAACTTCCAACAGTGGCATATCCGGCGGGGGGGGGGAGGGAACGTGGGGGAACGACGTTCCGGCACTTTTTATCAGAAAGGGAACGCGTTTCGGTACTTTTTTTAGTAACTAATCATTTTTTTTAATTCCAAATGAAAATGTTTTAAATTGGCGAATTTGCAAAAACATTTCAAAAAATATCTTAAAACTTATAGAGAATTTATCTTGCTTTTTGTGTCTTGTTTCTTTTTCCCTTTTAAATCAAATAAATACATAATGGGTTCTATACAAGCTTTAACGGTCTTATTTTTATTATTTTTTTTTTCGAATTTTTTATTTTTGTTTGTTAATATTTAGTAAAGTAACAATAAAAAACTTACAATAAAAACAAAAATCTGTAGGGGTATAAGAAAGATGAATTTGCCCACGGAAGATATTTAAACGATACTTGGAGGGTTTGTTGGTATTAATGAAATAATAAGATCCTGAAAATTTTAGGTCCTTAGCGAAATTGATTTTTGAGAAAAAGCAAATTTTGTAAAAATCGGAAAAAAAATTTTTTTCTTAGGAACGCGTGGATAGATTGATCTAAATTTTGAATAAGTTTTAGAGGCTGGTAATAGTTTTTGGAAAAAAAATTTTATCGGTTTATAAAATGTTTGAAACAAATGGCGTTTCTTATTTAATTTTAATTTTTAACCATGATACAATTCTGGCACAGCTACGAAACTATTTTTTTTAAATCTAAAAAAATGGTACGTCGTTGACTTTCTTGGTGTCAAAGTATTACCGTAATCAATGTATGTCGTAGATAGCTATCGAGAAAACGATTGAATATTTCTGAGTTTAATTAGATTCAGATTTGAAAACGCACTGCAAAAAGTTGTTACGGGGGTGTGATTGTGGAGCATCTTGTGGAAAGTTATTAAAACAATTTTATTTCTTAATCAGGTAACTTTATTAATCATAATTCACAATTAACGTAAAAACAATTAATTACAAATATCTAATATAAAATTACAATTATCCTTAAATTAGTTCAAACGAAGCAAAGTAACAATAAGCTTGAACATTAAAAGTTATTTTATAATACAATCAAAATATTCAAAAATCATAAAAAGTAAATTTAAAATCTGAGCCATTTTATTGGTTGATCTAAGTAAAATCTAAGTAAGCATAACATTAACTGCTTCATTAACAACAGTGATGAATTAATTAACTATAGTTATTTATAATATATATTTGTATGGCACCAGTGGTGGTAATGTGAAGGCACTCAAACGGTTGTTTGACTAGATAAAAATACTTTACAGTCCTTTGGAAAATTATGAAATATAAAAATAATTTTTTACAAAGATTGCGAGATTTTTCTAATTTTTAGAATTATGGAGGGAGGCTTTGGGGAACTAGTCCAAATGTTCGTTGAATATGGTCGAATCGTTGAAGATAACTTGACAATTGATAAGGCTGTTCTCGATTAGAACTTGTTGATCTGAAAAAAAATAAATTAAAATTTGATAATAGTTCACTATGTTATGCTAAAATCAGTGCCGTAACAATAAGATGGCATGCTGAGAAAATTATTATGCATTGATGAATAAGTGATTGCCTATCCTTAAACATTGTATTAGTTATTGAACGCTTTTCATGTACATTGGTCGCATGGAAAGTTATACATAGGAGAAATTAAATGATTATTAAAATGCCTTGTTTATAACGAAAAAATATTTAAAAACATAATACGATCAAAATTAGTTGCTATATCAATTATCAATAAATCAATAAACTTGGTCACTCAGACTTATGACAATATTTAGTATTTATTAATCACACCCAATAAATTTATGATTTGGCGGTTAAAATTTCGTTTTAGACATCCCCAGAATTTACATAACCTTACATTATTGGTTACAATGCAATTTTCAATTTTAATTAATGTAAATGTTATGTTATATTATTATTATTATTATATTTATAACCATCGCGGAGTTTTACACATTTAAAAATATTTGGTTTTCTGTAAAACTTCGCGGTGTCAGTAATGTACACCAACAATGTAAATCTTGGGGAGTCTAAAACAACATTTTACCGGTTTGGCTATACCACTAATTAAAAGGATAAACTTACGGCATATTTCGGTTTATATGTGATACGTCACGGTTTGGAGGCGTCATTCCAGACCATAACGACGAAGGAATTTGTTTGCGAGGTGTTTTTTCGTTCCTTCCATTATCTGCAAAAAATATAGTAAAAAAATAAAATTTACTTAAAATAAATCTTTGCTATTCACATACCAGATTCCATATTTTGAACTATTGTAGGTGACACTAATTGAGACGGTGACGTAACGCGTTTGTATTTCTGTCGATAAAACAGATTTCCATTAAGTCGTGGTCCAGTATTCCATCGACGAACCAAAAATTTCATTCTAAAAATAGCGACAATGGCAAACGCGGTTTGTCTAAAAAAAAAATAATTAGCTATTTTCTACTAGTTATTTTATTTAATTTTTATTACCTGAACGTAATTTTTGTTTTCACTAACGCTAAATTACGAGACCCTTTTGTAACAGGTGGCAAAAGTTTAACTCGATTTTTAGATTCATAACTATAAATAATAGCGGACAAATATTGTTTCTGCCATGCCAATGACTTTCGGTAACTTTCCACACGTAGATATCTTCCAAATAAGACGCAATACTAAAAATAAATTAAACGTTAATAGATAGCTTCATAACAATTTTACAATTTTAATACTTTATCATCGTTTTCAAACTTTGGTTGAGACTCCAAATTATTTTGTAAATGGCTTAATTTTGCTTCGAGAATACGTCGGTGCTCAACCAATTGAGTCACTTTTTCTGTTAAAATTCTATTATCATTAATACTACTTGATAAATCATTTTTCATTTCCTAAAAAAATAAAAAAAAAATGTAAATAAGAGTCTATAGGCGATTCGAATAGGCCGTATTACCTCTAATTTTTGTAAGAACTCCACAGGTACTGGGTTATTTAATTGTGCATCTCGTTGAGTTATTAAGAGTTCATTCAATTTTGTTTCTTGTAGTCTAGATATAGATAATTCTTTCTTTAACTTTTCGATTTCAATTTCTAATGCCCTTTTTTCTCCTGTGCTTTTTTCCTATTAGAAATAAATAAAATAAAGTTAAACAATTAAGGGGCCATCCATAAATTACGTCACACGTTAAGGGGGGGGGGGGGTCGACAAAGTGTGACAAGGAGGTGGGAGGGGTCCTAAATTTCATGACGTCACATTTGAAAAACTATTTTAATCTAACATAAGAGTTAAGTAAAACACGAATTTTAAACTATTAACAAAAAACTCAAAAAAATTTGCAACACTATCTGTAGAAACATATGGTTCAAATTGTTTTGTCAGCCACTTGCGCTACTACACTAAGAAAAAAAATTCTCTTCTGACAACTGAATTTCATTTACGCCAACAAAATGATTTGATAGCCCATTGGCAATCAAATATTTAATATTTAGATTTAATTGTTCGAGAAGAATTTTTTTCTCGATGTAGTGTTACGCGTCGATGCTACTGCCCTTTGATAAATGCCGCTAAATGCTGCACCGTGCCTAGCGGTGATATTGTTTTTATTTCGTTTGACAATTGACATTCAAGATGATTAAGTTTGATCTTTAATTAATATAATTAATCGTTTTTATTTTATTTATTTCTTGAAATGTTTGATTTCATGTTAATTTTATTAAAAAATCATTTAAATTGAATTAAAACAAATTTTGGAATTGCTGTTTTGATTCAATACTTATTTGTAGATGTAAAATTCTAAAATATGTGACGTCACACTAAGGAGGGGTGGGTCTCACTATAGAATACAATCCTGGGTACCCGGTTTCCCGGGAATCCCTGAATATTTCCGGAACCGAAAACCGGTTCTGATATCTGCCAAATACCCGGTTTTCGATTCTATTTTTTTTTTTGTATAATTTGCATAAACGAAAGTAAGATTATGGCACAAGACTTCCAATTGAAGTTAGGTAAAAAGGCAATTTTGTCCATGATAACTGACTTAGTGTTTGTAGATGAAATTAGATAGGGATGTTAAAAAATAATCGATTGTTATTTAAATCGATTATTATTTTCTAATAATCGATTTTCATAGTAATATAAATCGATTTTTAAATAATCGATTATATAAATTACGCGTTTAAATCGATTTTTATAAACAGCGCAAACTTAAATGCCAACTAGCTGTAACGGTTTTTTTCATTCTTGTCATTCAAATATAATAGACATTTATTCAAATATTTGATTGTTAAATTTAAAATTCATTATTAAAAGATTGAAATCGAAAAGGTTGTATAATTTTGTTAGGATGCTCATCATTTCATTTTTATTATAACAAAACGTTTAATGGTACTGAAATTGTGTATCAAAAATCATATTTGCCTTATTCCTTACCTTGAAAGTTTAATGGAAGATTCGCTTTAATTTTTAGTTTTGAATTGGTTATTTTTGTATTCATATCATATTATTTGATTTTTAATCTGATAAATTGTTAGTATGAATCTCTTAGGTTTCATCATTATTGGAATATGAAAAGCAAGTAGAATTTTAAATAATAGAAAAAATCGATTTTTGACAAATCGATTAATATTGAATAAAGAAAAATCGATTTTTATTTAATCGATTTTTTTCCATTAATCTCACATCCCTAAAAGTATATTGTCTTTAAAAGAAAAACTGGTACCGAAAAACTAAACAGAGCAGTTCACAATGAAGTCAATTCCACGATAACTCCACAATTGAGAACGAAAAATTTTATAATCAATATTATAAAAAAAGAATTGGTTATTTTCGAAGTTGAGGGTAATCGTGAAAAATTCTGCGTAAGTGCTATAATAGCCTTAAATCAATACCAACTACCAGCATGGAATCAGAACGCATGGCTTCTGGTTGTGGAAAAATTGCCACCAAAATTCGGTCACAGCTAAACAACAAAAGTTTGAATATTTTTGCTTCCTCAGATCATATTTTAAAATGGAAGCAGAAAAGTAAAAGAAAACAGGAAACTGAAATATAGAATTATACAGGAGTAAACATTGTATTTCGAATTTTTATCTAAATATAAACAATAAATATGGATTTCAAATTATTTTTTAATTTTTTTTAACTTTCATTTTTTCATTTAATTTAATTTTCAGAACCGGGTTTATAAAAATCTAGCACCGAAAAACCGGTTCTGAAAAATGCCTCGGTTCTGGATTCTATAGGTCTCACAAATGTGACCAACTATGACAATGACGGGGGAGGGGGTCAAAAATCATGAAATTCGTGTGACGTATTTAATGGATGGCCTCTAATAGGTGGAATCAATTAAAACTTATTCTTACCATTTGTTTCATCAAATGTTCCATTTGTGAATTCATTTCTTCCAATTGTACCAAACTATCGCGTTCTTTCACCACGTTCACATTATTATCGTTTAATCGTTTCGATAAGTCCTCAACTCGGTTTTTCATCTCAGCCAATTCGATCTTAAGTTGCACATTTTCCTCAATCATTTGGTCATCGATTGTACCCAAATTTTTCAATTCCTCCATTTCCTTTTTCATTGCAAGCATATCGAACTGCTGCTCTTTGACGATGCTTTCCAAACTTGGATGTTCTGCACCAGAAACATGTGCTGCTAATTCGTTTTCAAAACGTTTTAGTTTTTCGTCAACGCTCGCTCGCATCTGGCGTTCGTTTTCGATAAGTTTTTGTAGTTCTATTTCGGCGTCGAGGGCCGCTTCTAAGCGAAGACGCATTTGTTCGATCAAACTTGCGTCTTGCATTTGAATTGTGTGCGAGTTGCGTTTTTCCTCTTCTAATAACTGTCCTAGTTTTCGACAATTTTCCCGTTCGATTTTCAATGAGGCTTTAATCTCATTGACTTCCTTCATTATTTTTTCATTGGTCGTTGAAAGGATTTCAATGTAGCTACTTTGGTCCTCGCTGAAACTGCTTTGTACCATTTTATTTTCTTTGTTTTGAACTGCGTTTAAAATATTAAAATCAAGACGTGCTGAATAATCCAGCTCTCTTTGCATTTGTCCTGTGATATCCTCCAGAAAAGCATTTTGTTTTTCATCTGTATCTGGACGATTTAGGCTTTCGGATTTTAAAACTTTAATTTCCTCCTCAAGCTTTGCACTGCGAAGTTGTTCATTTTTTAACTTTTTAGTTAAATCTAGAATATTTCCCGTTTCTTTCATTTTGTTCTGAATCGTTTCTAAAGCCTTACGTAGACTGTTACTGTCCTCGGTGACCTGGTTTATAATTTTATCCTTTTCTTGTAGATAGTCTTGTAAATGTAAAATCTCTTTTCTCAAATCTTGAAGTTCGTTTTCTTTTTTCATTAAAATCAAATCTTTCTCTTTGACATCTCGACTTAATTTTGAGTTGGAGTCCGCATTGTAATCAATACTTGGTAAGTCCTGTAAGTGTTGAGTCAAACGTTTTATTTCTTCCTTATACCTGGTGATGTCTTCGTTTAAAATTTTAATTTCGCAATTTTTATCGGAAATTTTATCGAAAAGATCTTTTAATTGGATTTGGTTGTCGTTTTCAATGTGATGCAACTTGTCGGCGATTTGATTTTTTTCTTGGGTCCTTTCGTCGATTATTGCTTGTAAATTTTCAATGTATTTATTTAAACGATCGATTTCATCGAATTTTGCTTTGTATTTTTCTTCTAAAGTAACTTGAACTTCGGCAATTAATTGCTCTTTGTCGCATGTGAATTTTTCTCGTAATTTTTCTTCGAGTTTTTCCACCAGATTATTTTTCTCAATTAGTTGCAGTTCAACATTGTGAAGCTTTAAAAGCTCATCTTTCAAATCCGAAACTTTGCCTTGTAAAATTTGTTTTTCTTCGATGGTCGTAACGTACAAATTATTTATTTGGGATAGTTGTGTATTCAATGAATTGATTTCAGTAGATTTTTCGTCAATTTTCGATCTCAATTCATTCAAATCAATCTGTGTTTGACTCAATAAATTATTCAGTGCATCCTTTTCAGATTTTATACAATCATTTTCTTTTTCTAAACCATCATTTTTTTCGTTTAACTCAGCTAATAATTTTTCGCTTTCCTCGAGTTTTTCATTTTTTTCATTTAGTAATAACTTGATTTCATTTAATTCCATTTTTAAATAGTTTGGACTTTCTAAGTCACTAAAATGGACTCGTTTTTCAGACTTATCATTTTCTAAGGTGAGCTTTGAATCGATACAATGAATTGATGAGACATTAGGTGGGGTAAGTACTTTGGACAGATCCCGAGCATTAATTTGATGGAAATGAGTGAAAGGTAAACTATTAAATTTGGGAATGGGAGTTTCTTGACTGTGATATAGATCATCACGCATTGACCGAGCAGTGCTTTCAGCAGGAGGAGCATGTCGCATTACCATATCAGCTTCATCAAATTCGGAAATCGAAACTACATCACTCAATGTACGTGCACTGCTTTTGCCTTCTTCACTATTTTCTTTTAGGCTCTGACTCAGTTCTTTCAGCTGCTCTTTATCTAAGTTCAACGACTGATATAATTGTAACTCTTTTCCCATTTCCTTCAGCTCAGAGCTCATCACATCAATCTCAGCATTTTTCGATGCAAGTAACGAATCGATCAGTTCAGGTGATATGTTACTTTTTTGGCTGGTTTCCTGATCCAATTTGATCTTAAGCAATTCATTTTGGGATTGCAAATTGATAATTTCACTTTTTAAACGCTCTTTTTCGTGTTCGTTGACTGAATTATGACTAATTTCTTTCTCAGCATCGTTTAGACGTTGCACAGTTTTATCGAGAACATTTTGAAGTTGTTTCAGTTGCTTATCGCGTAAGTTGACAGTCTCTTTTAAATTTTTAATTTCTGATTCTAAATCATAGATTTTATTCTCGAGAGACATCGTTGATTCTTTTGTAATAGTTTGTACTAGTTGACGCTGCTTATCTAATCGCATTTGAAGGGAAGAAATTTCCATTGATTGTTCAGAGCTTCGTTCTTGTAAGGCGTCTCTTTCACATAAAACAATCTGCAATTAAAATAATTTCAATAAAATCCAAATCCTAGAGCTTGAACAAATGCTCGATCGAACTTAATTCTTACCTCGTGTTGTTTTTGTAATTTTCCCAAAAGACTTTCTGAATCTTTTAATTTCTTAACTGTTGCAACTTTAACTCGATTAAATTTCTGCAAGGCCTTATGAATTTTTTGTGCATGGTCCAACAAAAGAAACACCCGATCTCCGGTTCCTGGTCTTGATTTATCAGCTACTGAAATATCCTCAGTTGGCGTTCCACAACTTCTTGTATCAGACTCATGAACAACCTCAAGTTCTTTAATTTCTTTGTGAACCGACGACTCGATTTCTTCCAACTAAAACACAAAGAAATAGCTCTGTAAAGAAGGTGTCCTTGAAAACTTGTACCAGAAAAATGGGGATGTATTGCGGTAAATTTTTAAACAAATAATGAATATTTTAAATGATAAATATAAGGAAATATAATTTGAAGTCAAGTAAACTACAAATCTTAACATTAAAAGATACTGTATGGCTCATGGAGTTGATAAAATAATCAAAAGCATACAAAAAAAAATTAAAAAAAAAACAAAAAAAAAATCAAACACAAAAAAAAATTCAAAAACAAAAAAATGAACATCAACCAAATAAAATTTATGGCCACAAATAAAAAGTAGAAAAAAAAAACTGTGAATTAGAAAAACTATCCGACCTAGAACGAATATCCACTTTTGTCAAACTGAGAATCTTAGTAAACGAACGTTTGAATCACTAACAAAAAATCAAATATAAGACAGCAAAAGCAAGAGATGTCTTCATTAAAATATCTTCAAAAGCCACGCAATGAAACTAACTATCAAAGTAAGACCTTTGTGTTAATGTTGATTTGTTCCAGATGACTTTATTTGTATGTTAATTTGATGATCAAATAACTAAATATACATGCATTTTGTACATTTGTATCCTTAACATATTTGGGCAGTTTTACAAAGCTAAAATATCTGGAACGCATTGGTGATTCAATGAAGAAAAAATGAAGATAAAAATCGTAAAGATGTATAATGTGCAGTTTAGATCCAAGCGCTATCCGAAATCAGTACAAAAAAAATTTTTATCTTACACGTCCAATAAAACTAATGCTTTGAGACTTGCTCGAGACCAAGTACTGATATTACTGTTTCAAAATAAAATCACAAGTTTATAAGACACAAAAACTAATTCGTACAGAAAAAGTCATAGACTATCTGGAACGCAATTTTTACACTGCGCATGTCTTTTGTCATTCATGTACGGTGCTTTTTTTCATCTGGAACGACTTGTATATGTTCTTCATATTCTAGTA
The DNA here is from genome assembly GCA_958496155.1 of Sisyra nigra. NCBI lineage: Eukaryota > Metazoa > Arthropoda > Insecta > Neuroptera > Sisyridae > Sisyra > Sisyra nigra. The sequence goes on along the minus strand of OY292316.1, from coordinate 35,297,719 downwards.
TAAAATGGGATCCTGAACATTGACCGAAGCAACACAAAAGAAACTCAAGGTCTTCGAAATATGTTCTTGAAGGATCCTAAGAATATAGTGGGTTTATAAAAGAACCAATAAAACTGTCTTGGAAAGTACAAGAGTAAGAAAAGGAAACTAAAGTAATTTAATAATGCAATGATAAATTACACCGATTATAAAACCTTTAAATCCATCCTTAAAGGAAAAGTGATTGGAAAAAGAGAGCCTAGAATAAAGATGGCTCAAGAATCTAAGAACATGGCATTCAAAATTAACCACAGAACTGTTGAGAGCAGTCAATTGAGAGCAGTAACCTAAAAGGTTGTCATAGGTAGAACGATCGCCATTATTCGAAGCAAATAAGTAATTAGAAAAGAAAATAGATTTGATGATTTCGTAGATATCCTTGTAAAATAAGAAAAAATAACTGATCAATGTTCAACTTACCTGATTCACTAATTGCTTAAATGATTCAATTGTTCCGTAGTGCTGGAACTCATTGAGTTCCGCCTGTAAATGAGCGGTGTGTTCGAGCAGTTCGTTAGTATCGGGTAGGCTTTTCATAGAGTCAATATCATGAGCTAATTGCTCATTGTTCCGGTGTTGCTGTTGAATAATTTGTTGCAAATCGCTTAGTTTCTTCTCTAATTGCCGTTCGATCTCCGTTTTTGTTTCCACTTGACTTTCCAAGTCCCTGATTATGTCTCGCAAGTACCACACTTTATCGACGGCCGTTTTTAGTTCTTGCTCCAACAATTGTTTCTCTTTTTTGTTGTCTTCGATCATTGCAGCCATTGTACGCATTTGAGTTTCCAAATGTTCAACCTAATGAATAAATCCACTTACTTTATATTTACTTGAATTAAGTGTCACGTTTGACATTTAATTATTTAAAGATAAAGCCTACCTGTATTAGTAAGTAGACCAATTATTAATGAGGGAAGATACAAAAAATAAATTAATAGATAACTCAAAAAAAAGCGGGTAATATGATGCTCAAAAATAGGTTTATAGATTGAAAAACGGTACTTTTATAATCAAAATATTTGAAAAACCGTTCCATGCATTATAAGTTATTTTAACTTTAGAGTTCACATAATTAAAACAATTGCGCGAAAGATTTTTTTTTTTGCTGTTTTAAGTCGCTTTAACATCTAAGGTCTAACACGACTGTGTTACACAAAAAATTTCAGTAGATCTTAAATCTTAGATCATAATCTTAAATCTAGGAATTCGACGGGGATCGAACTCAGTACCACTGACGCATGTAGCAGATAGAGCAAATTGCTCTAGCTACTGCGCCACTAATTGGACACTTCTTTTTATATTTTTAAGTACTTAAATGAATTTTTTTTAAAATAATGATTTTTGTGAAAATAAATGTATTAATTTAGACCCCTTCATCAGTTTAATCTAAAATATTTATCTAAAGTCTAAGATCTAAAATATTTGAATTTAATTAATTTTATTAATGTTCATTTTTTATGTAAAAAAATTGAAGAAACTGCTGTTGTAACTTAATTACTATCAAATATAAAATTGAAAAATATGTGACGTCACATATGGGGGAGGGCTTTCACAAGTGTGACCATCTGTTATAAGAACCGCGAGAGGGATCAAAAACCATAAAATTAGTATAAACTAATTTATGAATGGCCGTTTAGAAGTGTTTACAGTGTAGTAATTAATATTGGGAATCAGATAAAATATAAAGTTTAATTTTGGTCACATAAATAAACTGATTATATAGTCCTTTGTGTTATAGCTGTTATATTTTTGGCTGAAAAATGCTTTTAATCGTCCATAATTGCAAATACCTAAGTTAGTATTTTTTTTAAAATGCATCATTTAGTATGAATTCAAGCCTTTTATAACAAAGTATGCAATATATTGTTCTTACAAGTGTCCAATATTATTTCAGAACTGAACATAAATAAGCAAATACTGAAATATTCTTATGTTCATATCCAGTTAGAACATAGCTATCCAAGACTGCTACAAAACAAACCTAATGATTTTTACATGGAAAATAAAATGTAACCTCTGTATAGTGAATTTCTATTTAAAGAAAAACTCATTAAAACGTGAAAATTGCTATGGTTTATATGGTTTATACCTACGCATTGAGATACTCCGTGTAACGTAATCAACACTCAATAGCGAAACGCCATTACTTATATTCCAACTAACATTAATTTCACCGACCTTAAAAGAATACTTATGTAAATATTTTGTACGTACAACTATATTCTTAGAAATGTGTTGATTTGTTTTTTGAAAGTGTCTAGCACGTGCTTATTGTTGGTTAGCACTGCTTCCAAGTTATATTCTTTTCTTTTAATCTTACCAAAACGAAAAAATTTTGTAACACGCCAAATTACCCAATTCCTTCAATTTCGCTATATAGAGGTTACACTGTACCTACATATATGTAAAGCAATAAAAATTTATATTTGAAATAATATTGGATTTTTGAACAGCCTTATTATAATGAAAATAATTTCGTCAACTACTCTGTGGAAAAAGGGGCGGTATTTCGGATAAGGCTTAAAGCGGCATCAAATCGAAATTCACCTCTAAAATTACTCGTGTTATTAAAGGTTTGAATTTTGAAATTTATTATAGCAACCGTTTTAACAAATCAAAATGAAAATTAAAAAAAAAAAAACATAAATAAATAGCGTATTATACTTACAGTTTTAACAATTTCCGTTTGCAACATTTTCTACATTACGAAACATGCCCAAATCCATATAAAGTGCAAGAAATAGCAGAAATAATTGGTGACACCATAGAGTATAGTAGCAGTAGTAGTTAATATAGAAAATATAAAAAAAAACATTTATATAACTTATTTTCCACATTGAAAGCCATTTAAAAATAATTTTTTTTGTGATTTATAATGAAATTAATGATTTAATGGTTTTAAAAAGCATTTCGAGTTATACGTGTGCAAAAAACAATAGACACCATGCTACCATTTATAAAAGCCAGTGCAAATTTTTGCTATTAATGTTTTGTTGGTAGTTAATTTGGTTTTGAAAGTAAAAGCTTTCCCTCATTCCTTATGACTGGAAGGAATTTTTTATTTAATTCGAAACTTATTAAATATGAAATATTGGCGTTTAGTTAGAAAATTGTAAGGAAGTGAAGTATAGACGATTGTGAATTATAAAAATTTTAAATTAAAACCGAAATAAATATATATATATAAAACAGATGGTTGAAGTGAGACAAAAATAAAAGATACATAAAGTCAGCCAAACAATTTTTTAGTTTAAAAAACTTGTACGTACTATCAAAAAGTTGTAGAAAAATATTTTTTGTTGGTCTTTTAGTCTTTGCAAAAATACATTTTTAACTAATTTGACGTCCAGCTGACGAAAGAACCTCTATAATGTACTTAGTTTAGTTTTCAGCGTGATGTGATAGATATTGCTATTTTCGCTGTAGCAAAATTTCAAAAGTTTGTAAAAATAAATTAAATAGAAAAAAGGTAAAGGAAAAAAAACGGCCACATTTCATCACGCTAGATACTACCGATACTACAGTATACGTATGCAAAAAATGTTGCATATCTGACGTACATTTTGCCTATACACATACTGGAATATAGAATATACCGAGTGCACATATTACAGATATCGTCGGCCTTATAGGAGGAAACCTTGTAACTTCAAAATTAATTTAAAGCAAAAGAAAGTTTGTAACTCATAAAAATTTTACTAATTTATACAAAAAATAAAATTGTTTTTAATAATGCAAAAAAAAAGAAGATAAATAAACATTTCAAGAATAACAAGCTTAAATAAAAGGCATAAAACAAACGGTGATATCCTATTGTAAAATTGGCAATTTTGGAGTTACGAAGTTACGTATAACGCCAACGCCATATGAAATACATATACATGTCGGAGATATGGATCTAGATATGGTGTCCTTTGAATCAGATAGTGGCGATTATTTCGTCATCGAGCGTAGTCGTGGTTACTCGTCGGATTCGGAAACACTCGGGACTAATGAAAAACGTGAACGTGTCAGAATAGATTCATTCTGGTTTGGGAGGTGGACGAGTGTGGATCGAGAGATGTACCACGAATTCGCTGTCTGGTTTAACGCTCACCGTTGCAACTGTTTTTGAATTTCCATTATTGATGTTAATACTCGAATGTTATTTTGATTATTGAATTTGTTGATCATTGTTACATCTATCATCTACCTATTATTATCTATTGTAACGTCACTTCAAGAATATTATGTTTAATCATTGTTAAATAAAGTATGTTATGAAGAAGAAATTGTTTTCTGGACGAAATGGCTACAAACGTCACACCCAAACTACCTAGCGCTCCGACATACATATTTATTTATATGATATTTTAGGTTTGTTCCAATCATCCAGCTATGACGATGCACACACATTGGTATTACTTAATTATAAACAGACATAATGGCATAAAATTAGAAAACGTGCTAAGACCAAAACAGTAACAAAAATACTTTTCCATAGCTTTTCAGCAACAAATGAGTGGTAATTTGTGGTACAAAAGAGATTGATAAGTCAAAAGTTGTTCCGCTAACTTTATGTATATGTTAAACAGGGTGCACAAATTATACGCTACACCTCCTTTTTCCCTAAAGGGAATAATTTTTTGAAAAAATGAATTACGCATTTGATTCATTTCTGTTCATTTTAATTTAAGTGAAAAAAACTATTTTTGGTTCACCATCTTAGAATATACAGCATCCAACTTTTGATTTTTAATTGAACCTCTTGCTTGAGTTCCTATTAAAAATAAAAAAACAAAATGTTTTGAAATCAAATAAAGTTTTGACAAGTTATTGCAATTTAAAGTATGAAAATAAAAATTCGAACTAGCTCAGTTTAATGCCAAAGTTACCTTATTTTTTAAAGAAACTTTTTAAACTAGATGCCACCTAGCGTCAGACAAGCCATAGCTCAGGATTCCCAAACTCGATCAGTAGAATAGATCTCAAAGCATTATTTTGTGGTGTAAAATGCCTCGACAAAATCAACACAGTAATTAAAGGACTTAGTGCAAGAACCCGATAAGTCCAAATTTTTCAATTTTGTTTTTATAGCATTTTTCCTTGGTACAATATTACTCCTTCGATTGGTCCAAGGACCGGAGCAAAATGTAACATCAGTACTGTCCTGTGTGGTAAATAATGTTGGAAAGGGCTTACCCTTAGCCCTTAATGTAAGGACATACCTTATGTCATCTTTATTTTCATTCAACGGTTACCGAAACTTTGTTAGTCAGGACTTACCGGGTTCTTGCACCAAGCCCTTCAATTAGACCTTCCAAGATATCTACTGATGTTATAAAAAGAAGATCACCGTATATACATTATTTTTAGGATTACCTCACAAAAAATAGTCAACCTGACTATGGCTTACCTGACGGTGAGTGGTACCGAGTTTCAACAGTTTCTTTAAAAATAAGGTAATTTTGATACTAAACTGAGTTAGTTTGGATATTTTATTTTCATAATTTTAATTACTATAACGTTCCCAAAACCTAACCAATTTCAAAAAAAAATTCTTTGTTTTTAAGAAGAGCCAAAGCCTTTTTGAAATATCCCAAAATTAAAGTATAGAAGTTCATTTGAAAATCAAAAGTTGAAGACTGTATCTTATAAGATGGTGGAGCAAAAATTATTGTTTTTACTTAAAATAAAATAGAACGAATTTAATTAAGAACGTGTAATTCATTTTTACAAAAATTTTTGCAATTAAGGAAAAAGTGGGTGAAGCTCATGTGCCCCTATGAAATGAATATCAAATATTTGAGGGATTAAAACAATGTGAAAATGATTACTAAAGCACTGATTTGCATTTTAGAACAAATCAAAGCATTTGTAACGTAGAAGGCTTTTACATTGAACCAAAGAACATAATGACAGAGAAACGCAGCAACTGAACAACAATGAACTTGAACTTTCAAATAACTTTCTGGAGCTTTACTAAATGACAGTTTATTTAATGGTAAATTTTTACAAATACGTACATCATTTGCGATTTGTTGTGCCATGGAACATTCACGATCACGTTGCGCTAATTGAGACTGTAATAATGTCAATTGGCGTACAGCTTCTTCCCGTTCCGCTTCCCGTTCAGTGGTTTGATCGTCTAAAAATTGAATTGTCGCCCGTAGCTTCTTATCGGCAGCTTCCACCTGTAAAAAAATTATTTGATTTGAAAAAATTATTTTGTACGATTATATACTGTGCTATGAAACAAAGCAAAACATTGAGTTAGGCAATTTTGAATCCCTAGATTTTTTATGAAGAAAATAAGTTTATTCAAAATTTATATGTTTATAAAAATGAAACTAAAAAACACGTACAAATAGTATCTGTAGTGGGATTTTTGAAAGATTAGGGGATAAAATATACATAATGTACATGTTTATAACGTTTAAGGTTGATATTTGAAGATCGAACATTCATTATAATGCTGTAATAAATTCTGATAATTATCTGAGCAGAAAATTTGTAGACGTTATGTTTCTTATTACTTTTTCTATTTATTATAAGCAATCTTAATATCATAGTGTTTTAAACCTTTGTTTCACCGTTCTATACCTACGAAATATGAGCTCTTAAATATAACTTCACTTATAACAGTTTTAGTAGTTATAATATAAAAGAAAGTTACAAATATACATTGGCATTTAATATCGTTTCATTTTCAAAGAAAAAGAAAATAAAATTTTATATTTTTTTATGTTTTTTGATTATCCGTACTGTAGGCAACCCGTTAGTTAAGATAATCATAACTTTACTTATTATACAATTTACAAGTTTCAAAAATGTCACTACAAATATTAAACCTTGGATGAAACCCACAAAAAGTTGTTAACAAGTAAAACAATATATATAGGATATAACAATATATATATATATATATATCTATTTTATAGTCAAGAATAGGATTTGATGTCACAAAACCTGATACTGCTGTATGAAACCTAAATTAAACCTAATTAAGCAGTCATTTTTCGGTATTCGTCAGCATTTAAGGTTGTTCCTAATATAACTAAACCTAATTACAGATTGTAATGAATATCAGCAAAACAATTTAGAAAGTCGTCAAGTAAATAAAAAGAGCATTTTTTTAAATGATACTTGATATTTTAACTTGCAAATGAAATTTCTTGCGAAGTAAATGCTTGACTTGATTTAACTTGATGATATTTGATTGAATTTTTAATTCAAACTTAGATTAAGCAGCTTGAAAATCAAGTTAAGTAGCAAGTCTCGAAAAAAATCAATAATATCGTTAATAACATAATCCTGAATGTTTGAAGGTTGGGGATAATTCTGAATGGAGATATAACTAAAATATCCAAAGGGTGTTACAGTATCTTCATTTATGAAACTCACTATTGGTTAAAAGAACATAAATAAAACCTACAATGGTTAAAAAAATATAAATTAATTAATATTTAAATATCTATATAAACAGATATATATGCATGTCTCTAACCCATCCTTACCCCCAAAACCCTCATTATCAGAATTTTCCCATGAAAAAGTTTCAAATAAAAGTTTTTGGCATTAATGAGTCTAAGAACGATAGGAAGTTTAAAGAAAATCGTTGTAGCCATTTTCGAAAAAAAAAATAAGAAAGTTCAAAAACCCATAGAATAAAGTGGAACTTCCGGTCAATCGATTTCAAGTAAAAGCTTCGCGGCACAACTAGATGTAATGTGCAGGCTAAAATCCAAATTTGGTGAAATAAAAACCACTTTTTTGGATTCAAGGGACCTCAGAACATGTATTTCCGGTGAAAACTCCAATTCGAAAATTCGGCTCGATTACAACATTTCCTTTTCTATATTATGGTAGTAAAAAAAATCATTTCCCAGAAGTTAAATTTTTAAATGCGCTCTTATGGAAAAATGTATATATTCGTCAGAAAAAAAAAATAACTTGTGTACACAAAAGTATTAATGAATATAATTTTTTTAACCCGAAAATATCGAGATATATATTCAATAAATAAAATATTCCTCAAGTAGAGGACCCTAAAGAAAGTCTACAAGTATATTTTATATACAAAAATATAATTGGATGAAAACTCATAGCTTGCCTTGCGTGGGGTTTAGTGCGGGCCGCACGTTGGCAGTGGCGGATCTAAGGGTAAGCATTTCAGCAAATGCTGACTAGAATCCCCCCGCGTCGCGCCCCTTGGAAACCCCTTGAGGGTCATGCATCGTGAACATTAAAAAATCGACGTACGAATTACCAATGAAAATTCACTGTTAATTCTATCCCAAAAATAAATCTTATTGTACAATCCCTGCCATTTTAACTTTGGAATCCCGCAATTCTGGGAACTCCACGCGAATTGGCACCGACCTACATAGAGAAATGTACTTGCAAATTCGAATTGGTGAATATCTTGCGGGCGGCACCAAGAAACCTCGTGGGCCGCATGCCGCTTGTTACCAACCCATGCTTTAAATAATCTAGTACTATAAACTTATTTTGTGATAATTAATTAATTATTAAGTTAAAACACAACAATTTCAGATCACACAAGTTATTGTGACAGCAAACCCCACAACTTAGACTTGCTTATTATTGTATAAAAAACTAAGTTTATAAGAAGCATGCAAAGCGTAGCAAAGATAACATTTTTGAAAACAAAAGAATAAAAATACGAAATACATAATAAAACTAAAGAAAATCAAACTTTACCTCCATACTGCAAACCCTTTGAATGATTTGAAGAATAACCTAACGAAAAAAAGAAATAAACAAAATTTCTAAAGTACCGGATGAAAACTAAATCCAACAAGAAAAATAAGAGATAAAAGTTTTCTTAAAAAAAAAAGTAGCAAAACTCTCAAACCATTTTTTTTTTCTCAAAACTATACACCATTTAGCTACTTTAATTTTATTGGTCACACGATTTTAGCCAAAAATCTCATTAAAAATTATACTTTTACTAGCTTTTAAAATCTACAGTTACCATGCTTTGGCTCAAATCATTTTATTTTGTCAGCTACATACTTGTAATTGTAAATCGTGAATGTCGCGCTGAGAATCTTCCTGAGCACGTTGTCCTGAACGACATAAGGCTTCTACGAGAGTCACTAATGTTGCCTGGGAAATTGAGTCGCCCTCCTCTTCAAGTTGACGACGAGCTCTTTCCAAGGCCTGGGCAAATGTTTCTCGAGGTGATTCTAAAATAACAATTTGTTCAAGACTGTATTAATGAGCAAAATATATTTTCACTAATTTGAAACTTAGGAATCCGCCATTGCTGGCATCCAAGTTTATTTATTAATTGTTGGTAGTTCATCATTTGCCGAACTTGAGAGAAGTAGTATTAGAACAGGGTCGATAATTATTGAACCCAAAAAAAATTATAGTAGAATGAAATCCATTAGAAAAGGAAGAGAATATAACAAAAATGAAAGGAAACATAAATTACGGTCGATCTGAGGTGGGGAAGTGGAAAAAAGGGGAGGGGTTAAAGGGTCGAAACAGTTTATCTCGATTTCCGACAAAACTACAAGTCCAATCGAAAAAAGTTAAATAGCAAAGTTGTAGATAATAAGAAGATCTACAACTTTTGTGCTGACACTTTTTTCACATAACCGCAAAATTTATGTGAAAAATTCCAATGACCAAGTTTTTGGATTTTTATTTTTATCTTTAAAAAAAAAATAATGAAATTTGGTAAAAACTTACCTTTTAATGTTCTAAGCACACTGCAATTTTTTTTATTTAAAATATTTATTTTTTCACCTTATTTTGACTTAATACTGAAAAAACACCCCAAAATTCAATCGAGGATTCTCAAAATAGCTATTTTTTAAAAAAGTCGGTGGGCTTTTAGCTCGTTGAAATCTCTACTTTTTGATGGTGCGAAAAATATATACATTATAATGTTAAATGTTCCCAGAAAATGCAATAATTAAAGTGTAAGTTTTAATAAATTGCTCAAAATTGTACATAATAGAATTGTACAAATACAACTTTGAGCAATTAATTAAAACTTACACTTTAATTATTGCATTTTCTGGGAACATTTATCATTGTAATGTATAAATATTTTGCACCATCAAAAGTAGAGATTTCAACGAGCTAAAAGCCCACCGACTTTTTTTAGAAAAGTGGATATTTTCGATTGAAAATTGGCGTGTTTTTTCAGTATTAAGTCAAAATAAGGTGAAAAAATAAATATTTTAAATAAAAAAAATTGCAGTGTGCTTAGAACATTAAAAGGTAAGTTTTTACCAAATTTCATTAAATTTTTTTTAAAGTTAAAAATAAAAACCCAAAAACTTGGTTATTGGAATTTTTCACATAAATTTTGCGGTTATGTGAAAAAAGTGTCAGCACAAAAGTTGTAGATCTTCTTATTATCTACAACTTTGCTATTTAATTTTTTTCGATTGGACTTGTAGTTTTGTCGGAAATCGAGATAAACTGTTTCGACCCTTTAACCCCTCCCCTTTTTTCCACTTCCCCACCTCAGATCGACCGTAATTTATGTTTCCTTTTATTTTTGTTATATTCTCTTCCATTTCTAATGGATTTCATTCTACTATAATATTTTTTCACTTTTTACCATTTTCAAAGGCTTTAGTTCTGGTCGATATATACAAAAAATTTCTCATAACTACCAAAATAGCACATGTATATTGTTTTAATTAGATATCTTAAATGAGGTTTATTCGACCATCCAATTTCAATTTCTGAATTTGAATTGTTTTTATAGGATTTTATTTAAATTTAAAATTTTAATCTGTTATGGAATTTGAATTTTCCAACGTTAATATTCAGCAACTTCTATCGGAACGCGATCGCAAAACTTATCAAAATTTTCAACTGCATACTTACAGCAAGCTATAATTTCGCTCGTTATTTGTTTACAATAATATAAATGTTGACGAACTTAACGGAATATTAAGTTAAAATTCATCTCAAATCGAAATACAGTTAAACCTAGAATATCCGCGATATCGAGTGCTTCAACTTTTAGGTGTCGTTCACATTAAGGCGATAAATCGCCAACGATATATGGCAAGCTATACACACATACAAATACATGAAATTTGAATGGAGACGATAAAAAAGGTTCACACTCGTGCGATATATCGCTCGAAGTGCCATGAATCGCTTCAATATGAACGATGTTTTACAGCCTTGCTATTGAGAAGGGTTGACGAATAAATAAATTTCTTAAAAAGCCATACCTAAAGGTGGTAAAGGAGGAATATCACTTTCTCCAAATCCTTCCGAAACGATTTCCTTCTGATCAGGTATAGTAACAAACTCCAAAATTTTTTCCTTGGCCAAATCTAAATGATCACTCAACTCTTCATTTTTCTTATTGGCTTCGAATATTTGATTTCTCAAGTCAATATTTTCATTTTCTAACTTTGAAATTTCATTTTTATATATTTGAATCTGGTCTAGTAATGATTTAGTAGCGTCTGTATCACAGAACGAATTTTGGTTACTTTTATTTGGATGAGTTTCATCTAAGGTTTGTCGACGATTCAAATTGCTACTGAGCAACAAAACTTGAGCGGCATCTTGTCGTAGCTTTTTCAAACAAACCTCAAGTTCTCCGTGTAAATCAGTCGTAGACGAATTTAAATTACTTGTGAACGATTTTACTAGGTCAGATATTTCCGAGGCAAAATGAATTTTGGTTCGTTCCAATTGCGAATTGTTAAATGAATTGTCTTTTTGTGGAGACATTGTCATTTCTAAATTATCAAAACTATCCTTGAATAGCTCTCCAACAATTGTATTATTTACTTCCTGCTCACAAACCGAAACATATCGAATAAGTTCGTTAATTACATGATTTAGAGAAACATTTTTTTTGATCTCGTCGTCCCTGTAATGAATTTATGGTTTATTAATCTTAAATTATTTGATTGACTCACGTTACAAACCTTTCTAAAATAATTTGATTGTACTTCTTTTCCATTTCAGATAAAGACATTGTATCTTTATTTTTCTGCTTTTCTCGTTCAATGGTTCGAACTATAAACTTTTCGTTACCAGATTTCAATTTTGTAATTTCGGCTGCGTGCCGTTGTTTTAAATTTTCAATTTCATTTGTGTAGCGATTTGATAATATGTCTCGTAATTGTAAAAATTCTTCCGGCCACTGATTGTCTTCCGCATCATTATCAATCAATTTCTAACAAATTTTAACTTGTTTAGTTAATCTACTTTTGTTTTTTCTAAATTTTAATTATGGCAATATTTGCATTGTAAAAAGGACATAATATTTACATGGCATATTTATTTACTTAAAATTGAAAGCGATTAGAACTGAGTAAATGTTTGTTTTTTTTTAAATTATTTGAACTTTGATTATGGGGTTGGATATAACTTACAATAATTATTTAATATATTGAACTCATCATTCAACTTAAAAACGAATTCAAATGACTGCATATTACAAGAAATGCCATTGTTTAAGGGGGTATTCTAGTCTAGAAATTTGAAAAAACCGATTTTTCTTTCTTTCATATTCTCAAAGTTTAAACCTTTAAGAATATGCCCTTAAGAGAATTTTTCTAAATTTTCAATATTTTTGGACCAGGAATCGCTGATTAAAAAATGTAACTATTAACTACCACTGTATGGCCACTGGATGTAACTTTACCCGAAACTTTAAACTCGTTTTTCTCGAAACTGTCTTTTTCAAAACGATACCCACGATTTCTCAGGTTCTACTATACTGGTTTACCTGAAATTTTTAGAAAGTCTTCTTTATAGACTTTCCTGTACCTGGAACTATACCCATCCCCAAATATTAATTTTTACTATTTTTAAAAAATTCGAAACAGTCAAAAAATGTGGTACAAAAATTGATTTTTTTTAGGCAGTCGCCATTTTGTGAAAAGATTTTTTTCAACTTTTCCGTAGTTCTAGACATTGCGACATTATTCTAGATTAGTAATCTTTTTTTTTTTTGGTTTCACATTGCTAGGAGGGTTGAAATCATTGGTATCGTCACGTGCCAATTTTTGAGACCCCCCACTTAATCAGCTGCTAATTTTTGAAATTTTTAACTTTTTTTGTCTTTTTGATTTTTTTTCTGTATTCTTGTAAGGTTAATAAATAACTAATAAAAAAATGGATGGTAAAAATATTAATTGTCTTTTTTTTATGACTTCAAAAATTGCCGGAAATTCATGCCTCTAGACTAGAATACTGCCTTAATGTTTTAAGGATGTTGAGGAGATACAATCCAGGGCAAAAGAACTTAGCATTAATAAATATCTACTGTTTATAACAAATTAAATAAACAGTTTCAACACCAAAAGAAATGAGTCCACTTTTCAAGAAATGTTTTTAAACAAAAAAATTACGAATATTTAAAAAAAATTGAGTTTAATGTGAATATCTTACGACCTATACGAAATATAAAAAACTTTTATGGAAATAACTATTTGAGAATAAAATGCTCTACAAAATATGTCCTATAAAATTTTCTCGTAAAGTTGATGGTTGTGTCAAAAGATTAAAAAAATGTAAAAATTTATCATCAATCCAACTTTAACCTTGGATAATTTTTGAAGGAATAAATATATCAAAAAATTGTTAAAGACCTTTTTTGTAGAGCGTTAAATTTTCTATAAGAATATATCTTGGTCATTCCAAAATATTGTCCCGGACCTGAGCTATACAATTTCAAAGTACAGGAGAATGTTTTTCCTATATTATTTAAAAAGAAAATTTGCGATGCGGTACTTCTTAATATTAAGAGTGCCTTTCACCGTAATCTTTTTTCGTTAGTTCCAGCAACATTTTCGATATAATTAGGAAACAATTTACTCTCTGTATACTAATATTATCCAATAGTAATATCTCTGAAGGATACTTTATTAAATAATCTTCTCTTAGAAGATACATTATTCAAATTATATCCTTCTCCTATCACAGTTTTATTAAGCAAACGATAAAAAATCTTAAGGCGGTTTGAATTTTAAAAGAAAAATAAATATATTTACCTTAATTTTTGATTCTAGGGCTAAAATTAGGTCGTTTTTAGCTAATTCGACTTGTTCACGCAATCGTCGTTCATAACTCATAACGACTTCAGCCAATTCTTCCTCACTGGACGATGCCGCCTGAATCAATAATAAATAAAAAGTTATGAAACTTTCCCTTTACAAGTAATCCTTTCATCATGGGTGGTTTTACTATGAATGTATCAATATGTACCTGCCACATGGGCCTATACATATCATGCAGAGCAACTATAACCGTCCTTAAAATATCATTGGTAATTTGTAGAAAGAGACTATGTGGTTTAATAACAGTAAAAGGATTAGGTAAATTTAAATTTTAAAAAGCTTTTGTTATCAAATATTTTACTTCTTCTTAACACGTGATGGTCAATACATATGGCGTTATGTATTTTTTTGTTTTAAACAGTGATGGGTGAAGTAGTAAAAAATAACATTAACGAAATTATCCAGCAATAGAAATGGTACGTTTTTAAAGAGATTACATTTTCAAATCAAAATATATAACGTTTGTAAACTTTTAGCTCCCAAAAATTGAATTATCTGTTCGAATTATTTTGATTAAAATCTTAGATGGGTTTAAAAATTCAAAAAAAGAATAGTTTTATTTACATTTAATAATATAAAATTTCCAGAATATTTAAGGGTTTTGAAGGATTTTTGGGGTTGTGTCAATTTTTTCGAAAAAGGCTACAATGATTTTCTTTAAAATTGCTATGGAGACTAATCAAATCTTACAACTTAATGGATTTTTTTTCAGGAAAATCAAATAAGAAGAATTTGGGAAAAGAGGGTGGAAGTTAATGTATACATATAAGCTATATACTTAGATGGCAGCCATCTTTTTACCAATTTCAAAATCCTGGCAGCACATTGGTCGAAATCTAAGCACGTGACCCAAATCGCTGAAAAGCTAGCAATGCATGAGATTACACCCTTAGTGGAATATTAAAAAAAGACAGTCAATCTGCGCAATCGTTGTAAACGTGCTAACATGCCTTAATATCGGCCGTGTCCAATAACCGAAATTAACATAAAATGCGGCATTATTTGTAGCATCGAGGGTTCCGACCACAGATGCGCATTGCAATATAGAGTAGCCCCCTACAACTCCATGTTACAAAAATGCGCTTATTTTGACCGCACTTGCAGACAGTGCCAGTTATATTAGTTGAAAACGAGTTGAACGAAGACCACGAAAATGATGAAGACCGAAGACTTTTATGGAGGTAATAAATTTGTTTCAACGCCAGGCAAATTATTTTCATTATTGTATGAGAATAATTATGATAAGTATTTTTATATAGTAAGTATAATAACTCTGATAAGTGATGATAAGTTTAAGTGACTGGGGGCAGGGGGCTGTTTAAGACGAATGACTCGTATAACAACACAAATAGTTAACAGCTGTTTTTCAACTAGCCTGTCAGCGCCACCCAAAAGTACTAAGATTTGCGGGACAATCGGTTACTTTTTTAGCCTTTCTCGTATTTAAGTAACAGGGGGCTGCTTTAGAGCACCGGAAAAAAAGTTGCTTTCTTATTTTATGCACCACTGGAAAACAGTCATCGATAAAAACCACAACCAACTTACAATTTTCATGATATATACATTACCGGCATAGGTTGCAAATTTTAAAGCCAGTCCAATCAGAAAAAAATTTACTAAAACTGTATTTTACTTCTACTTGCACCATAAACTATGAAAGTAATTCTTCTGTTTCTATAAATAATATTTGAAGAAAAGTTAATACTTCTCCAATATCAGAATTTCTTTAAAGTTGGATAATTTGCCTCAAATATTATTAATACAAACCGAAAGATTTCCATCATAGTATATGATGCAAGTATAAGAGTATATTTTTTTAGGGTCGGTGACAATTAGGCGGGGACAATTGGGCGGGTAACAATTGGGCGGGCGCAGATTGACCTAGGTCATTCATTTTTGTTCATTCATTCATAAAATTGTTTTCATCACATTTTGTGAGTTTCATCGTCGTTGAAATTTCTTACAAAATTAAATTGCTTGTTGTTTGCCTTTTTATGGCGCGTTTTTTGGAAACTGAGCGCGGTGGCCGAAAACTCCAGCAACAGTTCTTTGCCGACGAATAAATCTTTGCAACGTCGACTGTGTAGGCATTTGAGCTGCAGCAGCAGGAGACACTGAATTGAACGCGACAGTGACAATTTCACTAGTTGCTTCACGCGTTGTACGTGCTCGATTTTTGGTGACATTAACGACGCTAATTACCTCATACAAAATCGGATCAGGAGGATGAGTATGTTCTGAACGTATTTCTACATCAGCACCGGGCATCGGATTCAAAATTGTATGCAAGCGAGCTTTGCAAATTCGTTTCTTTTCACATTTCCAGTGTGTTTTTAATGTATTCTCTGCTTCTTTTACATAAGCATAACCATCGTAAAGCAGTTTTTGGCCACCGCGCTCAGTTTCTAAAAAACGCGCCATAAGAAGGTAAACAACAAGCAATTTAATTTTGTAAGAAATTTCAACGACGATGAAACTCACAAAATGTGATGAAAACAATTTTATGAATGAATGGACAAAAATGAATGACCTAGGTCAACCTGCGCCCGCCCAATTGTCCGGAACCCTTCTCCAATATCAGAATTTCTTTAAAGTTGGATAATTTGCCTCAAATATTATTAATACAAACCGAAAGATTTCCATCATAGTATATGATGCAAGTATAAGAGTATTTTTTTTAAATTTATATATTTATTATTTTATTTTATTTTTTTGAATACGACCCATTGAATTGTGAATTTGCATGTCTAATTTGTTGCGTCGTAATGCAACAGATCAAGTAGATTATTATTTTATTATTAATTTTAATGTGTGTAATACTTAAGTAAAGTCAACTTTGACTAAAATTTGCTCAAACGAAAACCGACTTTGCCGGTTATATAGAAATGTGTAAAATGTAGGTATAGAAAACATAAACTTACAGGTGGAGTTTTCTCGTTTCGTAATGATTCCAGTTCTTCTTTTAGCGTCCGGATTTGTTCTGTGTAGATATTTTTAAGTTCTTCTTTCGCTAGATCGCTGTTTTTCATAATTTCCTCGACTTTATCGTCAAAATTACTCTGTATAATTGCCAGTTCGGTCTGGTTTGTCAGCTCGACTTCTTTTTTGATAATATCCGGAGTTTTTCGATGAGCTTTCTTATGACGTAACTTCTTTAAACACTTATCACCATCGGGGCCAATGGGTAACATAGCTGGTGGACCGGAACAATTCATATCCGAAACTAACTCACTTTCAGAACACGAACTACTGTCTACTATATTTTGACTGTTTTGGCTTAAGATACCATCGGAGTAACTATAAAAAATGATTTAAAAAATTAATAAATAATATTTCTCTGATTTTTCAAAAAAAATTTTGAAACCTTATTTTATTCTTGAATTAATAATCTCTGTGGTACTAATGATCGTAACATATAAATAAATCCGTACATTGCACGGTACAAGTCGCACGTATTAGGTTCGTTCCATTTAAGAGACAAAGCGTACATTTCCGTACATGAAAGGCAAAATGAAGTTCGACATAATCTGTGACGTTTTCTGGGTGGGTAAGTATACAAATCAAATAACCTCATGATTTTATGATGAACGAATCTAGTTACTATAGTACTTGGTGTCAAGGAAATATCGTTGTATCATTGAAAAACGCCCAAAACTAATCTAAGGGTCGGTATACGTCACAAAGTTAGAGAATACAGTTCTCTTATCGCCGTGCTAATGTACAAATGTACGTCGCTTTAATATTAAATGGAACAAACTTAATTTAATATAACGAACAGCGATAGAAAAAATGGAACATTCTAGATTGTTCCAGTTTAACAATGGACATGTAAACTGTTAATTATTGACGCCAACAGTTTTTGAAAGTATCTAGAAGATTGATAATGAACCCCCGTAATGACTATAGTAGGTTGCATACCAACAACTATTATATGAGCCGTTCAGTGCACACATCGATTAACTCCGTAATGCAAAAAGTTGAGTAAATTGATAAATTGACTTCTAAAAAACATTGTCTCTTATGGAAAAGCTAAAAAGCAAATTGTTATTTAGAGCTGTTATTACTTATTATTAGAAAAAAAATTTTCGGATATATAAAGTTAGGAGTCAACCAAGTGTTTTGACATGAAAATTTGTAAAAGTTAAAAAAGTGGAGTTAATCGATGTGTGCACTTAGCGGCTCATATATAAAAAGACCCAGTCAGTGGAATTTAGTCACTTTGAATAAGTCAGTCAGGAAATACAAGTAAAAGTGATTGTAAAGTGATTTGTTGTGATAAATTGATTATCATTAAGTGAAAATAAACAAAGTTGTTGGTTATTTAAACGCTTTGGTGATATTTCCATTCAATAAAAGAGCCCAGGGCGATAATCTCAATACAAATATGAAAAATCCCGTTACAATATTTATACTTTTCTTGTATTGCGCATGACTTGTACCGTACAATGTCCGGTTTTATTTTCATCAGAAACAAACCTGTTAATTATTACTACTTTAATTAATTATTAGTTTTAAGCTGTTTTATTTTTGATGACAATCTAATTTGTTCGTGTTAAACGGTTTGCTGTTTCGTATTAAAAATAGTATAGTCTAAACTCAAAACTGTTGTTAGGACCCCAGTATTATTTCGTGTAAAATGGTTTCCATTGTAGTTTGAAAAAAATTCACTTACTTTCGTTCTAAATCAGCACATTTATCTTGAAAGTAAAATCTCAATTTTTCCATTTCACTTTCATGTTTTGCCTCCAACTGGCTTTTCATTTCCATCATTTGCTTAGCACTGGATTTTTCCGTTGATAACAACTCGTGAAGCCGTTTAATTTCATCGCTATGCTCACTTTCCAGTCTATTGATATAGGCTTTTAGTTCTAAATTTTCAATTTGTACTGTGTCATTTAAATACTGATTTAATATAGCTTTGAATTGATTAAACACTATTTGTTGGTCGCCGTTTAAAAGACTTTCTATTTTTTCTATTTCTGTTTTAATATCACTAAATTTAAAATCGATTTGTCCCGAGTTTTGTTTTGATAAGAGATTTTTGGTCTCGATTAATTGCGTTTCAAACAGAGATATTTCACTGGCTAAGACTTCTCCTTGTTTTTGTAATTTTTCCCGTTCTTTGACTGAGTCTTGAAGCGCTTCGGTTAGCTCCTGGATTATTCGTTCCCGTTCGGCAAGTTCTTTTTGAAAATTGTGGAGCTGAAAAGTAAAAAAAATTTAGCAAGTTTGTGGAACGAAGTTCCTTTATTAGACTTAGAGTAAAATCATAGAGACCATAACGTAAGGAAAAAGCGACCATGCGAACTTCTCTCTCTATCCCTTTGACTCCAATTTCTCACTTCTTCTCTTTCTATATTCTTATGCTCACCGCTTGCCAACAGTGATTGGTTTTAATGAAGTATGCTGAGTGAGAAAAGGAAAATAGAAAGATAAAGAGAGGGGGGTCTGATTCTTTTGGTTACCCCCTAGAGCGTCTGTTAACTTGACTAAGTTATAAAAGTTGTAAATATCTACATTTTATAAATCAAATTTTGTAATGAAACTCCACCGAAATTACTTGAGGGTATAAATATTATTACTAAGAAAATGTTTATTTTTATGAACAAGAATATTGTTAAAAAATTGTTCATTTTTTAGTTTTTTTTCTTGAAACTAGGGGACGTTTAGAGATGAAAAAATAGCGCCAAGAACTTTTTTCTGGACGAGGGTCCCCCGGTCAAAATGGTGTTATCATTTTCCATCAGAATAAATAAATAAACCTGCCTGCTCGCTTTTCCTTATAACACCAAGATAGAAAAATAATAATTCATTTGCAGAAATATTAACGTAATTGCGTAGCAGGTGCCGCAGAAATGATAAAATTGAGAAAAAAAAGGAAGCGCTGGGTTCCGAACCAGCGACACATAGGTTGCGAAATGGACACGTTGCCATTACGCTACGGGCTACTTGTGTTTGGGCTCAACACAGACTGTATATGAAAGCTTGACAACTATAGAAAATTTTCCGACTGAATTTTCTCAAAAATGGCTGAATAGTGGGTCTTATTACTTGCACCTGTTACACCCCTAGGTGCACCATATATGTGGTATAAATTTCGTCAAAATCGGTGACCCGCACGTTCTAAGGTCCCCTTGTTAGTCTTTCCGTTTGTTTTGTTATTGATTGCTTTATATCAACCCCCTACAACTTCATGTTACAGAAAACGACTCTATGTTGTCACTACTTGCAGATAGCGCTAGTAGTACAGTTGCGCGAAGACTTTTATGGAGGTTATAGTAGAAGATCCGAACCTACATCGACCTTCACCGAGTTGATAATAGAATAAAACATATTTTATCATGAATTTAGTAAATTAGAAAATATATTAAAAATGGGTTGGCTAAATAAATCTTGGACAGACTATTTTTATTTATTTAAAAAAAATGATTTTTAATAAAATATTGCAACAAATAAAAAATATTTTACAAATCACAGGCGACTGCGATGTTGGGTCCTTTTTTATTACACAGAATATGTACTTACCTCGGATCTCTCTATCACACATTTCACAAACAACAAATTCAAAAAAAAATTATAGTTTTTTTTTTTTAATTCTTTTAAAAGTTTTGTAAAATAAGAATCAAATTACACAAAATGTTTAAAAAAATATACATCCTTTCAATTAATCAATTGTTATCACTGTCACTTTCAATCGATGTAACAATAGCAGTTTTATCGATTATATTAAAATTTGAAAATTACACACTTTCTTCGATTTTTTAATTTTTTCTATCTGTTAAAATATTATTACCAAATTATTGTAATCCATACTTATTACTTCTCAAACTCAAGATACAAATCTAAAATTATTAGGCCTGCAGAAATATTAACTAATACATTCGATAAAACTGCTATTGTTACATCGATTGAAAGTGACAGTGATAACAATTAATTAATTGAAAAGATGTATATTTTTTTTAACATTTTGTGTAATTTGATTCTTATTTTACAAAACTTTTAAAAGAATTTAAAAAAAAAAACTATAATTTTTTTTGAATTTGTTGTCTGTCTTAATAAAATTAGTGATCGCTACCCAAACATTAGTGCGGATTATATTTTTTAAAAGTATGTTCCACCAAACCGATTTTCCGGAAATTTTTGTGATAAGTAGTTACTTAATAGATACATAAAATATATTCACCCATTGGTGGGTGTCAACTAAGAGGGAGGTATAAAAACAGCCCCTTAAATATTTCAATAATTTTTTTTGCCACTAAAATATTTTTATTGAAGCACGAGAAAAATATGAAATACAGAAATTGTTATTGTACATCTTTTTCTGAAAAAAATTTTGAGTTATGTTGATTAATTTCGGAAAAAAAAAATAAGTTAACGGTTGTACCCCTATAACTCCGATAATAGAAGGGGTAGCGGTCTAATATCAAGTATACGTACTACCCCCACCTAGAGGTATATTTGGATAAGAACAAAATAAACGTCCGATCAAAAAAACCGCTGAGCCCGCTGGCTTATCGTTAAACGGCTATACCCTTTATGATAAAATATATTTCATTCTATTATAAACTCGGTGAAGGTCGATGTAGGTTCTGATCTTAGACTATTAGAAATTTTTTTTTTAAACGTCAGGCAAATTACTTTTATTGTTATCATTATTATTGTTATTATATGAGAATAATTTTGAAGTTGTCATTGGTGACTGTAACGATATAATAGCATAAGGAACTGATAAATGTCCACACAAATAGTTCACATCGCGCTTAACAGCTGTCGAACAACTAATGTACTAGCGCCACCCAAAGGTACTAAAACACGCGACACAAATGATCAATTTTTTTAAGTCTTTCTCGCATTTAAATGACAGGGGGCTGCTTTATATTATGGAGGGTCGAGATAAAGAACACAATCTCATATAACTGATTGACTCAAAAAGTGGCTCCAGAATAGCAAGAAATAAAGAGGTGTTAGGTACAGTCTGAAATCTGAACTGAACTGTTTTCGATTAAATGAAATTTGCTGAGTGGAAGTAGGAAAATAATTTGTTAAGTAGTGAAAAAGTGTTTGGTGTCTGCCAATTCCAACATTATCATTTAAACTTTGAACATGGCACTACAGAGAGCGGATCACTTTTTCCCTCATAATTTAATTATCTTCGAATTTTGGCGTTTTTTTAAGTGATCGTCTGGTGGAACACAACGTTTTCTTAATTTCTAGTTATTTTGAGGCTATTTTTATGGTACAGACATTGTTTTCCTTCCCTCTAAACTCCATTCTTTATAACAGAGATCGGCAACCTTTTTTGACTGAATCAACGAATATTTGAGTATAAAATACACGTTTGGGTCAGTGGTATTTTCATTTTAAAAAAGTTTTTCAGTGAATAAGAGGGTACCCGATTTTTTGATCCCCGGACAAAATATCCCTGACAAAATATCCTCGGACAAAATATTCCCATGACAAAAATATTTGCGATAAAATATTTCAGCAATTTTTTAGGCTCAATAACTAAGATTTAGGTCACTTAGTACGCCACTTTGGTTGACTAGATAGTTACCCTATACGCCAGTGGTCCTGGGTTCGAATCCCAATGAAACCCAAGATTTTTTTCTGGGTTTTGGAATTCGACGGTCGCTAATGACCATAGTAGTTGATGCGACCTTAAATAAATTAAAAAAAAAAAAAAAAAAAACTAAGATTTTATATGTAATAATTTTTGGTAAGAACGTGTTAAATTGACTCTCATGTTTTCGTGTTAAATCCGCAAAAACTGTGTTAATTAATGCCAAAAAGGTCCAGAGGGTCCCCCTGGCGGGGGTTTGAGGGAGGAGCCCCCATCAAAAGAAATTATTGTCATTGTTCGTTTACCCGATTTTCATTCATTGACTGAATGTGCACTTCTTGACACCGCGAAGTTTTACACAAAACTAAATGTTTTAACATCAAAATTATGCTGCAATTTTGTTGAGGATATTTTGTCCGCGGATCAAAACGCATGGAACCAATATAAGATACATTATAAATTATATCAAGAAAATAATTACAATTGTACGCTTAAAAATTTATTAATTAATTTATTTATTTTATACCTATATTATTATACTTTAGCGGAACTAAAGTGGGTCACTTATAATTATCATACGGGTCATAGGTTGCCGACCACTGCTTTATAATATACTAAGGATGCTATCAATTATCAAGGTTATTAAATACATAGCTCAATTATAGATATCAATTATAGCTAAGGTGGCGCCATCTGGCATGCATAAAACGCTATAGTGAGAATTTAATCACTACGGGCACTAAGGGGTACAGAGAGAAGACTGAGAGAGCCAGATCGCATGAATACACGTGCTGCCATCTACTCCGAGTAAAGGTGTTTGGAACTATTCCTTAGTCAGTTTGTGTTCCTTTCTCCACCGTTCTACACTCGGAACGTCTGCCATAGAGAAGCTTCTCTCTGTCGAAACATACTCGGAACGCTTTTCTTCTCTCTCATGAGCATAGGATAAGTAGTATGTTTCGACAGAGAGAACTTTCTCTATGGCAGACGTTCTGAGTGTAGAACGGTGGAGAAAGGAACACAAACTGACTAAGGAATAGTTCCAAACACCTTTACTCGGAGTAGATGGCAGCACGTGTATTCATGCGATCTGGCTCTCTCAGTCTTCTCTCTGGGGTACAAATTTTATTTTTATACTAGTAATTTTCTTACCCTTGCCGCGTAGTTTTCAGGTAGTGGATAGTACGCTGTGGAATTTTCACTCACTGTCGAAGTATTGTTTGATATTTCTTTCATAGAATCTAATTCAGCTGTTAGAGCCGCAATTGTCGCATCTTTATCTTGCATTAGCTTATCGTCAGTTTCTCTGCGGGAGCTATTTTTGGTTTCAGACAATATTTCTACCTCCTGGGCCGATGTCTCTGCATCTTCTTTTGGTTCGTCCATGTTAATCAAGTCGATTTGGTCACTTTTATGCGATATTTCAATTTCATGTAACGAGCGATCGTTCTCATCGCTATCTTTAATATCCTCTTCGATTTCCTCGCTAATACTAGCCTCGGTTGATGGATCTTTTGGAGATAGACTTCGTACAGGCTTCGTGCTGGAGTCGGGTAACAATGGTGGTGTTACGTTGATAGAAAATGAAAAATCACTCTCGGAATTTTCACCACTCACATTTTTATCCGATTTTTCATTGAGCTTGTTTTCCTTTTGTTCGCCTTGCTGTGAAAAAGGAGAGTAGTTAAATTTACCCACACTAAGAACAGGGCTTGTAACAGGAAGTGACAGGTACTATTTTGGGATACATACAATAAAAATAAAAGCGTCAACTCAACAAGGATGCGTCCCTCCAAAAATCGTTTACCACAAATAGACTAACGATAATAAGCTTACAAATTAAATATAGGAAATTAAAATAAATACCTTTGAAGGCTCTTTTTCTGATGATTCCATTTTATAAACGATTTTTAAACGTTAAAAATTAAATTAAAAATTTACTTTACTATGATACACAGTAAATCACAGTATAAAATTATCATTTTTATAGGTATATTTAATTATTTTTTTATGTTAATAAAGGATTATTTTGAATAAAAAATTGATTAAAAGAAGAAAATAAGAATTTTTAGATCGTGTATCGTGTCAGGATAGAAATAAACGATCGACATGTCAATATTTAGTATGTTTACATCACAACCAAGCGAAGTAAGCTGTTTATGTTCGTTGTGCGCGGGAAAATTAAAATTGGTTAAATCTGTTAGCGTTAGTGAGGAATACAAGCGGGCTATAGCGGACATTAAAGCATTAGCGAGATAAGAATATGCAGGTAAATGCTGGTATTTTAGATTATATAAAAGATTTATTATGATTTTCTAGTATCGTATTGTAAATTTTATAAAAACATGTATCCAGTCATATCCAGTATGAGCCATTCTTTATTTCAAAAATTGTATAGTAAGAATACAAGGCGTCTCAAAAGTAATGGAATATCAAATTGAAAGTATTGGTTGTAATTATAACACCGGTAGAAGTTCTTTGGCGTTTTCATCTCCGACAATTAACACAGTTGTTTGTTAAATAAATTGACTAATTAGATAAACTAATAAAATGTACTCAGAGTCGAGTATTAAAAAGAGAAAAGCAAATGTTTGGGTATACACTTGTAATAATTTATTAAAGTAATGTAACTTTTTATACATCGTCTCAAATTTTTTAACCTGTCTTTAGCATTTCGCGTGTTACATTCTCGGCAGGGAATTGGCAAGTGTTCGACAGAGCTCGGCAAGCTTGTTAGCTATATACCATATCGTTTTACCAGGGTTGTTGCGCGAGTTATTGCTGAATGGCTATTTTCCTCTCCATCACAACGCAACGTTTTAGTATATTATACGTTGTCATTAATTGTCAATAATATTTGCATTGGTATTTGTGTGTTTTGATCAGCGTGTTCATATAAATGTTGTTGTTCACTTGATCATGATAGACAAAGATACAGCTAGTGGGAATAGTGCGAATATATCCGACGGTGAATTAATTTTACACCGTAAGAGAAAGACTGCCGACAGAGTTCGTGCTTATAGAGACAGGAAAAAGGCTCTTGGTGAATTTATTTAATTTTTATAGTGAATTTATTAAAATTATTACAACTTTCTGCCGCTGCATATGTTTATGTATGTTGGAGCGTTAGGTTGTTTAGTATGATGTTTGTGTTAGTGTGTAGCCTTTTCGTCCAGAAACAATTTCTTCGCCACAACAAACTTTATTTAACAACGATTGAACATGATAGGTATTCTTGATGTAACTTTATAATAAACAACAATAGGAAGATGATCGATTTAACAATAATCAACAAATTCAATAATGAAAATAACGTTCAAGTATTAACATCAATAATGAAAATTCAAAATTAAACAAATTAAATTAAATCAAAATTAAAATTTCACTTACCTACTTAAATGCCTACAATCCGAAAAAAAATTCACTTGCATCGTGGTTTCGTAAAATCTCACAATAATATTTTTAGTAAATTTTCATAGGAAAATTAAGCATTTTAAAACTGTAGTTTATTTAAAATTTATTTAAAGATTGTGAACAAATTGAAAGATAGCGTACGTTATTGTTCTAAGACAGGGATGGCGAACCAATGGCATACGTGCCTCAGGTGGGACGTAAACGATTTCCAAGTTCAATTTTTTTTTATTTTTAAATTTAAAAAGCTAAAAAATAAATAGTTTTCTGTAGTTCTTCAATCAATAATTAGCGAGTTTTATTCAAGGTTCAAACAATTCAGGATATTTAAAAAGACTTCGATTTAATTTTCTCTCTAAACACGATATCAGCAGATGATCACTGCAGTTTGAAGATACCTATTTGAGAGGCTAATCGCTAAATTAGTCTAATCAAATCGTATTTGGAGGTGCTGATTTCGGGCAACAAATACAAAATTTTGTTTTTCATTCGTTCTATATGTTTTTCGGGGTATAAATGCGGGATATGCGGCTTCATAAAGAAAATTGCAAAAAACTTAAAATTTTTCGACCGTTTTCCAAAAAATCATAAAATTATAGATTTTTTGACGATGATGATTTTCTACAAAAATAAAGTACACGCACTTTTCAACAGAAACATTTCCTACAAAAACATTTCACATGAAAAATTTTTTAGTTGAATATATATTATATATATATTAAAGTTTTTCGTGCGTTTTATGTTTGTAACAGAAAAATTATGAATTGATAGATATAGTTAAAGGGGTAATGGATCGAGATTTTACAATGAATGCAACAAGAGTATCAGGTCGTGATGTTATACCCTATATTATAGCTTCATCAGGCTCGCTGATACATGCTCAGCATTCTTGTTTTTTTGTAGCCTTGCATATACCAATTATATATAATTTTTTTCTATTTTAAAAATGAATTTGATACTCATGATTTATAATAAATTATATAACAAAATAACATGGATCAAAAGAAATATTAATTAAGAAAAATTATGCTCTTCATCACAAAAACATCTTATGTAATGTTTAAAATATATCGAATTCTCTTTAAATACACATATTAATCACTTATTTTGACCAAAATAAGTAATCCTTTATTGGTCAAACCCTCGTGGCAGTTGGTCAAAGACTAACCCCTCTGATTATCAAGTCCGTGGCAATACTTAACACAAAAATAAATTGCATTAAATTTCCTCATAAATAATTCTCACACAAATTTTCTTAGTTCATTAGTTTCTAAATGTTTAGTCTTGTAATTTATTTTTCATGTTCATAAAAAAAAAAAACAACAAAAATTTTCTCCGAATCTTATTTTTCCCATTTTTTATTATTGGTCTTATTTTAACTACCTTTGTATGTATGCTAGTTTCAAAGTACATTAATATCCCATTTTTGAACATCTTTCCGTTATACAATCATCATCAAATTTTGCATGCAGGTTGAATTTCAATGACATAATATGGCCCACCAAAAAAAAATTTGAGACTCTAGTGTGCTTAGATTTAATTTAATTAAATATTTTCGATTTCACTCTTATAACAATGAATTTTAAATTAAAGTCGTTAAAATTAAAAGTGATACAAAAATCTATAATCGTATGTTAAATTGATCATCTACTCATCATGACTATAAGACCATCAGGGTCCTCAAATTAATTCATTAGTTTGAAATTTTTCATAAAGTGGGCTAATTAATTTACTTTTTTTTAAAATTTACTACACCCTGGTCTTATAGTAATGATATAATATGATCAATTAGAATTAAGATGATCAATTTCATCAATTTAACACACGCTTATAAATTCTTGTATTACTTTTAATTTTTATGGCTATATCAATTTGGAATATAATTAGGATATTTCTTTTCGTAATTTACGTGCATTCTGGAAATAAGATCAGTTTTTAAAAATGTTTTTTTAAATATATTTTTTAATTGTACGATATTATACCAATGATTATACATTAAGCATTCCAGATAAATTCATCTGATAGGATATTTTTTATTTAAAACTGCGGCTTTTACCAATCAAAAATTTCTGGCATCTTCATTACTTTTCAGATGTCCTGTTGGTAGATTACTGCAGATATATATTCGTATAGATATTAATTAAATAGATAACTCAATGTTTTTTTCATTTTCTAAAGTCGTGTTTGAAAATTTCCAAAAACATATTATTTAGTCAAACATAACAGCAGGTTTTTTTGATAATGTATAAAGAAAAATAATAAATTAATAGCAATAAAACATTGTACATTGTACACATGTATGTCACAGTTTGTCACCGATAGCTTATTGGTTTCTAACGTAGCAGTGCCAGCCAATGGAGTGAAGTTGCCACGGAATTCAAATGGATACCATGTATACAATTATAACTGTTAAATTCAATTTCCATGACAATTAAAATTGATAATAATTAGAAATTCATAATATCTAGAACAGCACTCAATTCTGTTTACTGCCAAGGTTTACTAGATCAAATTTAAGTGCTTTCTTAATCCTTCATATACTGTTATTTTTTGTATAACTCTACATTAAAACTAAACAATCAAATATATTATCACAGTTTATTAAACAAAAATATACACTAATATCATTCTGAATATTATCTATTATTAGCTTAAATTTCTAATAAAATGAACATTTTGTTGCAACATTGATGTAATTAATAATTTCAGTGTCAATTTTTCATCATTGTGAATCATTTAGTGTTTTCTTAATAGTTGCCTATACCTAAATGTTTTATCTGCAACAAGTTACATACATAACGTTTAAGGTGATGATGACTAGATATTTGATAATGATGTAGTTGAATAAGTTTACTGTTTTTATACTTACAACAAACAACGCAAGAGAATAGATGGCTTTTCACCCGTACGAATCGTCCTGTGATGGTTTAAATTATGTTTTTCAGTGGATGATTTATCGTCAAAAAATGAATTATTTATTTCATATTGAAGATGTGATTTTAAAATATGTTCTTACCGCAAACATCGCAACTTTATGGCTTAACATCAGTATGAATCTTTTTATGATTTCTTAACGAGTGTTTTATAGTGAATGTCTTACCTAGAAAAAATTGATTCTTATACTTTCTAGCAATTGAGTACCTCATATTTATTTAAAACTATAAATGAGAAGTTTTATTTTTTCCACTTTAAATGAAAAAACTACGAAACGTATGGACATGAAACTACTAGTATAGAAACATACAGTCGAATTGAAAACCTCTTCCTTTTTTTGAAGTCGGTTAAAAATGCAACGTGTTATGGAAAAACATTTTTGAAAAATTCAAAGAAACAATTAAAAGATTTGATATTGCTAACCTCGGGCTACTGCGGACTTCTTCGGATTACTCACAATATAGCACTTCATTTTTTGTGAAACAACAAAACTGTTATTCATTTTGTACAATTGTGGGAAACGGTAATTAAATTAACATTTATCGTGATAACTTTAATATTTTAAAATCACAGTTTATACCAGGACATTTAGTATTGAATACAGTTGCGTACGTTTATTTTTCAGCATTGAAATTAAAATAATCCAAAGAAACTCAAAATGTAAATATACGGTTGAGGTAACTTTATCGAGTTCAAAGAAATTCAGTTGAAAAGATAAAGAAGATTAATAAACACGTGTGAAGAAGAGTAAATTCAAATCATATTTAGAAGATACGTAGGTTACGAGGTTATTAAGTTTTAAAATACAATTCTTTCTACATATATCGTAATTTTACGGCATTTCGCCAATTTGAACTATAACATGTGCCTTTAAATAAGAACGTAAAGCAAATTATTTGCTTTCAAAAAATAAAGTTACATTTTTCTTTAAGAAAGTAATTTTCACATAACATCTTACCACAAACATCGCAACTATACGGTTTTTCACCAGTATGAGTCCTTTTGTGCGATATTAAACGACTTGATACAATAAATGCTTTACCTTAAAAAAATAAGTTTAATTTTTTTAACAAAAAAGGAAATTATCAAATAAATTTTTACCACAAAAATCGCAACTGTACGGTTTTTCACCAGTATGACCCCTTTTATGTACAATTAAATGAGTTGATACAGTAAATGATTTACCTTAAAAAAATAAGTTTATTTTTTTAACAAAAAAGGAAATTATAAAATAAATTTTTACCGCAAACATCGCATCTATACGGTTTTTCACCAGTATGGATTCTTTTATGTATTATTAAATTGCCTGATGTTATATATGATTTTCCTTTAAAAAATTAAGTTAATGATTTAAAAAAAAAATAACTATCAAATAACTTTTTACCACAAACATCGCAACTATGCGGTTTTTCCCCAGTATGAGACATTTTATGTCTAGTTAAATCATTTGATCGAGTAAATAATGCACCTTAAAAAATTAAGTTAAATTTTTTTAACAAAAAAGGAAATTATCAAATAAATTTTTACCACAAACATCGCAATTATACGGTTTTTCACCAGTATGACCCCTTTTATGTACAATTAAATTACTTGATACATTAAATGATGCACCTTAAAAAAATTAGTTTAATTTTTTTAGCAAAAAAGGAAAGTATCAAATACATTTTTACCGCAAACATCACAACTATACGGTTTTTCACCAGTATGAATCCTTTTATGTTTAGTTAAATGATGTGATTGAGAAAATGATTTACCTTAAAAAAATTAAGTTATTTTTTTTAACGAAAAAGAAAATTATCAAATAAATTTTTACCACAAACATCGCAACTATACGGTTTTTCACCAGTATGCGTCCTTTTGTGTGAAACTAAATGACATGATACAGTAAATGATGCACCTTAAAAATTAAGTTAAATTTTTTTAACAAAAAAGGAAATTATCAAATAAATTTTTACCACAAACATTACAGCTGTACGGTTTTTCACCAGTATGAGTCTTTTTATGTCTAGCTAAGCTATTAGATTGAGCGAATGAGATACCTTCAAAAGATTAAATTGCATTTTTTCCTAGAAAAAAGTAACTATCAAATAACTCCTTACCACAAACATCGCAACTATACGGTTTTTCTCCAGTATGAGTCCTTTTATGTGTAATTAAATTACTTGATACAAGAAATGATTTACCTTCAAAAAATAAAGTTAAATTTTTGCTAGAAAAAATGTAATTACCAAATAAATTTTTACCACAAACATCGCAACTATGAGGTTTTTCACCATGATGAATCGTCATTTGTTTATTTAACGACTGCTCTCTAGGAAATGATTCGTCTAGAACAAAGAAGTTAGTTTTATTTTAAAATAGTATTTTTATAAATATTGTCATATCAGTTGAGGTGAACCAACCCGACAGCAGCAACAAATTTTATAATTTGTAGAAATTGTATCGCCAGCAGTTTATACTGCAATTTGTCGAGTTGAGTTCATTGACTATACATCGTCAGCGTTATAGATCAATCAATGATGATCCAAGTCGGGATAACTAGTAGGGAAACTCTATGTCTTTCCCCATTATACGTAGTTTGATCAATTAATGTAAAAGGTCTCAAAATATAATCATTTGGGGAATTATTGTCAATTCATGTCTATCGGAATCTATGTTAGATTCATTCGGAATCTATTATGTGTAACAATTGGTTTAAATAAATAAATATATTCTAATTAAAATATAACACAAGAGACAAAGAACGTTCAACACCAGCAGAAAGTTCTAATAAATTCACTATTAAAATTAAATAAAGTCGGCAGTCTTTCTCTTACGGCGTAAATTTAATTCACCGTGGATATTTTCGCATTATTCTCACTAGCTGTATCTTTGTCTATCACGATCAAGTGAACTACAACGTTTATATCAATACACTGAGCAAAACACAAATACCAATACAAATATGATTGACAATTAATGACAACTTATAATATAATAAACGTTGTCATGGAGAGGAAAATAGCTTATTACATTCAGTAATAACTCGCGCAACAGTCCTGGTAAAACGACATGGTATATAGCTAATAATGTATAGACGAGCTCTGCCGAACACTTGCCGATTCCCTGCCGAGAATGTGTTACATTTAGCGACATGCTAAAGACACAACAAAACATTTGAGACATGTATAAAAAGTTTCACTTTAAAAAGAGAAAAACTGCAAAACCAATTACAAGCAATAGAGGAACACTTCGTGAATAAGGAAAAATACCTTTTACCAAGACACAAGAAAACCAAACATACTGGAAATGCTAAAGCTATTTACTGTAGAGATAAGGATGGACTACTGATAGTGGAACTGAATGGAAAACTAAATAGATGGGCACAGTACTTCGAAGACTTATTGAACGAAGAGCCCCACAACAGTTTACCACGGAAGAGAACACAGACCAACCAAGAGTAGATGCACGAGAAGAGGAGGAACCAACGAATAAAGAGACAAAAGAAGAAATAACTCAAAAAAACAAAAGTGCAGGGGAGAATGGCATACCAGTGGAAATTATTAAAGAAGGGGGACAAAAACTCTACGGAAGAGTGCACCATCTAATACAAAAAATATGGCAAGAAGAGAAAATGCCGGAGGGATGGAATAGAGCCATTATATGCCCTATTTTTAAAAAAGGAGACAAAACGCTCTGCGAAAACTACAGAGGAATTGCGCTGTTGGACACAACGTACAAAATTTTAGCAAGTCTAATACGCAAAAGACTTAATACGACTGAAAAAGAAATACTTGGAGAGTATCAAGGAGGCTTTAGAGGGGAAAGATATACAATAGACCGATTTTTCACGGTGAAAATGCTCCAAAATGAAAGCTATGAACAAGATCTGAGTCTACATATACTCTTTATTGATTTCAAACAGGCGTATGACTCCATCGTACGTAAAAAGCTGTACGAGGCGATGGAAGAATTTAGAATACCCCAAAAGCTAACAAAGCTGCTAAAAATGACACTGGCCAGTACGAATAATAGTATTACGGTGGAAGGAAGCTAATCGAGACAATTTAACATCAAGAGAGGTCTAAGACAGGGAGATCCCTTGTCCACGGACCTTTTCAACCGGGTCCTAGAAATGATCATGAGGAAAAGCGGAATCCAGAGGACAGGACTGATCCGACATCACAAGAACCAAAGTGTAGCATATGCCGATGATGTAGTCTTGCTAACAAGATAAAAGAAGGAACAGCAGAGGGTATTCAGAGGATTTGAGATGGAAGCGCAAGAGTACGGCTTACATTTAAGGAGTGTAAGTTCCTTTCCTTCTGCGTGGAGTTCCAAGCAGAAGGAAAGGTATACAAGGTCGAGAAAGTGAACATATTCGAGTATCTGGGAGTGGTGATCACAAATAGAGGAAGCGAAGACAAGGAGATAGAGGAGAGGATTCTGAAGGCGAGCGGAGCAGTGGGAGCACTTACAACAGTACTGGGATCAAAAAATGTATCAAGAGCGGCAAAAATAAGACTATACGAGACTTTTGGAGGGATGAAAATGACAGAGGAGTTGTGACGTAGGCGGACAAACGGAGAGGTGATGAAATTATTCAACAGACCCAAAATAACCCAAAAAATAAGAGCACAAAGAGTCAGATGGCTGGGACATGTAATGCGGCTGCCAGAAATAGAGTACTGTTGGAGGGTGGAGGTGGGAAAAGGAGGAAAGAACGATCAAAGAAAAAGTGGTTTGAAGCCGTGAAAGCTGACGTGGAGGAACTAGTAGGAAGTAGCTGGAGGGAAATGACGAAGGACAGGAAGAAATGGAAAGGACTCGTCAAGGAAATAGAAGCCAAATCCCTATAGCGCTGCAATATATATAATACAAATAAGCAAACAGTTTCGTAGTGGCGCCACCTGTACGGGATAGATGACGCCAAAACAGGCTCAAATCGCGCGAGCTTAGTACAGGGACTGCTTTTGCTAGGTAAAATGCTGAAACTGGAATAAGCAAGGATCCTTGCACAGCAGGGATGTATGAGCAGAATAGGAGTACAATAAGCTTTAGGCTGCAGTGCGGGGGGAACGAGCCCTAACCTGGTTTTCTGCTAACGGAGGGAAAAAAACAGTGTCGTTTGATAATTGTACCTTTTCACACTAACATCGCAATTACCTAGTACTCCTAATAAAATAAAAAGTCCGGTAGTCGCTCAAAAAAATACCTCAAATTTTCAAAATAGAAAAAATTATTTGATAATTCTCGTCTTTTAATTTGCAAACATTAAAATATAATACATAGTTAGAAAACTATGGACGGTAGATTATAAAATTAATAACTTCCTCTATGACGGAAACAATTCAACATCCTGTAATTTCAAGTCCCAGGCCATTAAACAAAAATGCATATTTTTGTCAGTATCAAATTTTTAATTATTAATGTTTAACATCGGATGAATGACAATATGTAATTGTCCTAAACTGTGCAATATATCCCACTTAAAAATCTTCTTTTTTTCAGTTTATAGCCTAACGTTGAAAATGCTTACAACACTTACTTACCTTCGTTAACTTTAGTTGCACCAAAAATTCCTTCGTCAATTTCAATTTCACATTTCATATCAGAATATTTTTTTAAAGGTATTTCTTCTCGATCTTCATTGGAATAAACTTCAATTTTTGGTAATGTCTCTTGGTCAAATTTGATAATAGCACCTTCTGCGATATCTTCATCTAGTTTCAACGGATCTGTTTCGTCTGCATCCGCATATGTTTCCCAGTTATCTTCTTCGTATTTTACTAACATATACAATTTAAATTATTTACAACAATTTTATAAACCTTGAATACCGTTTAAGTACTGATATTCAAGTTTAAATATTACCACTTGGTACCAGAAGAATTTCCTCAACAATATCATTTTCTATTTTAATATCATAATGACCTGTTGATAATGGCCCTTGTAGTGGCTCTGGTAATTTTTCATTCTTAATATTAACTCCATTTCCACAATTTTCTTCTACTTTTATAATATGAGCCATGTGGGATACATCAGCCATTTCCATATTTTTTTCGATTTTTTCCTTCAAAATAACTTCACGTATCGTATCAATCACGGAGGTATCAATGATACGAACGGTACAAGTATGGAGGATACGATATAATTAACCCACCAAGTATAGATATGGATAATGGATATATGGTATAATGGATAATTTAACATCAGTGTAAAAAAGCAATTTAAATATATAATACAGGCAATGATACAGGACGTACAGGACATACAGGATATGCACATGCAAGAATGACAGGAATCCGAATATAATGTTGAAAGAATGGGCGCAATTTGAGGCTTTTTTCACCAGAGGACGCTAATCTTCAGAATGTACTCGGCTATAGCCCCTATGGCCTATAGCCTACATACAGCACATTGTTTTTACTAATTTTACAAATAAAAATACCCTACATTGAAATCAAATTTATATTTATCGTAAGAGTATAAAAAGTATAAAAACATCAAACGTCTGAGAAATCGATTTTCATTAAAAAAATTATATACGTTTTACAGTTATATGCAGTATTTCAATTATTCTATTAACATAAAAACTTTCAAATTAAACAAAAAAACAATTTAAATCAACACTTTTAAAACTTTTCTTAATTTATGATAAAATATACTGCAAATTTTAAACACATTATACACATATTATCATATTATACTTGTAATAAGCCTAATAAGCATTTACTTTGTTTACTTTGTATAACATGTATAACTCATAATTAATTTGTCTTTGATGTAAAAAGCACTTTGTAGTTAATTCAGTCACACTACTTTCTTTTACTTTCATTTATGAAAATACTCGCTGTTAGTTAAAAGAACTATATGCATACAACTTATAGGGCTATATGTATATACACGAATTCCCAACCTTCATCCCAGAATCGCCCTTATTCGAATTTTCCCAGGAAAAAGTTTCGAATAAAAGTTGTAGCCACTAATGAGTCTAAGAATTATACAAAGTTTAAAGAAAATCGTTGGAGCCGTTTTCGAAAAAAATTGAAAAAGCTCAAAAACGTCAAGAGTAAAGTAGACGTAGTAGATTAACCGATTTCAACCAAAAGCTTCGCGGCAAAACTAGGTATAATATGGAGGCCATATTCCAAGTTTGGTGAAATTCGGATAAAGCTTTCGATACGATATGGCTGTCACACACAGACATGTTTCTAAAAACCACTTTCTTGGACTCAGAGGACCTCAAAACATGTATTTCCGTTGAAAGTTAGAATTTGAAAATTCGATCCGATTACAATACTTCCTTTACTTTTAAGTAGTAAAAGAAAGTAATATGTATACACTATACAGCTTATATATATGTACATATAGGTATACAAATTCCGAACCTTCACCCCAGAACCGCCCTTATTCAAATTTTCCCAGGAAAAAGTTTCAAATAAAAATTGTAGCCACTATGGAGTCTAAAAACTATAGAAAGTTTAAAGAAAATCGTTGGAGCCGTTTTCGAAAAAAATTGAAAAAGCTCAAAAACGTCAAGAGTAAAGTGGAGCTTTTGGTTACCCGATTTCAACCAAAAGCTTCGCGGCACAACTAGGTATAATAGAGAAGTCAAATACCAAGTTTGGTGAAATTCGGATAAAGCTTTCGATACGATATGGCTGTCACACACAGTCACACACACACAGACATGTTTCTAAAAACCACTTTTTTGGACTCAGGGGATCTCAAAACATGTATTTCCGGTGAAAGCTCGAATTAGAAAATTTGACCCGATTACAATACTTCCTTTACTATCTTTATAGTAGTAAAAGAAAGTAATATGTGTATAAAACTGGCCTGCGTAGATCCTTTATATAAATACTGATGTTTTAGTTAATCAGCTAGCTTTTCATAGCATTGGTGTTGGAAACATACTGGAAAACTGAATTGTTTAGAGACTGTTTTGTCAGCGCAAATGTTGTATTTTCAAGATTCCAAACTATCATTGAAATTCTGGCTAATCTGTAAATCAAATTAAAAAAAGTATATATCTTTTCTTGTTTTAGCTGGTAATCCTTCAGCACCATCCAGTATCTAGCACATAACGCCACACGACAAAACAGTTCTGCGACATTAAGAGAACATTTCTAGCTTTGTATATTTATCTACATAATTTATCCATACGTTTACATAAATGTTTAACATAGTGTGACAATTACAGCACCAAGGTCCTATATGACTCCTGCAATAGCTTTACAATTTCCAAGGAGCCTCACAATTAAAAATTTGGGATTGCAAAATATGTGATTCGACAAAATAGCGTTCCAAATAATATAGTGTGACTGTTTCTGTACGGGTTTATAGTTTGTGTAGCAGATGAACCTGGGGCGGATTTAGAATATAGCTTGGTGGGGGGTCACTACCGGGGTTTGTGATGATACCCCCCCTAACGGGGAGTAGGGGTCTGGAAGTCCTCCTTCGGAAATTTTTTGAAAATATATCTCTCAAAAACGTATTTTAATGCGTGTTTTGGTTAAAAACAATAACTAATAGATTCGTAACTTTTACTAGTCATTTAGCAGACAACCTGTATCAATGTTATAAATGTAAGAAATTCCACGATGGAGTTAATATTGTCAAAGTCCTATAGGCCTACATACATTTTAAAATAAAAAATGTATATTATAGAGATACTAGCAGGACTTGTAAATATAATTTGTAGGCAGTTTAATAAGCTTTAAAGTAAGTGCAGAGCGGGGTCTGTAAGCTTCGTAGTTCTCTCAAAATCTGTTAAAAAAACCATAAAAGATAAAATTGCATTTTCAATGCAGAAATGTACCAAAACACTTTTTTGGTATATAGTATAAAGTAATTTTCAAACATGTATGACTTCGACTGGACTCCCCCACATTGCCAGGCGGCAAGCTCCTGCCCCCGCAGAGCTTCTAGGACTCCTCTTTTGGAAAATGCAAGAAGGGGTGCTTATAGGTGACTGCACTTGCCCGAAAGCAGAACTTAGATGTTCTGCGATGTGTGCTACCTGCTCTGGGGAAATGTGCAAAACTGCAATGAAGAAGACGACGGTGACTAGCCTCAAGAAAACCCTGACGATCCACCAATACTGGAGTACCTACCAAAAAGCGATTTTTCCTAATTTGGATTATCTAAGATTGTGAGAGAACGCGAAGCTTACAAGCCCCGCTCTGCACTTAATTTAAAGCTAATTTAATTGTCTGTAAATTATATTCAATAAGTTCTGCTCGTAGAATCAATGGTTTAGACGGTTTAGACGCAACTTCAATTCAAAAAAGGTCTAAAACTAAAATTTTCAATTTTTGAAAAAACTGGCCTAATTTCAAAGTGCCGTAACTCGGTAACCCATTGACCTGCAGTGCTCCGGTTGGGCTTAATTTGTAACAAATTTAATGCTTTTAAAAAACGTACAGAATAGCTTTTGAAGAAAAATTCATGGATTAGTAGATACCGAGCAAAAACAGAAACATGCTTAAAAATTTCACGGTTTTTCCTCTATAAAATTTTTTCCACAACTTTTTGGGAGTTGCAAACTTGAGAATACATAGCCCTAATGGATCCAAACAACATACTAAAAAAACAGAAATACATCATGTTTTGCGAATTTGTTCTTGATTTTGACTGAGCTAGTTTGCAATTTTAAAGATATAAATTTTAATGCGCGTGGAAATGTGTGACAGAGAGATCCGAGGTAAGTATACTGTGGAACCTGTGTAATAATAAAGGGCCCAACATCGCAGTCGCCTGTGATGTGTAAATTTTTTTCTATTTGTTGCATTATTTTTTTAAAAATACATTTTTTTTAATAATTAAAAATAGTCTGTCCAGGATTTTTTTAGCCAACCCATTTTTAATATATTTTCTAATTTACTAAATTCATGATAAACTATGTTTTATTCTACTATCAACTCGGTGAAGGTCGATGTCGATTCGGATCTTCTACTATAATTATTATTTTTAACATTTATTCATTACATTTCCTAGACTACGAATAATTAAAGTTAATCTAAGAAGTGGAGCTCTTATAATTTTGATAAGTAGCAAATTATTTCTATAAATTTGATAAGTAGCATTTTTTCGATAAAAGTTACCGTTAGCGAGATTTTTGCGAATCCGGTTTATCTTAAACTTTGATCCTGCGTAACATTTTTAGCGGTGTATGTATCGGCGGGGATTTTTGAGATAGTTTTTAGAACCACAAAAGCAAGTTTCATGCAAAAAATCAACTTTTCCTTAATTTTTTGGAAGTGCAATGTCTATTCCCTGTACTATAACTTCAAATTAAACGTTTCAAATTGGGAATCTCTTTTGCTGCGACATAGGCAACTAGCTGTACTCAATCGCTATATTATGCCTAATATTCAGGTTGAAACTGAACGAGTACGTTCTGAAGATTAGCGCCCTCTAGTGAAAAACGCCTCAAATTGTGACCATTCTTTCAACGCTTTCAACATTATATTGATTATATTCGGATTCCTGCCATTCCCAGCTGTTCCCAGCCATTCCTGCAACCGCATCTCCTGTATCATTGCCTGTATAATATTCTTAAATTGCTTTTTTACACTGATGTGAGAATTTAATTGCTTCCTTCTATACGCTCCATTAAACCATTTATCCATATCTATACTTGGTGGCTTAATTATATCGTATCCACTCGTACGACTCGTACCATTGATACCTCCGTCAGAGAGAATCCTCCGTGATTTATACGATACGTGAAGTTATTTTGAAGGAAAAAATCGAAAAAAATATGGAAATGGCTGATGTATCCCACATGGCTCATATTATAAAAGTAGAAGAAAATTGTGGAAATGGAGTTAATATTAAGAATGAAAAATTACCAGAGCCACTACAAGGGCCATTATCAACAGGTCATTATGATATTAAAATAGAAAATGATATTGTTGAGGAAATTCTTCTGGTACCAAGTGGTAATATTTAAACTTGAATATCAGTACTTAAACGGTATTCAAGGTTTATAAAATTGTTGTAAATAATTTAAATTGTATATGTTAGTAAAATACGAAGAAGATAACTGGGAAACATATGCGGATGCTGACGAAACAGATCCGTTGAAACTAGATGAAGATATCGCAGAAGGTGCTATTATCAAATTTGACCAAGAGACATTACCAAAAATTGAAGTTTATTCCAATGAAGATCGAGAAGAAATACCTTTGAAAAAATATTCTGATATGAAATGTGAAATTGAAATTGACGAAGGAATTTTTGGTGCAACTAAAGTAAACGAAGGTAAGCGTTGTTAGTATTCTCAACGATAGGCTATAATCTGAAAAGAAGAAGATTTTTAAGTGGGATATTGCACCGTTTAGGATAATTACATATTGTCATTCATCCCATGTTAAACATTAATAATTAAAAATTTGCAAATATATGCATTTTTGTTTAATGGCCTGGGATTTGAAAAATACAGGATGTTTTTTGAGCCAGGTATTTTATCACAATCACGTTCGTTGTAGTTAATGATGTCATTACTTTGTGATGAATATCGGTCAAACGAATCGTTAGTGGAATGGATAAAAAACAACGGCACTTTAAGCGTAATCGCTGTAAACCCGTTGTAGAACGTAGTCTAACTACCCTTTTATGGATTTATTCCTTTAAGCGGTTAGTAAGGTTAATTCGGTACAAAAAAACCGTATTTCCCATAGTTTTTTCCAACAACCCAGTTAATATATAGATATTTATTTTCATTATTATTAGATTATAAAGTAGAGTTTTAACAAAATTTTGTACAACTTTTATTCATTTATATAAAGAAATGAGCCATTTGGCTGCTAATCTCCGCGGATGCCTTGAAAAAAGATTAGTTGCGGTGCCCCTCATAACCAATCACTGGATTATCTGAAATCAAAAAATCAAAATGACTTTATTAGTTAATAAGTCTCTGCAGGTAACAACGTCGAATTTTTTATTTTAAATCAATTTTTTACATTTTTTCTTTAAAAAAACAACAAGGTTTGATTATTTAAAAAAATGTTACAATTAAACAAAAAAATAATTCGACGTCATTACATCGTTATTTATGTATAACTCTGTGTATAATAAAAGTTTGTAAAATTTGAAATGAATGATCAGTGCAGTAGTTATTGAGCCACAATACCGATTCTTAAAAAGCTAAAGTGTGAGAAAAACGCGTTTTAAATTTTAGAAGATTTTTACACAACAAAACTAATTTTTTTTTTTACTTACTCTGAATCGTCGATACCAGCTCCATACAGCGAAGGGATTTCAGCTAAGATGTCTAGTGCATCTTTTTGCTTTTGTCAACGTCGAATTCTTTGAAAATTTTTTACTAAACTTTCTTTCAAACACAGAATTTTAAGACACAGGTACATGCAGTAGCACACGTAGTCCAGAAGAGGCGGAGACTTACAACTCCATATCTTCGTTAGTTTTATTCGAATCGACTTCAAATTTTCACACAATAATCTTAATAATATGTTGTACATTATTATAAAAAAATACCTTTTTACCCTCTTAAGACACCTTTTCAGGATAAATCATTTAGTCAAAAAGACCAATTAATTGCAGAAAGAAAAACTCATTATGGGAAAATGCCGTTTATTATTATATTTTTATTATTATTGCGACATTTGTAGTGTTAAAAATTTCACCATTGCGTTGTTGTTAGAAAAAAAAAACAATTTAAATTTTTTAAGTTAATTAATTTTAAAAACTATATATACCTGGTGAAAAACCATATAATTGCGATTGTGTGAAAAGGTCCAATTATTAAACGACCCTGTTCTTTGATAATTAGAATATATTTATTTATTCAAACCAATTGTTACACATAATTAGATTGCCAATGAATCTAACATAATGATAACGAATCAATCCAAGTGGATAGGATAATCGCCAAACGCATACACGCTTATGAACTGATTAAGGGTTATCTTCCCGTGAACGAGTTTGAAAATGTTAGGAAGTAAGACGAGGATTAACGAAAACCCACAAAAATTGTTAATTGAATTGAACGTTGACAGACGTTGATGCCTCGTTCACACGAGTCTACTTTGGTTGACCGATTTTAGTTAATCGATCAAAAGTTGAATGAAAAACCTAGTGTGATGACTCGTTCAAACTTTTTTTGGTCCACTAAAAAGTTGATTACGGTTCTCACACGAGGTTCTTCATTCAACTTTTTCTGATTAATTTAAAACGGGCAACTAAAGTTGACTCGTGTGAACGCAGCATGACAGCGAAACTGGATGTTGAATTCGCCATAATTTAGCAAACTGCGCATGAGTAAGAGAATCTTTCATCCTAACAAAAATCTCAGGATCGCTAGAACCAATTATGAATCGATAACGAACGCATTTCGTGTAAACCGCGAATATCGGACCGTAACTCGGATCATAAACTTGCATGCGCTTGGCGATGATCCTAAATCGGTCTTGAACTGATTCGTTATCGATTCAGTATCACATCCGCGAACGCACCTAATAATTCCCCAAATGATTATATTTTGAGACCTTTTACATTAATTGATCAAACTACGTATAATGGGGAAAGACATAGAGTTTCCCTACTAGTTATCCCGACTTGGATCATCATCGATTGATCTATAACGCTGACGACGTATAGTCAATGAACTCAACTCGACAAATTGTAGTATAAACTGCTGGCGATACAATTTCTAGAAATTATGAAATTTGTCGCTGCTGTCGAATATGAAAATATTTATAAAAATACTATTTTAAAATAAAATTAACTTCTTTGTTCTAGACGAATCATTTTCTAGAAAGCAGTCGTTAAATAAACAAAGGACGATTCATCATGGTGAAAAACTGCATAGTTGCGATGTTTGTGGTAAAAATTTATTTGATAATTACATTTTTCCTAGCAAAACTTTAATTTTATTCTTTGAAGGTAAATTATTTACTCAATCATATAATTTAAATTCACATAAAAGGATTCATACTGGAGAAAAACCGTATAATTGCGACGTTTGTGGTAAGGAGTTATTTGATAGTTACATTTTTGTAGGAAAAAATACAATTTAATCTTTTGAAGGTATTTCATTCGCTCAATCTAATAACTTAGCTAGACATAAAAAGACTCATACTGGTGAAAAACCGTACAGTTGTGATGTTTGTGGTAAAAATTTATTTGATAATTTCCTTTATTGTTAAAAAAATTTAACTTAATTTTTTGAAGGTAAATCATTTACTCAAGCACAGCATTTAACTAAACATATAAGGGGTCATACTGGTGAAAAACCGTATAGATGCGATGTTTGCGGTAAAAATTTATTTGATAATTTCCTTTTTTGTAAAAAAAATTAAACTTATTTTTTTAAGGTAAATCATTTGTTGTATCAAGTCGTTTAATTACGCATAAAAGGACTCATACTGGTGAAAAACCGTATAGTTGCGATGTTTGTGGTAAGATGTTATGTGAAAATTATTTCCTTATAGAAAAATGTAACTTAATTTTTTAAGGTGCATTATTTACTCGATCAAATGATTTAACTAGACATAAAAGGACTCATACTGGGGAAAAACCGCCTAGTTGTGATGTTTGTGGTAAAAAGTTATTTGATAGTT
This sequence comes from Sisyra nigra, assembly GCA_958496155.1. NCBI lineage: Eukaryota > Metazoa > Arthropoda > Insecta > Neuroptera > Sisyridae > Sisyra > Sisyra nigra. Next base: position 35,254,142 of record OY292316.1, on the reverse strand, counting down.
ACAATTTTTTAAAATCTTTAACTTAATTTTTTGAAGGAAAATCATATATAACATTAGGCAATTTAATAATACATAAAAGAACCCATACTGGTGAAAAACCATATAGATGCGATGTTTGCGGTAAAAATTTATTTGATAATATCCTTTTTTGTTAAAAAAATTTAACTTATTTTTTTAAGGTAAATCATTTACTGTATCAAGTCATTTAATTGTACATAAAAGGGGTCATACTGGTGAAAAACCGTATAGTTGCGATTTTTGTGGTAAAAATTTATTGGATATTTTCCTTTTTTTTGTTTTAATTAAACTTATTTTTTTAAGGTAAATCATTTGTTGTATCAAGTCGTTTAATGTCTCATAAAAGGACTCATACTGGTGAAAAACCGTATAGTTGCGATGTTTGTGGTAAGATGCTATATGAAAATTACTTCCTTATAGAAAAATGTAATTTTATTTTTTGAAGGCAAATAATTTGCTTTAGGTTCATATTTAAAGGCATATGTTATTGTTCAAACTGGCGAAATGCCGTAAAATTACGATATGTGTAAATGAATTGTATTTTAAAACTAAATAACCTCGTAACCTACGTACCTTCTAAATATGATTTGATTTTACTCTTCTTCATACGTTTATTAATCCTCTTTATTCTTTCAACTGCATTTCTAAGAACTCGGTAATATTAACCCAAGCATATATCTACATTTTGAGTTTCTTTGCATTATTTTAATTTAAATGCTGAAAAATAAACGTAGGCAACTGTATTCAATACTAAATGTCCTGGTATAAACTGTGATTTTAAAATATTAAAGTTATCACGATAAATGTTAATTTAATTACCGTTTCCCACAATTGTACAAAATGAATAACAGTTTTGTTGTTTTACAAAAAATGAAGTGCTATTTTGTGAGTAATCCGAAGAAATCCGGAGTAGCCCGAGTTTAGCAATATCAAATCTTTCAATTGTTTCTTTGAATTTTTCAAAAATGTTTTTCCTTAACACGTTGCATTTTTAACCGACTTCAAAAAAAGGAAGAGGTTTTCAATTCGACTGTATGTGACTATACTATTAGTTTCATGTCCATATGTGTCGTAGTTCTTTTAAAGTAGACAAAATAAAACTTCTCATTTATAGTATAGATAAATATGAGGTACTCAATTGCTAGAAAGTATAAAAATCAATTTTTTCTAGGTAAGACATTCACTATAGGACACTCGTTAAGAAATCATAAAAAGATTCATACTGATGTTAAGCCATAAAGTTGCGATGTTTGCGGTAAGAACATATTTTAAAATCACATCTCCAATATGAAATAAATAATTCAATTTTTTGACGATAAATTATTTACTGAAAAACATAATTTAAACCATCACAGGACGATTCGTACGGGTGAAAAGCCATCTATTCTCTTGCGTTGTTTGTTGTAAGTATAAAAACAGTAAACTTATTCAACTACATCATTATCAAATATCTAGTCATCATCACCTTAAACGTTATGTATGTAACTTGTTGCAGATAAAACATTTAGGTATAGGCAACTATTAAGAAAACACTGATTGATTCACAATGATGAAAAATTGACACTGAAATTATTAATTACATCAATGTTGCAACAAAATGTTCATTTTATTAGAAATTTAAGCTAATAATAGATAATATTCAGAATGATATTAGTGTATATTTTTGTTTAATAAACTGTGATAATATATTTGATTGTTTTAGTTTTAATGTAGAGTTATACAAAAAATAACAGTATATGAAGGCACGAAGGCAGTATATGAAGAAAGCACTTAAATTTGATCTAGTAAAACTCGGCAGTCAACAGAATTGAGTGCTGTTCTAGATATTATGAATTTCTAATTATTACCAATTTTAATTGTCATGGAAATTGAATTTAACAATGATAATTGCTTGGATTGCATGCATAGTATCTATTTGATCCATTGGCAACTTTACTCCTTTGGCTGGCACTGTTATGTTAGAAACCAATAAGCTATCGGCAACAAACTGACACGCACTGTAGCTGCTTATACTTATATAAGATGTATAAATGGAATGAAACGAATAAAAATGAGATTTAAAACGCCATCAGTAGGCGCCGTGACTTGTGCTGTACAGTGCACATTGAATCGTCGAAAATCCTACAACATGGAGTTTCCTCGTAGTTTTTCAATAACTTATACTTAATTGGTAAATTATAGATCATTTTACGGGAGAAAGGGCTATGACGTAAGAAGGAAATCGAATTATTATGTAATTTACAGTATATCTTATTGATTTATTATGAATTAATTGCTAGTATGAGGTGTATTTGGAGGCACACGTGGTGGGATATTAGGTTTACTCCTCTTTTATTATCGGAGAGTATAAGTCGACTTTGGTCTTAGTGGCGCACAACTACTAGTGTATTTAGAAGAATTACTTATGTCTATTGGTTTGTTTGTTAGTGTTTCCTATATTGGCTATGTTGGATGAAATTTTTATGATCATATCAATATGGATTCAAACATTATCAATGATAAAGTTCTCCACTTGACCGTTTAAATGACTTAAATATCGTAAATATCTACTGATAAATTTATCATCCAATAATGATTGTCTGCCTTCTATAGTCTATACCGTTCTCCATACCTCCATTCTTAAGATTTTGTAAAGTGGGAGTGGTTACCCACATTTATTTACATATATTTCGGAGCGCTAGGTTGTTAGGTGTGCCGTTTGTAGCCTTTTCGTCCAGAAACAATTTCTTCGTCATAACATAATAATAGGCAGATGATAGATTTAATAATGATCAACAAATTCAATAATCAAAATAACATTCGAGTATTAACATCAATAATGGAAATTCAAAATCATTTGCAACGGTGCGCGTTAAACCAGACAGCGAATTCTCGGTACATCTCTTGATCTACACTCGTTCATATCCCAAACCAGACTGACTCCATTCTGACTTGTTCACTCCCTCCATTGGTCCCGAGTGTTTCCAAATCCGACGAGTGACCACTACTACGCTCGATGGCGAATCAATCGCCACTATCTGACTCAAAGCACACCAACAGTTTTATCTCCGACATATATTGGTTATAATGCCGTTTCGTCAAGGCATCTGCGAGAGACAATCACTGCTAGTTCGAATTTCTAGTCGACGCGTTTTTATCGCAGCGGAAGCGGAGCAAACTAATCACGAGATTAAGCCATTTCAGTAAACCGGTATTGACCGGACTCAATGGCATTGGATTGAAGTACTCGTCAACAGTTCTTGTTTAAAAAAAAAAAAAATTGTTGTCCTGGATATCTCTGCGGATTTCTGTTTTCAAGTGCACAGTTCTCGAATATATTTATAAGAGTAATGAAATTGCTCTAGTTTTTATGATGTCACCGTATCTAATTAATTCGTTTTGGAAAAAACTAATTACTCGGAGCATTGTGTAGATTTGAAAATAAATTTTCACTTGGTCAACAAAGTGGATACACAAAATACCCTTGCTTTTAGACAAAATCATAATTCCACCGATTCCACCATTACATATTAAAAAATAATAAATAAAAAGTAAATTTGTAGAAAATTTCCTAAGCTCGGCATTGAAAAATTAAAAAACGGAATGATGGTCCTCAAACTCGGCAATTGATGAAAGATGTAAATTTTATCAAAGTTATGATAGTTCCGAAAAGTGAAGTTTGGAAAGATTTTATATTGGTAGTATATTTGTACAAAAATGTTGATAAGTTTTAAGAATTTAGGAGCAAATATAAATAATAAGTATAAAGTTGCACTTTCTCCACAGTCATCTGGATAGATTTTTGGGAAATTATAGTGAGAAACAGAGAGAGCGCTTCCACTAGGATCTTAAAGTTATGTTAAAGTAATGGAGGAAAGGTATAAGGGGTATAAGGGTAGATGAAACCTATGGTGTTGTTTCCGGAGGTTCCGGTGTTTCCTTGGCATTCAAAAAATTAAAACTCATTTGAAACTGTGATGTTTATATAACACATCTATCATGTCTATGATGTATTGGGTTGTAAAAACCACTACATCATACAACCAATATTCGAAAAAGCTCGTTGGTGGTATCTGTCAGTGGCGAGCGGTCGATGCATGCTGTCAATGCGCCGCATGCCTTAGAATTATAGGACAATTTAAAAAATTAAATATTTTTTATGATTCATTCATTTTTTAACTTTACGTAATTGCATGTATTGTAAAATGATTCTAAAAATACCAAATACTAAATATTTTTATCATTTATACGTTTTTTAATTTACGAAATTATGAAACGCATCGCTCATAAAATTGGCATAGAATACCACATCAAATGAACGGCAAAAGCTGCATTAATGTGCAGCGACTGCCGCATGCGATTGGTCACGCATGCGCACTAGTACTATCTCTCTCGGCGTTTCACATTGCCGGTTGACGTTTATAGATGCGTTTGACGTTTTGAATTTACTACGGCTACTCATTGTAACTGATACTGGTCGTGAATTATTTTGATTTATTTACCCAGAGGCCCTACAAATGTTTTATTCTTTAGGAAAAGAACTATTTTCGTGGTTTTTAAATACATTATATGATGCGGTTATTGATGATTTTTGTAACGAGCGTTGATTAAGGCTAATTTTTAAAAATAAATACATATAATACCATGCTTATAAAATAAAAAATAAATTTTATAATTTGGTTTTTACCCCCCCCCCCCCCCTTCTGACCGCATGCTCTGTTTCAAAAGTCACCGCACGCCACTGATATCTGTGTAGTTAAGAAAACGCGGCAAGCGCCATTTATAAAAGTGGTGACAGCTGACAGCAGTGACAGATACCAAAATTCAAAAATTCAATCTGATACAATCAAAATAACTTCAAAGCTGTTCAAACAAAGTGCTCAAAATACTATAATTAACTTTTTCCTCTTTAAAATTGTAAATTAAAAACACTTTTTGATAGATTATTTTTTTAAATTTTGTGAAATGGAAAAATGTTGCACACCACAACAAATCGAAGAGAAGAAACGAGCTGCCTTGGAAAAGTTAAAATCAAAGCATGGTAGTTTTTCAATTTCTGGATCAAGCAACCAAAATCAGCCACCACAACTACCCAAAACTCCAAACACTAAACATGTTCAATCTTTCTGTGAAACTAAAGTAAATGCCGATGGTAAAATGAAACAGAAAAAAAACTTTACAACAAAACCAGCCTATCAACCCTACACAGTTCCTCAAAAATCACCCAAAGTCGATATACCACCAATATCAGCGAACTTATTTTTTGATAATAAAACCTGTACAGTTTGCAAGATGAAATTGATCTCGGAAAAACGATTTGTTGTTATTACTAATGCGTTTCATCAGAAACTTGTAGAAGAGTTCAAACAAATTCCCAGTCGAGTTTTTGGTATACTTCATCACTAGTTAAATCATTCCGTTAATCTATTTTAGATGCTTATTTTAGAGAACGCATCAAAAAATTGGAACTTTCACGTCTCGGATTACGATAATTTAATGGAACGATTAAATAAGTTATATCCAGAGGTTAAAGTTGAACCAATACCAAAAAAAGTGATAAAATCTATGTTGAAAATAGAAGAAGATCCCCGAACTGCAGATCTATCCTCGATCGAACCAGAACTTTTAAATTCTTTATTACCATTTCAACGAGAGGGTGTTTGGTAAAATTTATTTATAATATAATTAACGTGTAAATTTAACTTATTAAACATAACTTTTAGTTTTGGAATTCAGAAAAATGGTCGATGCCTGATTGCCGATGAAATGGGACTGGGGAAAACTTTTCAAGCCTTGGCTCTTGCTAGTTATTACAAGAGAGAGTGGCCTTTGTTAATTACTACAACTTCTTCTACTAAGTATGTTATATTGAGCTTAAAAAATATTTAAGATTTTTCCCTCATCAGCTGTCGACATACACGAACATTAGTGTTTCAAAAGAAAAAAAAAATTATGGTGTCCAAAAATTAATAGGATATAATAAAGCAAACATTTTGGCGCCCGAACGAGCTCTTAATATCAAATATTAAGGTTTTATTTAAATAACACAGGAATTTTTTTTTAAATTTTTATAACTTTAGAACAGTTACAACAACCTGAAAGAAGGGATTTAAAGAAAATTTTACGTTCTATAAAAAAGCTCTTTAATCAAAGTTCCTAAAAACTAATTACACATTTTAAATATTTTCCAATATTGTTTTAGAGACTTTTTTGCAGAGCGAAAAATTTCCATAATATCCGTTCTTTCAAATTGTGGTTACGATGAACTATTCCAAAGTTTTCAAAATTTAAAAATAAAATACAAATTTGCCTGAGTTATTTAAATAGAAAATGAAAAAATAAATTGAGACAAACCTTTAATATTGATACGAAGAGCTAGTTTTGGAACTAAAATTTTTATCATCATTATATTTAAAATGTATAATATCAATTTTTGGATAAAATAAGAAAAACCATTTTTTCTGGAACACCTAATACGCACTTAAATATTTTTTTTTCGAAGTCGCTTGTGTTAATTGTTATTAGATCAGAGTCCGCGCCTTCTAACTCCCGCTTGTTTTCCCATCTCTTATCTCTCGTCTTTTGTGATCTTTAAAGTATTTGAAGAATTTGATTACATACATCAATAATTTTTTAATATTCGCACACGGTGAATTATTTTCTGTTATTTCCATTTTTCCATAAACACACATTTTAAAATTTATTTTCTGGAAAATAATTTTTTCGGATATACCTCGGTTAAAAAAAATCCTTAAAAAAGGGGGTCTGGATGGTGATTACGTCAGCAATGTATATTTATTATTTTTTGCCAAATTTAGTAGATTCTAATTCAAACAAATATAGTTACCCTAATAATTGTTTATGCTTGATAGCGAAGAGTATATACAAGAAATTCCCAACACAATTAATATTGCTTAAGTACTCCCTCTCGAACAGAAAACAACCAATGTCATCGAGAACTTGGAGTCATGGATTCAAGTTTCATGGACCGAGGACAAATAATTTTAAATTAAAAAAAATTAAGATCGTTTATAATTTAAAATTTTTTTAAATATGTTTACGAATGTTAAGAATTGTCTTGTTAAAATTTACTCAATTAATATTTAATATAAATTGTGCAATATGTAATTCACATTAACAACAATAAACAAACCTGAATAGGTTTAGAAACATACACACAGAGGGCGGAGGGTTAGGGTTTTGCTGACAAGGGAGAGGAAGGGGTTAAAAATCACTAAAATTCTGTTTACGTAATTCTTGAACGACCCTTTACGCATTGGGAAAAGCTATTTGTTCTTATATACAGTGGAAAACGTTTAAATTGTTTAAAGAGAGGCGGTTGAGAGAGCCAGATCGCACGAATTCACATGCTCCGTAAAAAAACGTTGGAAAAAGTTAGGACAAGTATGGCAAAAAAAACAAATTTTCAAAAAATTTCCCATTTTCCAGAGAGGATATCTCAGAAATGGTTGTTTTTTTTCCAAATAATATAAGAAGGAAAATTATAGAAAATTTTGTCAGCTTTATTTTTTATTTCTTGGTTTTTTTTTTCTACGACAAATCGTCTTCGAGATATGCGCGCGCAACCGCGGGAAGGTCCCTTTAAATCGCTCCCCAAGCCCCGCGGGGATTCCGATCGCAGGGGATTTTTTATTGCGGGTACAGGGGATCCTCCACTATACATTCCCAAAAAAATTGGAACTACATGACTTTTTTGGTTTATTTGTCATTTTCTGGCTTAGTTTTCCTGGACTAAGTACCAAATTTTTTATTCAGCGTAGGGGCCAGTACGTGTATTCGTGCGATCTGGCTCTCTGTTATTTATGTTTTTATGATATCGAAGTAAAAATAATAATTATAATGAGAAACATAGACATCCATTGTTGAAATTGAATCTTTATCACATTCTCTCTCATTGTAACTTGAAACAAAATAGATCCTTCTTCTGAATGTTTATTATCATCCACAGAAAACATTTTGCGCCTGCTCACTTTTTCAATACATATAAAAATTGGGTAGTGTATATGTATGAGTTACGTTCTCTTTGACATCGCTGACTTTCATATTAACATTTCCACTTGATAGAACTTCTTATACGTTGTGTTTTGTAACGTGCTAAGGAACTTAGTTCTAAAATTGTTTTGGTTTCACTTTACCCGTTACCCGTTTTGTTCTGAATTTTAAACTTTGTTTAAGTTTTTGATCGCAAACTATATTTTTAAATATTTTTAGAAAAACTTGGGAAGAAAAAATAGAAAAATATTTAACGTCAGTTCCTATAAATTACATTTTTCATATGCAATCGGCTAAAGATTTTATTAATGATAGTAAAATCGTTATTGTAAGTTATGATATGCTATCCAGAGCTTTTAACAAGTTGAAAGAGAAAAAATTTGGAGTTTTAATAATGGTGAATATTAAACTAAGAATTTTTTCAAAATTATTATTAATATTTGTTTTTTTAGGATGAATCTCAAACGTTGAAAAATTTTAAGACTAAATGTACACAAGCTGCTATTTCTCTTTCAAAATTAGCTACTAGAGTGATATTGTTAAGTGGGACGCCTGCTTTATCCCGCCCCAGTGAATTATTCACGCAGATATCACTAATCAATAATAAATATTTCAAAGATTTCATGGAATATAGCATACGATATTGCGATGGCCACAATACACCGTTTGGTTGGAATGCTAACGGACAATCGAATCTACAAGAACTTGAACTATTATTGAATAAAGAATTTATGATCCGGAGAAAAAAAGCAGAGGTTTTAGACTTGCCTGAGAAGAAACGAGAAATTGTCAAATTGAATCAAACATTTCTAAAACTTTCCAAAGAAGAATTGAAATCGTTAAATTATCTGGCTAGTGATTATGGTAGAAAGAAAAAAGGGAGCGAAAAACAAGCGGCGTTACTCACGTTCTTTAGCGAAACAGCCAAATTGAAAATCAAAGCTGTGTGGTAAGATTCAAAGTAAAATACAAGGTGTCTCAAAAGTATTGTAAAAGCAAAAAACTGGAGATCGTTGACACACGTCTAAGGGGCTATCCATAAATTATGCCACACGTTAATGGAGAGGGAGGGGGTCGACGAAGTGTGACATTGTATTACAAAGAGTGTTACGGGTCGTAAATTTCGTGACGTCACATGACAAAATCTAATTTAATCTAAGTGTTTAAAGGGGTGGGTTTAAAGTGCATGGAAGATGATTAAGTTTGATCTTTAGTTAATATAATTAATTGTTTTTTTTTTAAATTTCTTGAAATGTTTGATTTGATGTTAATTTTATAAAAAAATCATTTCAATTGAAATAAAACAAATTTTAAAACTGCTGTTTTAATTCAATAATTATTTGTGGATGTAAAATTGTAAAATATGTGACGTCATACTAAGGAGAGGTGAGTCTCGCAAATGTGACCAGCTGTGACAAGTACGAGGGGGGGTCAAAAATCATGAAATTCGTGTGTCGTAATTTATGGATGGCCCCTAATCAATAGGTCAATGCTTGGTTTTGTATATTATTTGAAATCAGAAACATATCGTCTTTTTTCCGAGTAAATTTTGTAACTGTAAATTCGTTATTTTTGAGAAATCAATAAAAATCTGTCATTTTTATCTAATAAACGTAAAAAATGATACGAAGTTATGGAATCATAGAATGTAGGGACAAGAAAAATAAAAAATTCTTTAAGAGAAATTTTATTATCATTCTTTCTGGGATGCTCAATATGTAGAGTTTCGCTGGTACTAATTGAAAAACCTCTTACATAAATATTCGTTTCGCTAATTGGCTAGTTTATATTATTAATGACCAATTAACGGTGCGGCAAATAAAAAAAATGGCAAAAGACTTTTCATCTTAAAATTGCACCATCTACCTCAAATTTCTGGCATTTTCATTAATTTTGAGACCCTTTGTATACTTAAAAATATGATGAAACTAATAAAATATTTTAGTACATATTTAAAAGATTTTTTGGAAGAAAAAAAAGAAAAAACTTTGGTTTTCGCTCACCATCAATCTATGCTGAATGGAATTTGTGATTTGTTGCATCGCCTGAAAATTACATACATTAAAATCGATGGAAAAACTAATGCAGATCAACGCCAACATTTCATCAATAAATTCAATACGTTAGACTCATGTTTATGTGCTGTGTTATCAATTACGGCTGCAAATGCGGGAATCACCCTAACGGCAGCTCGTTTTGTTATGTTCGCAGAAATTCATTGGAATCCCAGTGTAAATTTTTTAAGCAACCATCGACGAGTTTCTATTATTGTAATAATTTTTTTTAGATTTTAACACAAGCTGAAAGTAGAGCTCATCGGATAGGACAGGAGAATGAGGTACATGTTCGATATTTATTAGCTGAAGGAACTGCCGATGATTACATGTGGGAAATAATTCAAAACAAAACGGATGTCCTTAATGAAGTGGGACTTTTTGCGGACTCTTTTAAGGATGCGACTGAGACAAAGCAAAACAGTGACATTACAAATTTTGATTCGCCACAGAAAAGAATAGAAAATTATTTCTCGAGTGTTACAAAGGAAACTAGCATCAATGCTAGCTTTTTAGAAGATGAATTTACGTTGGATTGCGAAGGGGATGAAGAGTTGGCCAATTTAGTGTTTTAAAGATATTTATAGTTGTTATATAATTTATAAGAAATCAATGAAATTTTGTACAATAAACTTTTGAATCAGTATTAAAATGAGTTTTTCAATATTATAGCTAATACCCGTCCGCTTCACTAAGCGTCTATTAAACGGATTAATACATAGACCCCTTATACCAAAATATAGTTATTATATTATTAAATAAAACGGTTAAGTCTAAACTTGTTTAGCAATATCAACAAGCTCAAGAAGCTTTTGACCTCAAATAGGGTCTACCTATGGCGGGGTACAGAACATGAGGGTTTAGAAGATAATAAAAAGGCGGGCCAACATCCTGTCTCTGCTTGAGAGTATATACTATTCAGATGCGAGATAGCAATAGCAGCCCCTAGGCAGGTGCTGACTTTCTTCAAAAGCCTAATGCTCTTCGTTTAAAAATTGTATTTGTAGCTTTTTTTAAATTCTTTTTTAGAATTTTTTATTTTACTGTAAATACAAACTCAAAATATATTTTTAAATTACAACCGGTACAATAATCAAATTACATTTCAACACTCCCTTTTATTATTGCATATTTTTTTTACTAGAAAGAGTAAAGTTAGCGAGAAACATTTTTTTTAAATTAAACTATATGCCAAATAAGTACAGCTTCTTCAGAATTTGCAATTTCTCCATGTGTACATTTGTTAGTTGATTAATAATAATTTTTCAAAAATTTGCAAATTAAAAATTAAAATTGCTGTAAAATACAAAAAAGCAACTTAAGTTTTTTTTAAATTGCTCCTTAAATGCTCTTTCCGGATCTGCAATTGCTCCAGGTGTATAGCTAATAGTTAATTAATTATTAAATTTTTTTAAAATTTTCAAACTCAAGAATTTAAATCGCTATAAAAACCATAATAATTTTTAGTTGAAGTTTTTGTTTTTTTTTTTTTTTTAAAGCTCTATCTGCTCTTCTCATTACGCAAATAATTGATCAAAGTTTTTCAATAATTAATTATTTGTAACTATTTATACATGTATTGTTGTACTATAATGTCATCAACTGTCGTTGAGTCTTATAAACATGAATAGTTTAAAAATTGAATTACTAATTAACTATACACCTAGAGCAATTGCGGATTCGAAAAGAGCATTTAAGAATCAATTTTTAGAAAAAAAAAATTAAAAACAGTGATTATTTTGGATTATATAGCAATTTTTATTTTTGAGTTTACAAATTTTTGAAAAATGAATTATTAATTAACTAATAACTACTTATGCTACTTATACACTTAGAGCAATAGCGGATTCTGAAGGAGCAATTTTTTGGCATATAGGGCATATAGTTAAAAATGTTCTACGCTAAGTTTTTTCCGGTTATTTTTTTATACATTTTTGCTTTCAATTTTTTAAATGTTTTTCGTCTGTAAATTAAATATATTCTTAACATAATAACCTCCGCAGACGAAGTCGCGGGCGTCAGCTAGTTTCATTTCAAATGCATGTAAACGTACTAAATGCCAAAATACGGCTTTTCAGTTATCTACAGTTCTCTAATTTGAGTCATTTGAGTAGTGGGATTTAAATAATTTTTGACACATTTAAACTGTCAAAAATATTATTATCTGATGAAATAAGGCCAATAAGACTTTTCTAAAAGCAAATTTCACAAAAAATGGTTCGCAGGTACGTACATTATAAATTAAATTATTTTATAAGCGTCCGTCAACATAACCTAAAAACTGTTTTCTTCAATAAAATATAGTGAAAGAAGTCCCGAGCGTAGCAAACGACACCGTTCCAGAAGTCGCGAACGAAGCAAAAGACACAGACGAAGTCGATCAAGAGATAGAGAAATTCGACGTGAGCGTGAACGTAGATCTCACAGTCGTGAACGTAGATCACATAGTCGAGAACGAAAAAGGTAACATTTTCTACTGTTTATAAATGTTTAAGTATTTTAATAATAAAATAAAATCGATGTTTAAACTATAGAAGTGATAGTAAGGAAAGGAGAGCAGGAACTCGATCGGATACAAGCAGTAAACGAAGAAAATCACGAGATAAATCGCCACATTATGAGAAAAAGAATGATGATCATTCTCATGGAGAGGAGATGTTTGATCCAAGTGCTCTTGATAAGGTAGATTAATCATATTCAACCCGGTTTCACACTATGTACCTACAGAAAACGATAGCCAATTCCAGCCAACACCATTTATTTCAAATCATACGGGATTTGATCGAATTTTTATAGCTATCCCAGAGGAATTATGAATTATTACTTAATACTTCCAGCCTGTGTAATTTAGTGATAATGTAGCTTTAATTTGCGAAAAAATTTATTTAGTATTTAGGTATTCTGTTTTGTAATTTGGAAGGTGTCGTTCACATTGAGGCGATATACCGCTTGGAAGGTCAATGGTAATAGGCGATATATTCTGTGTATTTCTAGATTAAGTAAAACAAAAATTGAAAAACTATGCACAATAAGTTAGATTTTCCATATTTTCTCTCCTCTTAACTTATTGAACGTATATCATTTTTACTTCACCAACATGCATAAAATCCTATCTTATATTTTTAAATATATCGTAGAAATATCACACGTTATGTATTACCTACGGCCTACGCTACCGACAAACGACCCTTTGAGCGATATGTCACCTACGATATATCGCGCTAGTGTGAACCTTATTTTTGTCATCTCCATTCAGGTTCTAAGTATCTGTCCGTATTAGTCCAGTGAATTGGTACTCCAATTGGTACATTTTAGTATGCTAAAGTTAGTTCTGATTTTTTGGTATATTATACCTAAAATCTTAAATCCAAAGTTTTAGACCATATTATGCAACCGCTTGCTTGCCGTTCAGTAGCACAAAATTATCAACAATTCTGATCTTGTTTGAATTAGTTAATATCTCCTAAAAAGTTAGCCTTACAGAAAAATTTATTTTTACTTAATTAAAAATTTAGGAAATTTTCTATAATTTGAGAACCAAATTAGCTTGGTAGCTTAAATAGTGGCTGAGATAGGGGCTATTCAAATTTCAGCATTTTTTAATAGTTGCACAATATCTCAATGTATGATTATTTGTAACTAGCTGATACCCGCGACGTCGTCTGCGTAGGTTATTATGTTAAGAACATATTTAATTTACAGAAAAAAACATTTAAAAAATTAAGAGCAAAAATATATTAAAAATAACCAGGAAGAACTTTTAGAACATTTTTAACGATATGCCTAAAAATTGCTCCAACAGAATACGCTATTGCTCCATTTGTTAATTAATAATAAATTTTTCAAAAATTTGTAAATTCAAAAATAAAAATAGCTATATAATCCAAAATAACCACTGTTTTTAATTTTTTTTTTCAAAAAATTGTTCTTTAAATACTCTTTTCGGATCCGCAATTGCTTCAGGTGTATAGTTAATTAGTAATTCAATTTTTAAACTATTCATGTTTATAAGATCCAACAGCAGTTGATGACGTCACAGTACAACAATACATGTATAAATCATTAAAAATAATTAATTATTAAAAATAATGCAAAAATTTGATCAATTATTTGCGTAATGAGCAGATCGATAACTTAAAAAAAATTTCAATAAAAAGTTATTTTGGGTTTTATAGCGATTTTAATTCTTGAGTTTGAAAATTTAAAAAAAAAATTAATTATTAATTAACTATTAACTATACACCTGGAGCAATTGCGGACCCGGAAGAACATTTAAGGAGTAATAAGAAAAAACTAAAAAAGTGATTTTTGTATTTTACAGCAACTTTAATTTTTAGTTAGCAAATTTTTGAAAAATTAATTATTTATCAATTATTAACTATACACTTGGAGAAATTGCGGATTTTGAGGGAGCAATTTTTTGGCATATAGTTTAATTAAAAAAAAAACAAATGATTCTCGCTAACTTAACTCCCTCTGGTTAAAAAATATATTTGCCATAATAAAAGGGAGTGTTGAAATGTAATTTAACTATTGTAACGGTTGTTAGTTAAAAATGTAATTTGAATCTAAATTTACAGTAAAATATAAAAAATGCTGAAAGATAATTAAAAAAAAAATCTACAAAAAATATTAGAACTGCTAAACAAATAGAAAACAGAATTCAAAAAATCTTTATTAATCTAATATCTCGCTGAGCTGCATTAAGTCGACGCTCATATATGAAATTATCAGTAGGCAGTGGAAAGAGAAACATATTCTCTCCAACCCGTGTGTATTACATCGTTTGCCCCACTTTAGATAAGGACCAAGTATATAAAAAAAAAAAACAAAAAAAAAAAATGATCGAAATCTATCTATCCAGTAGTTTTTGAGTTAAAAGCGAACATTGGAAAACAGCTATCATTTTATTTATATAGATAATCAATTTTAAAGGCGAGATAATTATCTATAAAAAAGTGCCATATGAATATGATGCTACCACGCTAAATACCTTATTTAGAGCTAGTCAAAGGAAGTGTTAAACCCGCGGTCGGGGGACTTTTTTTGCCATAACCCCAAAATATTTTTGCATAAGTCGATATCACCCCCTAATTTTGAAAAGGGGACAATCAATGTACATTTAAATTATACATTAT
This sequence comes from Sisyra nigra, assembly GCA_958496155.1. NCBI lineage: Eukaryota > Metazoa > Arthropoda > Insecta > Neuroptera > Sisyridae > Sisyra > Sisyra nigra. The sequence continues at coordinate 35,238,940 of OY292316.1, read as the reverse complement.
TTATTGAATTAATTGACCCAAAAAAAAAATTGTATGGGAGTAGTAAGTATATAGTAGTAATAGACAAACAAAATAAAGTTCTCATATTAAAACAAACAAAAATTAATTGAAAACTTTCCCCCCTCATATTTTGGATAAATGATCTTGCTTCATGTTTGATACATTAACTTCAAAATTGGAGTTTTTTGGTGTAAGAACAATTTGAATACAATTTTCGGCCATACTATCATGTTTATAATATAGTCATGGCAAAAATTTTTCTTATTATCCCCAAAAATTTAATTTTTACCCCATTTGGGGTAATTTACCCCAGTTCCCCGACCGCTGTGTTAAACGATCTAATAGTCTATTCTCGTCAATCAATTCAATATGTGAATATCCCACTTCGTCATACACAAGGTCAACTATAGGTGATAGGGTGTTTTCTACCTCAATGTTTTAATCGGCTGCTAATTGAAACTAACCCATACACAGCTCATTTACAACCAATGCGTGGCTACTTAAAGCGTAAATTAAACCCATTTAATGGCTAACCCACGTTTTGTGGAGGCTTTGTGGGTTTTGTGGGAACTGGATTGGATTTTTACCAAAAAATATTCGATTTATATAAATTTAGATTTATACGGCGTATTTTACGTCGCTTCACCCCTACCAATGTTTTACTTATATTTTGTGTGTGTGGAAGTAATAATATTAAAACTCAACCGATTAAAACAATTTATAATATTATCTATATAACGTACACCTCGGAATATAATTATATCATATTCCATGATGTAAAGCTGGATTAATTGGATTCAATTATCATTTGAGTTTAATATTCCTAGGAAGAAGAACAAAAACGGCTAGAAGTTGAAATGCAGAAACGTCGTGAGAGAATTGAAAGATGGCGAGCTGAACGAAAGAAAAAAGAACAAGAAATAACTCGACGGGAAGCTCGACAAGGCACTCTAGTCGCAGGACTAACAATTCCAACTGGAACAGTGAAAAAATGGTCGTTAGAGGACGATGAAGATGAAGAAGACGAAGAAAACAATAAAGATACAGACGGGAAGTGTGAGGAAGAAATTGATCCTTTGGATGCTTTCATGCAAGGTTTTTACTATTTAATTTTTTTGGTATAAATCAGTTTTAATGTTTGTATTCTATTTATTTTAGGCGTACAAGAAGAAGTTCGAAAAGTGAATAAATTAGACCAAAAGAAAGAGGGAGTCATTGGTGATAGTACGACTAAACCAGCCAGCGTTGTTATTGTCACAGGAGTGGCTAAAAAGACAGCGAGTAAAAATAAGGGGGAATTGATTGAACAGAATCAAGATGGACTAGAATATTCCTCGGAGGAAGAACAAGAAGATGTTAAGGATACGGCTGCAAATATGGCTAATAAACAAAAGAAAGAGTTAGCGAAAGTTGATCATTCCGAAATGCAATATATGTCGTTTAGAAAAAATTTTTATGTTGAAGTATGTTTTCATAGATATAACGTTAGCGAAATAGTTCTTGAATTTGCTAAAAGTTTTGTACTAGGAATTCCCGTTTATTTATAGATAAAAACTTATGTTGAAAATTTATTTTTGTTGGTATTTTGGTTTTTCTAAAAATTTATGTGTCGCTAACTTTCGATAAACAAATTGCCGCAATATCACCGCACGAGTTTTTTCGCGCTAGATGCAATCTATACATACAATCTAAGTTGCATGTATGATATGCATATTGCATATACAACTACAATCGAGCTGTGCTGAAGGTACTTCCAGCGTGGTGTATACAGTCAGAGCATTTTCTATTGTCAAAAATTAAAAACCTGTGTTCACACATACTACCAAATGTTTTCCATTACGGTAATCTGACAACGTTGCTTTAAGCAAATATATATACCTGTAGTATGTCTTCTATATGGACTTATAGAGAGATTTGCATATAACGTTGCCAGATCACTTTAAAGTTTAAGTCACTAAATAAACATGTTGAAAATATATAAAAATTAATTTTTGAAATTTTAATATCTCGGGAACCGAACAACACGTTGTTACTTTTTTTAGTTATTTTTTTTAAAGCAATTATCAGGTGAGAAGAGCAGTTTTTTATTTTAACAATTTATTTTCTTTTTACACTGCGTTTCGTCGGTGTTATTCCGACTTCAACAGGTATCTAACAAAACAGAAAATTTATAAAAATTAAATTACAAAGTTTTTCAATAATAATACATAAATAAATAGTGTAAAAATTTAATACCTATATAACAAATATATTTTGAATATAAATTCAACCATACAAAATTGCAGGTGTCAAATATTTAGATAGGCAAATGTTTAAATTGTTATAAATTTCAAAAACTGATATGAACTATTGCACTAATATTTCTCTTAAATCTATTGCTTTCTTTGTCTAATATTTTTATAATAAGTCGAAAAAATGACAATTTATAACAATTTTGAAGGTATTAAATTTTTATAGTGTTTATTTATGTGTTATTATTATTATTGAAAAACTTTGTAATTTAATTTTTATAAATTGTCTGTTTTGTTAGATACCTGATGAAGTCGGAATAACACCGACGAAAGGTAGTGTAAAAAGAAAATTAATTGTTAAAATAAAAAACTGGTCTTTTCACCTGATAATTGCTTAAAATATTAAACTATTAAGATCTGAAAATTAGTATTATTTTTTTAGTTATTCTATAAAGATCTTTTCATACTCTCCTACTTTGTACTGATTTTTAGAAAACTGTCTGTGGTGTGACAGCGATATCGTGTCGAAGGTTTTATTCGAAATTCATCAAACTTGAAATTTTGTCTTCATATTACTTCAAGTTGTACCGCGAAGCTTTTGCTTGAAATCGGCTAGTATAAGCTCCACTTTATAAGAAGTTTTGATTTTTTTTTCACCTTGCTGTGGTTATTAGACTCATCAAAGCGGCAAATTATATTTGAAATTTCTTCCAGGAAAAAATTAAATAAAGATATTTCTGGGGAAAGTTGTGGGAGTTAATATATATGTACACTGTCGTGCATATTGTTCTGTTTGTACTTAATTGACGGTATTTTATTTTCTATTAATATTTGGCGTTATTTTTTAACATTAATACCCTACAATTGGGTAGATACATTTTTCTAAAGTCCAACACATTTTTTTGTTATCTAGGAAAAGCTTTTCGCAGAAAATAAGTGGTAATTTCTAGTACATTTACTAGTTTCTAGTACAGTTTTTTTTAATTTCAAAAATTTCACTCATTTGATATACCTATTATTATAAAATTTAGATAAATTAACATTTTTATCAATTGTAATTTAAGGTACCAGAAATAGCACGTATGAACCATGAAGAAGTGGAAGCTTACAGAGAAGAATTAGAAAGTATTCGAGTTCGAGGAAAGGGATGTCCGAAACCAATTAAAACCTGGGCCCAGTGCGGTGTGACCAAAAAACAATTGGAAATATTGAAGAAGTTAAACTATGAAAAACCGACTCCCATCCAGGCACAAGCCATACCGGCAATAATGTCTGGACGTGATTTGATCGGAATTGCAAAAACCGGAAGTGGAAAAACTCTAGCTTTTATCTTACCGATGTTCCGACATATACTCGATCAAGCACCACTCGAAGAAAACGACGGACCAATTGCAATTATAATGACGCCAACTCGCGAGCTTTGCATGCAAATTGGTAAAGACATAAAAAAGTTTTCGAAAAGTCTAGGTTTGCAAGTGGTGTGTGTGTATGGTGGCACCGGAATATCGGAACAAATCGCCGAGCTGAAGCGCCGGGCCGAAATCATCGTGTGTACGCCGGGACGAATGATTGACATGCTTGCAGCTAATAATGGTAAAGTGACAAATTTAAAACGTGTTACATACATTGTATTAGACGAGGCTGATCGTATGTTCGATATGGGTTTCGAACCTCAGGTGATGCGCATCATTGAAAATATTCGGCCCGATCGACAAACGGTTATGTTCAGTGCCACGTTTCCACGGCAAATGGAAGCTTTGGCTCGACGTATTTTGCAAAAGCCGATCGAGATTCAGGTTGGTGGTAGATCGGTGGTTTGCAAAGACGTGGAACAACATGTCGTCATATTGGAGGAAGATCAAAAATTCCTTAAACTTCTTGAACTCCTAGGTAAATATAACTTTTCGTATACACTATCAACTAATTTTTTCACTATAAATCAATATTTAGTTTAACATAACGGATAAAACACCATACGTGAAATAACAAACGGTAGAACATTCAAATGACAAACTTCCTTCTTAGACCAACAGCGCTAGTAGTGCTGTCTTCGTTTTGTGTATTCCGCGGCATTTTTTAAACATCGTTAGTTATTCTTTGGTAAATGTAACATTTTAAGAAAAACTACAGGTTAATGATATTTATTGATTTTTTTATATATAAAAAAAAAGAAAAATAAATTTATAAATCTTTACATAGTATAAAATAAAGTCGCTCCCGCTGTTTGTCCCCTTAGATCTTTTAAACTACAAAACGGATTTTAATTCAATTTTCAGCAATTGATAGAGTGATTCAAGAGGAAGGTTTGTGGGTATAAAACATACATATTAAAGTAGAGAAAAGTCGGGAAATTCAAAAATTTGTAATGTGATGTCATAACAAACATATTTTTTCACACTTACATTGTAAACGCTGGCTAAATCTTACGAGATAGATTAAACTAATATGCGGCGAAATTGTGTATCTTAATAAGATTGATAAAAAAGTCCATGACGGTATATGTCTATCTCCTAAGGATAACCCACAGGAACCATTTTTATTTTCTACATATTACAAAGAATTTATTGGTTATTTACCAAGCTATTTTAAACATTACAGTATTATTCTTTATCTAATTAAATACATTAGATACGTTGTGCATTTCATTTAAATCAAAATAGCCCAACACAACATATAAAAATGAATATCTTAGAAGATATCAGAGATTTAAAAAGCGTTGGCAGAACGGCTGGCTATTTTGTACGGCGTACGTAGTGGCTGTGTTATTGATTTCTTCTTTTTATATATGTAAAAATATTATGTTGGTCCTTTTCTAGAACAAAACTCGAAAAATTCTACACCAATTGAGCTCAAATTTTGATACAATATATAATCCGCTTCCATGTGTTAGTTAACGGGGCAGAGAATGATATAGATTGCTTTTTAAGCCGGAATAATTGACGGTTCCCATAGGATAGCATAACAATTGAATCCTACAGGAACCATGTATTTCAAAGAAGTTTACTCAAAAAGGCCTGACCAATTTTAAACGAAGAAAAATCTCTACAAAGTTTAAAATTAAAAAATTGACAATTTTTACTGAAAAATAAATATGAATTTCAATTTAACACCCGATAAATAATGAAATGATTTGAATTTCTTTATGTTCATTGTCGAAAATATTAATAAGAAAAAAACGTATTACAATAATATACTAAATTTTTATGTAATTAACAATTACTTAACGGAACTAATTTTTATAAAGTTTTGTTAAAGATACCTCAGATATTAACATATTGAATACTATTTATTCTACGGTACGGTTCCTGTAGGACAACTTTTAATCTTTTCTACTTAAATATCTGAACGGTTTTAAATGACATTTGTTATGAAAGATTTTTCAAATTTTCTTTAAGGACCCTATTATACTTAAAATCGTATAGAGAAGTAGTTTTAAGTATTTTGATGAACTTACTTTGGATTTAAAGTCTGGAAGTATCTATCATCTTTTTCTGTTAAAAGAAATTCATTTTTATACCTATTTCGCTATGAAGGTAGAGAATCTATTAATCAATCAATCAATTAAATTTAGATATTCTCAGCAAAGCGAGCGAGTTTCAGCTAGTAATATTATAAGATAAATAATTCAATAGTAGGGTAGAGCGGGGTTAGTTGAGCAACTTTCGCTATATCTCTCATAACTATAAAAAGGGGCATCAAATTTAATTGATCTGTATATTGTTAGATTCCCAATTTATACCCTTCTCTAAAACGTCTTCAGACTCAAAAAATATTCGAGTACAAGTTAGGAAGCTGTTGTTGAAAAGCGGTTTAAGTTGCTCAACGTGCCCTACCAGTGAAGCTAGTTGAGCAAGGGTATGTGATGTAACCTGTTGAGCAATGCCGGACAAATTTTTTTTACAAAAATCTATTGAAACGTAAATATACAAATTTTTAGGAGCGGTTAAAATTTTTTTACCGCCAATTTTTTAATATCCAATTAAAATTTTGATAAAATGTTATTTCAAATGAAAAAAGTTTCTTTTCGTATGAAAAGGTTGTGTTTGAAATAAAAATCTGTATTACAGCAATCATAATAATAGGTTTATCATATTATGATGAATCTATGTGCAAAATGTACAGTGAATTTTGATTAATATTTTTTCTTAAAGTTTTCTTTCTTTATAGGTTTATATCAAGAGCAAGGAAGTATAATTGTATTTGTTGATAAGCAAGAAAACGCTGATATATTGCTTAAAGATCTAATGAAAGCCTCGTACAGTTGCATGAGTTTGCACGGTGGCATCGATCAGTTTGACCGAGACTCAACGATAATCGATTTCAAATCTGGCAAAGTTCGATTACTAATTGCAACATCAGTGGCGGCCCGAGGTTTAGACGTAAAACAATTAATCTTAGTCGTTAACTACGATTGCCCCAATCACTACGAAGATTACGTCCATCGTTGTGGTCGAACAGGTCGTGCCGGAAACAAAGGATTTGCATACACTTTCGTCACTCCAGAACAAGAACGTTATTCCGGGGACATAGTGAGAGCCTTCGAATTGGCCAGTGTCCCCGTTCCAGACGCTCTGCGAAACATGTGGGAAACCTACAAAGCCAAACAGGAAGCCGAAGGCAAAAAAGTGCACAAAGGCGGCGGTTTCAGTGGTAAAGGATTCAAGTTTGACGAAACAGAAGCGGCTGCCGTTAACGAGAAAAAGAAATTCCAAAAAGCTGCTCTCGGTCTGCAAGACTCGGATGATGAGGACGTTGAAAATGATATTGATCAACAAATCGAAAGCATGTTTGCAACGAAACGGATCGTTAAAGAAATTAAAGCACCGCTTGGTCTTATTGGAAATCCCGCTTTGGCAAGTGTCATACAAAATTCGGCTGTTGATAAGTTAGAATTAGCTAAGAGACTGGCATCAAGAATCAATTTGGCTAAGAATTTGGGAGCGGAAGCTAAGGGAGCCACTCAGCAAGCGGCTGAGGCTATATTAAAAGGTGGTGGTTCGCAACCTTTAATTACAGTAAGTTTTTAAACTTTCAATGTTATCTGTTATAAGCTAATCAAAAATTTTTTAGGCCAAAACGGTTGCTGAACAAATAGGTGCTAAATTAAATACAAGACTAAATTATCAACCTCGAGACGATGATGATCGTATTGGAGGACCTGATAGTTCAGAACAAACTTTCCACAAATACGAGGAAGAATTAGAAATTAACGACTTTCCACAACAGGCTCGTTGGCGAGTTACTTCAAAGGTAACTTGGAACATTTTTTGATTTTTTTTTTTTTTTTTTTGGAACTTGATAGTAGTAAGTTCTTTGTATAAAAAGCATAAAAGTCAAATTGTTATAAACAAGTGGGTTTTGACATAATAGGCCATTGGGTATTTAACAAATTATACAATTGTTTAATGTTACTTATTAATATTGCTTACCATAATATTTTATGTTTATGTTGTCAAGTTATCAAGTAAGATTTAAAAATTTCGGCTAGAAAAGTACGATAATAATGCGTTTTTGAAAATGGTGCTAAAGCTGCGTTTTTCTTTTCTTTTTTTTTCGTAAGCAGAAAACCAGGTTAGGGCTCGTTCCCCCCGCACTGCAGCCTTTGGCTTATTGTTCTCCTTTTCTGCTCATGTGTCCCTGTTGTTCAAGGATTCCTGCTTATTCCAGGTTTAGCATTCTGCCTAGCCAAAGCAATCCCTATACTAAGCTTTATTTGATATTAATCACGTGACATATGTAACTTTACAAGTTGATAAGTTAACATTTAACAGACATTAAGAAAACAAGAAATAACGGAATTTTTGAGCCACCCCCCCCCCCTTGTCACGCTGTGTTACATTTTTTGCGACCTCCTATAAATATTACAACACGTAAGCTAGACTCCTTCCCTTGTAAATTGGTAGTTCATTTCGGTTAATAATATTATTAGAATACTTATTGGCGTGGTTGACTAGATAGTTGCCTATACGCCAGTGGTCCTGGGTTCGAATCCCAATGAAAGCTCAAGATTTTTTCATGGGTTTTTGGATTACACGATCGTCAATGACCATAGTAGTTGATGCGATCTTAAATAAAATCTCGTGGCATAAAAAACCAGCAATTTATTAATAAATTTTTAAATGACAAACTTTGTTTGATGAACTACAAGCGTTCTCTTAGCACCCCCCTCCATTCTCCCGCCTTATCATACTCATTACTAATACGATACCCCTCCCCCGTGTATGTGAACGTATTTAATGAACTTATGCAGTATTGCACTTGCGGTATATTATGTAGAATCATTAGTATTGTTGTAGTATGGATCCCGAAAATCCCAGGATTTCAATTATAAAATACTTACTCAGATCTCAGAATCCCGGGATTCGAGAGTACAGACCACCGACAACACTTCGACGATTATTCTAGAACTATTTTTCTGATCTCAATTAGAGAGTTCAAGAGTTTTTTGAATTATTTTTTCTTAAGAGTTATACATTCTTATCTAGCCTATAACTTCAACCAGAGAGAAAGTTGAGAGACACGTGCTGCCCCCTAACCCGACTACAAAATTTGGAACTATTAGCCACTCGTTTGTTCCTTTCTCCACTGTTCTACACTCGGAACGCCTAAAGCACTAAAGCCATGACCGTTTCTCTATGCCTTATGGCCTAAGTCGTTCCGAGTGTAGAAATTAGTGGAGAAATGTGCAAACGAGTGACTAAGGAATAGTTTCAAATTTAGTACTCAAAGTAGGGGCAGTACGTGTATTCGTGCGATCTGGCCCTCTCAACCTCCTCTCTGCTTCAACATAAAAATTTATTAAACTAAAAAAAGTGGAGGTAATCGATTTGACAAGTGAAGCATTCATATAAAATATTGGTTTAATTTTTCCTTGTGAATTCATTATATCAAATGTTTCTTTAATGAAATATATTTTAAATTCTAGGAGGCACTCAATCAAATATCCGAATACTCGGAAGCGGGTATCACCGTTCGAGGTACATACGTTCTTCCTGGTAAAACAGCTCCAGAAGGTGAACGTAAACTATATTTGGCTATTGAAAGTACAAGCGAATTAGCTGTGTCCAAAGCAAAGGCGGAGATCACTCGACTAATCAAAGAAGAACTGTTGAAACTTCAAACATCTGGACATCATGCGTTCAATAAAGCTCGTTATAAAGTTGTATAAAATTAGATTTAATTTACAACTAACGTTAAGTTTACACTGGAAAAAAAAATGTGAAAAAAGTCTTAAATAAAACTAATTATACCCGAAAATATCTATTTATTTTTATTACAATACACAAAATTCATACTATTGCAACAGTACAGATATTAAATTTAGTTTTAAGTGAATAAGTGATTGAAGTATTATTAAGTTTTTCAAACCTGACAATGACGTATAAAATTATCAGATACATTATTATTATTATATATTATACAAATAGGCACATCAATTAGATTATAACAACATATAAAGTTCTGTCATTTCATGTAAATGTAAAAAGTTTTTTTTTTTCATATATTAAATCTTATTAACATACATTTTTATTAGAGCACTAATTGATGAAATAAATTTATAACAGAAAGCGCTTAATTGGCGAATCAACAATAAAAAATAATATGAAACTTAAAGAAAACATTTTACTTGAATCACTTTTCATTTGAATGCCATCACCAATTAAGGCAATATTTTATGCATTAGCTAGCTACTGTACAAATAAGGCATTTATTTCATTTTTTTTAAACATACATATTCACATTTAAATCAGTGTCACATTCTAAATGCATTTTTTAAAATATATTTTTATAGTTTATTACTTAATTAAATTTAAAAAAAAACTTTTTGGTGATAGAATTAAAAAAAAAACTATGAAAGATTGAGAAAAAATATTGAATAATGAACTTAATGAAATTCTTTTGCAGTAGTTCATTAAAATAAACCAACTTTTATTCAAAAAGCTTAGATTGGAGATATACAGTCTCTTTACACTGGAAGATGGTGTAAGATTCAATGGCATGTGGGGGTCTACTAGAAACATTTTAAGACAATATTTAAGTGTAAAAAAAAAAAGTTTTTAGAACTATTATTATAAAAATTGATTGAAAAATTTGTTTACAGGTATTGCGTTTCAAATTGACCATTTTACAAATCAAAGTGGATACTTGACTCATATAGGTGTTTATTATAGATAGTCAAAAATATTTATAACAATTATTAGAATGACGGCGACAATAAACTGATTTATTACATCTTCCAAATTTAAAGTTTGTTAGATCCGCCACTAAATTTCAATTAGAAAATTTAATTTTTAAATACGCGTTCTTTAGCGCCCATCATTTGTGAATATGATGGGGAATTTATATGATCCACTAAGCCTTTAATGAAATCTTTAATTACTATTAATAATAAATACCTAATGAGTCAAGTGTCTAATTTGATTTGAAAAGTATTCAATTTGATTTGTAAAACTTGTATTAGAGCCAGCTATCTGCGTAGTGGGGTTTAGATGCAAAAGGCGTTCTTAGCCTTCCCTTGCCCCGCAAAAACAATATGCGACAGACAAAAACATTTTTAGGGTGTTTCTCAATTTCACTATGTAGAAAATATGGGAAAGAAATATATCAAGATGTCTCAAAAGCTTCTATGGAAAAAATGTGGTTATAATGTTTAAATATCAAGTATTGAATAATAATAATAAGGAGTCCATTTTTTGTTATTTTTTTCCCTATATTTTTGGGTCTTTATAGAGTTCGACTGCTGTATTCTTCTAGCCGATCTTGTTATTTATCAATAGATTAAAAAAAAGGAAATACAAAGTGTTTTAACAGGTTCCAACTATCAAAAATTATTAGGAAAAAAAATTACTTATAATTACTGGATTTAGTCCATTTATTAATTTGGTACAGTTTTGCACATGAACCTAAAATAACTACTCCTTTATAAATTAAAAAAAAATAAATAAAAAAATACCCCCATTCTGACGGGCACTTAGGCTTTAGATTCCCATAGTTTGAACAATTTATATGACCATTTACTATTTGGAAAAAATATAAGTGTTTGTCCCAAGTTAAGGCCATAGAACCATACTTGGGGTAGCCTTATTTTTTATCATATTTTCATATTTAGAGCTCTTGTTTCTTACTTGGGACAGTGGAATGGATTTAATAAAAGTTTAGAAAGAATTCCCAACCAAAAAAAATCTGAAAATAAATATTTTTTAAATAGTCCAAATATTGGACTTTTATGTTTTAGTTTTTGACCGTTTCACAACTTTTGGATGACAATAAAAGAATTTTATTCAATCACAAGCATAAAATAGTGAAATAGGATCACAGAAAAATTCACTAAATGACCAATTTTTCTGGATTTTTACAAAACTTCTTCCACAGCTCCAAAAACATTCATTCACACTGAAATCACTAAACTAAACTGATAAGTTAGCATTGGGCCATTCATAACAGACTCTAACAGCGGGGAGAGGGGTGTACTCAAATGTTATGTACGGTTAAAAGAAATATTAGGCAGTCTATATGGTGCTACATAGTAGGGGGGGGTGGTTCAAAAATCACCAAATTTCTTAAGTGTTCCAAGTTAAAGCAGCGTCCCAGGATAGGGCTCTTGACTGTATATTAATTAGGAGTATAAAAAAATGCCATGAAATCAAAAATTAAAAAAATTTTTCCTTAAAAATTAGTCATCACATGCCACGTATAAGACCTTATAAATGCATATGCATTTCAAAGAAGACATCAGGAAGAAAAAGCATTACAATCTTTATTGTTCATCTACCTATAACTTGCCGTATTGATACTAATTACATTTTTTGACTTTTAAATTGTTAAATTAAGCAAGATTAAGCAATAAATAGAACAACGTATAAATTGAGACTTTATTATCAAAAATTCATTGCAACCGTATATCATTTCCATGCTGTAACCATCAATGCCGAGTTACTCTTGGTAAGACATATTACTTCGTATAAGAACATATAAATATATTTTTTTTTTATTTAAATTAAATAAATCACTAATTTTTACTAATCTAAAAATATACTAGTAGTTGGTCCCAAATTTCTTCGACATTGTTAACTTGTACGAAAAAGATATACAAAATTGTATGATAAAAACTCAATATTAAATTTTTTTATAAGAATAAAAGCTGATTGGACTTTTTTTAAAATGATATTATATACATACTCAATACGAATTCAGCATATAATTTAAGTAACGCTGCATTATCTTATAAGTATAAGAACAATTGCTTATTGGAAAAAAAAGCTAATGAACCAGACAAATATTTTAAGATAAAAATCAGTCTCAAAACAGTAAATTTGGATGAATTAAAAATATTTTTCTATAAACATAAATTACATTTTATACAATACGTAATAGTAAAATACCCTGACCTTATTCTTTATTTTATTTATAAAATAGTACAATTATTAATCATAGATGTTTTGGTAGTGGCTTGAGAAGAAAACGTGTGAGGCTAATGGATGAGAGATGATTTGGTTTGTCAAATGAAAAATACAAAATCAGTTGTAATTGATTAATAAGTTAATCTTGATCTGATAGGTTTACAGCTCCGTAACGATTTTGTCGCGATTCGAACGAATCCTGGCCAGGAAATGGGTGCAGCAGAGCAGTTGTGGGACTGAAGGCGTCAACATCGTGGATAGTGGACGTCGTGGCGATGTTGGTGTCGTTATCAGAGTTGATACACGCCTCGGTGAATCGTTCGGAATCGCGACGTCGTCGTCTATGCATCACGCCTATGAATAAAACAATTTGTTACAACACAATGATTATTAACGCAAACGTCTGAAACTTAAAAAGCGATTTATTTTTGTATCTCTTAGAGTTCATTGGAAACGTTTCATTTGCACTATTCTTATACACGTCTTATATTCTCTTTAGATTGAAATATTTAGTACCTCGAGTTATAAATTTAAGTGGGTATTCTAGTCTAGAAATTTGAAAAAAATCGATTTTTCTTTTCTTTCATATTCTCAAAGTTTAAACCTTTAAGAATAGGCCTTTAAGAGGATTTTTCAAAATTTTAATTATTTTTGGACCAGGAATCACTGATTAAAAAATGTAAGGCTATTGTATGGCCACTGGATGTAACTTTCGAGAAACTTTAAACGCGTTTTTCTCGAAACTACTTTTTTCGATGAGGTAGCCATAATATCTCAAGTTCTAATTAGCCGATTTACTTGAAAGTGTATAGCCGGGTTTATATGGCAAATCTGCCCCCACGGCTTTTTTGATTTGCAGTTGGGGATCGATTTGACATCAAACGAAAATAATTCACCCAAAACTTTTTAAAATTTTCACCTTCAATATTTTAAGAAAGGCTGCGTATCTACCCTAAAGCCTTTACGGTTTACTTAGTACCAGTCCCCCCTTCAACTCGACGAAGTCACATCGCTGAACTCGATTACGGCTTGGTGGTGTTTCCTTAAGCTAGCGCTGATGTTGAAAAAATAATAGTTTTTATTTTTTTTTTCATAATGTTCCACCACATCAATTTTATGAAAAAATTCATGACGGTAAAGAAATATAAAAGACATTTTCTGAGAGAGTTTGGTGAGTGAGACTTTTAAATTATATGAATAAAAAATATTTTAGTTTTATTTTTCCTCTGGAAAATCGGCTTTTCTTCTGAGATTTATTATGATAGTGTCATAACATCTCTTTTAGTCCTAGAAATTGGGAAAAAATCACCATTCATTAATATTAAATTTTACTATTGAAAAAAAAATAAAATCGAAAAATGATTTTTTTTTGAAAAATCACGAAAACCGTTTGAGATAGGGCGCTAAAAATTTGGGAGAATTATTTTCGTTTGATGTCAAATCGATCCCCAACTGCAAATCAAAAAAACCGTGGGGGCAGATTTGCCATATAAACCCGGCTATACCCTTTAGCATGAATATTCTTTAAATATCTCTTTATCGCATGAACCAACAAAAAATGAAAATTTAAAATTTGTAATATTTTTAAAAAATTCTACAAAGTTAAAAATTAGTGAAAAAATCTACTTTTACTTTTGAGTAGTAGCCATTTTATGAAAAAAATTTTTTTTCAGTTTTGGAGGTTCATGCAATAGCGACATTCGTACTTATCAAGAATCCATCATTGTTTTATTTTTCAGATGACCACAAGGGTAGAAAAAAAAATTTAAATTAATTTTGTGTACTCTGAATATAAGTAAACAAATGATAAAAAAATGGATGGTAAAAATATCAAATGTTTTTTTTTATCAATTGCCAAAAAACGCTCGAAATTCAGGTCTCTAGATTAGAATACTCCCTTAAAATCAAATACTACTCCCAATAATTTGAGCAATCCAACTACTGGTAGAATTTCGAAGCTATTCGTAACTCAAGTAAAAATTTTGTTTGCCTCGGTGCTTGAGATACTCGTAAATGGAGCAGTTCGTAACTTGAGGTACCACTGTATTTACAAACTAGACATTTTTATACTTTAATTTATACAGTATTACTTGACACATGGACGTACCCATTGCTTTGGGGAAAGATAAATCCTGCAACCTGTATTTTACGCAAACAAAATTGTAACATTAACGATTAAACCTATTAAAAGATTGACTAACTACGGCACTGTTAATCGTCCGTGAAACTGGAAATATAAGATCATAAATTTTACTTAATCTAATTTTTCATAAATACAACAGTATTTAGGTCCTCCCAACCCCAGTATTTCGGTACATCCATGACTTATACATACTTTGCATCTTATACAATATTAACTTAAATTGTAATTATATACAAAGCATGGCATATGAAACGTTTCTATAACTGTTGCAATATAAAGAATACAATTATTATAGTTTATAAGAGTAAATTAATTGCATACATTTGAATGATCCGTAAATAATTATTTATTAAATCAAGGAATATTTTTTAAATCAGCAGTCATTGATCGGTAACCAATTTATATCAGGCTCTCATTTTACTCTTTTCACTTTCGATCCAAATAAAACTACATTATAAAACATTAAAAAGATCTTAATAGTAAAACTAAAAAAAATGAAGCTCTTCTTATAAGATTCAAGGTAGCTACACATAGATATTTATTTTCTTTTGAAGCATTTTAATTTAAATTATTTAATTAGTTTTAACTTAAACTTTCAATTAGAATTTGAACTTATTTTTGGAGAACTTTTGACGAAACTAAGAAATTCACGAAAATTGCATAACATTATCTCTGAATCCTACGAGTCGTGTTAAGGATAACATAGGATGCCAATTATAAACATGTAATCTTCATTTTTTTTTTTAAATCGCTACATACCGTAATTGAATAGTAACCAATTGCTAAAATTAGCTAATCAATTAAAATAGGCATCATACTAATTTGTTTTACTAACTATGCCTATACTCCAGTAAGCCAAACATTCTAATAATATGGTACCCTTAGCGCCCTTAGCTTTCAATAGTACCGGATTTGTGAGACTACTGCATATACAATCAAATTTCAAGATTCTTGACTATAGAAAAATTCTGGTCTGTATGAGAAAAAAATGTTAACACCTTCTTTGACTGAATATAATATAAAATAGTTCAACGTAATTTCTTTTTTATCAATTTTAATGATTACTTTTATATTAAGCATTTGAGATTTGATTTATCACGACATAACGCATAGGCAATTATAAATACATGAGTGCAACTCAGAGAAGCAATCAAAAGCGAAATAACATTATTTGAAAATATATTTGAATTTTAATTAATGGTCGTTTTTTGAATATGAGCGATCTTAAAATTTCGATGTTCTAAACCTTGGTTTCATCAGGCTAAGCCTAAATCCATTAATTACCTAATCGCCAAAAGCTCGTTTATCAGGCTGTACACTTTAATATAGTTTGGTTGTGTTATTAGTAGCTGACTTATTTTCAAATCAATCAAAAATGTATGCAATTAATTTTAAGAATAATGTATATACTTAATTTATAAAATAGGTCTCTGTTAATCAGAGTATATTAACTAAGCATATATTTGATTTTATTTACAATGACATAGAATATTGTGCACATGCCCATTTTTAAATTACAATTATTTTTTTCTTAATATAGCTTTTCATTGCTCAACATCCGAATATTGAGCGAATTATAATTGTAATTTTGCAATATGTAATTGGTTTAGATGTTAGATTATTATCTTTAGCTATTCCCTTAAAGCCAAGAATGTGAGAAGCGCTTGATAAAACAATTACAAGTAAACGCCAATTGACTTAACAATGCACTTGTAAATGTTTTATTTGTTAGAAAATATGTGCAATAGATACAGAATGAGAGAAGCGACATGCATTTTAATTAATTCTTACTTTGTTCAGTGATGTTTCTTGCAAATGGTTTCGTTGTATTGCCCGATGGTGTTTGGCCAATTTTTCTTTGTTGATCGGCGAACCTAAATAGGAAGGACCAATTCATGCTCAATGTTCGTAATTATTATTTTCAACATTCATATTTTAATTTCTTTTTAATCTAATAAAATATAACATCATTCTATGTATAACATTTTTATTTAATATAACATAATCATCGATGAAGATCGAGTATTATATTTTATTAGATTTTCAATATATTTTTTATTATAAAATTTTTAAACGAAATTAAATAAATACTTAAACTAATTTGTAAAAGAAAAAATAATAAGAAAAATAATGCAACAAAAAGATTTTGTTTAAACATGCATTGTGTGTGGTATTTGTAAAGTTTAAGTCTTAAGAGATTAGCTAAAGTATTTAAACGTTTCTGTATTCAATTTTCAGTTTAAAAAAGTTTTCTCTTTCATTTGTCAATTAGCAAGGAGAAATTTACCTTTGTGTTCCATGAAAAAGCAATTTTCTTCAATATTTTCAATACTGAGCAATAATAATAATCCCTTTGGTTCAATACAAAGTTTCAAAACATTTTAATAATGCATGACAAAAGTTTATTTAAAAGATGGCTATAAGTGCTTTAAATAAGCAATGCTATGAATAGCATGACATTATGTAGATGTACGCATATTGTAATTTATTTCTAGAAGTGAAGTATGAATAAATTTTATAACTTTTTAGATAATTAATCAGTATGCAATTATTCATTTTAATATAATTAGTAGTTTCATTAAAAACGTGCATATGTTCAATGTTTAGAACTACGTTGATAAAAAAATTAAATAAATTAATTTCAAATCATTATTTAACTTGAAAAGAACAATTAATATATTTTTTACATCGATACTCATGTATTCGAGAAATAAAAAAAAAATAATAAATTTTTTTTTAGAGATGCAACGAATAGTGATTTAACCGAATACCGAATATTCGGTAAAAGATGTGGGGCATGCGTAATAAGTTAGAACTTGTGTAATTGTGATGTATACGGAGGTGAGAAGGCAAAAGTGTTTATTTCGTTTACGAATAAATCGTATCACGAGACGCATTATTTTTACCGACAAAAAAAAAGAAAAATTTAACGGCTACAGAAAGCTTTTCTAGCTTGGGAGACCAAAACCAAGGTCTCGCACAGGATTTTTTTTTTTGCTTTGCGGGTTCCAGGATATTCCTTCCTTTTATCACTGCGACCAAGAAGGTCTATTGTGATGTGACCCTCTGTGTTTACAAGGGAAGCGCCAGGCTTTTAAAGAAAGCCAGCACCTGCCTAGGGGCTGCCGTTGCTATCTCGTCAGGCGTCATGTCCGTCTTTCCGAGATGCTGCAGTCTTCTTTTGAAAGCTGCCTCACATGAGCATAAAATGTGTTCCGCCGTTTCTGCCGCTTTCCAGCAGAGACGACATATGTTAGTGTCGGTTTTACCGATCTTGTGAAGATGGTATTTCAGGGTACAGTGGCCCGTATAGAGGCTTGTTAGGAGCCTTATGTCCCTTTTGCCGAATGACAATATGTCATGAGTTCTCTTCTTGGAGTACTTTATGAATTTCTTAGCTTGTCTATGCCCCGGAGTTTTCCTTCAGTGCGAGGCCTTGGTTTTGGTTTCCCAAGCCAGAAAAGCGTTTTTGATTCTACTTTTTGTGATTCTACAAAAAGGTTCAAGTCCTATGAGGTCTGATGTCCTGGAGCCCACCATAGGTAGACTTTGTTAGAAGCTGCTAGCTCCCTGAGTGTCGCACTGGAATACTCCGGAGCATAGACAAGCTAAGAAATTCATCAAGTACTCCAAGAAGAGAACTCATGACATATTGTCAAGAGACAAAAAGGACGTAAAGCTCCTAACAAGCCTCTATACCAGTGGTCTTCAAACTTCAAGAGCTCGTGGAACCCTTTTGTAAAATAAATAACCTTAAATTACCATTTTCACAAGATCGGTAAAGCCGACACCAACATAATATGTCGTCTCTGCTAGAAAGCGGCAGAAACGGCGGAGTACATTCTGTGCTCATGTGAGGCTAGTGAAGCCAGATCGTGGGATTTCTTTACCCCCACTTAGCAGCACCGACGTCATAAATTGAGAAGAAAAATGTCCCTTCCATATGACACGGATAGGTAAAACAACACCCATACAAGGCTTTGTAAGTGTATGTTACCTATCCGTGTCATATGGAAGGGACATTTTTCTCCTCAATTTATGACGTCGGTGCTGCTAAGTGGGGGTAAAGAAATCCCACGATCTGGTTTCACTGTGTGAGGCAGCTTTCAAAATAAGACTGCGGCATCTCGGAAAGACGGACATGACGCCTGGCGAGATAGCAATGACAGCCCTAGGCAGGTGCTGGCTTTCTTTAAAAGCTTGATGCTGCCCTAGTTAATACAGAGGATCACATCACAATAAACCTCATTGTGAAAAAACGGCAACAGAAATTTTATTTAAAAACTATTCGTCTAGATCGTATCAAACACTGGACCGTATTATAAATAGTGGTTTCTAAACTCAAAACAATTTCCTACTTTAGCAAATTTGGCTTAATGTCAAATTTGGCTTTAGTAAATTGGCTTAATTTGGCTAATTTATTGTCCCCTGGCAGTAGCGTGTATAGTGTGAAACTGTTTTTAATACAGTCATAATACAGTCAGTGGCGTAACTATAATGTGGCAAGGCTGGCAAAATGCCACGGGCCCCACGAGGGTTAGAGCCCCGGTTCGAGAGGTTGCTACCCCAAAAATAAACCTAATATCTTAACAAAATTTAGTAAAAATTAAAAATTTTAAATAAGTACTTAAAATCAATTCAACACAACTAATGATCACGTACAAATTCATATAAATTATTAACATTTAAAACGGGGGGGGGAGAGTAATATTATGAATAATTACGGGGAGGGGGTTATCCAATGAAATTGCCACGGGCCTCAGATAGTGGTTAGGTGTCAGTTTTTCGAATCGCAATTCTTCGAATCACAATTTTTCGAATCACAATTTTTCGAATCACAATTTTTCGAATCACAATTTTTCGAATCACAATTTTTCGAATCACAATTTTTCGAATTACAATTTTTCGAAACACAATTTTTCGAATGCACAATTTTTCGAATGCACAATTTTTCGAAAGAACAATTTTTCGAAAAATTAATAATAAATAATTTTAGGGACTGAAATAATAAGGATAAATTTAGTTTTATTTGCCAGATTACACAAAACAAAATAAAAAAACCTAAAATAATTAATTGAATAAAACCTTTTATTTAGTAAATAAAATTCAACCAGTGGTTCTCAAAATATTTTACTACTTTTCGCAGAGACGACAACAATTAAAAAATCCCATAAAAGTCATATAATCAAGAGTAGTAACGTATTTGTTAAAATAAAATAAGTTTTTATTTAAAAAGCCCTACAAGATGGATGTACAATTTATAGATAAAAAATAACAAAAAACTTTTAATTCGAGGACATTTACAATATAAAGATAAAATAAACGAAGATAAAGCATCTTCTATTTCAAGATGTTGTAATGAAATGAACATTAAATGAACAAATATTTTCAAATAGTCGTTCTCAAACTATGGGACCCAAGTTTTTTATTTTAAATAGCATCTGACATATATTATATCATTTCATGGATCCAACATTTTGAGAACCACTGTTTGAATTTTATTTACTAAATAAAAGGTTTTATTTAATTACTTATTTTAGGTTTTTTTATTTTGTTTTGTGTAATCTGGCAAATAAAACTAAATTTATCCTTATTATTTCAGTCCCTAAAATTATTTATTATTAATTTTTCGAAAAATTGTTCTTTCGAAAAATTGTGCATTCGAAAAATTGTGCATTCGAAAAATTGTGTTTCGAAAAATTGTAATTCGAAAAATTGTGATTCGAAAAATTGTGATTCGAAAAATTGTGATTCGAAAAATTGTGATTCGAAGAATTGTGATTCGAAAAACTGGTCGGACACCTCAGATAGTATAGTTACGCCACTGAATACAGTATAATAAGAGTATACGAAGAAAAACGTAATCGTCTGCTACACAAAGGCAGAAAAAATTGTTTTGATTTATTTATTTATTTAATCCCCTTAATAGATTTTCAATATACATTTGTAATTAATTTAATTCAAAATTATATAATATATAATTTTGAATTAAAAATTTACTTTCTATGATTTAGTATTTGGTATTCGGCCGATTCCCGAATATTAAAAAATGCAGCCAAATACCGAATAATAGCCGAAAATTCGTTGCATCTGTAATTTGTTATTATTTAATTTTTTTCAGGCTAGAAAAAATAACTTAAAAACAATTAAACTAAAAAAATATAGTTTCAAATGAGATTATATTTTCAAATCATTTCTACTTGACAATAAATATTTAATAAAAATTGGATGTAATCACTACGAGTTTGTACTTGAACTTCTTGCCATTACATTCATTTTTCCATAAATACTTTTTAAACGCATGAAAAGCAGTTGAATTTTTGAGGAATAAGCATTTTTACTAAATATAGTCACAACGAAGAGTTAAAATTGTTTTAAGTTATCTAAAAATAAAAAAAAAACAGCACGGGAATAAATAAATTAATTAAAACAAGCGATGATCGTTAAAAAAATTGTTAACAAAAACAGTGGTTGTAAGGTTGTAACTACTCACCAATATAGCTAAGTAAAACTGGTAAGAAGATTAAGCCATGAGCTGCACCGATGACAACTATGCCAAGATACATTCTAAAGTAGAACACTTGGAAAATTTGACTAGTCGCAAAACCTAGGACGATAATACCACCGAATTTCGTGAGTGTAATTCCCGAAAATACGGAACTGCCCATTTTCGTGAGGGCATCAGCTGCGCGTTCTAATCGTGTTTCTTGAATGGACACCGCAAAACTGTGCACCAAATGTGAACAAAACTCCACTGCAATTCCCACCGCCATAACTAAGTTTACCAACGATACGGCGTTCAATGAAATGTTCCACCAGTACATTAAACCGCCCAAGTTCACAACAATCATACTTATCGTTATTATCACTGTTAACGATGAACATAAATCAAAGCCCATCAATAAGAATGTCACTATAAATATCGCGCCCAAGCTAATACTTAAACTTTTCAATGTGTCGGGCCACATTGTTAAATACTGTTCGTAGAATACGTAAAACACAGAATATGGGAACACTTCCACGTTAGCTGTGATATTTTGTTCACTTAGATGTCCGTTGATCATTAACGTTAAGTTTTGTGAGATTTTACGCGCTTGCCGCATAGCCTCGTAGTAATCGTATGATGTTTTCAAAATTGTGTGATAGGTCATGAAATATGAACTGCCGACGGTCGCTAGGGATGTTTTTGGGTCCACCTTGTAGTTCACTCCTTGACCGTATGCTGCATGACCGGCTTTCACACATTCTTCATCGGGATTATCTTGTAAGAAGTACGGAACGTATTTTTCAAAATCATGCACTGCTGGACGATTTTCATGGTTCAATTTTATGTCACAAGTTTCACAATCGAACGCTAGAACAAAATAAAAATTTTGAGTTTTTAATATCGGTTATCAAACTAATTTTTAATCCTTTTTAATGGCCTGGGGTCAAAGTGACTCCACTATATATTTCGAGGTTTCAATCGGATTTCCTACTAATAAATCATTGTTTTAAAATTAGTTTTTAATCCTCTATAATAGTCGAGGGTCATAATGACCCAACCATATATTGCGGGGTTTTAATCAGATTTTCTTATAAACTATTGAAAATATTGCTGTTGATGTTTTGAGGTCTAAGGATAACATTATTAAATACTAAACACATATGGTTTAAATATTTTTTTAAATTTTTCCTTTAAGGTTGGTTCAGTTGCTAAGGCTGTTAATAGAGATTTATCAAGTACATTAAGGTCAAGGTAAGGATGTGAAAGAGCTCCGTAGTTGTAACCGAAACTATCGAATATCCAAAATAAAAATGTATCCGTAACTGAATCCAATGTAAAAGTTTCGGATAATTTAAATGATACTTAAAATTGAGTATCTAATCTCTATAATAATTACTTGTGTAACTGCTGAAAGTTTAAATAATAACATCGAATAAAGTTAAACAATTTTTATTTAACCTTGGACTTCATTTTTGTAAAATGTTTTATTAGAAATTGAGAAACCAAGGATTGAATTAATGGAAAAAATTTGAAGCTACGTTAAGTGGAAGGGAGGAGGTCGACAAAGTGTGACAAGAGGGTGAGAGGGGTCTTAAAATTCGTGACGTCACATTTCAAAATCTGTTTTAATCTAAGTGTAAAGTAAAACACGAACTTTGAACTGTTAACGAAAAACTCAAAAACATTTGCAACACTATCTGTAGAACATAATGTTCAAATTGTTTTGTTGGCAACCTGCTCTACAACTCTAAGAAAAAAATTCTCTTATGACAACTGAATTTCATTTACGCCAACAAAATGATTTGATAGCCCATTGCCAATCAAATATTTAATATTTAGATTTAATTGTCCGACAAGAATTTTTTTCTCGGT
The DNA here is from genome assembly GCA_958496155.1 of Sisyra nigra. NCBI lineage: Eukaryota > Metazoa > Arthropoda > Insecta > Neuroptera > Sisyridae > Sisyra > Sisyra nigra. Next base: position 35,215,807 of record OY292316.1, on the reverse strand, counting down.
GTACTGTATATTTGCGCTTATACTATTGCCCTTTGATAAATGCTGCTAAATGCACCGTGCCTAGCGGTTATATTGTTTTTATTTAATTTGACAATTGATTTTCAAGATGATTAAGTTGGATCTCTAATTAATATAATTAATCGTTTTTTTTTGTTCATTTCTTGTAATGTTTGAGTTGATGTTAATTTTAATAAAAAATCATTTAAATTGAAATAAAACAAATTTTGGAACTGCTGTTTTAATTTAATAATTATTTGTAGATGTAAAATTGTAAAATATATGACGTCACACCAAAGAAGGGTGGGTTTCACAAATGTGACCAGCTGTAACAAGGACCGGAAGGGGGTCAAAAATCATGAAATTCGTGTGACGTAATTTATGGATGTCCGCTAAATAATTTCTTAAAATTTTCTTTAAAGTTAGTTTAGTTGCTAAGGCTGTTAGAGATTTACCAAGTACGTTAAGGTCACGGTAAGAGGTTAAAGAGCTCCGTAGCTGTAACTGAAACTATCAAATATCCGAAATGAAAATGTACCCGTAACTGAATCCAATATAAAAGTTTCAGATAATTTAAATGAGACCTAAAATTGAGTGTCTATACTCTATAATAATTACTTGTGTGACTGATTACAGTTTAAATAAAAACATCAAATAAAGTTAAACATTTTTGACTTAATTGTGGACTTAACATTTTTGTGAAATATTTTACTTAAAATTGGGAAACCAAGGATTGAATTGATGGAAAAAATTTCAAGCTACTTGAACTTGAGTTTTAGTTGAAATTAAAGAATTTCAAATCAACCTTTCAAGGTATATGTTTTAATTGCGATTTTAAATAAACTTGCCAATTAAAAATACCATTTTAGACAAATATGTTTGTGGTGGGGCCTTGGCAATACGTCTAAAATATAATGATATAAATTATAAAATTTTACTTTGTAAATAATAAAAATTCTTCTGTAACATAAAGCATTTTCAAATTCATTTGGAAATACATTTTTAATTTTACATTAAAAACATTTTTGCGGTGCCTTTCTAACACAGCTGCGAAACACATTTTGGGAATCACTGGACTTAGAGTATATAATGAATCAGCAGCAGTAATTTGAAATTACGTTTTTCTAGGTAGATGCTATTATAGAGGGTTAACAACTCGTTCTAAGAACTATGTCAAAATATTCTTTTATAAATAGTAAATACTTACAACTATGAGGACAAAAACTGTTGTTGTTCGGGAAATACTTGCAGCACGAAGACAGTCCCGACCAATCTACATAATCATCCAACCAACTAGAACTAGGTCTTGCAATAAACGTCATATTCGAAGCCTTGCTAGCCTGATAAATTTGTGTAACGACCGAATCAGTGTTACAAAACAGACCACTACATATCATATTCTGGTGATTTTGATCTGAATAATTCAGTCCTTGCTTCACCACAAAGTACACGGGCGGTCCAATACTTAAGTATCCCTTCAAAAATTGGAAATATTTCAAAACAAACGAGTCTTCTGGCATGGACAGTTCCTGGTCGAGGCCAATTTCGATATGATTGCTAGCGGCAATTGACGAGCACAGCCATCCGAAAAATAGCACCATTACAGCCGCTCGCACCTTCTTATTCATTAAGAAAGGAACATAAACCATTTTAAAGAACTTATACAGTACGCCTTCTTGAGTCTCATCGTTGGACGAATCTTTCTTGGAACCGTGAATAAAGCAACAAATATCTAGTCTATTTCCAGCTTGTCGAATCGTATCGAGAGCTAATAAACTAACAAAGCATGTTACTTGTAAAACAAAATCTATCAACAGGGCCATTCCAGCGTACAACGCGAAGGCTTTTACTGCTGGCATGTCTGATAAGCCTCCCAAGAAGAAGCAGCAGAATTCCGAGACACTGGTAAGTAACATGGACGGACCAACTTTACCTAATGTTCGACCAATATGCTCTGCATAGGTTTCATTAGGTTTTCTTGGCTCTCTTTGATGAGTTTGTACTAATATAAATATATTATCAACACCAACAGCTAATACTAAAAATGGAATTACTTCAACGATAATCAATGTGGCTGGCAAGCCGATGAATCCAAACATTCCAACGGAACATCCGACAGATGCTAATACTATAAGTACTCCTCCTAGGCCTAGAGTAATTTTGCTATCTATCAATAATCGACTACATTCGTTCACTTGTCCCAAAGCAATTGCAATATAGGCAAACATAATTAGATACGATATTAAAATTGTATAAACATCAGATTGACTTTCTCGATCTAGTTCATCTTCAATTGAACGTTCTGAAGTGAAAGCCACGTCCATAAATGCGGGTTTGTCCTTTTTGACCCAATTTTTCATAAATGAAACGTAAGATTCTTCCCACTTCATTGCTGGTCCTAGTTTTGTTTTGTTGTGGTAGTTGTTAACAACAAATGTTAATATAACAGCGGTAGCTTTTTCATAGCTGGTTTCAGGTGTTAGTGATTCGCCCGATGCCAAAAATCCTCCAAGAGCAATGGCTGGGTCGATTGGTCCACCATAAGGAGCTAAACATTGGAAACTGTACGGGTTTCTGTAAAAAAAAATAATAATTATGATTTGATTTTTTTATGCATTAAGTTTTTAACTTACTGTGAACAAGCTTTGAAGTGATCCAGGTAATTAACAGTGTAACCAAAATCGTCTGTGTCCGTATTGTTGAATGTTTCTACATCATCTTGGTAGTATCCCCAAATACTTTGTATTACACATTTACTGACGCTGGTATCTTCCGAAAAATCTGATGTCAAAGGCATAAAACAAATCTTGTTTAACCCTTCATTTGTATCAGCTCCAATCGCTTTGATACTTTCTTGAAGTTTAAAGACCGAAAGTAGAAATTCTGGATGGAAAACAGGACCGAATTCAATGACTCCACTTGATGTGTTATGAACTACATTTGATAAGTTTACGGCTCGAATTATAATTTGTTCAGTACGGTAAAATGGTTCGAAGTGGCTGTCGAAGTATTCACGCTCGATTCGAGCTTGGGACGTGGGTGATGCCCAAAGTTCTACTGGATCGGTGGTCACCTTTAGGTATTTTATACCGTGGCCCAGTCCAGTTACTAGACACAAGCCTAGGAATAATACTAGCCATGGATTTTCTGCGCATTTCGTGCCCAATGCTTGGAAGAAGCGTTGTAAGAAGGTGTCAGTGTCGGCGCCGATTTTTTCTAAGACAGAAGCAGCACCGATTTCTTCTTCGGTTAGGTCTTTGATTGAATGAGTTGGCATTTCATGATCATTATCAGAGACAACACCTAAAACATCAAAATTTCAATTAGTTTATTTCAAAGTTTTAATATGGTATTTTTACGAACAAGTATTATTAAAGCAAAAAACTTTATCTTTTATTCAAGCTATTGCAAAAGGATATAGAATTTAATTTTAGTCAAATAACGGAGTACATTCCACATTGACTCAAATCACAGCTAAGAGTATACAGAATTACGTTTTATTTGATGTCACATTGATGTCATTTGGATTGCCTAAACTTCGAAAATTTGTCAATTTTTCAGTTTTAACTCTGATTGGGTGTATCCGAGCAAAATATATTACATATTCATTTTAAATATGTATAGATAAATTTTCTTACAACTTTTATATTAAATGTTTCATTTACTTTCTGTAAAATTAGTCAAAGAACTTCTTTATAATTTTTACATACACTGCCGGCCAAAAGTTTGAGACCATATAGATTTAAGCCAAAAAAAGGAAATATTTTTAAAAATTCAAAGACAAATACAGTAAAAATGTTTATTAATATTATAGTTATAACCTTTAAACATACTTAGTATAGAAAATAAACATAAAAAATTATTCTATAAAAAAAAAATGAACTAATTACTCAAACTGTTTTTTCATCAAAAAATCCTCCCTTGCACTTTATTACTTTTTCTACTAGCCTCGGCATTCTACTTATTAATTTATTTATGGTTTCTTGAGAAATTTTGTTCCAGCTTTCTTGTAGTAGTCTCCACAAGTCTGCAAGTGAAGAGGGACACTCCTCTCGGACATTCCTATCAAGCTCGTCCCACAAAAGCTCGATTGGATTGAGATCCGGACTTTGCGGTGGCCATTTCATGATTTTTAAAACTCCTTCTGCTTCTTTTTGTAATAAATAATTTTTACATAGCTTGGAAGTATGCTTTGGACCGTTATCTTGCTGGAAAATGAACCCATTGCCAATTAAACTTAAGCCTGATGGTACAGCATTTTTTTCGAGAATTGTTTTATATTCCTCTTTCTTCAAAACTCCATCAATTTTAACCAAATTTCCAATTCCATGGCCTGAGAAACAACCCCAGACCATTATTGAACCACCACCGTGCTTAACAGTTGGCACTACACAATCTGGTAACATCTTTTCTTCGGTGCTACGCCGAACGTAAATTCGTCGATTTGAGCCAAATACTTGGAATTTTGACTCATCAGTCCAAAGAACTTTTTTAAAATCATCTTCTGTCCAATCTCGATGGAATAGGGCCCACTGCATTTTTTTTTTCTTATTTTGCGGCCTTAGTAAAGGTTTCCGAACGGCAACACGACCAAACAGTTTAGCGTTCCTCAACCGTCTTTTCACTGTGGTAAGCGAAACTGGTTTATTTAAAGATTTGTTCACTTCAGCACGAATTTTTGGTGCTGTTAAGCGTCTATTCCTTTTGCTGGTAATAACGATAAACTGATCCTCACTAGAAGTAGTAGCTCTCGGTCTTCCTGAACGTGGAAAATCTTGAAAACTACCCGTTTCCTTAAACCGAATAATTGTGCGATGAATACAAGTCTTCGAAAGTTTAAGTTGAGACGCAATTTTACGTTCGGATTTGCCTTCATTATGTAAAGTAACAATGGCAGATCGAGTTTCGATATTTATTTCTCGTACTTTTCCCATTTTTAAAACGTTTTAACTATAGAAACCCCAAGTTAAGACTAAATTAAATTATTCGTACAAAATGGTACATAACTTAAAAAAAAATTTAAAATAACCTGTTTTAGAAAGTCTAAATAATAACAAAGAATAGCCAGTGCAAAATTAAAGAAGAATAGAATTAAAGAACAATTAATACGGAGCTACTTTAAATATAATGATGACCCTTCCACTGGCCAGACACCCTGCGGTCTTGGATGTTTTTAAACAGAACCCATTAATTCTATTTGTACCTGAGAAACATACCTACAAAAGTCTCTTTAGATGTTCATCAGTAATTTAAAAATATGTATGGACAACAATTTTTATTTTATTACCGAAACTTTGAATACAATAAGTGATAGCATAAATATATTACAACTGGTCTCAAACTTTTGGCCGGCAGTGTACGTGCTGTACTTAATTTAGGTTTTAGAGTAATGTAATAGAATTTGCTGGTTTTTTTTTTCGTTGGTGGGGACATTTTTAAAAGTTTTCAAAATAAATACTGCTACTTTTTAACCTTTTTAATAATTTAATAGTAAAAAAAATCATTCAAATGCGGGTCTGACTCGCACACGAAGGGTTCCGTACTACCGCACATATGAGTTGGTCAGTGCACACATCGATTAACTCCCGTTTTTCAAATTTTAGAAATTTTCAAGTCAAAAAACTTGGTTGACTCCCAACTTTATATATCAGAAAAAAAAATCTAATAATAAGTAATAACAGCTCTAAGGACAATTTGCTTTTCCATAAGAGACAATGTAGTTCAGAAGTCTATTTTATCAATTTACTCAACTTTTTGCATTATGGAGTTAATCGATGTGTGCACTGTGGCCCATATATAGGTACAATTATTTATTATAACAATTTTATTCGGTTTCTGCGAAAATTGTATTAAAAAAAAAATACTGGTGGATGACTTCAACCAGTGACCTTCCACGTTATGGTCAACCCTTTACAGCTGGACCACGTGCTCTAATAGCTGAATAAAAATCCTAGAAATAAAAATATTTTTCTGTGCTTTCCTTGAAAACGCTTGAGTAGTGCGTCTTATAGTTTAACCATTGCTATAGCGGCAGTTGTAATAGACATTCTGTCAAAGTTTCAGCCGCCTCCATTGCGATTCATAAGATAGGGAGAATATTTTAAATTTTTTTTTTAAATGTCCATTGCGTTTTTTTTTTTTTTTTTTTGTTGGGAATTCGATATCTTGGTTATTACTATTTGTCATTGTAGCGCCATTAGTAATACACAATCTGTGAAAATTTCACAATACACACTGCATATCTGGCATGTGTGTTGCATATACACCCACTGTATATAGGTAATACTGTTCGAGCAATTGGTTTTTTACTATATTTTTTTTCCATTTCATATTTTTTTGTAAAAATTCTAGAAAATAAAAAAATTGTTGCTTCTCGAAGCACTGTATCTTAAATTTGAATTGGGTAAAAAGTTCCAGGAAAATTTATCTTTGACCAAAATGTATATGAAATATTTTTCGCTAGGACGCACCTATAAAAGAAGTTATAGCTGGAAAACTGAAAAATGAAAACTGAACGATACGCTGGAGATGAAAATAATTTCCACATACTCTCGTCCATACATAAAACATCTATTACTTAATTTGATCGAGGCAAATCCCTTTCAAAAATTACCATTACACTACTATTACTATAGGACAATATAACTTTTTACACTGAACTTCATACACAAACTATGGTATAAACTCTCACTTCTCAATTGCATCCATCATGGAGGAATCAAGAATATTTTAAAGAGTATAAAAATTAATTTGCTTTAAATAATACTTAAATACAATTTAACTAGGAAGAAAAACATTAAGATATGATGAAAAGAAACATTTAAATGTTAGTGACCACAACCAAAAACGCAAAGATTTATAAGCTTTAGTTACACTAACTATAATTCCCTTAATATAAACTATATGACTACAAGACAACTAAAAAATGTCTGAGCTGACAATAGAAAGCAACACAACAAAATCAGTCATATTTATTATAAAATTTTTCAATTTTGATTTAAAGCATCTATTTGTATTACGAAAAAAAACAGGTAAATATTTCATGAAAATGTTTTTCTTTGAAAGGAAATCGAAACCATAAAAAAAGCGTAAGGGTATGATGATAATAGCGAATACGACGTAAAAACGAAAAAAAAAAATATTGAAATAAGTAGCTAGAATCAAAATAACTTGTTTGGAACCTACTAGAACGTTTTGACTGAAGAGGACTGTCTTCCTGATCAGCCTCAAAAGCCATTCGGGATGAATGACCACCGGCAACCGCAGCCAATCTACGGCCCACTTGAGCCCCACGAGTTTCTACCATTCCCGCTGTAAAAACGACACACGATCAACTTACCAATGTTTCAATAAATCACAGATATTGCCAATGGGATTAAACGAGTCGATGCTAAATATCATCCCGCGGAAGAAGATGTTATTGAAATATACAATTGACGAAAAAAATTACAGCGAAAATATAATAAACAAAATAAGAATCAAAACTCTACTTGCAAAACTCGTGCAAATTTTGTGCATTTGTTTTTGTTGAAGATTGGGTGCAAAGTTTTTCAATCACATTTTGTTGTAAAGGAGTATTGTTACATGCTATTTTGAAATAAGACCTACTTTAAAGGCTTACTAGGCGAATTCAAGTTAGGTAACATTTTTAATCAGTCATTTTTAGTCTCTCGTAAATAACAAATGACTATTTTTCACATTAAAATACAAACTTTTCATAATAATATGTACAACTAAACGCTCAATCCTTTAAAATTTACATAATAAACCTAAGTTGTTCTTGTGAATACACATCGTGCAAACCCTTCACCATAGTACCATCTTAAAACCACACCAAAAATTTCTTTCCTTGGAGAAATAAATAGAGCATGCAGTTTTTAATACATTGTGGAAAATAAAGAGAAAAAAAAAACGATAAATTTGATTCAATTTTTGATTAAATGTACCAAATATAATCAAAATTATGGGCAAGAGTCTCCAAAAAAAAGTTTCGAAGTATCGAAGTACAAATAATGTACTTAATAATGTATTGTATATCTTTTTTTTAGAACGTAGTTCCTTTATTGTGCTTCGATTAAAATAGTCGAGACCATAATGTAACGAAAAAACGACCTGTCCTCTCTTTCTCTTACTTTTATTTTCTCTCTTTTTCTATCTCGTTGTATTAGATCAGTGGCTTAGCTAAACTGTTTTCACTAACGCCCCTCTTATAAAAAATTCCGTCTTTCCCGCCCCCTGTTTAGGAAATTTATAAACAATTGTAAATAATTTATTTATTAAAATAATACTCATTAAATATTTGTAATTAACCGGCGCCCCCTTGTCAATCTTACGCGCCCTTCACTTTGGAAACCGCTGTGTTAGGTAGTAAAAAAAAAGAAAAAACTGATTTTATACTTCCTACTGGGTGACACGTAAAAAACATAATTTGCTTAATATTTTCATTTAAGGCTAGGACTTATAGTTTAACCCAATTTTCTCGGAATTTTACATCCAGTTCAAACCCACCCACCCCCTCCATAAATGCCTTACGTAATTAAATGAAATTCCCTCTTCTTATCCTTAGGCAAAAGTTAAAACTTTGCCCAAGATAAGTCTGCAGTCTAACAAGAGGAGCGCACGACTTAGGAATGAAACTTTGTGTAATTGTAGTACCCATTTAGGATATTCGCCCCCTAAAGTATTTCATAAGAATGGCTAGCCGATTCGGAGAAATTAATTTTTGAAATTTGTATTTTTTGAACTCACTTTATATTCCCGTTGTTTCCCTATGCATATTACGCAATAGCGTAGTTGGTAGTTGACTGTGGGTTAGTGTTCCAGAGTTCAAGTCTCAAGCTTGGCAATTTTTTTTACCCTTTTAATAATTTAATTCTAATATTACTATTAATATCCTTTAAATGACTAGACTAATTAAATGGCTATTTCACTAAGTGTCTACGATGTATACATTGATACATCGCAAATAAGTTGCCTAGCTATATTACGTGCCGATATACATTTGCTAGCATATATTCTATATTATGATTAAATAACAGATAAGGGTACATATTTCTTATATCGGATCTCGTACTAAGTGTACTTTATTAGACCAGGGTAGATAATTCTTGAACAGAAAAAAAATTATTGTAAGATGAAATCCATTAGAAAAGGGAGAGAATGTAAGAAAAATGAAAGGAAATATAAATTACGGTCGATCTAAGGGGGGGAAGTGGAAAAAAAAGGGGGGAATGGTAGAAACGGTTTATCTCAATTTTCGATAAAACTACAAGTCCTATAGAAAAAAGTTAAATAGCAAAGTTGTAGATAATAAGTAGACCTACACTTTTTGTGCTAACACTTTTTTCACATAACCTCAAAATTTATGTGAAAAATTCCAAAAACCAAGTTTTTAGTTTTATGTTTTACAAAAAAAAAAAATTTTATGAAATTTTGTAAAAATTTACTTTTTAATGGTCCCAAACACATTGAAATTTTTTTGATTTAAGATATTAATTTTTTCACCTTATAATGACTTAATATCGAAAAAGCACCCTAATTTTCAATCGAAAATTCTCACCTCAAAACATCTGAATTTTTTAAAAAGTCGGTGAGTTTTTTGTTTGTTAAAACCTCTACTATCTGATGGTGAAAAAAATATATACATTACATTGTTAAATGTTCTCAGAAAATGCAATAATTAAAGCGTAAATTTTAATAAATTGCTCAAAATTGTACATAATACAATTGTACATAACACAATTTTGAACAATTTATTAAAATTTACACTTTAATTATTGCATTTTCTGAAAACATTTAACAATGTAATGTATATATTTTTTTCACCATCAGATAGTAGAGGTTTTAACAAACAAAAAGCTCACCGACTTTTTTAAAAAAACCAGATGTTTGACGTGAAAATTTAACATTGTAATGTATGTTTATATTTTTGCACCATCATAAAGTAGAAGTTTTAACGAACAAAAAGCTCACCGACTTTTTTAAAAAGACCAGATGTTTGACATGAAAATTTTCGATTGAAAATTAGGGTGCTTTTTCAATATTAACCATTTTTATAAGGAGAAAAAATTAATATTTTAAATAAAAAAAATTACAGTATGTTTGGGACATTAAAAAGTAAGTTTTTACCAAATTTCGTGTAATTTTTTTTGTAAAAGATAAAAATTAAAAACCAAAAACTTGGTAATTTGAATTTTTCACATAAATTTTGAGGTTCTGTGAAAAAGTGTTAGCACAAAAGTTGTAGATCTACTTATTATCTACAACTTTGCCATTTAACTTTTTTCCATAGGACTTGTAGTTTTGTCGGAAATCGAGATAAACCGTTTCTACCTTTACCCCCCCCCCCCTCCACTTCTCCCACAGATCGACCGTAATTTATTTTTCCTATAATTTTTGTTATATTATCTTCCTTTTTCAATGGGTTTCATCCTACTATAATTTTTTTTTCACTTTTTACCATTTTCAAAGGTGAAAAGCGCTGGTCTATATAGAAATATTAATGTTAAAACAAAAATTTACCAATAAAATAGCTGGCTATATTCATGGCTGGTCTTAAACTAAAACTTATTTACAGCATTAAAGCATTTTAATACGCAAAAGAAAAGAAAACAAAGCTAATTATTTAATTTATAAATGAGTATTCATTATTATGTTTGAGACTCATATCAAAAGTTGATTTGCTCTTCATTTGCGATTCAGTTGTTAGAATCTATTGAGATTTATTACTTGGAGAATAGCGATGCCTGTTGATTAAGTAATCATTTCAGTCGCTTACATTTACACAATGCGCTTTTATGCGTCCATAGCAAGACGTAAACAAGGAAGGACTAACACGTTTTCCTCCAATTTATATTTGCAACGATTGAATTATGTGGCTTTCACATGCACAATTTAACTCTCACGTGCCTTTCAGCCGTGACTCATATCATGTGCGACTAATCCTTTATTTGCGTTGGAAAATATTGAGGAAATCCTATCTCGTTGTATTTGTCGTTATGCTTGTTTTCGCTAGCTTTTGCGTTGTAAGCTTATTGTACGAATATTCACAATCGAAAGATGGAATTCTATTTTATATTGAATATTGTAGGTTAATACTCATATGAAGAGTTGGAGATTTATACGTAAATTACTTAATCAACAACTGCATTTAACACTAGGAAGGTAATCAATAATCATATTTATTAATAGACAAAAAATAGCAATGCGTATAATTGACTTCGAAGCTATTTAGCTTAAAACTGTTCATCTATAAAGTATTTACACATCCTAAAGCTTTGAGTATACATAAATAGTTTTAACAAGAACTTAATTAATATTATTTGGAACAAAACCTTATACGATGTATCAAAAATACTGTTGGTGTGCTCAAATTTATTTTGTCTGAGTTCAAAATTACAATATTATTGAGTTAAAGAAGAGAAACTTAACTTTAAACCTACACCTGTTTTATAAAGGTAGTAACTTATAATGTACAGAAAAGTTACAGAAAAAATCCCAACGATCCTAAAGAGAAACAAATGAAGTTAATATTACACTGTGTATTCTCAGTACCAGAATCATAAAGAAAACCCAAAATGTTTGGCAATATTTACAGAGATCAGTCTGTTAACGACTGGATGAAAAACGAACGTTTGCATTATTAAAATGCTAGATTGTAAATCAATAACACGTTCAAAACGTGGGATGATAATTAGCGACCCTCAACAGGTTAATATGGTTAATCACTGTTCAAATGTAACTTACCAATTGATGATCTTTTACAGTAAAACACTGTGAATAAGAATACGCCAGAACCAATTATGAAAATAAGAATCATAATTACGGTAACACCGTCGAAATTGAATATTTCGAATGCTGACGCGGGAGGTGTGTACGGAGGAGCTGCTGGACAACTCGATTCGCAGTCTACACAACTGCAAGCTGTTGTATTTTCCTAGAAACATATATTTCTTACAGAATCTAAACAAGACCTCTTTTTTGATAGTTTTGATATTACCAACAAAAAAAAAAAAAAAAAAAAAATAAAAGCTCCACACAAAACGTTGTTATAAAAAAAAAAGAAGTTGATACATTCATCTAAATTCGTACATGTAAAGTGGTTAATTAAAATCTAATTTTTACATATATTAATGAATGTGAGAATACACTTTTACCAAGGTGCCGATCAAAAAGTACCCGCAAATACTTTTAATTTAAGAACTCGTACAGCTAGCATTCGCCATCCTCGTCTGACACGTGTCGTTGCGTGCTAACTCTCTTTCACTCTATTTTTAATACCTATTATCTTCAACAGGTGGCTACCTCTATTTACGGCCACTTTTTAATTTGATATATAAAAGATGAATATACACCATGAACGTATAAGTATAACAAAATAATACCTAGTTGCAAAGATGTTGCGGCCAAATAAGCAACAGTAGCCATTTTTTTTTTCAAATTTTTTACACACATTGCAATTAAGTGGATTATATTTTATTATATAAATAAGTGAATGAAATTAGTTCCCAAAAAGCAATTAACAAAGCAACTACAAGTATTTGCGGGCATTTTTTGATCGGCACCTCGGTAAAAGTGTATTGCCCCATTCATTAATGTATGTAAAAATTAAATTAATCACTTGATGAATTTACCAAATTCGCACTCAAATCTTAGACTACAATAACGACTATCAGATATAGTGGTCATTGTAAGGATTCATCAAGTCAAATAATTGAACATTTGATCCAATGAATTAAACTTAATATTTAAACTTTGAAATGAAATTTTGTAACTTGCAAACTTAAGTAAGGGGTCATCCATAAATTACGTCACACGTTAAGGGGAGGGGAGGGGGTTGACGAAGTGTGACATTATGTGACAAGTGGGTGGGAGAGGTTCTAAACTTCGTGACGTCGCATTTCAAAATCTATTTTAATCTAATTGTTAAGTAAAACAAGAACTTTGAACTATTAACGAAAAATTCAAAAACATTTGCAACACTATCTGTAGAAACATAAGGTTCAAATTGTTTAGTCGGCCACTCGCTCTACTACACTAAGAAAAAAATTGACAACTAAATTTCATTATCGCCAACAAAGTGATTTGATAGCCCATTGCCAATCAAATATTTAATATTTAGATTTATCATTTAATCGTCCGAAGAGAATTTTTTTCTCGGTGTAGTGTTACGCGCCGATGCTATTGCCCTTTGATAAATGCCGCTAAATGCTGCACCGTGCCTAACGGTGATATTGTTTTTATTTCATTTGACAATTGACTTTCAAGATGATTAAATTGGGTCTTTTGATTTTAAATCAAATTTGAGTCAAGTAACTCGAAACTCAAGTCAAGTAGAATCCCTAGCCCTTAGGGATGTGTTCCGTTCAACGTCATTATATTCGGTTTTAACTGTATTACATAACAACAGAGCTAATGTGGATGAAATATTGAGAATTGCATTTAATTTGATGATGGTTCATGTTATAAGAACAATATACAGATTTTATTAACATTTAACCATCCGGAAATCCTCAAAAATTTCAGAAAACGGAATATTTACTTTATAAGCAACTTAAAAGATCGGAACATTTAGTTTTATATAAAATAATTCTTTTTAATATCTTAGGAATCTTGTTTATAGCATTTATTTATTATTAAATGAAAAAATAAAAATACGACAAACTACTTCCGTATAGTTGTCATTTATATACCTACTGTTTAAAACCAGAAAAAACTTTGAGAAAGTTATAATAAGTTACACGAAGGCTGTTTAGTAAAATTAATATTTAATTTCAAAAACAATAGAAATAATAAGAGCTGATTGATTTTATGGAGGTTCTTTGAAAATTGAGATATTCATTTAACAAATCTTGAAAATACCGTAGGTGTTCTCACTTTAAGAAGAATGGGTCGCACTATTTGTATTAATTATTTTATTGCTTACATTAGACAAATTACATGTTTTCTGATTGCAAGAAAAAATACGATCAAGGTTGTAATAATTTTGCAAAAATTTAGGACAAAGTCGTTGACGAAAAAATAGTGTTAAAGTAAATGAAGAAGAAAGTGATTGAGATAATTAATTGTAACTAATTGATATTTACATTCACTGCTTGGTTGCATGGTGTGATTTCGGGATCCATAGGAATAAATCCATTGACTGGATTATCCGTGTTGATGTAAGTGATCTGGAATGGAACGTATAAGTTGTCGGGGGAGGCTTCGCCCATAAACTTAAACCATTTGGTTGGGGAGCATCGGGAAGCGCCCCAACTTCCACACATCATGTCCAATGCCAATTGACCTGTACTTGGCACGGTAACTTGCCGACATGAGTTGTAGGTTCCTTGGAGATACTTATCGGTAATGTAAATGTCAATTGCTTGAATAAATTCCGTTCCTGTGAATGACAATATTGGTCTATATTCTTATATGAATAATTAATGACAATCACGTACCATTTTCATCGTGCTCGGTGTTGATGACATCCATAAATCGTGACTGATCTTTAGCACAAGTAAGGTCACAAATGTGCCTCGCTAAATTTGTCATACATGATGGACATCGGCTGAGAAAATTTGCTGCTAGTCTAATGTTAGAGTCTAATGAAGTTAATTGTTTTACATCACAGCACGTATAGACGGGAGAACCATCTGGATGTAACAAGTGAGGACACCATCGGGATAAAATTTCCTGCAAAAAAATATTTATATAAGTTATACAAAATTAATTTAATATCAATTGTTCACATTGACTTTTTATCTTTATTAAATAAAAAGCTTTGGGGATTGTGGTTTAGCGTAATAATACCTTTTAAGAACTTTCCCACTGTCCTTAACTAATTTTATTAATAAATTGTACCAAAGACCATGATAAATCATAAATTATAAATTTTTTTCATATAAAAGCATTTACACATTTAATCAATGAATGATTAAATTTAAATAATATTTCGCAATAAGAAGAAATATTATAAGAAACTTCTTGTAGAAAAAATTAATATCTTAGTTTTAAAAAGAGATATTTGTGGTAAGTAATAAAATTGCGATGTGTCTTATTTAACAAATATCATATTTGAATTTGGAGTTATGTAAAGAATTTTTACTATTAAAGAAAAAAAAATTAATAACAGGTTTGAGTCGCGTTGTGTAATAATTTCATTCTATAGCGTAACTATTAAATTAGAGAACTATGCCATTACCGCGGCGAATATTTAATCAACTAAAAATTCTACGCGTAAAATGCGAGGTTCTTCTTTGATTTTTTAAAAAAAATTTGCCTGAGGTATGTTTTTGTTTTTAATTAATTGCAACTTTTTAAGAATTAACATTGACTTAAACAAGAAATAATTCGTCATTCAGGAATGAGTAAATCGCACATCAGAGTTTAGAAAAAAAAAATAATAACACGGAATTTTTAATAATCCAATTTTCTGAAAAAATAAGTTTCTTTGCAGCGATTTTTTAAGGGCACTCTTGTGTCAATTTTAAATTTTTCATCATCAGACCTTGCATATGAGTCAAACACTATGACAATATTTAAGAAATAGGACTCAAATCCATAAAAGGCTAAAATTAAAATTACCTCAAGCTTGTGGCTATTGACTAAAACAAAGTAAAATAGTAATACTTAGTCCTTACTTAAGCTACGTTCTACTAAGTGGTGACAACTTTAAAAGCCCAGTTTAGAATCGGTCTTGCAGTTGTTTATTTACTCTCTTAAATCGAAATAGTGACTTTCGACTATCAAATTGTGACTATTCACTATTTAGTAGTGAAAAGTATAGCACTATTTGAATTTAATGGATACTCTGCACTGCAAAAATAGTGAATAGTCACTATTTCGATTTAAGAGAGTATTACAACCACGATCGTTGTATTGAGTAATACGTCATTTCTTTCGCTACTAGCATTCACATAAACCTTTCTTGAGAGATAAAGAATTTCACCCTCTTACTCAAAACCCCTCTGTATTTGAATTTTTCCAAGTAAAAGTTTTAAATACCGAGTTGCGGGTATTTTGGTAAGTCTAATAACCATAGCAAGCTTAAAGAAAATCGTTAGAGCTGTTTTCGAAAAAAAAATCCCGTAGGATAATGTAGGGCTTTCTGCTAGCCTATTTCAACCAAAAGCTTCGCGGTACAACTAAATGAAGTATGTTGGCAAAATTCTAGGTTTGGTAAATTTCGGATAAAGCTTTTGATGCGGTATAGCGCTGTCACAGACAGTTTTCACAAAAAAAAAAAAAAAATCGGACTCAAAATGGTTCAAATGTATGTTTATAATGATATCAAAATGTATATTTCCGGTGAAAATCTAAAATCGAAATTTCGACTCGATTACAATACTTCCTTCACTATGTAGGGGAACTAGGTGTAAAATGATCTTTCGAGGAAATATGATCCCACACCGTTTACGAGTAACTACTATCGATATCTATCCAAATACGCAGCAAAAGCCATCCCTGCAACTCCGCCAGTTGCCTCACAATATGTGAGCATCATGCCACAAACTTATAAACGTGACACCCCTCGCCAAAATTAGCTTGAGTAACAAATGCTAAGGTGAAAGAACAATGCTATAATGTAAATGCTAATTTTCGAGAGATAATTTTATACATACATGGGGTAAAATGATTCCTTACTATACAACTTGCTTCCGCCGTTTATTTTTTTTTAAATTAAATCTTTATTGTAAAAAAACTGATTATACATTTATTTTTCAAATTGTAAAAGTATTGGTATAAAGTATTGGTCGAGTATTGGCGAGTGGGGAAGACTTCCCATTTCAACTTTTGCAACATGAGGCCGAGCATTGTCATGTTGCAAAATAACTTTTTCATATCTTTCGAGGTATTATAGCCGTTTTTCTTTCAACGCTCGGCTCAAACGCATTTACTGCGTTTGATAATGATCCTCTATAATGGTTTCAAACGGTTTTAGCAGCTTATAATATACTACACCGAGCTGGTCCCATCAAATACCAAGCATGACTTGAGAACCGTGGATATTCGGTTTAACCGTCGGCGCACAACGTCGGTGGCCGGGATATCCTCATGATTTTCGGTCCTTGAGGTTATCGTAATATACCCATTTTTCAAGTACAGAAACGACGTTCAACATTTCTCGGCTTCAACTCGTATGGCTCCCAATATCCTTGCTTCTATATCATTCCCAGATTCTTTAGGCGTTTTGAAACTGCTTGTTGTTTCACTCCCAATAATCGTACCAACTCCTCTTGAGTTTTACACGAGTCTTTACCGAGTAAACGCTCTAATTCTTCACCTCTAAAAACTTTTGATCTTCCACCACTATGTCGGCGTTCTACGTGAAAAGCATCGTTCTTGAAGCGTTGATAACACTCACGACATGTTATTTCACGCATAGCAATTTCACCATATAAGCTTCTGAGAGCATTCAGTGAGCCGAAGCCACAGATTTTTTAATATTAAAAAAATATAATAACACTCCCCGCAAAAGACAAGAATTTGGCTCATAAACTGACATTTTAAATCGGCAATAATTATAGGATGTAAATACAAATCAACTATTGGTACCATCAGGCTATGTTTACAAGATACTAAAGAGTATTGTAAATCGGCTATAATGCTTTCGTTCGACGCCTAATTGTCGCTAACGCCGTGTATAGAGCAACGGCGGGAGCAAAGTTGTATACATAATAAACTTTTAAAAAATATGACGAATCAGAAATCAGAAATAACTATACCTATAGTTACAAAGAAAAGTAAATCTTACTAATATTATAAACAAAAAGTATCGAATGGATCTGGATGAAATTTGGCATAGATATAGATTATAACCCGGTGTAACATATAGTATACTTTTGATCCAGAAAAAAATGTACGGTTCCCGTGGGATAGATATTTTTTGTTTTTTACAGAGCAAAAGATAAACTTCCTTTTTTACAATACGGTTGTTTAGGGGTCAGAGAATGATATATGTTACTTCTTATACCGGAATAATGAACGGTTCCCATGAGATAGTAAAACAAGTATGTATTCCATAGGAACCGAGTATTTAAAAGCAGTTTCGTTAAAATTCACGAAATAGAGTCTTAACTCATTTTCCTTAAGAAGAGATTTGATCTACTTTGAACTCAGGAGAGATGTACTATTCCCGTGGGATAGATATGTTTTTTGTTTCTTACAGGGTTAAAGATTGATATGATTTTTGCAATTTTTGCAAAGTGGTAGTTTGGGGGAGAATGATATAGCTAACTTTCAACTTTTAAGGCTAGAATAATGGATGGTTCCCATTGAATGGCAAAACAATTACATCCTACAGGAACCGTACATTTAAAAAGTTTCGGTAAAGTTCGTGAAATAGAATTTTCTGAAGAATGGCTGTCCAATTTTACACATTAACGAAAGAAGTTCTCTAAAAAGTTAAAAATAAAAAATGAATATTTTTACTGGAAAATAATAATGAATTTCAATTTAACACCCGATAAAATTAATATTGTTCAAATTAACATTGTTCATTGTCGAAGATTTTAATTAAAAATAAACGTAATAAAATAATAAACTAAAGATTTAAAAAAATTAACAATTACTTAACGGAACGATTTTTAATGAAGTTTTGCTAAAGATCCTGTAGGATAGCTACTAAATACTAATCTATTCTTTTAAGGGAACATTCATTAGTTACGTGAGGTGTTTAGGGGCCGATGGGGTCGAGCCGAATCTCATCTAATCTTACTTTGGGGAAAGAGAAGGTCTCGCAAATATCACGTATTTTTTTATAAAAGAAAACAAAAGTATTGAAAAATATCATTTTAGATTGCGGGTTGGGGGAAAGGGTTATGCCAAATCTCATGGCATTTTACCAGAGAGGAGGGGTGGGATTTCAAAATCCGCAAAAAATATCCCACGCATTTAATGGATGTCCCCTAAAATAACTAAATAGTCTTAAATGAAGAAAGGAATACAGGTATTAAAAATCGAATAGAAGCTGATGTGAGACAGCTAACATCTCTTTCTTGAAAAGTGGTTTTACGAATTTTGATGAACTTTCTTTGCATCTAAAGTCTGAAAGTAACTATCATCTTTTTTTGTCAAAATAAATTAGTAATTTTAATATTTCGCTATGAAAGTAGGAAATCTTTTAATCAATCAGTTAAATTTTGATACACTCAGCGAAGCGAGCGGGTATCAGCTAGTTCACTATACTTAAAAATTGTGTTTTTCTTAAATTTTGAGTGTACCTAGTAATGTTTCTCTCTTAATAAAAAAAAGTAAAAATAATTGTGAATCCTATAAAAAAAATTAATTGCGTTCCATGAAAAAAAAAATAATTTTCATAGTAATATTATTGCTAATCAAAAAAGTAATTGATTTAACATTAAATGTTTTATTTGCAAGATATCAAAATTTAAATGCTAAAAGACCTTCATTATGTCATTAGGTTACATATTATTAACAATAAACGTTAACAAAGTGTGTGTCTAATGAATTAATTGAAAATTGCTAGTAAAAACTAACTACCGCATTACGTTACGTATGAGGAATGCAAATTTCTAAACATAACATAATCAAGGACATAAATGAATCGGATTTCAGCAAGTCTTATAAAAGGCAAACTACCTACATTTATAGGATGTTCAATTACTCCAACTCTAATTTTTATTGATAACAATTTTGCAACCTAAGAAATAATAGCCATTGAAATTAAATGATGTATTGTGGACAAATTTAATTTTTTGATTGGAAGAGAAATTCAATGAAATAAATTCGAATATTTAAGATATCATTTCAAGTTGATTGTTAAGGTTTTCATGTTTAAAAGTAATTTAACACAGTTCATAGACCGGATCTGGCCCACGACTTATTAAATCTAACCACCGACGACCTAATAAAATTTAAATTTTTCATTAAATATTAATATAAGAGTGTCTGATTCGCAAATACATAATAGAGCTGTGGTGTCAATTATTGTCGTTAAATTGAGAAATTTCATTAGTTTCAGCTTTAAAAATTCAAGCTTTTTTGAAAGTACCCGTTCAGTGACCTTAATACAAGACATTACAGAGTCTAAGGCCTATTTTTATGTAAGATAATTTGCATAGTGAAAAGGGTTTCACTTAATTGTAAGAACGTTACTGAATGGAAATTACTCATATTATATTTTAATTTTCATTAAAACTAGGCCAAAAGTTGTAAGGTCGGGGCACACTCCTTGGCAAAACGAACCCTGACCTTAAGTAATTCAACCCTCTGTATAAAATAATAAAACAATAACATGGACATCTAATAAATTTTGCAAAGGTACGACTAAATCGCTTGATATACTGAAATTACTGTATAATAAAGGCATCCTTGGCATGCTATCAACTTAAAAAAAATAGTCCAAAAAACTCATAAAAAATTAATTTGTGTTGGTTCAATGAAAGAGGACTTGTAATTTCATATAAACCATAGAATACATTTTACTATCGATAAAAGCTTGTATTTCTCTTTAATTATTTTTTCCAGTAAACTAATAGTTTATGTTCATAATAATGTTGCAATTAAACCGCAAAAATCAATATATTATAGTGCTTCTATTTTCAGGTAATATTATGTTGCGATGGTTTATTAACCTATATAAATGAATATCTATTTCTTCGTTATGAATCATTGAATAATGATGCACATGTAGCTATATTTAAACATTATTACAATATCATTGTTTTTTGACATTAAAATTAATATCGTTTGTGCATATTTCAAAAATATGGAAAACAACCTGTTTGACTTATCATTGGATTCAAATAATGAACGCAATTAGTGAT
Organism: Sisyra nigra; assembly: GCA_958496155.1. NCBI lineage: Eukaryota > Metazoa > Arthropoda > Insecta > Neuroptera > Sisyridae > Sisyra > Sisyra nigra. The sequence goes on along the minus strand of OY292316.1, from coordinate 35,195,042 downwards.
AAAATTTTTTAGTTCAATTTAAATTGTTTTAATTGCTTTAAAATTTCGAATATACAAGGCTATTTTTTATTTGGTACATATGTTTATTATTTGTTTGAAAATTAAACTTTGTGATATTTCTGAATCTCTCAACACAAACACGAATAAGCTTTATTTAGGTACATAGGTACCTACATAGTATGAACCTATGGTATTTGCTTGCATAATATTATATTGTTGATAACTAAAACCAAAACCGAATATATTTCTAAAACATAAGGGATGCACGAATTTCTTTCTTATAAGACATACTGTTTTATTTAATTAGTTTAATATTTCTATACATATAGGAACAATATCGCGACTGACTGAAAGACAAGCTGGAGACTAAACTACTGAAGATAAAAACTTGAAATTTGAAAATTGTCATAATCCTGAGAAGTCTGTGACTTCCAGTACAAAAGCTTTTTTGAAATCCCCCCCCCCCTAGAGACTCAAAAAAGGAATTTAAAGTTTCGCATTTTTTTAAGTTCTACTAATCAGTCAACAATTACACAGCTACACAAAAAAAAATATCTGACCAAAAGATGCAATATATAAGTTGCAGTAGGTTTTTTTTACGCTGAGCACGAATCCGTGGTCAGTTTTATTCAGCACCCTTTCAAATATTTTTTGTGTACAAAGCTTTTCAGCGATTTTCAGAACATTGAAGGGTGTTGGAGGAAAACTAATATAATAATATAATTATAATTATTATTGTTATTATTAGGTCTACCGGAAAGTTCTGCCCGACAATGCTATATCAAAACCACGATATTGTCAAGGTTGTGTTAGAGCAAGATCCTTTTTTGACAAAATCGGATATTGCAGAAAGGCTTGATTCAGCTCAAAAAACCATTTGAGAGTGTGGAAATATTCGAGATGGGTGCCACATGAGTTAAGTGCGAAAAATTTGAATGATCGAGTCATCATATGCATATCTCTGCTTGCTCGGAACAATATCTAACCCTTCTTGAACCGAATGAAAAGCTGAGGTTGAAAAGTGGGCTACCTCCGAAAACATCGTAAAAAAAAATGCATACTGTGAACCCGCAGAAACCTTCCCCCTCCACATCTAAATCGAACATAAACTTGAATAAGAGAATGTTGTGTATATGGTGGGATATTCGAGGACCAATACATTATGAGCTTTTGAAAACCTAAGGAAAGGCTCAATTCAGAGAAGTACTGTCAACAATTGGATGATTTAAGTAAAGTTCTTAAAAAAAGAGGCTGACGATGTTCAATAGGAAGGACATCATATTGCAACATAATAATGCTAGGCCACTTGCTGCTTTGGGGACTCGTCAGAAAATTGCACAGCTAGGCTGGGAAATTCTGCCGCACACACCATACTTCCCTGACCTAACACCCTTCGATTATCACTTGTTTTTGTCATTACAAAATCTTTTGAAAGGAAAAAAATTAAAAACGAAACAGATGTTAGACAAGTACTTCTTAAGTTTTTGCCTCTAAGGAACAGTCATTTTTCAAAAATGGTATTTACAAATTGCCATCACAAGGCAAGAGGTCAGAGGTCATAAGTAATAATGGAAATAAATATTGTACAATAAATATAATTAAAGGTATGAAACTTGTATTAATTTATTTTATTCTGAAAACCGACAGAACTTTTCGGTAGATTTAATATATGCATATATGAAGAAAATCTAGGCTCTGGTTAGCCACTGATATTCCAATAAAACAATGTCTTTATTTATAGAAAGAAAAATGTGGGAGTGAGAAGAATCAGATTACTCTCAAGTCTTAAAACAACCAAATAACGATTTGTTTAGTGAAAAAATACTTTTTGTATTCATAAGCAAAACATAATAATTTCCATTTAATTTATAGATTAAGCATTTTTTTTATAATGTATAACGTTGGTGTGTAGAAAATAATTATGCACTATGCAGGGATTTTTGTTCTCATTTGCCCTGTTAAAATTTTCTTTAATATCCATTTTATTATAAAAGTAAATAATCGTTTATTCTTAATACAAATTGTTTTTCAATGCATACTTTCTCTAACTCTATAAGGAGTGAAAAATTATTAAAATGATTTCAAAAAAAGTATAATCTAATGATAAAGGTATAGATAACATGAGCAATTATACGTAAACAGGAAATATAAGAATTCAACTAAAAAAATCAATTATCATTTAACGGTTATTGCGTTCAATTTATAATATTTAACATTATTATAGGAAATCTCTTTCAAGTTCAGTCAAATACGGACGAAAATATTAAAAAAATGCTTTATAATTTGAGAATTTTTAATCATGATTTTATGCACCTTTGCTACCTGTTATTTGCCAAACTTACGATGACCCCCCCAAAAAAAAATTATAGTAATCAATCGTACCTACTCCTGTTGGGAGGGCATGACTAAAGATTCACTGCTTAACTTCATTTTAAAGCTACTTGACTTAAATTTTGCTTATAATGAAGCCACTCAAGTCGAATATTAGTATTTAAATATTGATTAAAATCAAGCATTGAATTTTAAAGTTATTTAATTTCAAAGTTAAAATATTGTAACGAGAAGACAGGGGCAAAGAACAGCGATGGAAAAAATAGAATATTCTATATCCGAGGTTTTTAAGCTTGTGTTGTTTTGAAAAATAGCTTTAAATTCATATGAAAAAAACTGCATTTAAATATAAAAGAATACTCGTAGCTAGCAACTTAAAAAAGCTATATTTGATTTGCAAAGGTTATAATTGACTTGAAAAAAGTTCAACTTGAGTTGGAAACGCTAAGGTGAATAAAATACATACTTATCTACTATATGGCTATTTTTAAATAAAATCAGATTATTAATCACTAAAGATCTAAGATTGTCTTAACAGTTAAACCTTATTACGGAAAATATGAACAAGTATTAAATAAACTGCATAAGATTCTATCATTGATTATTCTACAGTAAGTCTGGTTATGATGTTTGGTCTGGTAAATGATTAAAGACGAAAAAAATGTTTCAATATTATAAATTTTAAAATGCTCACTGAAAAATGAAATTTTTAATACATTTTTCATAATTTAAACTTTTTTAATCTTCTTTTAATGTAACTTATTTTAAGAAAAGTGAAAATTAACTGCATTGATTAAAAATATTTTTTCAAAAAAATTTTAATAAGATTTTGGCAATTACATGCAAAATCCATTGATATGGATATTATAATAGGTATAAACCAAATGAGACACATCCATCACGTAACCACATAATAATTGCTGGTCACTACCGATGCTAATTCAGTAGCAATCATTAGATAATATTGATCAAGATCAGAATTTGCATGAATGATTTATGACAAACTAAGGTCAAACCTTAAAAAAAATAATTCTTAGAATTGGCAGATTTGGATTTCGCACTCACAAACCATAAACTCATTTTTTATCAAACGTCGATCCATCAGGCAGACCAAACTCAGCGAAACCAATGAAGTTCGCGTTGAAAAATTTCAAAGTTCAAGAACTTTTCAGAAAAACCTTGTGCATTTTACGAAATAAGACCTCACGATTGCTAAAACCGCGATGTTGAACAAATTGGAAAACCTTCGTTATTTTTAAGAGAGAAATGAATTCAAGATGTTTAAAGCCGCTATTGGCATGCATATTAATGAAAATTATTAGCAATATACACTTGTTACACGTGGAAATCATAAGTCTATAATATGAACATGTATTATTAAAGGTTAAATATAGCGTTTATAACGTCAATAATCGCTGTTAATTTCCTGTGAATTCTTGCATGTTTCAAGTTTTATTTTTAAGTCGAACTTTAAAATGCGCTTGTATGCAATTTCGGCGCCAATTGACTTTCTGAGTAGATAACGTGAGTCTTAATTAAGCACCAATTAATGGGATTATTTAAAAAAAAAATAGAATTAAAAATACGAACCAGGCCGGTTTCATTCATCTCCTTAGCAGTGCCATTGTAGACACAATTTTGTACTCGATTGAATTTATCCGTGTGACATTGTCCATACCAAATGCAATGGTGAGAAGAATCAGTTTCGTCAGCATTTGTCTGTAACAAAAAAAAAAAAAAAAATGTTAATTCATCAACTTTAACAGATTTGAAATTCAAGTATTTAATATTGAACTTCGTCTAAATATACTTTGAATTATTGCCAATTTTTCATATAGCCATTCAACATTGAACTGCGATTTATTATAAATACACGAAGGAGTGGTTTCTATTTATAATTGTTATTAAAGAAGTTCTTGAACATTTTTAGTTGTTTACTTTCTAAGCGAAACAGATTGAAGTTTTTTTATAACTTTTATATAAAACCTTAACACATTTATAGTTGCATTAAGTCAGGTTTAGTTTACTTAAGATGCAATCAAATGGACATCAAATATTTATGTTTTGGTATAAAAATATTTGAAATCAAATCAATCTTTTACAATATTTTGATTTAGTTAATGCACATATTAATATGCTAACGGATTGTACGATTACGTTCTGTCACTTTGTGCATTGTTGACTAATGTAAATATTTTAGGACAAAAAATTAGATATATCTTAATCATTAATCTTTTTATATTATTTAAACATATTTGCAACTTTTCTAGAAAAAAAATTTCAAAGCAAATCTTATATTTGCAATGCATGATAAGTGATTGTAACAATTTTAAGAAACCTGAACCGAGTCTTGTTTATACGAACATTTTTTTTTTTTGATATAAGTAATGCTGTGACAGTTACTGGTAACCGCCGTTGGTATATGTGGTAAAACTTTCTTGTGCCCAAATTGGGTTCATAAACCCTACCAAAAACTGATTCCAACAAGATGACACCACATTACGCGATCTCTATGTTGCTCTTGATTAAGGCTTAAGGTGAGCAAATATGAGCAAAGGTGAGTTTTAAGTAAGTCCCGAATTTTAGAAAAAATGCATGACAAGCTAAGGAACGGTGGGAAAACGGGAAGGGAGCATACTATACACGATTTTTTGGTTTCCAAATAAATATTTCCCCAGAATATGAGTTTATAACAAGTAAACTCTTTTCATACTTAAAAACTTTAAAACACCCCACGATAAATTGTGTTGCGCAGAAAAACATATAGACGGAAGGGGGGAGGGCATATATTTTGCAACCTCCACTTTGAGAATCACTGTTCTATTCTATGTGTACACGAACTCCCACCCTTAACCCCACAACCCTCCTTATTTGAATATTTCTAAGGAAAAGTTTCAAATAAATGTTGTAGGCATTAATGAGTTTAAGAACTATAGTAAGTTTAAAGAAAATCGTTGGAATCATTTTTGAAAAAAATTTGAAAAAGCTCAAAAACCCATAGAATAAAATTGAGCTTCCAGTCAACCGATTTAAACCAGAAGCTTCGCGGCACAACTAGATATAATATGCAGGCTAAATTCCAAGTTTGATGAAAACTCGAAATCGAAAATTCGACCCGTTTACAACACTTTCTTTACCATAATATAGTGGTTATATAGGCACTTTTGTTTGGAAGCTACGATGCCATAGACAGATACACACGCCAAACTCATAGCATTCGTCTTTTTGTGTCGAGGCCGTTAAATAGTTAATAGCAAAATAAACAATGACTGTCTGCCGAACGCTATCAACATACCAGGGAATCCTGGATTTCTGAGGAACCATGATTAAAGATTATCAAAAACTACCAAAAATTTAACATTTTTTTGCATTAAACTTACTGGCAAAACTTTCGCTTGGTTATTATTATGGTTATAATACCCACCAAGAATAAAAATGGGTTACAGCTGCTAGAAAAGTTGAAAAATTCTTTTTTTACTATCTCTATATTAACTTGACTGTTTTATGTATGTACGTGCCACGCAAATCTGGCGACAGTAAATTAACCCATTTTGATCGGATCGAGCTGAAATTTAGCAGGTAGATTCGTTGTCGATGACAATGCATTCTATTAAAATTCCATCTCGGGGGAATGTACTATAATTAACTTTTTTTTAAAAATCAATTCGGTCATCCATCGTCATGGAGTATGGAGAAATGCTGCTTAACCTTTGAAATTTACACTTTTAACTAGGTATTTTGTTAGAGAGAGTTTTAAAAATTTTGTTTTTATGGGTTCTTTTTTTATATTCAACTTAAAGGTTGATGCCTATGGTTTTTATTAGATGTAATAAAACACAAATCAGAAACTATTACAATGTTATATAATTTGTAACATCCAATAGAACAATAAAATGGAGTAGAAAGTTATTAAACCTGTGCAAAATTTAGGCTGTTTGCATCTAAACTAAAATGCAAATATCAAATATAAGAACACACTTTCATAAAACCATTGGTTAACGTTTGAATAAAATGCATAACAAACCGATATCTAATCAATATTCAAAACTGAAGTTTTATCTGCCTTGAGAAAAATATTTCGCATTTTGATTTTGGTTGTTCAATTCGAGGTTAATGTATTTCAATAGAAACTAGAAGGAAATACCGTCTTGTATCTTATCTACTAAGAAGTCATGAAGGTAGAAAATTAGCATCACAGAATAAGTAAAATTAACAATTCGCAAATGATTTTTTTCTGAAGAACGAATCTGTTGTTAACATTGAAAATATTTTGACTGTTGAATGCAAAACAATTACCGAAGCCATCTTGTTTATTTCGCACATCTTGTTTATTTCGTTCTATATTAAAGTTTAGTTTCATTTGCTATAGATATCAATAATAAACAAAGAGACCAAATTAAAGTTTGAAAGTAAATAAAGGAAAGATGACGCAATTTTATGATCGCACATATATTAAAATTAAAATATGTGCAGTACAAAGATGTAAACATCATGAACATATTGTGTAGGTATGTATATGAATTTATGCATGTGTGTGTGTATATTGTATGTGTATTGTACGTTAATATTTCTGGATAATATGGTTCATGGTGAAATTTGAAAATAGATGTTGACGGATTAAAAATCAAATATTTCTCAAAACTTTCAACTCAAATGTATTTTATTACATTACCTTATTTAATTTGCATGTTATTGAAAGTTTAATATGTAGCTTTTCAAAATTATTTTCAAAAAAAACCTCTTATTAAATTTTATTATAACTTTCAGATTGAAAAGATAAAACCTTTATGAGCTTTGCCGTAACCAAAAATTATTCAAGTTTGTTGAACTTTCTGTCTAAAGTCTCATAAACTTTTGAACAGTGTAATTTTCCTTTCTTTCAGAACACAAATAAAATAAGATTATTATCACTGGAGAAAACACAAAAGACTGCGAGATTATTTAAATCAGATCCATTAATTCCTTATAAGATTTGTAAAAAATTACTGCATTACATATCTACCTGAACAAATAATATATGAATAAGTTTTTGTTGCACTTTTTTAAAGTATGATTTGTTATAGAAGGAAAAATTAAGTGCGTTTACCATTTAGTCACAAGATAAAAAGGTGACTAACCATAATTTTTCCAAAATAGTGGAAATTTGGAAGTTTAAAAAACTAATACTTTTTAATTTGGTATTTTAGAGTCTCTGCATGTTTATATACAGTGTTTCAATTTTTCATTTAATTAATTTATTCTAACATTGAAAAGACCATAAAGCGTTTAGTAGTTTATTTAAAAATTTCTTCGATCGCATTATAATTCGAGATTTTCCAAGTCAAGTATCTGGACATTTTTTCCAATGAACTGTGCCTAAAACTTTAACTTTGAAATGAACTGGTGACTTTTACTTTAATGTCTTCTACTAATACGGGTAGCAATTTGAAACTGACCCACGCACAGCCCATGAACAACCTACCTTATATTTAAATATTAGTTTTAACTAAGTTTGACTTGATTTAAGGCCAAATTTAAGTCAAGCAACTTGAAAATCAAGTCAATTAGTAAACCCTCACTTATTAACTATTATTAACCCTTAACTGAGTCGTTTAGAATCAAAACCCGTTAAGTCCACTTTTGATTAATAATAATGTTATCTAAAAAATTGGTTGTCTGTAAAGTCGGTTTACGGACGACAGTTTTACGTGATAACATCATAAAGAAACATTGATGAAAAATTGCATACTTTTGTGAATTGAATTGATTTATTATCACTGAATTATCATTATTTTGTATAATACAAAGAAGGAGTTAATTGAAAATTACAATTTTTCTAAAATGAAGACTAAAAGTTATGAAGGAAATCAATTAAATCTAATTAAGTAAATTGTTAAAAAAAAAAAAACACACACACAAAACGTTGTCTAGGATTCAACAATTATTGAATATGAGGCATAGATTATTGTAGAAGTTCTCGAAAAAGCTCGCGTGGCGGCGTTCCAGTAGCAGAACTCTATCGTGCCTCTCTATCTCTTGTATCGCGTTCTCGCTTGCACGCACAGGCTCAAACGGAACGTGACACTTTTTCGTGCAGGCTGTCGTACTTCATCAATTTATAAGACGTTTTTACGTCAAAAATATAAGTTTAAAATCTCCTTTACCTATGATTGATTCTAAACGACTCAATTATTGGAATACTTAAAAATAAAGTTGTAATTTCGATGTATTATATATACATCTCAAAAAAAAAAAAGAACTTTAGGTCAAGCCTATACAATTTGAAGTAGGATCTAACACGAGTTTCATTCTGGAAATTGATGTTCCACAGAAAAAAATCTAACCACAGTTTTGGTTATTATTATTAATGTCATTAATATAAGCAGTTACTTTTGTGTATACATCGATTTTTAAAAAATATTAGTTAAATAAATCCATCTGGTTGGAACATGCGATATATACCAAGTGACCCATTTTGTTTATTTTAAATAACCCATTAGAATTTTGCAAATATTTCATTAAAATCATGGTATTGTAGAACGGTGGTCCTTAGAATGTCCCTAGAATCCCCTAACAAATTAATGTTTTGAAAATATGTTATAGAAGGTTTCCGAACTTTCTCGGAATTTACATTTTACATTAAAAGTTTGAAATTCATTGAAAAGTTAAGTCTGGGAAAATTTTTGCGGCACCCTTGCGTAACCACTGCTATAAAAGATAAGGACAGTGGTAAATTACATTCAAATTGATTATTTTTCGACTCGTTATTGTTTCCGATTCTCATTTTGAGAATTACTACTGCAAAACATCAGTATAAGTCAATAAAAATTAATATTAGAAAATGTTATTTTCTGTAAAAGATGTTTTTTTCTAACAAATTACTTAAATAAGTAATAACCATTAGAAATTAAGTAAGATTAAAAACTTGTAACTGGAACCTTAATTCAAAATGACCAAATTGATGGGGCGCAAATGTACCTCCTCAAGAGCTTGTCTACAAAGATTGGTAACATCCGGGTGAATAAAAGTCAAAACATTTTTCAAATAACGTATAGTGAATGAATAGATTTTTTTTAGGAGTGAAGTAAAAACATTTAAGGAGAAGATAAATTTTATTTTTTCTGACCGAATTATTTTGAAATAATAACCCAAAAAACTTTGAACTATATTGTACAACATAAAGTTATCATGACCTTAGTAGACGAAATGATTACATCAATACCTACAGAAGATAACATGCTCATCCTCAAAAAGGATTTTAAAACTTTTCAACTCTTCTGACAGTATAATATCCTTACCTGTAAATGCATAATATTAATAATTAATAATGATTTCAAAGAGATAATAGCTCATTTTTAATGAATTATGATTTACTTTAAAGCATTTTTGTGAAATATATTACAAGTAAATATCATTTAATGAACACTGTTTATGATACCAATAAAAAATCACTTTTCTAGTTAACAACTTGATCTTTCATTTTCAAAATATATTTGTTAATGATAATATGTATTTAACGAGGTCAACACATTTTTAATGTTTTTCAAACACATAATTTCTATGAATTTTAATTAAAATAATCAAAACAAAAATCTTGAACACAATTCGTACATTTTTTTTCATTGTTTAAAAACCACTTATACTTTGCATCAAATGCTTCATTGTTAATTTCTATTTGTACTAATTAAATATTGCATTGAAGACTCTTGATCTTGATTTCACTAGAAAAATTTAAAAAGGAAATTTGACTAAAAATGCATATAGATTTTTAGAATGACTTAATTACGTCAGTAACTATCTATTAAGGTTGTTCCTAAAATAAGTAAACCTATTTACATATTTTAAGGAAAGTTAACAGAAACGCCAATAATATCATTTAAAACATTTTCCTGAATTTTTAAGGCTTTAGGATAGTTGTAAACCGAAAATGGCGCTTCATCAGACCTCATAGGACCTGAACTTTTTTGTGGAATCACAAAAAGCAAAATCAAAAACGCTTTTCTAGCTTGGGAAACCAAAACCAAGGCTTCGCACTAGAAGAATACTCCGGGGCATAATAGACAAGCTAAGAAATTCATCAAGTACTCCAAGAAGAGAACTCATGCTTTATTGTCAGTCGACAAAAAGGACTTAGGGCTCCTAACAAGCCTCTATACGGGCCACTGTATCCTAAATTACCATCTTCACAAGATCGGTAAAGCCTACACCAACATAACATTTCGTCTCTGCTGGAAAGCGGCAGAAACGGCGGAAAACATTTTGTGCTCATGTGAGGCAGCTTTCAAAAGAAGACTGCAGCATCTCGAAAAGACGGACATGACGCCTGGCGAGATAGCAACGGCAGCCCCTAGAGAGGTGCTGGCTTAGTAAACACAGAGGGTCACATCACAATAGACCTCCTTGGTCGCAGTGATAAAAGAGAGGAATATCCTGACACCCGTAGAACGGGAAAAAAAATTGTAAACCAAAATATAACTTAAAGAAAGCATACCTCAGCCCGTACTCCGGTCTATAAAAGACCACATTTAATGTCGGGGGATGGCAGATGAAAAATCGATTGATTGTTTTTTGATTATGAAAAAAAATCGGTTATTAATCGATTATTTGTAATATTAAAAATACGTTTAAAAATTAATTTTAATCGATTATTTCCATAATCGATTATTTTTTCACATCCCTAACCTCAGGAGTTAAATTTTAACATTGACATACACTTATGGTTAGAAGAGTAATGGGCCGGGATTTATAATAAGTGCCCACAGGATATCAGGTAGCGACGTTTTCCCATATAATAAAGCTTCATCAGGATCTCTGATGCATGCTTCGGATTCTTGACTTTTTGTAGCCTTGCATAAATATAAATTATACATAATTTTTTTTTGTATTTTAAAAACGAATTTGACACTCATGGTTGATGTTTATGAAAATTGTTATCACCTTATTATAATAATTTCTTCAACAAGGATCTGAATAAATATTAATTAAAAAGGTTTCACAAATTAAAAGAAACAAATATAATATACGTTTTTATCAATTAATTACCTCCTTTTTTACCAATCAGCGAAACTCTTAAATAGAATTTAATATTGTATATAATTTAATATAATATTGTAGTTTGAACTATTCGACAAAAACAAATACCAATTATATTAGTATTGTAGAATTAATGAAGTTTCATGTTGGGTCCATATTATTTTGATTACATTTTTTTTAATTTGCTTTTTTTTACTAGGTATTTCTCTTATTCGAAATTATAACCTTGAGCATGTAAAAAAAAATTACAATCATTAATACTAGGTATACTGGAAACATTTCTTGGATTTACATAGGTACTGATGAACCATTACTGACGTCAAATTTAAAAAAAAACTTTTGAGCTTAAGCTAGTTAAAATCTCATCCAAAAAATTAATAAATAAAGTCATCAATTTTATCGCTTTACACTGCAGACATCTTTTATTCCGTCTTGATTTTTTTAATGTGTGAATCATATTTTACTAAGTGGCTATTTTACAAAACGAAACTAAAAGAATTTTTTTTTCGATGTATTGAAGTAATAGTATAGAATAATGAATATTAGTAAATAGAAGTAATGAAGATTAGTCATTTCATATAATGACTCACTGATATGTGAGTTTTACTATATAAAAATGTTTTATTTACAATTTTGTGGAAGTTTTAATTTATTAATTTAAAAAAAACCACATGTGATCTTATCATAAATAGATTTGATTTGTTTAATGACATGAATATTTTCTTTTAATTATAATTGTATACATTTGAGAGTTTCGTTAGATTAAGCAATTGAATGACACTTAAATTCTTTATTTATAAAATATTCATATGTATCTATATCCGACTCAAAGAGACTTGAATATGTGAAGCGTCTAATGACGTCAAACAATATTTTATACTACTTATAAGATATTTGACGCGACGATATTTCAATAAATGGATATTATAATGTTAATAGGATTATTTAGTCAAAAAAATATCAATATTATAATTAAATTCAAATGGCTTCTACGTATAAAGTAAAAATAGCACGTCGTGATAATTTAAAATATCAGCAATGATATTTCTACTTAAATCTATATCTATACTAATATATAAAATTGAAGAGTTTGTTTGTTTGTTTGTTTGTTTGATTGGTTGAACGGGCTAATCTCAGGAACTACTGGTTCGAATTGAAAAATTCTTTTAATGTTGGATAGCCTAATTACCGGGGGAGGCTTTAGGCTATATAACATCACGCTACGACTAATAGGAGCAGAGCATCGATGGAAAATGTTGCAAAAATCAGGAAAAATTTTTCTTTTTGAGAGCGTTCGTGGCCTGCCCTGCGTAAACGGTTAAAGTTACGCAAAAATTAAATGCAGCAAAATTGTTCCTCTTAAAAAGTTCTACAAAAAAGTCCGCGACGGCATATGTCTATCTTTTACGGTTAGCCCGCTATAACCTTTTTAATGGTTATTAAAGTTGTTTCAAAAATAATTCATTACTAGCGAAGTTGTTTTTAGAAACATATTATTAATTCTTACCCAAATTAATACGGTTTTTAATGAAATTTGATATGATGATAAATGACAATCTAAGTCATTAAAAAGAATACTTTTTACTACGGGAAAATGTCTCATTTATCCGGGAAATTAAAAAACGGGTTGGAGCAAAAAATATGCATAAACTCTATTTTTAGTTGAAAATGGATTTTGGTGATATTTAAGTATGATAAATATGCGAATCGTTATTTGAAACACGTTTTATTTCGGAAAAAAATTTCATTTCATCGGGAAAATAGAGAAAAACTGGTTCGAAGAAAAATCATGCTGAAACCAAACATTTAAATAACTCATTTATTAGCTAAGAGTTAAGTAATAACTCATAAGGTCCTCAAGGCAAAATCATAATTTTTCTTTTCATACAGTCCACTTTTTATCCAGGAAAAATGTATGTTCCCGTAGGATAGATACGTTTTTGTTTTTCACAGAACAAAAGATTACCATAATTTCTTGCAATATGGTGGTTTAAGAGACAGTGAATGATATGGGTTACTTTTTTTTAAAATTATATTGAAATATTTATGACATTATGACCAGCTTTACCACAAAGCAGTGACGGCAAGTACCTCGAACCTAATTTCCTCAACCTTTTTCTTCATTATATTTTAAGTTTACATACGTAAATTTTATCAATAAAACACCCCAGTAGTGTTATGCAGCGTTCCTTTATTATTCCCGTTCCCGTGACATTTTCTACTATAGTTCCACTCTTACTGATCATAGTGTGATGTACCTAAGATAGCTCATGAGTCATGTTATACTTTTAACGTTACAGACATACAATGTTCTTCTTGGTTTCGTCCGCGTGGTTTTAAATTAGCATTATAGGTACCAAATTTTATCTCTTCAATGGTTCTTAAGTGATTTGTGGATAAAACAAAGAAAGTTTCAACTCCTTTAGAATTGTGCCATAGGTTCCCCACTTTTAACCCCCTCTCACTCTTATCTGACGCAGACGGAGTTGCGCGGGTCAGCTAGTATATCATAATAATATTCATTTTTTTCTGATAAACATTGTAAATATATGATTTTTTAAAATGATAAAGTAAATCAACAACGAAATTACTTTAATCAATTCCGCCAAGGTTGATAACATTTTCCTAAAACAATTTTACCTAATACATCATCGAGATAAACGATAATTCTATATACCTATTATGGATACCTAAGTATATTAATCATTAAATGTTTATCTATTAAAGCAGTTTCATGTGTAACTTATCGATTATAAACGTTTTGTATTGTCCTATTTATTTCAATTTCAATATAAAAGTTAGTGTATTGAATTTCAGTGAAATTTTATATAGTTGGTTTTCAATATTGATTTTTGAAATATGAAAGAGGGAATTTCGGAATAATACAACTCAAATTACGGTTTAATTTATACATATTAAAATTCACTTGATGCATGAAAATTAAATTATGCATATAGGTACGAGAATTAAGGTTTTTTCAGCAACATAAAAGAATAACGGTATTTTTATTTTATGAATGAAAATTACGGATTACTGTCATAATTTGCCACGAATTTTTAGAACCAACTCTAAGACTAGCTTGAAAAAATTCAACAACTTAAATGGTCACTATGAAAAAAATTAAATGGCCAGTATGTAAATAAAAACTTCATGTATGAATGTACGAACGTTGAAGAACAAGAAAGACTATCTAAATTCGTGATTCAGTGAAGTTTTATATAGAATGGCAATTTTAAATAAAATTTTAACATCTCAAACTTAACACCCCATAAATTTTATTATTTATCAATAATATGTGTCATTTGTATATATAATTATTTTTAATTTAAATATAAAAATAAATAAATTAGAAAATAAATACAACAAAAATTCAAATTACGCGCGTCTAGTTAAAAATACCGAGCCGTTTTGCGGGCAACTTCATCTTGTTAATTTGTGATGATAAAATAGAACGCTACAAATGCTTCTGAAACCACGCCGCGATGCAGACATCATTATCATCATTAAACTTCAAAAAGTACCTATAACAGCTAATGCAAAATTCGAGAAAAGTAATAACTTATTTATCAATAATATGTGTCATTTGTATATATAATTATTTTTAATTTAAATATAAAAATAAATAAATTAGAAAATAAATACAACAAAAATTCAAATTACGCGCGCCAGGAAACCCAGTAGTTTTGCGACTAACTTCATTTTGTTAAATTTTGTCTTAAATCTTAAAATTTCACTCTCATCATTTTTTCATAACGCGCCTAAAGAAGTATAACTTCAAAAAATTGTATTGCTTACGAGTTTTCATTGGAGCCTGAACTAAACGAATATCGGTGATAAGATTTATTCATACTAATACTAGAATGTTTAAAGGCAAGAAAGACTAACGAAAATTCAAATATTCGTCATCTAATGTTAATATTTAACTGGTATTGATTTAGATTCCAGAAATATCAAATTAAATTTTCCTACTTACCTAATAAACAACAGAAAGCATGATTATTGGGGCTATGTCTAAGAAGTCGAGGTTTTGAATACTTAGAACACAGATGGTAGAGATGCTATTTAAAACGCAACTATAGTTTATACAGCCGTCAATATTAGCCAAGTTAATCAGAAATTATTTTTTAAAAAGAATATAAAAATAGATAAATACATGTAGGTAGTTTTAGTACGATCCTGGAAATTTTTATAACCCTTTATTAAGATTAAATAGACCACAGATTTGCGTGAGTCGGTGTTATATTTAAAAAAAATGTTAGTAGATATTAAATAAGAATTAGAAGGATGTACTAAATTGCAAGTTAATGCTAACAGGAATGAATATTTTTAATTAACAATACCCGTTTTGGATAACTTGTCGTTTTTATCTTCCAATGCTTCTTCTAAAAAATAATAGAAATACTACGTAATGATTTCTTTCGGAAAAGATGAGAAATCATGTTTGGTTCATTATTGAGAAAAGTTTTAAATACGTGGAGACAACTATTGGAAAAAGGTAAGACAACAAGGTGGTCACTGGTGAAAACTGTGTAGAAGTCATTATTGAAAAATGATCAAAAAACGATGTGGTTATCAGTACTTATTTAGGAAATCAGAAAACCACATTACAGTCACCCACATCGCCCCATTGAATTGTTGCAACGGGAGACAATTTTGCCCACTTTAGAAATTGCTGGTTTCAAGTAACAGTAATTTAAATTTGTAAGTCCCTTTAAGATGAAGTTGTCTTAAGCACTGGTCTGTAGTCTAAATATGAACTGTTTATAGAAATAATAAAGAAAGCTTAAGCTTTATTAATTCATCAACAAATAATAGTCAAAGTTTCAGAAATGGATCAGCTGTTTTGTATATAGTTAAAGTGGCGTTAAGCCTGACTTACACCAGTTTTCTAAAGGTATCCAAGTAGCATTTACATCCATGTATATGGAGCCTGACGTAAAACGGAAAAGTATCAACCATGACGTGGTGTCAAGGTGAATCAAAGTAAAATACTAAAAAAATGCTGACCACTTTATAAATGCACTGTCTGATATTAAAAAACGAGTACCTTTATATAAATTCTGATCCTTTATATTCTTTAGTTTGAGAAAATCAAAAAAATTAATTAATTCCTTTTTCCAACAATACTAACCAAGCTAATTGCATTAATATGTTTTTAATTATTATTTAATTAAACATTCAAGAAACAATTACTTTCATTTTTTATGAACAGCATGTCTAAATTTAAATATTATAAATCTTTTACACTTTGAACTTTGATTTGTACTTAATTCCAATCATATGCTATTAATTGCAAGAAAGTAATTTTCTGCTAATTTTTTTAAGATTTGTTTTTTAACAATTTCAATCAACTTATCAAAATTTTACCATTGGGTATCGAATTTATTTTAATGAAAAAAAAAAACTCAATACAAATAAGAATAATTAATTATAGGTACTTTAGATGGAAATCCTTGGACTTGTGACGATTCGTACATAGTTTGTGTTTTGAGAAGAAAAAAAACGAAGTATACAACATTTTCTTCAAACTTTATCGAACAGGTAGGTAACAAATAAATATTAATGCTGGTAAAAGTAAAATTACAATAAAATTGAAATTAATTAAATGTATTGGGAATATAAGAAAAATAATAATAATTTTTTGGGATCTTTCCTTGATAATTCCTATTCGCATTGATAAAATGTGGTTTAATTTATGGATATCAACAAATCAATGATTTTCATTATTTTTAAAGGGGAACTGCATCATGTATCTTTCATGGATATTACAAGTTTCATAAAAAAATATATTTAATGCATTTTTACAAGGAAATTTTCATATTTTTATTCGTTAGTTCTTCTTGGTTTTATTTCAATGTGCATAACTATAGCCAACAAGATAACCTTATTGATGCGTATTATATATTAACTATATAATATAAAACTACATATAGCATTTTTATATAAAATATATAATAATAAAGATAAAGTAAGCGTATTATTTCACGGAAAAAAATAGTATAGATAAACGATTAATAAATAAAAACGATCAAAAAGCAAATAGCGATTTCTGCTAAAATTTCCAATTCGAGGCAATCGCAACTAGATAAAAATAAATAGTCAATATTTTATTTATTATTAAATCATCATATAACCAATCAAAATCATTCGGTATCTCCTTTTTAGTTGAATAATTAATTAACATCTTTTGATCGTAGATTATTTGTAATGGAACAACGGTATTAAAAGTATATATGATAATTGCATTTATTTCATAATTTTCATGTTGCAATATTAATTTTCTAGTACCTAACAATTATTGTTTGTGTTATTATCGTCTTTTGAATTTCATTTGAATTAATATCAAGTACCAAATATTTTAAGAAAAATCAATTGAGGGGACATTCACATTGATCAGAAATTATCAACGTAACTTTTGGTTATTTTAATTTGGCCTGAAATATTGAATACAGTCGAATATAGAGGAGGTAAGTAAATATGATGTTATTGTAGATTTTAAATTATTTCGGCGTCGAATATAATTTTGAAATTAGTTTGATTAAAAACGTGGTTTTAATGGAACTATGATGAAATTATATCCAATCAGTGTTGAGTTAATTTTAATGTGTACATGGAGTAGAGCATAATCGTAAAAAACACCTACGTTAAATGTACAGTAATTTTCTTCTGTAAAAATAATTTTAAAGAATTTTATTGAAATAGTTAATGAGTTATTTATGAAAACTAAATTTCTTTCACCATTTGAAAGGTGCATTAATTCAAAAGGATATAGGCTATATTTTAACCCGGAAACACATTTAGGTGTCATTTTAATCATCCTATGATATTGAGACGTCTTTTTCGATCAAATCTAAACATTTTGAGACAATTAATAATATCAATGGAACTGATTATAATTATTATATTTAAATAATACCTAATACTATATACATTATTTCAAGACCATAGAAACCAAGCAAAGCAGGTCGTTTTGGCGCGGGATTTTTGGCGCCACTGAACCACTAAAGTTTTAAATGGAAAACCGGAAGTTGATACAAAAAACCACCCCCGCATAGTCTTAGAACCCCGGTACAATAAAGCGATACCCCTCGCGGGAAAACGATCTACGCCAAATTGTTCCGCGCCAAAACGTCACATACCGAAACAAAGCATCCAAATAGAATATTTCGTAATATTTTTTTACTAACATTTTATTGAAAAAGATCAACAAAGTATTACCAAGTTTGGTAAACACTAATAATTATTACACTATTACATATAAAAAAAAATCCTAGTTATTCTAATTTTATGTTTTTTTCATAAAGAAATCGGTTCTTAAAAGTGATAACATTTTTAACCCCCAAGTCTCACGATTAATTGATTTATTAACTTACTGAATTAAAGGCTTTGAAAATAAGTGCCCTATTAAACAATTATCTGTTTTTCAACATTAGCGGGTTTCAATTAAATGAGATATCCATTAAACATCAAAACTGATACAATTACATGTGAATTAGATTAAGTTACAAATATTAACTGTTTATTACAAACTTTTTATTAATTGTTAATGAATAAGTTTTTTAACAAGAAAAGTTTCAATGAAAAGCAATCGAAGCAATAATTTCAATAGAAATATTTTACAAGGACTTATGAATAATATAATATAGCTTTAATTATACGTATTCAAAAGCTTTTGTCTGATGCTCTTTGAGAATGCGTCTGTTAATTTGTCGACAGACCGAATTGAAATAATAAACACGTACATAGTTCTATAGCACGAATACTGACCACATATAATTTTTTTGTAATCTTGATATTAAAAACCGACATAACATGAAACTTGAAATAATATAGAAACTATTCAAGGATATAAAAGTTGGTGGACATAAATTAGAAATACGTTATATTTATCGGTTTCATGCGAAATGCTATATTCTATATAATTGATTTTATAAACTTGCTTGTCCCTAATTACAATAATTAGCGTCTGCAGTCTTAGCATTAGTCTTTTAACGATAGCTATAGTCTTAACAATACAATGAGTATTTATTTTAAGTGATAGATATGATTACCGTGTTAATACAAACGGAAAGAGAAGGAGAGTGTGGATATTTTTCTGGAAAATGAGTTTGAAATGTATAGCTATAAGAGAATATTAAGTTAATTTTTTTGGATTTTTACCAATGAAATATGTGAAACAATAAAAAGGTTTTTCGAATGAAAATGGGTCACTGTTCTCTTGACCTATTTGTTTACTATTTTTTGTGTTCTTACTAGAAAAAAGACAATTCAAATTTAAAAAAAAAAATCTACATTGTTGTTCCGTTTATAAGGTAGATATTTGCGATATGTTCGCCTTGAAGGTTTTACAACTCATTATTTTAATCACCACCTGTAATCTAATTGTACAGTATAACGAATATACTGTAAAAACATTAAAAGCGACAGTAAAAAATTATATTATTGTGGCAGAAAAAATGTTTTCAACAAGAAAATGTATAGGCATCGATTTTTCTATGTACGTGATGGAAATTCAATTGCGTTCAGGTTAAATGTCATTCAGCTTCTAGATACTTCGTAATTTATTTCTTCTATATAACGGTTACGTGTTTTTGACGTTCAAGTTAAATCAATACCTAACAGTAAGTGTTTCGACATTGTGTTAAAAATTTATATATGGATTTAGTAATTTGTATAAGGAGAAATTTTTAATATCTATTCCGATTTTTTTTATTAAGTCGCAGTAAAAACACAAAAATTAACATTTTACATCAAGATGTCTACTCACTAAAAAAAAGCGGTGTTAAAATGGACTCGTTTTAACACCGCTGTGTAACACCGGTGTTACAATGCTTTTTTGCGGTGTTAAAAATTTGGTATTGAATTTTTTTAATCTCCATAAACTTATTTTATACTTTTATAAATTGTTGAACATATAGCGTTTAATTATAAAAAATATCTTAGTTAAAATGTATTCAACACCGGAAAATCTATGACACCGTTTTAACACCGAAAAAAAATATTAACACTGCTAACGGTGTTACTGTCACACCGGTTTCGGTGTTGAATTTAACACCGGAAATTTTAACACCGTACACCGCATCCACTTACACCGGTTTTTTTTTTAATGTGTACAAAAACTTCTACGAGAACAATATGGATACTGTAAGGATGACAAAGAAAATTTTATGGAAAAATATGGTTTTTTTTAAATTATGAAGACTAGAAAATTAAAGTTATTGTCCATTTAACTAGAAAATTAAAACATTGGTGGTATTTATATTTACTACTCAATTTCAAGTAAATGCTCATTTCCAATGAGTTGAGGGCTGTCTTAAGCAATTTCTTGAAATACAGTTACATTTCATAGACCGAGTTGAGGATACACTCTTATGGACTGAGCATTGGCTTCACTTAACTAAAGGATTTGCTTATGCTAATGGGAAAAAGTTGTATTGGTATCTACTGGTATGTAGACAACGGCAATTGCGAAGTTCAAATTTATATTTCTATTGTTAATTTCCAGGTTTTTAAAAATTATTTTTAAAAAAATGAAAAAAGTATTAATCAAAAAGGTTGAGCCTCCAATTAATTAATTTTTAATATACATATACCTATTTTTTATATATCTCACTTTATTAACTCGACTGTTGTATATATGTGTATGTGCCACTCAAATTAACCTATTTTTATTATATTGGCGGCAAATTAACCTATTTTTCGTGATCGGACCCAGCTGAAATTTAGTAGTTGATGGCAATGCATTCTATTAAAATTTCATCTCACGGGAATATACTATAATTAAACTTTAAAAAATCAATTCGGTTACCCATCCCTACGGAGAAATGCTGCTTAGCCTTTAATATTAACACGTTTAACTATTTTGTTACAAAAAAATTGAATAATTAAATCAGCACTTAGTTCGAATAAAATAAGACAAATACGGATTCGCTTTAAGTAGCTCCAACGTTCCCTTGAATTTTTATGGCTAAGAATTGAGTCTAAACTCAACTCTTGTAATGAGTTTGGTCTATGAACGCTATCAAAATATTTGAGGTAAGTGTTTACTTGAGTGTTTCTTTAAATTTGAGTAATGATTATTAATACCACCCTAAAAGAAGATCAAAGAATATTAGAGCTGATATTAAATTTCAAATCAAACAAACACAAAAATATTTTCTGACACCAAAAATATAATTAAATAATTATTTAAACTTCAAAAATTTTCCTATTTTTCAATCCACTGTTAATTGAGTTGAAGTCAAAGTTGAAAAGTTAGTGGTATTTTTAAATTTTATTAGATATTAAATTTCCTAAAAAGGTTTCTGATGAAAATTATGGATGTCAGTTGCAAATAAATTAATTTTTTAAGGATATTACGGATTTCATGGTTATGTAAACACCCTGTACATATTTTAAATGTCCGTGTTGCACCTTTAGTTTTTGTACTAATGTGATTATTTGACTTGGAAATTGAAAACAAAATAAAGAACTAAGATTTATTTAAATAAACTATGTCTATTTATAATTTTAAAATCAGAAAAGTAAGAAAACTAACAACTTCAATGACAAATCCTGTATTTCATTGACATGATAGATAAATATTTTGAAAAGTGCATGTCTAAGCGTAGCTTCAATATATAGCATTTTGATTTTACAAATAAAATAAATTTCTACATTGAAATATCACATTAAATGTACGAGTATATATAAACGAATATACACACATCTGGCTTTATATTATTTTGTGGCAATAAATCATTTAGAACTATTCCAACTAATAAATTCTCAACAACACATATAAACTATATAAGTAAGTAATAACAATTTCCAATTCATGGTGATTTAAAGAAAAAAGAAGCAAAATTTAAAATAAGTTCAAATTTTTTATAAGAATTTTTTATTTTTTTATTAGGAATTGAGATATCGACGATTTCCTAGCGAGTTTACTTCGACTAGACAAAGTAGTGAAATTTATTTCAGTTTGCCAATTGGCTCGCAAACTTGACATTGATTATATTCAATCTAGAGTTTATTAAAAAGTCATCGTCTCTTTATTGTTTCAATTAAAGGAATTCTCCCACGTTAGTTTTCTTAATAATGAACTGTGTAATTATTGTACTACTGGTGGATCAACTTCGGAAATATCGCACACACGCGATCATTTTGTCATTTTAGGTCCTGAGGTTAAATTGACTCATTTTACACGACATATAAATGGTGATTTAATATCATTTTCATATTTGTAGACGTAATCATATGACCAATTAGTACATGTTTTTCTTTCACATCCTTACTAGAAATACTGTATTATAGGTACCTACCTATTAAAAATTTATTTTTTACGCACTTAATTTTTAATTAAACCATTAAAAAATATTTAAACCAGAAAAATGTTTACAAAAGCTAGCTAAATTTACCGAAAAACGGTCAATAAAAACAACATTTTAAAAAATATGAATATTGGATCAGTCAGATCTAATCTGACTTAATTACATCTTAATTAAAAGTACAAGACCCTTTTGCATTTAAAACTAACAATTGCTAGCAAAAAAACAAAATTTACAAACGTTTCAAGTTTTTTCCTCATCATCTTTTGACATATACGCTTGTAGGTATCTTACTTTTTACGCCGCTTATGTCAATTGTCACTAGATCAGAGTCCACGCCTTCTCACTTCCGCTTGTTTTCTCATTTCCTCTCTTGTTGCATGTAGGTAAACTTTATAGTATTTTATGAATATTTTATTTATTAAACATAAACCGCGATTTGCTAAGACAGAAACATTTTTAATATATTTTTAACGAATTTGTTATTTTCCTATAATCTTTTCTTTGAAGTATTTTCACAGTAATTTTTTTGTCGGATATTTCTATTTTTCCGTGAGAACACATTTTAAAATTGAACTTCTAAGGAGTTATTATTTTTTTATTTAGTTAAGAATTATCCTCGAGCCTCAGAAATTCAAGATTACTTATGTTGTTAACAGTTAACGGTATTATTTCTACTAATTTTATATATAGAATTAAAAACATGAAATAAATAAGTAAATTTTTATGGAACAAAATACCTACTTATAAATGTGACGATTAACTAATTTATGTGTGGGTACTCGAATAAATTACAATTAAATGTAATATCGTACCCTATATGAATGATATTACCTACATTATAAAGATTACAATGTATAATTCACGTTAAGACCCATCTTGACCAGTAAAACTGTGTACAGAAAATCTAATATCCAAGCAGATAAGTATCAATCAGCTGTCTAAACATTTAACTATTTCAAACTTATTATTTAAGTACGTAGTTATCTTTTAAGATAGGTAATGCAATTATTTTGAATTATTTCAAGTATTTTTTATTAAGACCTAAATTGAATTCTTACACATGAAAAATAAATTAATATCACCAATGAAAGGTAAATTTTTTTTGAAGTTAACGTGAGTTTTTGAATTTCTGTTTTTATTTATCATCTAATAATAATTATAAATACAATTTTACGTGTTTTATTTATTTATATTAATTTATTTCAAAAATGTATGCAAATTAAGAGGTATCTTCATATGAAAAATAGTTTCAGTACCAGTTTTTCAAATTTAAAAAAATAAACATATTATAATTTAATTGCATTTTAATTGGCACTAATTAGAAGTTTCTGATTTGATTATATTTTTTTTTTTGGTTTATCAAAAACCTGACCTATCCAACAATAAACGCTACATTACCAAAAATGTTTTGCTTTAAATGTCACAGCTAGTATATATAAGTGCATAATTTGCCACTACATACATAGTTATCTTCATAGATATGAACTTATTTCGCCACTCTCACTTTCAATGTATTTACCAAGTAAGTGATACTAAGATTTACGTAAAAGTTCACAATTATGAGACAATACCTATTTCTTAATATATTTCACTATTTAGTCCTACTTTTAAAAAAATGAAATTTTTTCAAAATAATTGCATTTTAATTTAACGAAATTATGTAGATCTAAATTTTAGCAATAAAAATTCAAAATAAATTAAAATAATTTTCGTTTCAACATAATAACAACTAACAATATTATCATTGGACATTTACTAAATTCAACACATTATAAATACACGAACTAAAAAGTGTAAGTATAACAACCTCAAGATTAAGCAAATAGACGATAAATAACTAAGAAATTACTCAAGTAATGAATCATTCAATTTTAATTAGTAATGCATAGGACGGCTAATGCCTCGACTCAATCGTTTATCTAAAACGTTTCAAGGGTCAATATAATTTTATTCGTAATCAATTTCATATGAAAATCAGCATGTAAAATAAAGGTTTAGACGTAATAATTGGTTTTAATATTATTGACGACAAAGAATTTGAACTATGTGTGTATACGCTTGAAATTATGGGCTTCACCTTATTCACATCAGACAATATACCGATAATGAACTGAACAAGGTTAATTATCAATCTGACCCTCATTACTTCTTAATTTCTTAAACTGAAGAAAAGCAGTAGCCCTTGATTGTCATAATTGTGATTTAACAAATTTACCATTTACCCTTTTTAATTTAAAAACAATAAATTTTAACTGATTCAAATTCGGTTATTAAATTGATCTATTTTACATGCTATTAAAATTATAGTAAAAAGCATTTTTTAATTGTAGCAGATAAAATGTTAACACAAATTTCATTTTTAATTTACAAAATAATTATTATAGGTAACTCATTTAAATTTATTGTTGAATCTTTTAAAAATGAATACACATTAAGATTAAGATAGGTTTTGATAAAAATTACAATTACAATTTCAAAATTATTTTCAACTGTATTTTAAACGCCAAGTAAAGATTTTAATATCCTGAATAAAATTTTCCGAATGGCTCTTATCAATAATGAATAATTTTTATAGTGTTTTCTTATTAACACTTCATAATAATTACATCATGAAGAATACTAAGAATCGGATGTTTCATTAAGAATCATTATAAGTTCAAAAAATCAATATGTGTTCATGCATTTGGGAAAATATTTTGTTGAGGGTTGTTTTTAGAATCTGTAGCACAAAGTAGACCGTGGAGGCTTATTATAATCAAACTATATTTTTGGTAAATTTTTACTTTCTTTTACTACTATATAGTAAAGGAAGTATTGTCATAGAGGTCGAATTTTCAATTTCGAGTTAAAAAGGAGCTTTGGAGCTTCCCATCAACCAATTTCAACCAAAAGCTTCGCGGTACAACTAAAGGTAATATGCAGGCTAAATTCCAAGTCGAGTAAAATTTGGATAAAGCTTTCAATATACGATATCGCTGTCACACACAGAAATGTTTCTAAATACCACTATTATGGATTCAGGGGACCTTAAACTATGAATTTTCGGTGAAAACCCGAAATCGAAAATTCGGCTCAATTACAATCCCATACAGGAAACCCCAGAGTTTAAGAACGGGCCCATGCCTGGGACATTATTGGCAAGCCTATCTTGGCAAACCCATATTGGCCCATGCCTGAGCCACATCTGGGCAATAACCCTTGGCCACTCCAATGATGACCCAGGTTTGGGCCAAGATTGAATAACCCAGCCTTGGCCGAACCTAGAGTCACCCTAACTTGGGCCAAGGTTATACAGCCTAACCTCGGCCGTTGTATGGCAACCCTAACATGGGCCAAGATTGAATAACCCATCCTTGGCCGACCCTAGAGTAACCCAAACTTGGGCCAAGGTTGCACAGCTTAACCTTGGCCGTTGTGTGGCAACCCTAACATGGGCCAAGATTCAATAACCCATCCTTGGCCGACCCTAGAGTCACTCTAACTTAGATTATGAAGTTTCTGCGATACTCAAATATTCAGATATAAAACATTTAAAACTTTTATAGAATAAGAAAGTTTATTACTTGTAGATAGTATTTACAATATTTTTGTTATTATATCATTGATAGTTCAATTTTTTATTTTGAGAAAAAATATTTAAAAATCTGATCTTTTTATTTTTTTCTGCGATTGGGCTACTTCAACACCGCCTATCGGCGGGTTTTAAGAAATTTTCTCTAGTAACACTGCCGATGAGGCGAGAGGAGACTCCAAAAAGTGGACAAATCTTTGTTTTCAGTTGTTAAACTGCTTCAGTTATATTGTTAAAAAAAAATTTCTTTTTTCAACCGCTTGTCTGAAAATGTCTACTTCATATTCACGTGTTAAAAAGTGGCGTGCGTTACACAAAACTGAAAAAGTTTCACTTGATAACAGTGAGCCTTGTGAATCATGTATACCTAACCTAACTGCCAACACGTATGCAAGTGAAAATAATAGAGCTACAGAGCAATTGTGTTCAGAAGTAAATAGTAAATTTAATAGTGTTACTGATCAAGATTCGGATAGAATCAGTGATAATAGTGTCAGCGATGTTTATATTGAGGAAACTCTTGAAAATGAGCAAGTTTTTGATGAGAACATATCTAATTTAGTACAGCAAAATATTGAAGAATTTTCAAGTAAAAAATCACTCTGTGAAAAACTCCGTTGTTGGACCTTTGACAATATAAATAGTTTGAAATTAAATGTAGTTACTCAACTGTTAACTATACTGCGAGAAGAAGGTCATGATGATTTACCCAAAACTAGTCATCAACTACTCGGAACCAAGCACTGTCGGCCCATGGAAACATTAACGACCAACCGGCAAACAGCTGGAACTTATATTTACACGGGGATAAAAAATGCCCTCCAGAAAATCATATCTCCGGATATTTATAATGAAAATTATATATCAGTTCAGATACATATTGACGGAGTTTCGTTATTTAATAATTCATCAAGTCAAGTATGGCCTATTGTTTTAAAAGTTCATCATCGTGATTACGAAAGCAAGCCGGTAACAATTGGTTTATACTGTGGTGACTCTAAGCCTTATTCGGCAAACGATTATTTAAATGACTTCGTAAAAGAGGCTAATGATTATATTTTAAATGGAATTATTCTTAATGAAGTTAAGTATTTATTTGAAATATTTTGTGTGGTGGCTGATTCACCTGCAAGATCTTTCTTAAAAAATGTAAAAACTCCAGGGGGATTTCACGCTTGTGAACGATGTACGGTCAAAGGTCTCACTAAAAATCACAAGCGTGTGTATCCGGATATCAATTGTGAGTTAAGAACTAGAAAGTCGTTTAAAAAAAGAAAACAGCCAGAACACCACGTAAAAGAAGAAAAGTGTAAATTACTGAAATTGAAAAATTTTGATCCAGTACATGATATGGTTTTAGATTCGATGCATTTGTTGTATCTTGGCGTAACAAAAAGTATTTTGGAGAAATTACTTGTGGTGAGAAAACATAGTGCTCGGTTAAAAAAGTTAAAGACTGATATTTTAAAACAAATAATGAATTCCATATCAACAGATATTCCTCAGGAGTTTGAAAGAAAAGTTTATGATACGGATCAAGTTTCTAAGTGGAAAGCCACTCAATTCCGGTTTTTTTTACTATACATTGGACCATTAGCTTTCAAAAATGTACTCTCGGAAAACAAATACCGTCATTTTTTATTGTTATTTGTCGCATGTAGAATTTTAAACGACGCAATGAACGCAGTGAAATTCGTCGACTATGCTCAAGATCAGCTGCGAACTTTTTTTGAATTACTGCCGAAATCCTGAATATGGAGAAGATTCTCAGGTTCTCAATATGCATAACTTAATACATGTTCCAGATGATGTTCGTTACTTTAAAGTTCCATTGAGCGAAATATCGGCATTTTGGGGAGAAAATTATATTGCTTTATTTAAAAGTTTAGTCAAGTCGCCGTACAAACCTCTTACCCAGATAGCAAATCGATTGGACGAGTTACAGAACGCTGACCAGGTAAAAATAAAAAAAAAAAGTAGATTGTGTAAGTGCATCTACGAAAGTGTTTTTGAATCAGTTACATACAACAAAAAACAATATTTCAAAGTTAAAACAGTTCATTTACGGGGTTTTACTTTATATTGTAATCATCCAAATAATGTTGTTCAGTTACACAACAATAAAATTTTTGTAATTGAGAGTTTGTTAAATGTACAAAGTAATCCTGCATCTGAAGAAAATATAGACTATTTATATATCTACGGTACAATAGAAAATAGTAAAAAAAAAGTGTTTGATTTTCCAACTTCGTCGATTGATGTAGGTATGATGGAAATTGTATCGTGGGAAAAGCGAAAAATTATCGTAAAACTTGCTCATGTGAAGTGTAAATGTGTTCTTTTTAATGTAAATAACTCAAGAATTGCAGTAACTCTACTACATATTTAAATGTGTGTAAATGAATGAATATTAGATTCAAAAATTTTAAAAACAATTTTGTAAGAAAAAACAAACTTTTCAAAGTGTTTTCAAATTTTATACAAATTCTAAATTTTAAAGTCCAGTGTTGTATTTATAATTAATTAATTAATCACTGATTATTAACTCTTTTAAATCTAAATTGTTACTTTTTTTTAATTCATTTTATTTATTAAAAAATTATAAGTGAAAAGACAAAGAAAAAAGTTTGAGCTGTTTTTTGTTTGTAAAACCGTTTTATTTTTTTTTTTTTTTTGTGCTCTATTATATATTTTATTCCCATTAAAATAAAAACTTGAGAGACATAAGTATAGATGTTTAGATATACATTGATATGTATCTGCATATGTATAAGTGTGTACGTGAGAACAATGAAAAGAGTATAGAGAGAGAAAGGGGTGTGTCACTTTACAGTGGAATCCAATATCTATAGATGGCTTATTGAACTTTCTTATGTTTTGGCAGTTATAGTTAGATAGTCAGTCGGTCTTATCTTATAAGTTCGAGAAAATACAGTGAATTTTAGCCGTTTGAAAATTAATATTTGTGAATTACAATAAATCAATAAATCATTTTATAAATCAATAAAATGTCGGATACACCAAAACTTTTCGCAGTCGTTGAATTCGACGAAGTAATTAATGGGAAAAAAGCGGTAGAATTAGTTCCAGTTTCTTGGTTAACCTCAAACGAAACGCTATGCTTTTGGCCGCCAAAAAACTTAATAAGTAAGTTGAGGGAATTGGTTAAGATTCAGGCTGATGCTGATGATACTTGGGATACATATCCAATTGAGATTATCACTAAAGCAAGTAAGTAAAACAATATATCAATTACTTTTTTTAAATGATCTTATTTATTACTTTCTAATTAATTTTTTTATACTTATCGGATACGTGTTCAAAGTTTTAATCATTTTTATTGTGTATGTAATTGTTGAAACTTTGTTTTTTTTTTTAATCAATAATGCAGTACTACTAAAAAATCTAAGTTTATTCTACTATAAAATCAATTTTTTTTTTCATAATAATAATTTATTTACATAAAATACTTATATATTTAATTAATTGTTTGCAATATGTGTTATATTGTGTTTAATGTAATTACAGAAGATTACGAACAGGGCAGCCGAAGATTACAAAAGTCTTTTAAAAAAAAGAATGTTGATAGTTCTGAAAGTGAGTCTCAAGCAAGTCATAATAATCAAATTGTAATCATGAAACAATCAAGGATAGCTAAGACTTTAGCCAACCCAATTCCAATGATACGTGATGAATTCATGAACGATATTATAGAAGAGTTACCCGGAGAGGAATCTGCAACCAATAATGCTACTAATAATAATACCGAGTTAATTTCTGGAACCGACAAGAGAACATTAGAATCGCTGTCACCGAGTCAGGAAGGTATTTACGATTGTTTTATTGTTTGGCTATTATTTAATTAAAAAAAAAATAAAACAAACACAAGTAGTAAGATAAAATAAAAAACAATTTTGGTTATCAAATGCAATCGGTACACATTTTAATATTGTTATTTATTATTATTATTATTATTATTATTATTATTATTATGAATTTATATCACATAAAATAACAATTACTACAGGTATTGTCGATTTCAACGGTGTAACGAATTATCTGGAAGGTGTAATACAAAAGGAATTTAGAAAAATGAGACAAAGTCTTGAGCTATCCATAACTGATAAGTTTAAACAACTTCTAAAAACTATTCAATATTCAGCCGATCACCCAACAAAACAAAAAGCCTGGGAGGAGCTTGGAAATGATTTGCCATTTGAAACAATCGTTAACTTTTTAGAATTTGAAGAATCTTTAACCAAAGAGGAACAGAAAAAAAATTCTTTGGTAGTTAAAAAATATTCAAAAATGAATTTCGACTTATTGAAATATTTTTTAATAATTGTTTAAATATTATTGTTATTTACAGGTTGATATTTTTCAAATGGTAACGGCTGGATCGACTAACTGTGAAAATGATGTCAATAAAATAATGGGAAAACTAATAAAAAAAAATATACAGTTGGAGTATACTGGATGCGGCAAAAAATCCAAGGGTGTTGGAAAAAGAAGTTTTAAAGAAACAGAGTCTTTCAAAATCATGGAAAGTAAGTTTATGGTTTATTAAATAATTCATCTTTATTTTAAAACTGTTTTTGTTCCAGAATTTCTCTTGGCTAAATATCATGGCTCCAAAGAAAAACTGGAGATAACCAGCTGGGTTAGTCGTTATTTATCAGGTGCCAAAGATAGGGAAGGCGGCCGAGCTCACCGCGCTAATCAAAATAATCAAATTACAGGACAATCATGATTATTATTTTTTTAAATCATAATTTACAATAACTATAGATTACTAAAAGGTAATAAAATAGAAGCTTGAATAATTCGAATAAATATAATAGTATTTAATAATTGACGCGATTAAAAATTAAGATAAAAATTTGTTTGTTTAGTATTAAGAAATACTGAAAAATTATGATGAAAGAGAAAATAGGTTCTAGTTCTGCTAAAGATTGATCTCAAAATAGTTAGTCACGTGGAGTGTAGTGAAGCTTAAATAGTTAAAATAAATGTAATGGTATTTATTAATTAAGACAATAAGAAATTGAGATAAAAATTTATAATTTTTATACTAGAATGAAAATGTTAAGTAAAATGAATATTATCAGAGAATAATCTAAAGTATAATTTAATAATTAACGCGATTAAAAATTAAATTAAAAATTTGTTTGTTTAGTATTAAGAAATATTGAAAATTATAATAAAATAAAAAAAAAGCTCTAGTTTTGTTAAAAATTGATCTCAAAACAGTTAGTCACATGGACTGCAGTGAAGCTTAAATAATTTAAATGAATATAACGTTTTGTTTATAGATTTGTATGCAAAAGTTGAATATATTAAAACTTTTATATTTATCATTCATTCATTTATGTGCAAATAAAAGTTGTAATACTTTTTAATACTAAAATTCTAATATTACATTGTTATTACATCGGAATTATAATATTAGAATATAAATGTTGAGTAAAATTATAATTATGTTAATTTATCATATGGATTATATAAAATAAACACATTTATATTCCTATAACTGTTTATTCAATAAATTTCTTATTCTTATTACTATTATCACTAGTATTATTATTATAATTATTGTTATTACAAGGGTTGATTCTCGGCTGTCTCACATGGGCCAGAATTGAAATTGAGGCTTGGACAATTTCTGGTAGCCATGCATAGCCCAGTTATTGCAAGTAACAATGGGCCAATCGTGGCAACAATCCATGGGCCAATACTGATACTAAAAAATGGCCCAGTTTCGATTACCTAATCCGGTCCAAGATGGGCTTACAAGTTTGGGACAGCCTTGGTTAATAAGCATGGCCCAGACCTGGCTACCACGCATGGGCCAGCCTTGGCAATAATGCATGGGCCAGCTTTGGCAATAATGCATGGGCCAGTGATAATAACCAAGCCTGGCTCCCTGTTATCATTCGTAAGTTTTACCAACGCTGAGCCAAGCCGGGTTTACTAGCATGGGCCAGAGATGGACAGCATTGCGCCAAGTGTGGCCCATGTCTGGCCCCGTCGTATTTTCCTGTATGGGATACTCCCTTTACTATATATAGATAATAGTAGTAAAAGAAAGTAAAAATAGGATATCGATTTAATGTTGGTTGATTCTAAGAAATATAGGTAATAAAGGGGATTTTTCGATGAAACAGCATATCATAATACCAACAGTCGTACGATGGCAATGACTTTTCCGCCTTTTGTGAGTTTTTTTTTTGTAATAATAATAAAATTTCCAATTGGAAAATTATACTGTAGATTTTAATTTCATTGGTTTTTAACAAATGAAATACCCTATCTTAACATGTTTTGATGAATTTAAAATATTCCTAAATCAAATAAAATTATATAAAATAATTTTCCATTGTTTTTTAAATTATACATTTTTAATATTCCTAGACTAATTAAATAAATTTAATCAATGAAAAATTAACTTAATTTTCTTCTTAGTAAACATTTTTTTCATAAATTAAAAGATACTTACAAGGTTTCTTAAAGCTACCCAAGAGTTATTTTTCTTCTGCATATTTCTTAAAAATAAATCTACAGGGTTTTCTATTCTAAAACCTGGCCTATCTAAAAATAACACATATCTAAGCACGATAAACATAAAATACAAACTATTTAAATTGAGCTTGAATGAATATTTAATTCCAGGAAAAAAAATTGTTTCTTGAATTTGAACAGTTATAAGAATATATTTTTAAAATCACCTCCTCATTTGTAATGAAAATGAATTATGATGGAAAAAGGCCAAAAGTACAAGTGAATAATGAATAAAATTTACTAAAAATGAGAAAATTTTTTCTGTTTTTTTGGAGCTAATCAAATGCAGATGAAGTTTGAAGAAAAAAAATATTAAAATATCGTTAAGGTTTTAAACATAACGGTATTAACAAAATGTTTTCTTGGCCAAATTATAATTTAGGAAACGTATATGTAATTTATTTGAGTTTTACCAACACAGTAGTTCAGATAATTTTTTTTATATTGTTTTGAATTATTTAAAATAGAAGACTTGTTGATCGGCATGTATTCTATCGGGATGTAAACTATGTATTTTTTTTTCATTTTTGCCGAGAAGTTGTATGTAGATTTCGTCTTGCATTAACCAGTAGGTGATGAGCAAGTCACGGTCAAAGTTGTTGAAACAAAAGCGATACAGATTCAACCTTTCAAATGATCAGATAAGTTTGAATAAGTCATTAATTAAGTATTTCCTTAAATTATTGCGTTTTGCTTGTATATAAGACGCTTATTGCTATTCAATATTCCTTTTAAGAAATGGAACAACGCCATATAAAAACGTATCAGTTATAACGCCAAACTAGCTATAGGTAAGTTTTATTGCCAATTTGCCCAAAGTTCATAGTGTTATAAAGGTTATAACTTAAAAACTAAAAGGAATTTCTCTATCAGATCTGAAAAAAAAAAATCTAAACATTTTCAAGAGTAAGAAATTGTAACGTTCTAATATAGCGTTAAAATGAACAAATGTTGTTTGCGTAAATAACTAACATTAAAAGTTTATTTTTTGACAATAGAGTTAGGTATAAACAATCTAATTAACGAAAGCTTACATGTAAGTTGTTTTACAGTTATATTAATAGTTTAATTACATTAATAGGTATATGCTAGTTTACTCAAAACCTAATATAGGAACTTCGTTCCAACAATAAATGTTTTCTAATTATAAACTTTAGTCTTGATAAAATCGTTAAATGCTAAACAAAAAACTTTTCTCCTGAAAAGTTTTTGTCACAGTTTGGCAATATTATCTATTATCTGCTATATCGAAAAAATTGATTTAATACAACTGGAAATAGCAATTGTAACAAATTTTCTTATTGGCCTAAAGATAACCTACTTTTGAAACAAAAATACCTTGTCAACGTATAAGCAGAAGATCTGCAATATCTTAATTTGAAAGTGCAAATAAAACTGATGGCTTAACACGGTTTTTTTTTTCTGTGTGGTTGGTTTGTTAAGACCCATCACAACGCAAAAACTCGATGAAATTTGCCAGAAGGCCAATTCACTTTTGATGAACTCATAAACATTACAATTCGTTTTCAAAATGTTTGCGTGATTATCAAATAAATAATTTTATCTTGAATCATTTTCACTCTCGGTTGAAAAAAAAATAAATCAAAAAATCTTGAGACAAGTTGTTGAAATTATTCAGCAAAATTTGCAAAATCTTCATATTTAAGTGCCACGAAAAAAAAAGTTGTTTGTAAAATTTGTCCACTTAAAATGCTATATTTCACGTTTTTTTTGTGGATAAGATTTTACAAATTTTTTCTGATGGAGCAATTATCTTTTTAAAACTAAATATTATCTAAAAATTCTCGCCGAAGGAAAATTTTGTTTAAAATTATATTTTCAATTTAAAAATTTATACAAAACCATTATTTAAACTCTGCTTAGAGGAAAGTCAAAACAAAACGGTCAAAGATTTGATGATACGATTTGATAGATATGGGCTATCGAAATAGGAAGGTACGGATGCTTTCTGACAGTCAGGCAGTGCTAAAAACTATCGCCAACACAACGATCAGCTCTAAGTTGGTGCCGGAGTGTTGTCAACTCCTGGAGAACCTGACAAAGCACAACCAAATCAAAACTTGGTTGGGTGCCGAGGCATAGGGGAGTTGAGGGCAATAAAGAAGCTGATACTTGCGCGAGGGCTGGTTCGATGACCCCACTCATGGGTCCAGAGCCTGGGGTGGGAATCACCAAATCTGCTATCAAAAGGACGATGAAAATTCGGCTGAGACAGCAGCAAAACAAATACTGGCTAGAAATTTCCGGTCAGAAGCAAGAGAATGTTGGGGAGAATTTGCCCCTCGCTCACCGCTGAGGTATTACGGTTGGGAAGGAACCAACTCAAGACAGTAACGGGACTGATAACCGGACACTGTGGACTGAGAAAATCTAATGCAAACTATCGGGTTGTCTCAACAAAACCCCAAACGCAGAATTTGTGAGGAAGGGCGGAAAACGTAACCCTTGTCATTTTGACTGCAAAGCTCTCACAAAGTGGCGACACCTGTATGGGATAAATGACGCCCAAACAGGCACACATCGTACAAAAAGCTTAGTACAGGGACTGCTTCTGCTAGGCAGAATGCTGAACCTGCTATAAGCAAGAATCCTTATACAACAGAGATACATGAGCAGAGCAGGAGTACAAAGCTACAGTGCGGGAGGAATGAGCCCTAACCTGGTTTTCTGCTAACGGGAAAAAAAGCAACCTCCAATTTTCATTTTCTACACAAGACAATTGCAAGAAAATATTTAATTTTTTAGTTTTCTTTTGAGGCTCGAGAGCTTTTAGAGTTGAAAAATGACGGAGGTTCCCCGACCACACTAGTTTCTTTTTTTTTTATTGAAATATCTTCTGGAAGAGATAAAATATCCATTTAAATTGATTTTAAATATAGATGGTTTTAATCCTGTTTGAAGGGGCACTACCACCCTTGCTTCCATAGACCATACCGCCACGGATACCACTAATATGGATTAATAATCTGATTTGATTAGTTATTGAGAACACTTGATAAACATAATTAATTTTTTATTTTAATACAATGTATTTGTAGATTATTGTTATTAATTAGTAGAAGTTAAAACCTATTTTAGTATTTCAAAAAATATTAACACTTTCTTTTTCATAAATCAATTGCCCTATTTATCATATTCTATACCCACCCGTAAAAACAATTATTAAATTTTATTACATGCTCAAAATCAAAAAATATATTTCCTCCATATTTTCCATGAATAATTTTGATTCAATCACATTAAAAAAATAAATAAGTTTAAAGATTTTTACATTACAAAACGCTTAGACAAACAAAATCATATATCGATTTATTGATTACAATAAAACAAATATTTATTGTACACTCAGCAATATTCGATTGAACAATTTAATATTTTACTTGTTTGAAGATATGTATATAATATAACGATAATGATCCACAAACCGTGTGTAACAAAAAGATAATAAAAAGATTGAAAATGCATCACACACACAAAATTAATCCTTGGTCTGTATTCTCCAACAAGTAATCGTCACATTGCATTAATTAAGCTTTAGTAAGCAAATAAGCTTACGAAAATTTAAGTGAGACCTGTTCGAATCAGCATTGTTTGTTCATATAATTAAGCTATAAATACTTTGTCATTTTGTATCGCTGATTATAATCGGTACATGATACTCTTTTCACAAGCAAAATATATTTGTACATTTTATAATGATGATAATACCGCTGATCGATTACATGAGAAAGACTAATTGGTTTCATTGACCAATTTTATAATGACACTAATAAAGAAATGAACATAATCATGAGTATAAAAAGGTTTTTTATCTGTATTATAATATGAAAAAAATAAAATAAAAATATTTTCTACATTTTTTAGTATTACGAAGAAAAAGTTTATCAAATAAAAGCATTTTAGTATTTATATATCATCTATAAAATCTAATATAAAAAATTCTACTAAAAATATTTTTGCGTAGCTAAATTTTATTGTTTTAGAATCGATTCAGAAACTAAGTTTTGCACATTCCATGATAATTAATTAACAGCAACGCGACTAAACGCAATAAGAGAATAAATAACATGAATCATAGACGTTTTCAATTATTTTTTAGCATTTATAAATTCAATTTGTAGCATTAAGCAGAAAAAAAAATTTGAAGTGAGACTTCCTTAGGCATCTGGAAATATATTTAGTAAAGATCGAGTTTCAGTTAGTCTACCCCTTTCACTTCCAGCCAATGTTTTGCAGTGACAACCTTTTTAATTTTTTTATAACTATTAAGTTAATATAGTATCAAAATATGGATATATAAGTTTTAATTCTTGATTTTTAAAAACGAGAAACGAAACTCTTATACTCTCACTTGCTTGTCTGGTTGGATGTCCGTCTGTCACGAGCAATTTTCTTCAAATCGATAAAAAAATTTATAATTTGGCATATTTATAAAGTTTTAATAAAGACACGATCTCATCGAAAGAAACTGATTTTGATGGGTACTTTTTAAGGGTTGAAGTGGAAAATTCAAAACAAACAAGAGACTATGCCAAATGAATAATATGATACATCCAATGAAAGGATTTGTGTTCAGGATCTCAAATATATATTTTTTAAATATTTATAATTACACAGTACAAAAGATATTGTTGAAATTCAAAGAAAAATGACCGTCCTTGCCACTATCTCCGAAACTACTGAGTCAACATTCTCAATAACGGTTCTTACTCAAAATTTTCCGAAAAAATAATGCGAACATCCGTAATTTACAGGATAGTAAAAAATAATTGTAACTCTTTTATACACGCCTTCGTTATTATTATGACAACTCGTATTAGTAAAATTTTAAAATTTGTTATTTCTTTTTTAAATTTTTATCACTACGCTGGTTTTATTGTTTTTATTTTTTTTAATTTCATCGAACTCCTTACGTTCTTATATTTTCTTATCCTGACTCAATAATTAATTGAAAATAGTTTCTGTGCACTTAGCATCGTTGTTTTCATTATTTTCATTACTTAATTAATTGCAGGGGTTCATTCTTAATTACAGGCAAAATAAAACAAAATTTCCAAAGTGCTAAAGAAAAATAATTTTTACTACCACCCTTGTGTTTAAAATAAGCACAGTGCTATTAATTTATTCATTTGCATTTGTTCATTGCAATTGTCTTTTTTTATTCGTTATTTGATAACATTCTAGTTTATTTAAATTATAATGTTAATATTAAATAAATAAATTTGGTTTCAGTAAAACAAAATATTACAAACAGTTCAATTGGTAGTACAAAACTCTTCTACTGTGAGGTTTTTATAGCTATTAAGTGTGTATTGGTAGTAACTAGTAATAAAAGATGAGTACACAAGACTTATGTTAATTCTTAATTTAAACATTTTTCTTATAAAAGTGACATCAAAAAACAATATCAATTAAATTTGGGATTTCAAAATTATCGAGATTGATATTTTTTTACTTTCCTTATAACCTGTTGTCATTGGCAAGATTTCTTATTCTTTCTGTTCACATCAAATGAAATGAACATTCCAATATTGTGACGTAGAAATCCATTAATTGGATTATCATACTTCCACGGTAGGACATTGAAAATAATAAACAAAACATTTTTTTTTTCTTTTAAAACTCGAAAAGTATTATAAAAACTCGAAAAGTATTAGTCCTAAATATTTTGCTAACAATTAGACTATTTGTTAAACTAAAAATTCTACAAAAATCATGACGAGTAAATTTCCTATAACGCTTAAAGCAAAAAGAACAAGATGTCCATTAAAGGATTATTAGGAATGGAAAAAAAAAGAATTTTGACCTGATTTATATACCAAAACGTACCTGCGAGTGAACAAAACAATTTGAGGAATTTTTCGAAAACACTTAAAATACCTTTTAAAAAAGGCAAAAAATGTGAATTAGGGGGGCGACTGAAAACTAATTGTAAAATTCCCTGACTAAAAATACATTTTCGGGATACCTACAAAACAAATCATCTAGATATACATCCAAATCTGTTTTTACAGGGTTTTGATTTAACAGGGTCTGGAAAAATATTTGATTCCGTTTTTCCATGATTTCATTCGTTTAGCACGATTAAAAAAAGCTTTTTAAATACATTTTTAAAGAAAAATATTTTTATAAACCGTAATCTTTTAGGTAAATGCGACTCTCGTAGTTTTTTTTGTATGAATCATTTGTTTTAACTTTTTTTTACAGGGTTGAAGGTTGTGGAATTTATTTCCTTTTTTCTACGTACTTATTTACTTCATATCTTTTTTACACCTGATAAAAAACGTTTGGATACAACATGATCCAACCATAAATATTTGGATCTCGTTATATCTGTATACTAGCTGATTCCAGCTCGATTTGCTGAGAGTAACTAAATTTAATTGATTGATTTATAGATTCCCTACCTTCATAGCGAAATATAAAAAGTAATCTATAATATTTTGACAGAAAAAGATGATAGATACTTCCAGATTTTAGATCCTAAGTAAATTCATCAAAATCCTTTAAACTACTTTTCTAGGAAGAGATATTAGCTATCTTACAGGTTCTATAAGATTTTGTCAAATGTCATTTAAAACAGTTAATATTTTAGTAGAAAATTTTAGGAGCTATCCTACATGAACCGTCCTTTTTTTAGAATAAATGATATTCAATAATATGTTAAGATCTGAGGTATCTTTAACAAAACCTCGTTAAAATTCGTTCAGTTCCGTAATTGTTAATTATTGAAAAATTAAGTATATTGCTTTAATACGTTTACCTATTTCTAATTAATTTCTTCGACAATGAACAATACAGAAATTCAAATATTTAAAAAAAATTTTATTATTAATTTTATCAGGTGTTAAATTGAACTTCTTAATTATTTTTCAGTAAAATTTTGCCAATTGTTTAATTTAAACTTTGTAGAGAATTTCTTTCGCTACTGTGTAAAATTAGTCACTTTAACGAAACTTTTTTTAAATACACGGTTCCTGTAGGATACAATTGTTATGCTATCCTATGGAATTTAGATGTTTTTCACTATATATTACTGACGCGTAATATAGATAAAAACCATTCTAAAGCCCGATTGTACATTGTATCAAAATTTGAGATCAATTGGTACAGAATAAAGACCAACATAACATTGTTATATAATATAGAAGATACCAATTAAACAGGCAATACGTACGTCGTACAATAGCCAGCCGCTTTAAATGCGGCATGCCAACATAATTTTTTTTTCATTTGTAAAAGATAAAAATTGTTCCTGTGAGTTATCCTTAGGAGATAGACATATACCGCCGCGGACTTTTTTATCAACCTATTTAAGATACACAATTTCGCCACATATGAGTTTGATCTATCTCGTAAGGTTTAGCCAGCATTTACAATGTAAGTGTACTAAAATATGTTTGTTATGACATCACATTACTAATCTTTGAATTTCCCGACTTTTCTCTACTAAATTATGTATAAATTATAGCCATTATGTTATCGAGTACTAATAGCTATATAACAAAAAAAGGTTCATCAAAATTCGTTCAGTAGGTTTTGCGTGAAAGAGGAACAACAAACAAAAAGACAAAAATCTTCTACTTTTATTATATAATATAGATATCCAAAACTGACTGTTTGGATCTAAACTTTTTTATCGGTCACAGTTTTGTCGGGAACGTATCTACCGTGTAAAAACAGAATTAGGTATATATTAAAACTCCTGAAAATATTTTTTTTTAATTAAACTTTTAACCTTTTTGCAGATTTCCGACTAATAGAAAAGTAAAATTTTTGCGATTAAATATCTATAACTACCAATTTCCTTGACTTAGATAAAAATTTCCGGACTTTTCTAGGATTTCCAGGTTTTCCCCCTCAATCGCATAGTTATGAATTTCTATTGGAACGAAATATTATTTCAATAAAAAACGTTCCTATACTTCAGTTCAAAGCAATATAAATATTTCAATAATAATATGCCACATTTTTGAATATTTTGTATTTCACGATAAAATATGTAATTCAACATAGAATTTGTCAAATAAACATTTTTCATAGATATGAAGAACTTGTTAAATATTGTCAGTTCGTAATCATTTTAGACGGAAATGACACGATTTGAATCGTTGAGTGATTTTGCATGTAACAACATAAATATTTGAAAAATAAATAAATTTTGTGATCACAACTTACGGGCTTAGCAAAAAAAAATTAATAATTTGCCAATTTACGCCTTTGCTAACAGCAAGGTCATTTGCGAATAAGAATGATATGAGTCGCCTTAATTTAATTAGGGGTTTCTAAAATTGAATCATAAATGAAATAACGTAATAAAGCAATTGAAATTAAGTTAAACGACAGGCGGTAATTAACGAAAAGTATTTAGTAATTATTTTCTCCAGGATTACATTTACTGACACGCAAAATGGTTGACTGAAATTTAAATGGAAGAAAAATGAAAAGAGAAAATGTAAGAGTTATTCAGTCAGGGTCAAACTAGAAAGATTGTTGTTGTCTTCGATCAATGCTACAACGAAAGGAAAATAGTATGAATTATAACGTTCCGTGTCTTAACACCTGTTTGTCTTAAATACTACCATTAAGCTTTAGGAAATATATAGAAATATTTTACCAACCTGAATACAAAAGACGAATAAGAGTAAAAATGAGATCCAAGTCGACGATTTAATAGTAAACGATGACATACTTGTTTGGTGCTAGAACCGTTTAACTATTTCAAGAGAATGTCTTTAAAAATGTCCGGCTCACGCGGGCCGTTAAGAATTTCTATCACCATAAATTTACTTTTGACATTAATTGTTTGTTTGGTGTATTTATTTCAATTTTATAACTGTTATACAATAATTAAACCAATGTTTAATTGTTTAATCGGAGAAAATTTTCACTAACAGCTCACACATTACTTCTTAACCAGAACTAACCAATGACCACTCTTGGCATCAACCGCCCAACATAAAACGTCAATTTTTTACCCCACCCCGAGTTGAGTCTAAAATGGCCGAAACATACCGAATCACGAATTATTCCGAATGGAATAACAACTATGAAAATTGGTTTTATGGGTTTTATGCGTTTTATGCGTTTTATGCATTGTACCGATTCCACCAGTGACGTGCAGTGGAAACTATCCGGTACATTCCTTCTGTTTTTGAAAACATAGAAATAAATTATATTCAATGGTAAATATCTACTGAGACGCGTCACAACTTTCTTTTATATGACACTCCCTGTTGGTCAAAAGAACATAAATAAAGCTCACGCAGTAACGCATCGTATAAGGGGCAAAAAGGACCATGGCATCGTAGATTTTAAAATCTAGACAAAATATGTATATGCAACAAAAAGTTTGCATTGCAAAAACACGAATAATAAAATTTTATTCTTTGAAAGGATTTTTATTTTGATACTTATTTGACATGATTAGAGATTCCCTACTCGACTTGATTTTAAAACTATTTATTTTAAATTTCAGATGTTATAGATTCAAACTCGAATCCTACATTAATATTTATAAGGCAAATCAAGTCAAGCATTGATTTTGATTTTAAAAGTTACTTCATAAAGTATCAAATAAACAATTATCAAATATCAAGCTCAGTTATTATTTAATTAGAATTATCAGCTACTTGATTTGATCAATCCTCAAGCGAAATTTTGCAGAGAAAAATACATATTTAAAGTAAGTAAAGTAAAGATATGTATTTCCAGATACGTATTTTGAATGCCATGTAATCATTATCAAAAATAATTTTAAGCTAACATAATTATGTCCCTAGGATATTTTTTTTTTACGTAATAACGTCTTATAAATTGATGAACACTGGGTAGCCTGCATAAAAAAGTGGCACGTTCCGTTTGAGCCTGTGCGTGCAAGCGAGAACACGATACAAATGATAGAGAGGCACGACAGAGTTCTGCTACTGGAACGCCGCCACGCGAGCTTCTTTACAATAAGCTAAGCCTCGTATATTTAATTGTTGAATCCTAGACAACGTGTTTTGTGTTTTTTTCTACAATTTACTTAATATGATTCAATTAATTTTAATTAATAGAAAATTTTTTAATTTTCAATTAACTCCTTCTTTGTATTATATAAAATAATGATAATTCAGTGATAATAATTCAATTCATAAAAAATTAAATGTGAATCAGCACGAAATTGTCCTCGAAGACACTTCAATTTGATCCACTGATGACTAACGCATGGCGTTTGAAATACGTATCTGGAGATACAAAATTAACAATTTGGATTTTTCGGTTTGTGATTTTTTACATTTATTTTTACTTGAATTTATAATTTGTCTTGTGAATTTTTATGAATTATATTTGTGAAATATAATTCAATTCAATTTATGAAAGTATGCGGTTTTTCTTTATGACGTTATCACATAAAACTATCGTCCGTAAACCGACTTTACAGACAACGAACTTTTTTTAAAATTTATTTAAAGTCGTATCAACTACTATGGTCATTAATGACCGTCGAATCCGAAAACTCCTAAAAATAATCTTGGGCTTCCATTGGGATTCGAACCCAATCGTTTTTCATAATTTAACCCAATTTCGCACCGTTTCTTACAGGAAAAAATAACGTGATATTCACCAAAAGGCAAAACCATCTCTCTCTTCAAAGTAAGATAAGATGAGAATCGACTCGACCTCCCTCGATAAACTTTTCGATTTTCCCGCTGTTTCTTTGAGTTTTTCCTAAACTTTTTTTCTAATTGAGATAAACAAAATAAAAACCACATTCAAATCATTTAATTACTTTCTGATATTTGCGGCCACAAACATACGAAACTTAATGTTTTATATACTTTTAGTAAAAAGAATATTTCACAGTCATCCCACGCCACTGGATTGCACCTATATGATGAATTTGTATTTACGATATGTACGATATTTACATTATAAATGTAACAAATGGTAGAAAATAATAAATAGCTTAAGCGATAATTAAATTTTTAATGAAATTAATTTATTGTTTGGGACTAACATGCAAATATTTCAGTCAAATGTAAATTGAATTTCATGATATTTAGGTAATTCTCATAACCGTTTGTAGAAAAATATGTCGGCAACATTTCTAGACTCTTCCAAGTAACGAACTGTTACGAACTAAAAAAATTTTCTTTGTTTTAAAAATTTGGAAATGACATCTCAAAATTGACGTCAAAACTAAAAAAAAGTTTCATAAATAAAAATCTTAAAAAATAAACACAAAACGAAAAATAACTTGTTATATATTGCAAATAAGCTTTGTTCAATTTTGGCATTTTCTGTCTCTGATCCAAGTATAGTTCTTTGTAATGTTGTCAACTAAAGAATCATCATGAAATGTCATGTATTTTGTTATCTTGTACATATTTTAACTATTAACGTCGATTCTTTGACACCGTGCATTTTATTTTAACAATCGTTACTTTCGAATTGAAAATATTAACGACTACGACATTTGTTGGTATTATAAGTAAAATACGTAAAGTAGGTGAACGCAAGCAATATTTTGATAAAGTCAAACACAACGTCCATGTCAATGACTAAACCTATTTGTTTAATCAATTCAAAAATCATTTTAAATGAAAAAGTGTTTTAGTTTATCATAAAACTAATTACAACTGCTTTTTAACCAAAAAGTGAGTGAAATTTTAAAACTGCCAACATGGATTTCAATTCCGACCAGTTCGGATTAGGGTTATCTGCAGAGCAGACAGAAAAAATTTTACAGTTTCAAGACTTGACTGGTATTGAGGATATGTCGATTTGTCGCGATGTACTGCAACGGCATCAATGGGATCTGGAAGTAGCCGTGCAGGAACAGCTTAATATTCGGGAAGGGCGACCATCGATGTTTGCAACAGAATCTCGACCACCCACTGTTGTTAATGATATCGACGCCCCACATTACTTGCACACGCCAAGTAATGGATCTCCAGCGGGAATTCGTGGCTTTTTCTCATATCTGTTTAATTTTGTGTTCTCATTATGTTACAATAC
Source organism: Sisyra nigra (assembly GCA_958496155.1). Classification (NCBI taxonomy): domain Eukaryota; kingdom Metazoa; phylum Arthropoda; class Insecta; order Neuroptera; family Sisyridae; genus Sisyra; species Sisyra nigra. The sequence continues at coordinate 35,150,234 of OY292316.1, read as the reverse complement.
CGTTGCCACGCTATTAAATATCGGTTTTCGGTTTATACGACCAGACCCACGATTATTCATCACCGACCCTGTCGGCGATGTCAATAATTTTATTAGAAATTTCGAAGAAAAATTCGGAAGTGTCCATCCTGTGTTTTATCAAGGCACCTACACACAAGCGTTGAGTGATGCCAAGCAAGAATTGCGATTTCTCTTGGTCTATTTACATAAAGATGACCATGTCGAAGCTATAAGTTTTTGTAGGAACACCCTTACAAATCAAGAAGTAGTTTCTTATATTAATTCCAACTTGTTATTCTGGGCATGTTCCGTAAATTCCGGTGAAGGATATCGTGTATCTCAATCCTTTAGAGAAAACCATTATCCTTTTGTGGCTGTTATTGGTCTTAAGGATAATCGTATGACTGTTGTGGGTCGTATTGAAGGCCCACATGAACCACGTATTTTCTTACAAAGACTAAGAAGTATTATTGGAGATTACGAAATCAACTTGATACAAGCAAGAGCCGAACGGTAAAATACAACAAACTTGTTTCCGATGAAAATAAAACCGTAGATTAAAAAAATAACTAGTTTTATATTGCGCATGACTGGTATTGTGCAGTGTACGGTGTTATTTCATCGGGAACAAATTTATTCTTAAAGTAAATTTGTTTGACCTAATGATTATTTGCAGTGTTGAACGAAGTTTAACTCAAACGTTACGAGCACAGCAAGACGAGGCATATTTAGAATCGTTAAGGGCTGATCAAGAAAAAGAACGAATACGCGAAGAGCAACGACAAGCTCAGCTAGCTGAACAACTGAGGATAGAGGCTGAACAGGAAGCTGAACAACAGCGTAAAGAAAATATTGCCAAGCAAAAAATTGAATTGGCAAGTCAAGTTCCTTCAGAGCCCGAACCAACAGATCCCGAAGCTGTTCATCTTGTTATTAAATTACCAAACGGCACACGGCTTGATCGAAGATTTTTGGCAAACCACTCACTTGAGGTAAAAATAATTTTCTTTATACAAAAAAAAACTTAATCTTTAGAAGGAATCGATTCTTAAACCTTAATAAAAACGATGAATTTAAAAACTTAAGCTTAACTGTAGCAACATATAAAAAATCAGAACTACCCGATTTTTTTTACAGCAAACTCTTTTTAACCGACTTCAAAAAAAGAAGGTTCTCAATTCCACTGTATTTTTTATGCTTGTTACATCAGAACTTTTAACTGGGTGATCCCATTTTGATGATCCGATATTTTTTTATTTGAAAGCTGGTGCTTCCCGTGTGGTTCCATTTTAATTTGAAGGAAATCGTTCACTTCTAAGGAGTTGAAAACTAAGGGATGAAATATTAACTTTTTATCGGATACCTCGATTTTGATAATTCTTTTTTATTTGAAAGCTGATGCTTCCCGTGTAGTCCTATTTTAATTTGAAGGAAATCTTTCACTTCTAAAGGGTTGAAAATTAAGGGATGAAATATTAACTTCTTATTGGCTAACCCGATTTCGATAGTTTTGTTCTTATTACGTACATCGTACCTTTAAATTATTCACATTCAAATTTTAAGAAAAAAATCCGCCCCTTAAGGATGAAAATAGGGGATGATATAGTGACGTTTAACTGAATTATCGAATTTTGATGATTTTTTTCTATTGAAAAGATTATTCTAGTCAGTTCTTTCATTAAATTTTAAAGAAAAAAATTTCAACCCTTAAGAGCAAAAGGGGATAAAGTAGTAACTTTTAACATTTGACGGCGCTGCCTCATATGAGCTGCGCGTTTAGTAGGTTTACCCATATTCAAAGAAATAAAATCAGTCATCAAATTTCAGATCACTAAAAATCGAGAAATAAATAAAATTATAACAAAATGAAAAACCGACTTTAAAATAAAAATAAAATTCTTAAACAAAAGATGCACTAAAATGTAAAAAAATAATTGCGTTTCCAACTCTAAAAATAACAATAGTTGTACATTATATCATCCTAATAATTTGTAAGTCGTAGACACTGCAAGAATACGCAATTATTTTTTTAAATTTTAGTGCATTTTTTGTTTAAGATTTTTTATTTATTTTGAAGTTGGTTTTTCATTTTGTTATAATTTTTATTTATTTTCGAAGGGTTTATGGGACTTTATTACTTTACATTAGCTTATTACAATATAATAACTACTACGAATGCGAGAATGTCCAACCAAATATTCGGTCACAAATCTTATTGGTTATTCGGTACTTGTTTTATCTCAAGTACTCAGTATGTTTAAAATCACCAACGCCGCCACGGTGATTATTTTAGAAAAATTTCTTTGTGATCTAAATCAGATTAGAAAACTAGATTTTAAATTATCTTTCTCAAAAAGCTTTGTTGTTGCATTTGACAGAGAGAAAATTGAGAGAGCCAGATCGCACGAATACACGTGCTGCCCTCTACTCCGACTACGAAATTTAGAACTATTCCTTAGTCATTCGTTTGTTCCTTTCTATACTCGGAACGACTAGAAAAACGGTCGAGGCTTTAGTGATTAGGCGTTCCGAGTGTTTAACAATGGAGAAAGGAACAAACTAATCACTGCATTTGACTAGTATTTTTTTCCTCGTTAGCAGAAAACCAGGTTAGGGCGCATTACCCCCGTACTGCAACCTGAGGCTTATTGAACCCCTGTTGTACAAAGATTCTTGCTTATTCCAGGTTCAGCATTCTGCCTAGCAGAAGCAGTCCCTGTACTAAGCTTTTTGCGCCATTTGTGCCTGTTTGGGCGTCATTTACCCCATACAGGTGTCGCCACTACTAGTAATTTAGTAGCGAACCGTTTCCAAACAATAATATTTTAGTCGAATAATTTAGTAGCTACATTATTAAACTACCCGCTATTTAACTAAATTACTTACCAAGTATGAATAAGTCATAAGAGACATAAGTCAGTTATAAAACAATGATCTTATTTAAAAATATGATTTCAGACGGTGTTTTACTATGTGTTTTGTCACCCAGCTTCACCCGATTCATTTGAAATAACTACAAATTTTCCAAAACGAATACTGCAGTGTCATCCGGGAAAAGAAGGAAGCCAAATTCAAACACTTGCCCAAGCTGGACTCAAGAATCGTGAAGTGCTTTTTATTAATGATTTGGATGCGTAATGATTGTAACAATAATATAATAATAAATAGTGTTAATACTTATAAGATATTTTGTTTGTAAAATGTTATATGACGTCATTTGGTGTTGATATTGTATGTTTATCAAGTGTGTAATCGGAAAAATGTTCTTAATTTTTCTTCAATAAGATGAATGGGAGTGGAGAATATTTCTGAAAATCAAGTATATAATAGGTTTCATATATATGTTATTTCAAAAATTATAATGATTCGTTATTTTTCATTATTTACTATTAAAAAAGTGTTGCCTTATTTAAACTAATGAACCAATTCTAGGTAATAGTTTTCAATTTGGGTTTTCATTATAAAAAGAAAATATTGCGTTTTAGTTTAACGGATTTGAATGCTTTGATCATTTTTTTTTTAAATTTTGTAGACAAAATTGCTAAGTTGTATAAAATATTAGTTTTGTTTCCGATGAAAATAAAACCGTTTATTGTACAGCTCAAGATATCCGCAATAGAAAATTATTGTAAATTTTTACAATTTATTTGTACAGTAAATGTACATTGATACAGTACATTGATACAGTAAATGGTTTTTGTGCGATCAGAAATAAATCAATTTTTTATTCTTTTTTTTTTTTTTTTGAAAAGCAATTAATTTGTTATAAGATTTTTGGTAGTTTCAGCTAATTTTAAATATTTGAGTTATGCAAAAAAAAAATCAGAAGTCATTAACAGCTTAAGAATATTTGATTTGATATTTATGTAATTGAAGATTTAGTTTATGCGATATAAACAAGAATTTATGTAAATACATATGTTTATAAATTAATAAATGGGAACCACCTATTGACTTTATAAAAGAACTTGAAAAAAATATTTTATTTCATTATTTTCAGAATCTGTGATGTTACATTTTAAGAGTGTACGGTTGTCAATTGGAAGTGTAATTTTCTATTGAAAATCAACAGTATTTGATATATTAAGGTTACTTAGTGGCGAGTTGACTAGACTGTCGCGTTTATACTCAATTGAATAGCAAAATTTTTCTTGGGTTTTCGGATTCGCCAATCGCTACTTTAGTATTTGACGCGAACTTAAATAACCAAAAATATCTGCTGCGAGGCGTCACACTTACACACATACTTTCTTTTACTTTCATTTATGAAACTTACTGTTAGTTAAAAGAAATATAAGCTAAATATAACTATACATATAAATAAAACTATATGCATACAACCTATATGTACGTATATACGAATTTCCAACCCTCACCCCAGAACCCTCCTTATTTGAATTTTGCCAAGAAAAAGTTTCAAATAAAAGTTGAAGGTATTGGTGAGTCAAAGAATTGTATTTTCGGTAAAATTTCGAATTCGAAAATTCGTTCCGATTACAATACTTTCTTTACTATATATACATTGCTATATAGTAGTAAAAGAAAGTAAAAATTCGATACTGCATACAAATTTACTTCCATGTATAGGTATTGCATACACGTTTTCTTGTAGGTCTTGTTATAAAGAACTCAATCGATGTTAGTCAGATTAGTGGCTTGCGATAGGTTTGCACTTAGAGATAGCAGTCATGTAAAAACATATCCAAATACACCTAATTTTCTTTTAACACGATTGTTTTTACGCGAATTTAAAAAAAACAAAATATCTGTTGCGAGGCGTCACAGTACTTTCTTTTACTTTCATTTATGAAACTCTTGTTAGTTAAAAGAAATATAGGCACTTAATAACTATACCTATTCATATAAACAGAACCAACAGAACTGTATGCATACAACCTAATGTATATACGAATTCCCAACCTTTATCCCAGAACCACCCTTATTCGAATTTTCCCAGGAAAAAGTTTCAAATAAAAGTTGTAGCCACTAATGAGTCTAAGAACTATAGAAAGTTTAAAGAAAATCGTTGGAGCGTTTTCGAAAAAAATTTATAAAGCTTAAAAACTTCTAGAATAAAGCGGAGCTTTCGATTAACCGATTCCAATCAAAAGCTTCGCGGCACAACTAGGTATAATGTGGAGGTCAAATACCAAGTTTATGAAATTCGAATAAAGCTTTCGATGCGGTATTACTGTCACACACAGATACACACAAAAAAGCTCGAATGCGAAAATTCGACCCGATTACAATAGGTACTTCTTTTACTATATAGTAGTAAAAGAAAGTAAAAATTGTGTTCATTGAAGATTTTATATTGATTATTTGAAGAATCTTGAAGTTATTCTAAAAACATTTAATTTTGTTTTTAATATTTTTGGAGTGGCTCGACCGATTGACATCAAAATTTAATCAAATTTATGTCTTGATTAACTGTATAAGCTTATAGTATTTCATATACTCGTACAAGGAATGAACGTTAAAAACTTAGCTGGTCTATAAAAATACTGTGTTTGACATGAAAAAAATACTTCAGTCCCCTCAGTTTCGTGCTATAACTATTTTTCGTTGTATTTAATTTTTATCTGAGGATTTTATAGATACTTGACTTGATATTCAAACTACCTAAGGATGATTCGTATTCGTATGATTCCAACATTTTTCCCACGCCTGATATACTCACTATTTCCCCGTGTTACATGTAAGTAAGGGGTTTGAATGAAAATACGAAAGAGCGTGTTGGGAGAATGATATAACATTGTCATCCATAATGGAACCGTTGGAACTGTAATAGGTAAAATTCAACCCTTAAACTGATTTAAATTTAGCGTAAAATCAAGCCAAATTCAAGTCAAATGTTAATAATTAAATACCAATCTAAACTTTAATTTTAAAGTTATTTCATTCCAAACTTAAAATATTAAGCTTAATTCAGTTCAATTACTCGACTTGATGATCGCTACTTAACCAAACTGAGCTTATTTACATTTTTAAAGTTGTATTGAAAAATCAAACATTGGTGTATGGATGAATAAAATTAACATTAATATTTACAATTAAAATAAACGTATGAGATTTTTTTTTGTATCGTAAATGATTCAAAATGATGGTGAAAAAATTAATATATGTTTTGGATTATCTACACTACTTCCGGCATTTTATCCAGACTTAGAGTAAAAACTCTGATAAAATTAAGTGTTGATGGCCTTTAAGTTTCATTAAGTGCTCAGGTTTTCTGTGAGATTTCTCGTGAAAAATTAATATACCTACCCAAATTTAACGTATAACAAAGAGCATTTTTGTAGTAAGTTATTTAATTTTATAAATTAATCGACAGCTTTTATACGACAAAAACAGTCATATATTATATACGAGATACGTATAAGGTGTGGTAATAATATATAAGTTGTACCCGCGACTTCGTTTACGTGAGTTTCAGAAAATTTTTCTTAAACTTTTCGATATGCATATACGTTGTTTGAAACCCACTAGGAACATGAACGAAAAAGGTTGCAATCACAATAAAGCTTAAGTATCGGCTACTTTTTATTCCGTAAATATAAAATATATTTTATCAATCTCGGAACAACACTAAACTAGTAACCAAATCAAACTACTTGAAAACTACTGCTGAAAGACTATTTGAAAAATTTACACACTTTATGATGTATGTCGGCAATTAGATTAGTTTTGGGCGTTTTTAAAAGATACCCAACGATACCACGTATGAATATAACAACTTATATGGATTCAAATTCGTACATCATAAAATCGTAAATTCATTTGGTTTATAAATTCACCTGTCCAAAAAAACGTCATAGATTGTATCGAATGCCATTTTGCCTTCGTTCATGTACTGAAATGTATAGAAATGTATGCTCTGTCTGTTAAATAGAACGAACCTAAATTATATATTCAAAGAACCAGTTTTAATATTTTCCGTGGAAATGAGACATTTTTCCACTATAAAAACAATCCTAGATTGTGACTATAATAATAATAATAATAAAGAAATGCTAATTGTTGTTTCTAAGTTAAATTATTAAAATGTAAATATTGTGCCAAATGAATGACTAACCCGGAGAGTCTAGGTGATTAAGGTCAGCTCTGTACTCATATGACTCATATTTTCTGATTTTTCTGATATATGTTATTAGTGTTAATATATTATGTTACTAGCTGATACCCGATATACGATTTTTAGTAAAAAAGTACCATATTCCATTAGGACTTGAAAACCTTTTATACTTAATGTCATTTATAACCGTTTAGCTATTTTAGGGACATCCATTAATTGCGCGAGGCGTATTTTGCGATTTTTTAAATCCCACCCCCCTCCCTTCTGGTAAGATATTATGAGATTTGACATAACCCTTTCCCCCAACCGGCAATCTAATATGATATTTTCCAAAACGTTTGTTTTCTTAAAAGAAATACGCGATATTTGTGAGACCCTACCTTTCCCCAAAGTAAGATTAGATGAGATTCGGCTCGACCCCATCGGCCCCTAAACGCCTCACGTAATAATGATGTTCCCTTAAAAGAATAGATTAGAAGCTATCCTACAGGATCTTTAGCAAAACTTCATCAAAATTTGTTCCGTTAAGTAATTGTTAATTCTTGGAAATTTTTAGTTTAATATTATTTTAAACTAATTATTAATTTAATTATTTTAATAATAGTTTATTGGTTTATTTCTAATTAATATCTTCGACAGTGAACAATGAAAAAATTTAAATATTTAAAAAAATTTCAATATTAATTTTATTGGGTGTAAAATTGAAATTTATTTTCCAGTAAAAATTGTCAATTTTTTAATTTTAACATTGTAGATTTTTTTTGTTATTGTGTAAAATTAAAGAAAAATGCGTTAAAATTCTATTTCACGAACTTTACTGAAACTTATATAATTGTTTTGCCATCTCATGGGAGCCATGCATTATTCTAGCCCTTCTAGCCTTAAAAGTTAAAAGTAAGCTATATCATTCTCTCTCAAACTACCACATTGCAAAAATCATATCAATCTTTAACTGTGTGATAAACAAAAAAAATATCTATCCCACGAGAATAGTACATCTCTCCTGAGTAAAAAGTAGATCAAGTCTTCTTAACTAAAATGAGTTAAGACTCTATTTCGTGAACTTTTACGAAACTGCTTTTAAATACTAGGTAAATACTCGGTTCCTAAAGAATACATACTTGTTTTACTATCCCATGGGAACCGTTCATTATTCCGGTATAAGAAGTAACCTATATCATTCGCTGACCCCTAAACAACCGTATTGTAAAAAAGGAAGTTTATCTTTTGCTTTGTAAAAAAAAAACAAAAAAATACCTACCCACGGGAACCATACATTTTTCTGGATAAAAAGTATACTATATGTTACACCGGATTATAATCTATATCTATGCCAAATTTCATCCACATCCATTCGGTACTTTTTTAGTGAAAGAGCAACAAACATCCATCCATTCTTACAAACTTTCACGTTTATAATATTAGTAAGGATTTATATTGTTTAAAATACGTGGGAAATTTAAATAATTTATTTTCCTTATAATATTTGCTTATAAATATTGATGCGGCTGAGATAATTTCATAACGAAAAATTTAATTTATTTTTCCTTCTTTTTACTTTTACTCACATAACATGTTAAATTTAAAAGGTGTTAATTTGTTAATTCGCCAAAATTATTTAAGCCTACTCTAGTGAACCAATTGAAGACATACTTATTGTTGTTTCTCTCTTTAGTTGTTTCCATTTTCAATTTGCACAACAGAGATAGTATAGTAAATTGATATCTCAGCTTCCCCAATTGCACTATGATTGGTTAACATTGTGCAAATAGAATACCTAGAATACGAAGTGAACGAAGAATGGAAGAAGTGTCAGTTGTACACTGATTATTTCATTAGGAAATTATTCTCTCGTACATTTTGTACGATAAATTTAATAATTTGTTTAGTTATATTATAAATAGTAAATCTGTTTTAATTTGATAATATTGTTAGATTCTAGAAGGTATTAATTTTTATATTTTTTTCAATAATCATTTTCTTCTATTAAGGCAAATGATATATAATAACATTTGTTGGTCTTCCTTGGTTTATTTATTTATAATTTCATTGTTAAAATATAAAATACGTCCTTGTTTTGCATTACTAATTTCTATTACGAAATGGGGTTTTGAATGCCAAACATTCATGCAAGTTTCCTACATCTTTTATATTCCGTATAAGTTTTATCACATCATATTTTTATAAATTTTGATGGGAAGGATGTGAAATATTTAGTCATCATATTCAAGTTGAGTCATTTGGTTTTTGTTTAAGATAATGGATTTCTGGGGAATAATTGTAGTCTGTGTGATAGCCCTAATTATATTTTCTATGTGTAGTTGGTGCTGTAAAAAGAGTAAAGGTAATTGATTTAAAACAATACAAATCTTAATTGGATCTGATATTTTTTATATTTTTCCTATCAGCTGGTGGGAATATTTATCCTCCTGTTTCGGTCGAAACGGCTAGTGGACCAGTTCAAACGCCGTATCCTCCAACGCAAACGGGAATGCCTATGCCAAGTACTTATAATGGTAAACTTTATTTTAAAACTAAGTTAAGAATATTTGGTAAAAATTAATAATTAATATTCATAGCTTACTTCGGCCATGTTCCTCCTGGTATGTTTAATGTTTGTGGAATGAAAATAAATTCAAATTTTAGTTAACATAGCATCATTTGAAGGTCATTAACAAAATTGCACGATCAGCATAGAATTAATAGAATGGATTTAGTTGTTATTGTTTAGAATAATACAAATAACAAAAGCGAGAAGTGTCCTGGTGCAGTTATAACGAAGTTCCTTCTGCTATATATTTTCTATTAAAATTACATAAATATTACATTAGGGGTAATATTTAAGAGTAATCAAACTTTGCTAATTGAATGAAATGAGAGTTTTAGCACTATCTGGAACAAAAGAGCTTGGCAATACTTTTCTACAAACATTGAAATTTGCGAGGGGTTTATAACACACACATTCAAAATTTCATATTTATTTTTCTAATTTTCTAAAATTTGTTTACGTTTCGATCAGATAAAAGTAGAAATTATGACATAGACTTTTATTGTTGAAATTTAAACTGTCACTATCTCATTCTTTCTCGTTGTTACTCGAGACTCGAAACTTTCATTTGAGTCTCGGCAAAAACTTTCAACATTTTCTTTTATTCATAAAAACGAATTTCGCACTCGCTGATTAATTTAATAGGTATGTGTAAATTTGGCTTACGCTCTCTCTTACATCACCGATGAGAATTTTAATTTTTTTTCAATTAGAGATGTTCCCACTTCTATATATTCTATGACTTCAACAAGAAAATTGACATCAATAACGGACTAAGTGCCGAAAACAAAAAATTGAGTTAGACCCGCAAAAGCAAGCTAAGTGCCATTGCCAACAACGTAAAAAGTGGACAAAATGCCATGATCATTAATAGTAACTATTATTGTATTAGGTCAGGGGTCGGCAACCTTTTTTGACTGCGGATCAAAATCAACTAATATTTGAGTATTTAATACACGTTTAGGTAGTGGTATTTTCAATTTAAAAATTTTTTTCAATGAATAAGAGGGTATCAGCCGTTTTGATCCCCTGACAAAATATCCCTGCCAAATAACCCCATGACAAAAATATTTGCGATGAAGTATTTCATGCTTTTTTTTTGAGATCAATAACTAAGATTTTATATTTAATAATTTTTGATAAAAACGTGTTAAATTGACCCCCAATTATTTATTGAAATAATCTTAAATGGACCCCCATGTGTTCGTGTTAAATCCGCAAAAACTTTATTAATTAATGCCCGAGGGTCCCCCTGGCTGGAGTTTGGAGGCGGGGCCCCCATCAAAAGAAATTATAGTTATTTGTCAATTATAATCATTGATTGACTGAATGTGCACTTCTTGACACCGCGAAGTTTTACACAAAACTAAATATTTTAACATCAAAATTAAGCTGCAAATACGATTTGCGGTTATTTTATGAGGACTTTTTGTCTGAGGATATTTTGTTGTGGCGATATTTTGCCATGGGGATATTTTGTCCCGGGATCAAAACGCATGGAACCAATAAAAGATAAATTATAAATTATACCAGGAAAATAATTACATAGGTACATACGCTTAAATTTTTTTTTATATTTATTTATTTATTTTATATCTATATTATTATACTTTAGTGGAACTAAAGTGGGTCACTTATCAAACGGTTGCCGACCACTGTATTAGGTTAATGCATGCATTAGATTGTTGGCAATGGCACTTAGCTTGCTTTTGCGGGTCTAACTCATTTTTTTGGCACTTAGCCCGTTATTGATGTCCAGTCTTCAATTGTGGATAAGTACTTTACTCATCAAATCGATAGAATTGTCATCTTTTAGTCACTAGAATCAGTTTTTTCTTTTTTATATTTTCCTCTTTTATTTCCCTCAATCGGTACATTTTATTTCACCTATCACCGAAGCTAAGTAGTAGGCATTAGGAGATAGAAAGAGAAAGAGAGAGATATTTAAATTCAGGAGAAAGAAAGGATTGGTCGTCTAGGAACTTCTTCGTTACGTGATCGTCTCCACCGTTTTACTTTAAGCCCAGTAACAGAAAATTGTTTCAAAAATTCTTTAGTATTATTATATTTCTTGATAGTTTTGTAGCATTGCAGTAGAATAAAAACATTAAACACTAATTTTTATTGAATATAGATAAATGATGAAGATTTATTTAGTTTTTTTAGTTTTTTTACTTTTTATTATTTAGTAGGTGCAGCTCCTTATCCTACACATGTTGGTGTTTCACCAACTCCTTATCCAGTAGGATTTAATCCAGGCGTTGTTCACCATACTCCTGCTTTCAATGGTGAGTTGTTGGTTTCTTTAATGAATGAATGTAGATTTTTTGCATACTTTTCTTTTTTGTTTTTAGCACCATATCCACCTAATGTTTCTGGCGCACCTTATCCGATCGTTCCACCGGGAGCTATTCCAGCTCCAGGAGAATTACCACCATCGTATTCACAAGCTGTACTTCAACCACCTGTAACAGAAGTGCTTGTAAAACAACCGCCATACAACCCTCATTTTTAAATAAATAATATTTTTGACATTAAACGACAAAAAACATAAGCAACTTCCTAAATATTTTTGAATATTTACTAGTTTTAAGTCGAACATTTGGAATTATTACAAACGAAAAGACTATTAATAATTTTGGAAATCGAAGACAATTACTTGTATTAATGTTAGCTTTGAAACAACAAGCTTTACGTATGTGTTAAATGTTTATACGAAAATCTTAATAAATATTAATTAAAGAAATAATTTATGAACGCATGTTAATCGCGAAAAAAGGAAATAATAAAAAAAAAGTACAAAAAACATAAAGAAATGTATATTTTGTATAGATTTTAGTAGTGATTGATATTTGGAGTTGTAAACGTTTATGTAATTAAGAAAGAAAAATCCATAGTTTTTATTTAAAAAATATATAGTGATTTTGTTAATCATTTGTAAATAAAAATATTTTTTATTTTATTTATAAACTGTTTTTTTTTTGTATCATATTATAACTATTATTCTTCTAATAAAATATTAAATAAAATCTAATTGTATTTATTTTTAAAAAGAACCTCTATAACAATGATTCCCAAACTGTGCGTCGTAGCGGAGTTACAGGGGCGCCGCAAAAACGTTCTTAAAGCCAATTTAAAGTTGCTTTTTTTAATCGAAGTTTAAATTTTTATAAATCAACTACCTGCTCACTTCGCTGAATATTTCTAAATTAAATAATTTATTAATAGAAACTTTTAACCAGTGGCGAACTAAGGCTAAAGCGGGCCCTAGGCAACATTGTAATTCCGGGCCTATTTTTCAGTCATGACACATACTTTTTGTTTGGTAGTTTGGTTTTAAAGCATATAGTAAGTATGTAGTTCTATTTAATTATCGGATTTCAAAAAAAAGGAAAAAAAATATACATGTACAAAAATTAAATAAATAGTATAGTAAGTAATGATATTGTACGTAACAGTACATACTCAAATGTATCAAGTTTTTATGTAAATCGGCAACTTTGGAGCCTTGTTAATGGGTTTTCATCTTTGTTTGAGGAGAAATGACGTAAACAATGTTTAATTTTGTCATACTTTTCCTTTAAGGATTTCACAACATTGGAACGAGCAGACCACTTGGTGTCACAAATAGGTTTAATACTCGAGTGTTTACTCTTACAAAATGTTTGAAATGCATTCCACCTATGTCTAGAACTTGAAAAATAGTGAACTTGATACGTTTCAGCAATAATTATGAATATCACGTTTTTCTATTAAATAAAAATAAAAATTAATTACAAACATTAGAAATCTAATTTTCGGGCCCCAAAAATTACGGGCCCTAGGCACGTGCATAAGTTGCCTAGCCCTTAGTCCGCCCCTGCTTTCACCCCAAATATAAATTCAAAATGGCTGTCAAAATTCAGCCATTTTAACAGAAAAAGATAAAAATTTATTTAAAGATCTTAATATCTGTTTAACTATTTCTCCAGTAAGAGATATTAGCTATCCCATGGGCTCTATATATTTTTGAGAATAAAAAGCAGTTGCTTTTCTTTAAGACTTGAGAGTCTTTTATACCAAATATCATTAGAAAGCGCGCTTAGCTATCTAAGCATTAAAGAGCATTTAGTAGTTAGCATTTAATAGTTATCCTACAGGAACCATACCTTTTTTTAGAACAATTAATAGGCAATGTATTATATTAAAATCTAAGACATCTTTCACAATATTTCATTGAAATTTATTCTGTAGTTTATACTACAAACAATTATTTACCCCATAGAACTGTCCACTATTTCAAGATATAGTATTTTTTTGTGTCCATTGTCTTATAAACTATCATTACATGAAAAATTACGTTTTTTCCTCAGTGGGGAATAAACGTAATGATAGGTTCAATCCTATTCATCCTCTGTTTTCTTAAGTGAGAGAAGCGCAAATTAATGCCAGAATATTAAATTTTCAAGTATTCTACATTTTTCAATTCTTTTTGGGACACCTTCAATTTTTCATTCCTTTTGGGACTCATTTTATCTCCCCTTATGAAACACTCATTTTTCACACCTTTTGGGGCACCCACTTTTTTTATCCATTTTGGGACACCCTCATTTCTTATCCCTTTTGGGACATTCTCGATGAGTGAAAAGCTATTGAGCTTAAACATCGTGTCAAGGTTACCATTATGAAGTAGGGGTAATGTGAGGCAAACAAATGCGTATATTTAAATGACTCTCCCTCCCAATTTCCCTTGAGGGGCCCTTGTGGGAGTTGCGCTGAAAATTTAAAAGGTGGTAAACATACATCCTCGATTGTTGCAAATTTACGGCATAACACCAAACTCACTACGAAAACTTGCTTTTACATTTGCTGAAGCTAACAAATTAAACCATAAATTTAACCAAGAATCTCAGTTCTTTAAACTTTCTATAGTTCTTAGACTCATTGATGCCTACAACTTTTATTTGAAGCTTTTTCCTGAAAAAATTCGAATAAGGGTGGTTCTGAGATGAAGGTTGGGAATTCGTATCTCTACATATATATGTATGTAGCAGTGGCGTGCGGTAAATTTTGAAACAGGGCATGAGGTCAGAAGGGGGGGGAGGGGTATAAACAAAGACTTTTAAATTTATTTTTTTAATTAGTAAACATGGTATTTAATTATGTATTTATTTTTAAAAATTAGCCTTATTCAACGCTAATTCTTACAAAAATCATCAATAACCGCATCATATAATGTATTTAAAAACCACGAAAATAGTTCTTATCCTAAAAAATAGAACATTTGTATTGCCACTGGGTAAATAAATCACGAAAAGTATCAGTAAAAATGAGTAGCCATTAGTAAATTTAAAACGTCCAACGCATCTATAAACTTCAGTCGGCAATGTGAAACGCCGAAAGAGATAGTACTCAACCATACTGGTGCGCATGCGCGACTAATTCTAACCAAGCAATCGCATGCAACGGTCGTTGCGCATTAATTCGGCTTTTGCCGTTAATTTGATGTGGTTTTTTATGCTAATTTTATGAGCTAAATTTATAAATGATAAAAATATTTAGTATTTGGTATTTTTAGAATCATTTTACAATACATGCAATAACGTAAATTAAAATATGAATAAACCATAAAAAATATTCAATTTTTAAAATTTTCTCAATCCCAGGGCATGCGGCGTATCTACAGCAAAGGTACAGTAAGGACCGCACGCCACTGGTATATAGATTGTATGCATACAGTTCTGTTTATATGTATAAGTATAGTTATAAATTATTATAAAGTGCCTATATTTCTTTTGAGTAACAGCGAGTTTCATAAAGGAAAGTAAAAGAAAGTACTGTGACGCCTCACAGCAGATATTTTTTTAACATCAAACCGATTTAACCATGAATACTTCTGTTTTTTCATTAAACCTGTGCTACTGTTTGATATAGCCAATGTACCTACCTATCATTATCATTCCTAAAATAACAATTCTCAAATTTTATCGAGCACACCTGTAAAACATCAATTAAACCAAAAACAATTAAGAAAACAAAGTGAAAGAAAAACTTTAAAAGAAAAAATTCAATTACAATAACGAAAAAGTGCAACATTAATTTTGAAGCCCTTATCAATTAAGGTGTTCAAAAGGTGTTCAAAGAAAGTGACACCAAGGACTTTTATTGTATATCCGACACTGAAAAATATGAATATCCTTTTAAAGAAAATTGGATCTTTATACCAAATGTAACAAATGGGCCCACGACCAATGTACGAGTGGTCAATCTAATCTAGTAATGATTACGTCTGTTATTTATGTAAAACATAGTAAATAACTATTAAAAATTTAATTATATCACTACCCAATTTAGTTTCTATTCCTCCCTGTGGATTGATTTCAATCATTCCTCACACTATCGGGTAAATGAGAATGGCAATATTTTTTTTCTTTATTTTTGTAATTATTATGTTAGTTTTAAAGAGTTTTGGTTTCAGATTTTTAAGGAGTTAAGTAATTTAAGTAAATATTGCAACAAAAGTTTATTTAGATTGTTATTTTGTTTTATTAATTAATTAATGTATTTTAAGTTAGGTGTTCTCAATCAAAATGACATATTATTTTTAAATACTTTAATAATTTATTGATCTAATTATAATATACATTTTAATAAAAACACATAATTTATTAATTTTTTTATTCATAAATATGTTTACTTCTATATTATCATATCAAAATTAATCATAGTTAACTACTTAAAAAGTAAGAATCACATTCACACACGTTTCGTTTTTATATTTCACACTCTCTCATAAAATATGGAAATTTATATTATATTGTTATTTTTTAATTAAATTAAAAAATATATATTATGGAAAAAATAATAACTGAATTTTTGTACAGCGTTAACTAAATACTTGAATCTTTTATTTTTCTTCACTCGGCCTTAAGGAAATGGCAGGATACTGATAGGTTGCATTTACTTGAGGCACATAGAGCCTACTTATAATAATCTTTTACTCACATGTAACATTAATTCAATGGATAGATAATAAAAAAAATATACCCAAGACATGGAAAAAATTATGAATCAATGTTGCATTTACAAAAAGTATGATTAGGTTTAAATTAAATCTTAATAGTAATTATTTCTAGACAAAACATTTTTTAGATATCCGTATACTTGATTATTGAATATTTTTTTTTTAGATTAAGCATCATTTACATGAAATTTTGCCTTGTAGATGTTTCATTTAAAATATTTTTTTTATTGTATAATATCTACATTAAATAGGGGTCAAAATATTTTCATAAGAAAAACTAAAGAGAGAAATAAATATTTTTTTGAAAATAGTATCTTTTTAAATGTGACCCATTTTAAAGTTTTATTGATTGCATTAATAGTCGACCATTTTTTTAAAATACTCTATCTAATCAAAGACAGAAAGTGAAGCCAGGAAGAGTATCATAATAAGAATGATAGAACTAATAAGCTTATTCCCGATGAAAATTATAGCCATATAATGTGCCGAACATGTCTTGCGCGGTACTGCACGAGCTTTGTATCGTACAATATACGGTTTTATTTTCATCGGGAATTAACTTATTAAGTTTAAGTAAGTTGCTAAATTTACATAAATAATTAAGTACTTTATAATTAGATGGTAAATAATTATGACCCATTCACAATAAAGATAAAATTAAATATACGCATGAAAAGCTTTTTAATTGTGTTTTGTATTATTGGACATTTCTTCTAGGTGTTCAAATTAACTGAAGTGGTTTTATATGCAATTTTTGAATTTAAAAGTGATTAAATATTAATTCATTTTTAAGGAATGCCAGCGTTAGCTGATTTTATCCTCTCCAGAAAGATCCAAGCAAGGGATATTTTTTTAGATCCTAGATGAGCTTTTATTGGAGGTAAGGGTGGTAATGCCTTCTCATGCAAAACTAAAGTATTAAATACGGCATGTCTTTTATCATTATTTTATGCACTCGTCTCGTCTTTGGAAAATGCCTGGATTTGTCCAGTTAACATGGTCCTGCCAATTCTTCCATTCGTCTAAGATTTACGCCCTGTAACCGGGTACCAGCGAATTTTTTATGAATTATAGACTTACTTGAAGTGAATTAAACAAGTAATTATTAGAATTTAGTTTTACATATCTTAAATTTTATCTTCAATATGAATCGACTATAAATAATAATTTTAGAAGAGCAAATAGATTTTATACTTATGTTAGTAGCAAATATCATTGTAATCAATAAATTTATAAAGTTTATCAATTTATGTAAATATTTTTTAACGATGAATGAAATATACCAATTTTGGTGTAATATATTCCGAAAAAATAGCGTAGATACTACAGGCATTATCTAAAACAAAATTAAGAAACAGAAATAAATTTGATTTTACCAAAACACTTCAGTAGAAACTATAAAGTATAGTAAGTAAATTGAGCAAATTTTCTCGTTATAAATTAAAAAAAAATTTTTAGATCAAACTATTCTCAGTTCTTGCTCGATTCATCCAAGAATTTAACCAAAAAAAAAAAAAAAATATAAATAGCTTAAAATGCGATGAATTTGTATAATTTTGGGTAGAAGAGCGTTAGATACAAATACTGTTCACAAAACGAATATAGATAAAAAGTTAAAAGATACTAAGGTGATGGTTTGTCAACGATTTCAGTTGAATTCGACTTTATACATCGTCCTCGGTAACAAATTTCGGTTTCATGGGAAATTTCCGTCGACGTTGATGTCGCTAATATTAATGGATTGAACGAGTTTTGTCCCTCTTCTTTTATAGGTACTTCTTGGGGTGTAACAGTTTCATTTTTCCCCGTCAATATTGTCGTTACTTTTTCCATTTCAGAATTTTCAAATGTCGTTGGTACTAAAAGTGTGGTAGTTTCGATATTTTCTTCGATTAAAGTTTCAGTAGTAGGTTCCACTGGAACTTCTTCAACTTTTGTCGTTGTTGGTTTTTCGTCCGACGTATCAAACATTTCAAAAAGCGACGCGAAAAGTCCAGGACTCTCAGTTGTTGTACTTGTGCTTGTTGTACTTATTTGTTCATTGATTTTAACATCTTCAGGATGAATTGTCGTCATCGGTAACACAGTAAATACTTCTGGTTCTGGATCAGCTTCAATTTTAACTTCCTGATCATCTACATTCGTTTTTTCAACCGTCGTACTGTTATCTTCTGGCTCAAAAGTAATAACATACTGTTCAATCGTTGGTCTTGGATACGCTTTTTTAGCTGACTCCGAAATCAAATTGTGGGTCGCACCTACATATTGAGATTCGGCGGTTTCAAATACATCTACAGGACGAACACGCACACGTTTCCAGAATCCTCGCTTTTTGCCTTTACTGACCTTAATCTCGCCAACAGCTTCCTCAGTACTTGATTCAGGAATTGAAACGGTTGAAGTAGCTGCTGTTGACGGATCGTTCATCCCGAACTTAGCCATTTCTTCGAATATTTGTTCGAAAATGGTTTTCGGCGTAGTTGAACCATCGTTATCATCTTGATTTGTTTTAACACTATCATCTTCTATTTGATTAGTGCTATTTTGTGCGTATTTAGACCATTGAGTTTCAGTAGCACCGTCTTCAGGATTTTCAACAACGACGTTATGTGGTCGATTTATAGAGGAGTATGGCTGTTGGTCATATTCAGAAGCAGCTGTATGAATTTTGAAGTTCTTATTGCGATTACGAGCTTCTAAATATGGAGCTGGATAGTTTTCTTCTTCTAGATCATCTTTAGCAGTACTTGTTCTTTCTTGGTTTCTGAACTGGACTCGTCCTCGACTTGGATATTTGCTTCGTTGAATAGAGCTAGATGTAGATGTAGTTGTACGTTGGCGTGATTTTGGTTCGTAATCGTATTCGTTTTCTTCAGTCGTTGTTGTGGTGGATATCGGCTTTCGAACACGGCTTCGAACTTTTACAACCCGTGGAACAGAATCTGGTCGTCGTGTTGGGCGTGCTGTGAATTTCTCTGAAGTTGTAGTAACTCGAGGAGTTGTTGAAGGCCGAGTGAAACGATTTTCTTGGGGTTTATATTGTGATGTTGGACGAATCGTAGTTATCTCGTCTTCAGTATGTTCTTTTCCGATTTCAGAATAACCTGGTGAAGAACTTACTTCATAATCGGATTCTTCGATAGAAATAGTAGAAGCTCGTTCTGTTGGTGAGAAATATTGTTCTTGTTGTTGATTTCGGTTTGCGTAGTTAGGAGTTTGCACAAATCCGTATACTTCTTCTTGTGAAGGATGATGGTGTTGCATTTGAGGGAAGTAACGAATAGTTGTTGACGATGGTTCTTCTGTACTGATTTGAGCACGTGTTCGGCCCCGAGCACGAATTCTCGTACGTTGTTTAGATATTTCAGGAAGATCCTGGCTAAGTTGTTGTTGCACGACAGATGTTTGCTGATGACCAGAGTTAAATCGTACATATTCTGATTGACCTTGAATTGGTTTTGATATTACTTCAGGTTCGTAATTAACTTGTTTTTCTTCTTGTTCATGGCGTGAGAATTGATCTTGATTTTGATTTGTTGTTTCTACCAAATATTGAGAGTTTTGTTGATGGGTATGTGAAGGAGTTGCCTCATTGCCAATTGATCTGGGCGACGTGTATTGCTCATGTTGATAGATTGGAGAGGGTTGAATAAATTGGTTTTGAGAGTATGAAACAAATTGAGGGGAACCTTGGAAACCACCTTCTGTTTCGGGCTGTTGGTAGGCGATGCTACTTCTTTCAGTCATTGGTAAGTTTTGGTGTCCATTTGGAAACTCAACTTCTGGAGCTGGCGTGGTTGTAGTTGTTGTTGTTGTAGTAGTAGTAGTAGTAGTAGTTGGAGCTGGTTCTTGTCGTCCACGTGTTCGGAAACGAGTTCGTGTAGGAACTGGACTTCGTTTAGGTGCTTCAGTACTATGACCACGCTCTTGGTCAACAGTGTATCGAGTTCGAGGAGCAGGAGTAGTAATCTCTACAATATGCTCATATTGAGATGAGATTTCAGTCGGTTGCTCTGTCGTGGTTAAATATTTTTCATTATCAGTTCTAGGTGGTGTTTGAGGGCGACCATTGTATGGACGACGACGTCTTACGACAGTAGTAGGAGTACGGGATCGAGGAGGGATTGAAGTTGTAGATGCTTGTGATTGTTGAACTGGTCGGGTTTGAACTCGAGTTCGGCTTCTGGTGTTTGGTCGAGGAGTTGTTGTAGGTTCCTCAGTACTAACAGCTGTTGAGGACTGAATTGAACTCGTATGAACTGTTGTGTCAATATTATGTTGTTGTTGTTGTTGCTGTTGTTGGTATTCATTTTGTACTTGTAAAGAGTTGATCAGTCC
The DNA here is from genome assembly GCA_958496155.1 of Sisyra nigra. Classification (NCBI taxonomy): domain Eukaryota; kingdom Metazoa; phylum Arthropoda; class Insecta; order Neuroptera; family Sisyridae; genus Sisyra; species Sisyra nigra. The sequence goes on along the minus strand of OY292316.1, from coordinate 35,129,270 downwards.
AGGTAGATTAGGGTTGATTGGAGGTAAGGCTGCGGGTAAATTATATTGTGGTTCTTCATAAGTGTTCTGATAAGTCTGTGGGTATTGATATTGATTTATGGTTTGGTATTGTTGTTGACCACCTAATTGGAATTGAGATTGAGAGGAACTATGGTATTGGGGTTGAATGGTTGATTGGTAGTGAGGTTGGGCTGTAGATTGATACTGAGACTCTCCTGTAGAATGATACTGAGGTTGAACACTTGATTGGTACGAAGGTTGGGAAGTTACAGGGAAATGGGAATGGAAAGGAGGTCGAGCAGTAGACGAGAACTGTTGTAATTTCGGCGTAACATGTTCAACGATTGCGGGTGTAATACTAAATTGCTCATTAAAGGTTTGCTGTGGTCTTGGTGATGATTGCGTTATAAAATCATTAGGTCGTTCAGAACTAGTGCGGAATTGTTCGAAATTAAATTTAGCATACTCATCAGAAGATGTTTGTGCGGCTTGTTTGAAATTATTTATAACCTTTTGAGTTGTTGTTTCAAGAAGCGTTGGTTTCGGTTGAGTAATTGAAAAATGTTCAACTAGTGCGTATTTAAGATTATTCTTCGGAGTTGTTGAGAGTCCAGCTGTTGTTGGTCTTGGAGTCGTATGGAAGTTAGATGAAGTTATATAATGACCTGACTGGTGTCCTAATGGTACAACGGAAGATGGCGAGGCATCAACAATAGTTGATGGCGAAGGCGAGGTATAATATTGATTGGAAAACGCGTTGTTAATTTGATGAGGTTGATAATCAGGACTGTAAGGAAGAACAGGTGTGCGATAAGTTGATGTAGTTGTTGGTTGTTGTTGATACTTGTTTGTGAATGGATTGAACTGTTCTGTCAAAACGTTGTACCTATTATCATCAGGCTCTTCAATTTTGGCTTCTTTCACAACCACTGATCCAATGTGAGGAGCTGGGAAAGGAATTTTGGAGTAACCATTTGGCGCGTTATAAGTTAGAGGAGCTACAAAGAATGGAAACTGTTCCACTTTACGTTGAGTACGTGTTGAGTCAATATTTGATAAGTAAGGTAAATCAAATTTGGCATAACCATCTGGTGTTTCCAAGTTTGCTGGCCCAACAAAAACTTTAGGCATATCTGGTTTAACTTGATCTAGTACGTTGATGGTTTTAGCATCTTTTAAAACTGATAAGACGTCATCAACATGGATTGTTGTTTGAAGACTGTCAGCAGCACCCATAAATACAGCTAATGGAGGCTGATGAGGTTTAAGTTTATTTTTCTTCTTCGAAACGGTAGCGACAGTCGTTGTTGATATAGGTTCTGGTGTTGGTCGTGGTGTATGATTAATAACCTCAGGTCCTTTTTGTAATGTTAACGGTCGTTGTTGAGGTTTCTGCTGTAAGAATTCCATCTGAGGGAAACTTTGTTGTTGGAAGTTGGGTTGATAAAATTGTGGAAATGGCATTTGGAAAATTTTTTCTGTTACAATCTCGGGAGTTTGCTTGATTGAAGATGGTACTTGCTGCTGTTGTTGTTGTTGTTGTTGTTGTTGTTGTAAGCTTTCCAGAGGAACATATAGTAACTGCACATGTTCATTTGGCGGTTCTGGTTGTGACTGTTGTTTGGATTGTTCTTCAAAAGTAATGGGAGATGTGTTGGCTAAGTTTGATGATTCAGTAGAAGATGGAACTGGCTGTGGTGTTGTTGAAGAAACAGATTGTTGTTGAATTTCTTGTGGTCGGCTATTAAGCAAGGGTTGTTCCAAAAAATGAGTGTTATTCCTTTCGAACAGTTCTCCAAATTGTATGTTTTGAGTGTTCAATAAATGTTGTAATAATTGAAAATCGTTGTGGGGTTGTACGAAATTATTGCCTTGGGATGAAAATTGAGGTGGAAACTGTTGATGGGGTGGTAATTGATGTTGAAGATTATGTTGAGGTTGGTGTGGAGGCAAAATAAATTGTTGTGGAGGGAATCGAGGGTTGAAGTTAGCTTCTTGTAAGTGAGGTAAGAATTGGGGAGTTAAATTATCTGTTTGCTGAGGAATATGGGTTAGGGGTTGTTGTTGTAGACGTAAAGGTGGTTGTTGGCGGGTTGGAAGAGGAGGAGGTGCCTGGAACTGTTGGGCGTTTGGTGATGGAAAGACAACTTCTCGATAGCTTTGTCCCGGGAAAAAGTTTCCAGGAAACGGTGCCGTTGATAGAACACGAGCTGACTTTTCAGGTACTTGATCTTCAATAAGCTGATCGCCTCGACACGTGGGACATGGCTGAGACAACGGAATCCATTCACCTGAATCGAACGACGATTTAAAATTGATTTTGTTTTTATTGTTGAAATGTTGACTTGAGACATGACCAAAAATAACGACTAGAACTAAACCAAGAACCGTCAGATCCGACATTCTGTTCCTGTTGGATAATTTCGGTCTTCGTGTAATCTGAAAACAAATAAAACAAAAAGAGATTAGAAGATATTTCAATTATAGCGTTAAGCCGCGCGTGCTGTATTTTAATTCTATTATTAATTATGTTTACTATGTGCGATTGTTGCTAAGATTTCAAATATAAATGCATCATTTCGTTGCACATTTCTGCGAAAGAATGTGCTCTGATTAATATGCGTTCTGAATGCAATGCATTGAATACCTAGACAATAAGGCGTAACTGGAAAGTGTAAAAACATATAATCTAATTGAAAAATGTAATCATGACATTTAAACGTCCTAATATTTTAAATTCGTAATGCTTTCATGAGAAACATTTAAAGCAAAGCGTTAAATAGTTATTCAGAAAAAAAAAAAGCAATAAATGGAATGAGCTCTCCAATGGCGATCGTAAACGTTTCGTGCTCATGCCATTTTTTTTTACTCTAATTTTAAGATTTACGATGCCAGAATCGAATTTTAAATTACTTCTAATCGTAATTTAAAAAATTAAAAAAACTTGTTTGACATTTTCTCTTTTGAAAAAAGTGAAACTTTGATTTTGGTTGCTCCAGAATCTCAAAATAGAATGCGTATAAGTATAATGATGAATTACATTTCATTTATGATTAGAAGGTGAGGTTGACTCTAACAACAGTTATTGTATAAACAGACATCTCGGAAAATATTTTAATTGTATTTTATTTTAAATAGATAAGTGCATAGGAAAATAGAAGTGCATTAATCAATGTATGAGGACTTTGTTATGTGACCTACTTGTTACAAATTGTTGAATTCAATTGGAAATTTTGAAAGATCGAGTGCAAGTATTTATGTTTCTTAATTAAAAAACCGCCAATAGAAACAAAAATCAAAAGTGGATTGGTAAACAATGAATGCATTTTTTTGTAATAATAGAGTATTATAATTGTATGCTTTTTGAGGTGAGAGTAGATTAAAGTTTTCCATTTTTAACAACTAATGTAAATTTAGGTTGAGTTTAACTTAAAACAATCCCTCTTTATATTGAAAAATAGCTGCTGAAGACATTGAAGGTAGCTTAAGAGAAGGAAATACTTAAAAACAAATAGATTTTTATGAGTTTTTAAATGAATGACTTTTATGGCCAATGCGGATGTAATATAGGTACCGTTATAAATTTGGTATACTACATAATGAAATTATTGTTTAATTCATTTATAGGTATAACATAGCATAACTTTAATTGTGTTTAATAATTTAGTCGATTTTCTCTTAATTAATGCTATGTTTTACTTTTTTAGTTGTTCTTAGGACTTTCGGTCTTCAGTATAATTTATTCTACTAAAATCCTAAGGAAACGCCCGGTTTTTATAGCATAGTTATTATAACTACTATCAATATTGGCAAAAGAACTATAATCGGTAATAATAGCAGTGAAATTCATTGTATTTTACAATATACTAAGTGATTCTACTTTCTGATGGTGCGAAAAATATATATAACTTACAATGTTAAATGTTCTTAGAAAATGCAATAATAAAGTTTAAATTTTAATAAATTGTTTTATCTACAATTTTTAGCAATTTATTAAAATTTCAACTTTAATGATTGCATTTTTGAGAACATTTAAAACATTGTAATGTATATATTTTTCGCACCATCAGAAAGTAGAGGTTTTAACATACATAAAGCTCACCGACTTTTTAAAAAAATCAGATGTTTTGACGTGAGAATTTTCGATTGAAAAATAGGGTGCTTTTTCGGTATTAAATCATTAAAAGGTGAAAAAATTATTATTTTAAATAAAAAAAAATACAGCGGGTTTGGGACATTAAAAAGTAAGTTTTCACCAAATTTCGTGTAAAAATTTTTTTTTTGTAAAAGTTAAAAATTAAGAACCAAAAACTTGGTTATTGGAATTTTTCACATAAATTTTGGGCTTATGTGAAAACATTGTTAGCACAAAAGTTGTAGATCTTCTTATTACCTACAACTTTGCTATGTAACTTTTTCCCATAGGACTTGTAGTTTTGCCGGAAATCGAGATAAACCGTTTCTACCCACCCTTAAAAACACCTCCCTTTTCTATTTCCCCACCTCAGATCGACCGTAATTTATTTTTCCTTCATTTTTGTTATATTCTCTTCCTTTTCCAATGGGTTTCATCCTACTATAATTTTTTTCACTTTTTACCGTTTTCAAAGGCTTAAAGCACTGGTCTACTAGTTTATAGTAGGTTTGTTCCAGACGGCAGAGCAAAACACGTCCACGTGAGACAAAGAGCAAGGCACTCTGACCAAGAGACAAGAGTGAGTGAAGAAATCTTTTAGCCCTCAGTCGCTTGGCCGCATTAGACCGGGATTCGAGATTTGTACGTACCTTTTCATGAGTACGGTTTGTATCGACATGGATTTGGAGGTGTTTAAACACTATATAGCTGGTTTATCAATTAGTCGGGACTTGCCGCTTTAGGTTCTTCACTCACTCTTGTCTTTTGGTCAATGTACTTTGCTCTTTGTCATTTAGAGACGTGTTTGAACACCCTCAAATGGACAAGTGGATCAAACCTAATATACACTACGTATGATACGTAAGTTATGATACTTTGTGTGATAGAATATATTATGAAAACAATTTGAAGTGAAATAGAGATGGCTATTTGTTTCTTCGTTTGTAACTATATTTTACATTGTTTGAATGCATTAAAGTAATTTTTTACTTTGGAGATAACTGTAAGTAAAATTCATAAGCCATAGAACATCGCAAGCATAGAAACGATACATAAAGTGACCTAATATTATATTTATTGAGACATATTTTATAGGTATGTAAGTACTTAATTTCGAATTGCTTTTTTTAAATAAATGTTTATTATTTAAATTGGTCAAGAGTCAAAGAAAATTTAAAGTTAACATGTATTAATTTTAATTTTGGAATTATTATATTATGGTGCATAATCTCATATAATGAGTGTTACATGCAAATTATTTATTTATGCAAACAATCATGTAAATATAATATGTAAAGCTACCTAAATATGATCATTTTGATTTGTAAGTAAAAATTTTTTTTTAAATAAGAGTACCTATGTATGCATTATTATTTTACGGCATATCCAAAAAAAAAAACTTCTCCTTATTAGAAGAAAAATTTCCGAAGTTTTATTTAGACATTAAATATACGTTTGTTAAAATTTAAGGATTTGCATCACACGTTTCTATTTTACTTCAGAACAACATAAAACAATGATTATGATTGCGAATGCAATATACACATTAGCAATGTTTGTTAGGTGTGAGAGGTATTACGATGATATAAAATAATTAATTTTAATTATGGTATCGCTATTGTTAATCCTCAGCAGTAAGCGATGGGTCATCAACAATAAAATAATCAAAAATATTAAAAATATTAAAAATAACAACAGAATTAACATATTAATAACTACTCATAATTATTAACTTTACCATAAAATTATGATATTAATTACATAATATACTTCGCGACATTTTCAATTATTTACCGATTAACTGGTGCACCACTCATAGTCTTTGATACTAAAATCTTAATGCATGTACTTTATGATTGGCATAGTAAATGCATATCGTATTTACAATATGGAAATAAATCATTTTACAACTTTAGCTACCGTAACTACCTTTAACTACCGTACATCTCGGCGTATAGTTTGCCCTGGCGAATAATACGCAGTAAGTTTTTAGACAAGAATTTACCTGTTTACATCAGGTATATCGGGTGTATATATATGTACATAACAGTAATTGCATTATAAAACAGAAATCTTTGTATGCAGGGTTACCACAAATAGTAGCTAATTTAGGTTTAGCAATACTCTGGGCTCTGTCTGATAAGCTAATTTTTTACTATACACGTCTAAGCTTTTTATTTTTATTAAATTAATCACCTATAATATTTCTACAAAATAAACGAAACTTAGCCATCTTATTTTCAGGTTATACAGTCTAATGTCGAAATTTATTTTTCACTGACCACAAAAGCTATGAAGTAAATAAACATAATAGATACATATACTTTCTATACTTCAACCGAAGTATTTTACACACTGAAAATAGGTGTGATTTCTAAAAAGGAAAATTTTTGAAAATTTCAACCTCAAGGTTTAAACAGAGGATTGACAATTTTACATTTTTTAAGTTTTACTTGACTTAACTTCTCCAAACTCAAACTTTCCAACTTTTGCAAATGGCCACAGCTTTTGTAAGTTTCGAACATTAAAGGGTAAAAAAAAATTATACATTTTAAGTCAAAAGTATAAAAAAAAGCGTTTGCAAGTTCTAAAAACTTTAAATGAAAAAAATTAATTTCTCTCAATTTTGTCAGTTCAGCAATTTATGCTCTTTCATGACATCGTTTAAATTATGACGTTTTAGCACGTGTGGTCCTTGTAGGATTACCTTTATCAAATTATTAGGATATTATTCCGTTAGGTTTTTGGGGTATTTTCTTTTCAACCTCCTCACCGTAGGCTTATATCATAGTTGAAGAGGAATCGCACCTGGACGTCTTCCACGTTTCAACGTACTCGTATTAAAATTGATATTCCCTGTACAGCTGGCCTTTGTTGCCATCCTAAAAATTTTATTTTGGAGCTCTTGAACCCTATTTAGTCTTGATGAAGTCTATTTCTCCCTATTTCTATTGGAGTGACATTAGCAAAACAGGTCGAACTAAAGTTTTATGCTGTAATATTGCGTTGTAGACTCTTAGAGAAGCTTTGCTGTTCATTCTGGATCAAGTTTTGCTAGCCTAGTGAGTGGAAGTTCAACCTTCTTATTACTGTGTATTTTCTAGATCAGTTTAGTACCAAAGTACATTCCAAAATGTTTTACAGTCTCTGACTTGGGCTTTAATGATATTGTCTCTGCCCTGCCCTTAGCTCTCTAGCTGGTGTATTAAACTTTTTGAACAATATCTGTAGTCTGTACATATTTCTCTAATTTATAAATGCTCAAGTTAGATTTTGGGACGTTTTCGGAAGCTTTCCTAGTATTCGTAATATCTAAGATGCTTTATATTTAAAATTAGGAGTCAACGAAGTGTTATGACATGAATATTTTTAAAAAAGTTAAAAAAGTGGAGTTAATCGATGTGTGCACTGACTGGTTCAAATTTAAGAAAAGAAGATTTTTAAGTATTTTTCCTTATCTTGTGCCATAATTTTCATTAAATAAAAAAATACTAAAAAATTAGTTATTTTTAAAAATATTTTCCGGTCTTTGACAAAGTGACATTAAACAATAAACTTAACTTGAATGTGCCCTACATCCAATAGCAAACTGAAGTGGCCTTAATTTTATTTTGATTAAAATTCAATAAGCCCATTATATTCAAAACATGGAGATATGGCAACTATATAATGTTTTTACGACACTCTTATTATAATTTTAGTATTAGATTTGAAAAGCTCCACCCAAAAGAAAAATGTGAATAATTTATTAATACAAAATGACGCCTTTTAAGCATTCTGTCGCGTTTTCGTCAAGGGTTTGGGTGGAGTTTGATCGGTGGAAAAAATGTGTGCATTTTAAGTGGGTACTCATATGATTAATATGCGACGTAGTTAAAAGAGAAAGTATCCTTGGGACAAGAACAGGTTTGACAAGAGAGTGCAATGGACCAACACACATTGAAACGCCGGCGAGATGATGTCTGAAGCGCAGACAAATTGTATCACAAATACGGAACCCGGACGTCCTCTCACGGCCACAAAGTGGGCCATCCGGACTGATCGAGATGAGATTTTTACTTTTGTCCATAAACGACTCGAAAGAATTTTATCAAAAAACCAATAGAGATAATTGCTTCAATCAGATTTGATTATGATCGATTTTTTCGTTTACTTTCTCATACACCGTGAAAATCTTATTAATTAGTTCTACTTTGATTGAAAAGAAAAAAGAAACAAATTGGTAATTAATTAGATCCAATTATTGCCTCTTATTATCGCTTAGATAAATGAACATAAAATTTTGGAAGTTATTTTATTAAAAAAAAAAATAAAAATATTTTTCGAAAGTTTTCAAATCAATGTTAAACAGATAAGAAAATAATTATCGATATACAGAGATGACGAGCGATCGAACATGGAGATCAACTTGACTCAAGAGAAAAAAAAATGTCCTCAATATAAGAAGACGAAGAAAAAATTTTACTTTCCAAATTGCGTATTTAATGCACGGAAACGGAAAATTACTGCAATATTTTACTCACAGTAAACATTAATAAAAAAAATACAAAAAGAATTTAAGATGAAAATATTACAAGGAAAACTTAAAAATTTTTCTTACAAAATGAAGAAATTAAATTCCTTTATAAAATAATAAAAGTAGTTATTCTATTTATTTATTGTGTAAATTATCATTTAATCTACTACTTACAAGATTTTTTAAATACTATCTAATCATTTCTATAAATGCCCCAAGGTTTCTATAATTATTAAATATTTCAGTAATAAATTAAGTCAGAACGATTTAAATCTCAATTGAACTTTTTGTTAGTCATTTTATACACCTCGTTATGAATCTAGTGAATGGACCAATGTCATTAATTTAATAGTAAGAACAGTTCAACAACAAGTGAAAGAGTTACCGGAGGTTTAATTTGCGATAAAATAGATTGTCTTAGCAATAATTTGCAATGAAAAGCAAATTCATTTGAATGTATCCGTAAAGAATTTAAATTGCTCTTTATATTCGAATTAATATTTATTCATGATCAAATTATATAGTCTAGAAATTTAAAGTTATTTTGAGAAATATCCGAAAACAATAAAAGAATAAAATATTCTTCAATAAAAAACATTTGTGAAAGTTCAAGGTTCTTAAAAAAATTTTCAAAAATTATCGACTATCGTACTCTTACACAGTGACACCGAGGGGAATTCCTGGACTCATGATCCTTCTAGATACACACGTGATATTCAACTAGTGAGCGTTCATATGATTTATCAACTTTTTCATGGTACTCGAATTTACATAGTTGTTACTGTTTTCAGAGAGAAACAAAACGTTTTGTTTTAGAGTTGCAACGAATATTCGGCTACTATAACGATGTTCTATTCTGTACCACTACTAGTACTACTACTGGTTCACTAAATATCGACTACTACAATACTATTCGACTGATAACCAAATATCCTTAAAGACTCCTTTACAGACACACAAACAATTATCAATATCGGCATAATTTAAATCTTACCAGTTTATGTGCTACTATTTGTCTAATCTTCAGCCACTGTTTAGTATTTCATCATAATAACCTCAAGTAATGTGTTGATGCCCTCAAAAGGCTTGTTATAGATATCAACAGCTATACGTTTGGTTGATATGAGAGATGAGCTACTACTTTTGTCACTATTTAACTCATGACGTATTCACGATCGTCACTCAAATTTGAGTAAACACTTAAGTGTGTTGATTACCATCGGCTTTTTGAATTTTCATTTCATAGAACTATATCATGAAAAAAAAGAGCATACACTTAATTTATCACTTATCTCGTTGAAAACACTTACCTTAATAGTTTTAAAAGTTTTCATAGACCAAATTCATCACATGAATTGAGTAAATGCTTATCTTAAAACCATGACATTTACTTGAGGGAACTCCAGCCTGCATTTAAGTTTTCATAATTACAAGATTTACAATTGAGCATAAACTTAATCAATTTATATGATACATTTGGCCTACGAAAGCTATCGAAACATTTGCGGTAAGAGTTAACTTGAACCTTTGCTTTATTTTGTTATGGAAGAGTTCTATGATATTAAAATTTAAATACCCGGTATTGATCACTACACTTGAGTGTTTCCTTAAATTGAAGTGACGAACTTCTTTGATTGCTGCCGTAGGCTTTGGAGTAGGGTAGAGTTTTCCTTTAACTTCTTATCACAAAAAAACATTTTAAAATAAGGATCTAGAAGCGTTCGTCAAAACTCTTTACGTAATTTTGATCTCAAATGAAACTTGTAGATACAGTTATGAGTATAGAATAAAATATTTTTGTAACACTCTAAAGCGTTTGGCAATCCTGATCTAGATCTTGATACAAGATAATCCTGGGAAGTCAGATTTCTCATCTAGTAATCCTGCTCTTGACTTTATCAGGTTTTAGAGCTAACCTAATAAAGTCATAAGGTTATAATAAGGTTACTTATAATAAATTTTAGTCGGGTTGATAATATATCAGAATATCGCTATAACATATAATATAAAGATTTAGATTATGAATATAATGAATAATGGTATGAATAAAATTTAGGTAACGAGGATTTAGAAGTGTCGCTTCAAAAAGTTTTTTTATCATCAACTTTTAGAAAGCGTTGGTTTAATGGTTAAAACTTAAATATTTAATACCATTTGTTGTTACTGAGATCCAAGTTCTGACCTTACGGTTTTTTTACAGTAATACTTCAGAGTTAGAAGATATGGGATTACTTTCGGTTTGTATTCCATACTAAAAATTTCGGTTATTACCTCGAAAGTAATCTCAAGACAGGATTTCAAACACTTTGCGGTAGAAATGGACGAAAAGTTCTACCAAAATTTATTTTTTTACTTAACATTTTACAAGAAGTAACTTAGGTTTGCTTTCCATTTCCAAGCTTAGAGTTGAAAATCTTTTTCCTTTTTTTTGTTATTTTTAAAAATCCATACAACAGGATAACGTTGTAAGCTAAGCAGAATATTTTTGTTTAAATATTTGCTTCCCATCACAAATTTTTATCAAATAGACCAGTTGCTAAATGAGCCAAGCTCAGGTACAACAAATTGGTTCAAAAAAAATAATTTTGGTAACCTTAAGTCTTAAGTATCTATATTTTCTATAAATCTACATTAGGAATCAAAGCTTTTATTTCAATTAAAGTTATATAGCGTAATAGTGGAGAAATAATGCTAAATTCGTCATATAAATTAGACATATATATACCTAGTACATAAGTCATATAGTATAACCAAAATAGTAAAAGATAATCTATCGGTATAAGATATATCTACAAGTATAGATATCGATCCTGCATTTTGTTGGACTTTATGCTTTTAGTAGAAAGTGTTTCAAAGAACTAAACATGCTTGGGAAGTAATCCATATAATACCTACGTTATGTCCGTAATGTGCATAATATTATGTACAATATGATTACAAAGGAAAGCTCAGTGTTGTCGTTTTATTCTTTATTGTCTATCTTAAATTGTCTAATTATTTAGAAAACATCGATAACTTTGGTAAATTATTGTAAAAAGAATCGTTTTTTATTTTATAAAGTATATATTTATGGTTAAAATGATTTGTAATATATAATTATTGCAAAAATTACATATCAATTTCTAGAGACATATCAAATAACTTCCATTCGTCTTTTTTGTTACGTAGATTGGTAATTTATACCAAGTGAAAATTTTTGTCTCACAAAAATTTTATTCAATAACTATATAAATATTTGATACTCCTACATTGTAACTTTGCTGTTAAAAATATACTTAAATATATTTCTCAAGGTCTAGGTCAGCATTTTGAACGGATATATCGGATATATCCATTACTTGTTGAAAAAGATTTACACACAAAATTCTCACAAATGAAAGTTGATGTGTCACATTTTAATAAATTAAAATCTCTTTATTGAGAATTCTTGTTTCCGAGTTTCTTTACTGACAAACCAGGACGTTGTGACTTCATTTCTACTATGCCAAAATGTGACCATGTCTAATAAATTTCAATGGTTAATTAATGCCTATCGACTAATTTTAAAGAATACCGTTATTTAAAAAAAATTGATACAAAAATATTTTATTTTGAGTTCAAGTTTGTATTTTCTTTAATTAATTGTTAAATAAAGAAAAATGTTGAAATCTTGTTTTAGTCCTCGTTATCTAAACTGGAGCAGTTTACTTTTAATTAAACTATCTTAAATAGTTAATAAAATTCATTAAAGCCCTAGGTATAATAAAATGCATGTTCATATTTAAAAGAGAAAAAAATCATTGTGAAAAATACTCAGCTTACAACGTTATCGTGTTGTATAGATTAAAAAAAAAAACACAGGAAAAGGATTTTCAACTCTAAGCTTGGAAATGGAAAGCAAACCTAAGCTACTTTTTGTAAAATGTTAAGTAAAAAAATTAGTTTCAGTAGAACTTTTCGGCCATTTCTAGCTATTATAGTGTAAAACAACTTTAAATATTCAGAATGATAATAGAATATTCCTTCGAGTTTTTCATTTTTATTTTCCTCGTATCTACATTATATGATTGAAAAATCTTGTATCATTATTATCGTATACTAGATATTAACAGTTTTTATTGATTTTTCAAAAAAAAAAACAAATTTGCATTTACGAGGTTTATCCAGAAAGTGGACGAAATGTAGGTACTTGTAGATACTTGTCACAAATCGTACAAAACACCAAAAATTGTTAACTCATAATTGAAAAACAATTAAAGTGATAATTGGTTCCATAAAATTTAATGGCTTATTTATTCTATGAGCATCTAATTAATTAATTTCAACCATAAATTAATTTTAGTAAACTAAGTTTTACAAACAACAAAATTTTCAGTAAAAATAGTTTTCATCTACCTATAAAAAGAAGACTGGAATTTCATCTAGACTTAGTGCTCTTTTAGTTATTATGACTATATGCTGACTGATATTAATAGTGTCTATTTAGTGAAGATTAAAGAAATGAGAACTTTATAAGTTTTGTTTAATTTCTTAATTCTTAAAAAACGTGGCATCAATAATTAAAGGAAGTTTTTTTGATGAACAAGCCAACATTAGATAAATCTCTGTAAAGTGGAAATCGACTTAAGTTTGTTATATACAGTCGACTTTCGGTTATTAAAAATTTGCTAATAGGAATATCTCAATAATTCAAAGTATAATATATTAAGATATGCTTGATATTTTGAATTAGAACAATATTTTGGTACACTCAATAATTTGAAATAAATTCAGTGGTTCTGGCGAAAATACAACACTTGATAATTCAAAGTTATCTTACAAAACTCTCGATAATTCAAACATTTACAATTGATAACTACTCTAGTGTCATGTTCACACTTTTTGGAGCTTGCTTAAGCTTGTAATACATGTATGGTACATATTATGAAGTTTTTTTTAATCCTTTTCAATAGTTTTAACACTTGATACATCGACATTTTCTATTAGTCCTTTCAATTTCAAATTATTGAAAGTCGACTTTATTTCTTTTCTTAATTTACAAAGTATAGCTAGGAACAGGTTAAAACTGCAGATAATGTACTTTCCTACAATTTAACATAAATTTTTTTAGATCTATTTCACTTTTTAGTTTTTAGATCATTTTAAAAATAATTTGCTCTGTTTTTCTTTCAATTTCTATGATTATAAATCACGTGAAATTATACTAACGGAAACTGAAGCAATTAGATACAATTAAAATATCGTAAAAATGCTTTGGTATCCGTTTGAAAATTTTGTTAAACTTTAATTATTAGTCTACTACTTATACATTGAGAAACTTAATTTTAATATTGACAAATACAATTAGATGCAATATAAATATTAAGAAAAAAAAAAATTTAGAGTGAATGGATTTGTCAAGAAAAACTGAAACCAGGAATTATAGATCAAGGTAACTTGATCACGATTAATAAAAATTGCTTACCTATACCTATGCTTAATAAAAATCCGTAAATGAAAGCGAAAGATATTTAACTATACTGCATAAATATACATAGAGGACGGTATAAAGGTTGATTTTTTTTCCTTTTGCTCAGTTTGACGTTAAAATTGATTAGAGGTTTGCAAAATTTCCCACTGAATATCAGAATAAATTGATTTTTTTCCCAAAACTAAATTAATAACCAATCGAAAGTAAAACTCATAAAAGACCAGAAAAACGATCGAGTCTTAAGTAATTATTTTTAACAAACAATTAATTAAGACATTTTACAAAATATCTAGGTATACCTCGTTTCTAATGTACCCGAGAATAATTAAATTGCAACATTTTTATAACGACAGCAACGATGAAAGATTAAGATAATGTTTCATGAATTGGCTAATTAGTGTACGACTATTGAATAAAAAAACGGAGTTTGGAAATTCTATAAACAAGCAACAGATAAATCTACAGATACATCCGTACGAAATTGTTTCATATTAATTATTCTTAAACTTTCTTTAAGTATTCGATTTCTAAATTTCAAATGGAACAATCAATAATTCGAGCGTATTTGGGATTTGTAATAAAAATTCAAATTACGAATCCAAATATGTAAATGAAGATAGTGTAGGGTATTTAGTTTTGAATTGAGCATTTAGGAATTTAATCATAAAATAAGAAATAATTTGAGTTTTTAATTAAGTGAATGTAATAATTTCCATAATTTATAGATAATTAATTTGATGGCTTTTAGTTTATTTTGAGGAAATTAAAGGTATGGGTTATGTTTACAGGAGAACTGCAATATAAAGGTTTTGCATAGATTTCTTTCTTAAAATATATGAAAGTTATCTGTAAGTAGTGTTGCTCAAATTTTCAAAAGTTCTTAAAGCGTAAAAGGTTCTTGAAATATCATGTGTATTAACGAGATATTTTATTTTTCTAAGAATTATACGTTTTAGACCGAAGTTGCGTCAAAACCATTGATCCGACGAGCAGAATTAATTGAATTTAATTTGTAGGGAATTTAATAAGCTTTAAATTATAAGTGCAGAGCGGGGTCTGTAAGTCACGTAGTTCTCCCGAAATCTTAAAAAACCCATAGAAGGTAAAATCAAATTTTTTCTGAAATGTACCAAACACTTTTTTATTGTATGAAATGATTTTTGAATATGCATGACCTCGGCTGGACTCATCCATATTGCCAGTCGGCAAGCTCCTGCCCCCGCAAAGCTTCTAAAACTCTTCTCTTGTAAATGCAAGAAGGGGTGCACATACGTTGAGAAAATCACCTTCACTAACTCATAAACTATTTTTAAGTTAGAGTAATTAAGTATGTGAGGAACTAAAAATGATCAATTTACATAACAAACGATTTTTCTTTTTGTGTGCTAAGTCGCTTTAACATCTAAGGTCATATCATGATTGTCTTAAATACAGAAAATGTCTGTGTCTGTATGTCATATAATCTTAAGGAATAAATCTTACATACTTATAGGATTCAACGGGGATCGAGACCAGTACCTACTACTGACGCATGGAGCGAAAATCAACTGATATAACCGTTGCGCCATTAAATTGAATAAATATTACTTTGTTTTTTATAACATTGTTTTCTTGTAGTATTGTATACTTCACAAAACAAGGTAACTCTAGAGCAATGGTTTTCAAATTATGGCCAATGGACCTTTGGGAGTCCGCAAAGCTGTCTTAAAGAGTTCGTGGTGGATTCTGGTGTTGGGGACTTCCACTTAACGTATTTAACTTGTCCTCTTCTTTATCCTGAGAAGAAAGTTAAGCTACCAACATTTAATAATAATATCTTATTGTAATGACAACTAGCACCAACATAATTTACATGATGTGGATTGTTTCTTAATTTATAGGTCTTAAGACCTGCAGACGAAAGAATAATGGAACACATGATAGGTACCTCTTTTAGTTTCTTTTGTTGGAAGGTTTGAAGTTTTGAGGATCCGTAATTGTAAAAAGTTGGAAATCACCGTTCTAAAGACTATACATCGGGTATCGTGAGCTTGTGAACCAAGTTAGTCCCAAATTAAGAATTATTATTCCTTGGTTTGAAATAAACCTTTCGAATATACTTATTTCAAATGATTAACAATCTCCAAATTTTTCAGTATAACAATTTTATTTTCTTCACTCTGTTCGGAGTTAAATCCTCAAAAGAACAAAACTTTTATTTCTCAGTTCTTAAAAAAATATTCCGTCTTTCTGTTTCTTTATATGTACCTCAAAAAATTGGTCCTTTGCAACCTCAAACCTCTGTATAAAAGAATGATAACCATGAATAGTAATTAATATTTTAATAATTTAAAAAGAGAAGAAACTTATATTACTGTTGCTTTATGTATTTTAATTATGTTTAACCAAAATTCCTTATTTAAAAATTTACATAAATTATAAACCTAACTCTTACAAAAGTACTTATAATAAAATAAAAAGTATGAGAAGATGTAGAACATTAATTATACTTTCATTAAACTTTTTCCACATTTATCATAGTAAATATTATACGGGTACACCAAAGCCAAAAATTTAATGTTCATGTGACTTTATAGAAAGGAACTATCAAATTAAGAAATTAAATATTATGTGACTGAAATATATTTTTTCTGTGTGAGATCTCTTTCTATATTAATCTCCATATAAAAATCGAGACCATAAAAAACACCTAACAAGGCACCAGACGCTAATTGCTACCAAACTGATTGTTAAACTTAAATATTTCCCATAACGACCCATTTGACATATATCTATATGACTAAATAAAATATTTATATTATAATAAAACGACTCAAGCTGGTAAAAGTTTGATTTTTATTTTTCCGTGATGCCAATAAAAAAATATTTTTTTATAATAACAATAATTTTATTTTCAGTCGAAGCAAAAGAACAAATCTTCGTTATTCAAATTAACTTCTATGATTCTCGACCAACGAAATGAAACACGTACATCCGTGATTAAAGCGTTTTGTCTTTCATTTTGTCATGTAAACAATACTTAGCTGTATTTAATTATCGAATAGAAAGAAAACATGAGAGATGTAGACTAATTATGTATTAAAATAAATATCGAGTGTGAAGAAAATAAAAAAAAAATTATGTAGCACAGAGAATTTTATTCAAATGTCATTTTAACAAAGATAATATTGACATTTTATTAAGTACTTAAATGCACTAAAAGTACTTCATAGGGAAAGTAAATTATTAGATTTAGCACCGTTTAATTATTATTTTCAAAATGAGAGTAAATTTTTTTTGGAAAATTCTTTAGTTTCTTCAACTTGATTCATTAAACTGGGAAACCTTGGTTTGGCTGATTTTTTTATAGATCTAATACTGATTAAATTAGGACTCATTTAGGATATTCACACAAACAAAATGAATTTCTAGTCCGTTGATTTATTTAATAAATGTAAAAGTTGTATATGGATGTAGCTTATGTTTTCTCTCACAACTTTAATATGTACCTATACTTTTATTTCTTACACTTAGAAATGTAGGTACTTAGGTATAATTACCTAAGTACTGTATACAGTAAAGTATAAGTTTATACTTAACACTTATACTTTTTTGACTTCTTATTCGTCTTGAACATAACTTACAATAAGAAACTTCATTCAAATAATTTTATAAGAAAAAGAAAATACGGAAAAATATTTATAAATATCAATCCAATAAGCTTTTCTTAGAATGTCATAACAATAAAAAAATTCACTTAATGGTTTAACCACGTAGTTTATTATACCGGGCGTTCGATTTAGAAAATCATCAAATTGTTGAGCATTTTTTTAAAATAAATTCCGCTTGATATGGTGACCTCTGAATGAAATAAAATGGAAAAATTATTTATTCAAAAGCACATTCTAGATATTTTTTATTTTTATCTGGATGTTATACATTTAAAAACTAAGAGTACCAGAATTGTATTCTATATCTTTTTAAATCAATCTTATGTACTTTCTAAAACTGGGTTTTTTATTCTATCGGGAAAAAGAACCACAAAAAAGCAAACAGTAAATAAAATCACATGCGATGTCAATGCTTGACCTATTAATTAAGTGATTGCGAATTTTGTATATAGACAAACTTTACATTTTTTTGTTTTGTTTTGTTAACGTGATCAAAGTTTGGTGGTTTGCCAGATTTTGTTCTGGTGATTTTTCACTGAAAAATGTTCAATGATTTGGCCGTCCAGTTGAAATCGATGAGATCCACATGAAGACCATTATCGATTCAGATCGTCATAGCACAACACGTAATACCTACTGCGGAGCAGTTCAATGTATTGCATACATGCATTGAAAAAAATTTAAAAATGCTTAGTTATGTCAAGAAACTCGATTTATGGATCCCTCACCAACTTAAGGAAATTCATTTGACGCAACGCATAAGCATATGAGGTTCGCTTCTGAAACGCAACAAAATTGATTCATTTCTGAAAAGCCTAATTACTGGCGGCAAAAATTGGATAGTTTATAACAACGTTATTCAGAAGAGATCAAGATACCCTATTAAGAGATGCAAGATATCGATTTAGCCCAAATTGAAAGTAGGCCGGTATTATCAAATCTTAAGGATGTTTTCCACCATGATAATGCAAAGCTCCACACATCTTTGGTCACTCGCTAAAAATTATTGGAATTGGGTTGGTATGTTTTGTCACATCCACCATAGCACCATATAGCCCTGATCTTGCGCCTTCAGATTACTATTTGTTCGTTCTATGTAGAACTCTTAAATGGTAAAATTTTTTATAACGCTGATGATGTTAGATCACGCTTAATTTAGTTTTTTGATAGTAAAAGTCAGAAATTGTACAAACGTGGAATTTTGGCACTGCCAGAACGATGGCAAAAGGTCATCGACGAGAACGGGCTGTATTAAATTGAATAAAGTTTCCTTCTTGTTTGAAATCCGCAAACACTTAGTTGCCAACCCAATAGGTTGCATTAACATTGTTTTTGTTGGTGTTTTAAGTGGATTCAACATTTAAGGTCATATCATGGCTGTCTTAAACACAAAAAAATTCTGAAGGTCATAAGTCTTACATTTAAAAATCCAACGGGGGTCGAACACAGTACCACTGACGTATGAACGGAGATCAATTAATCTAACTGCTGCGCCATTAAGTGGACGTATTCGCCATTAAATATAAACGTATAGTAATACAACTTAAATCTCCCATCAATAGGGATGAAAATATATATAGTGATTAGAGATTTACTACTTGACCTGATTTCTAAGCTACTTGACACGATTTGCAAACTACTTGACTTAAATTTGACTGAAAATAAAATGAAACTCAAGCTAAATATTAATGTTTAAACATAATTATGATTAATTATTTTAAGTCAAATTTAGCTCAAGTTGCTTGAAAATCCAGTCAAATAGTGAATCTCTAGCCCCACTTTATAATTTCATTTCTAAAGTTGGGAGATTTAAGTTAGACTATATGAAAATTGTGTTTAGTTATTCCAAAGCATTTTTATATGGATAATACCAAATTTATAAAAAATTAAATAGAAATGGGTACCTACTCTTTGTTTTTGATAGGAAATTGAATTTTGAGATAACTTTACTAACTGTATTTTTTGATATACGTTTTAACTTTTGGGTCATTTATAATATTCCATTATGTTTTTTTTTTTTTTTTTTGAAGAAAACTGTAAGCACTACTATACCAGTACCTAATGATAATAATTAACTCAAAAACTACAACTATTATTAGAAGAAGTCATCAACAAAAGTGTTCCAGAATTCAATTTCGTATCAAAAAAAGTAATGCTAATAAAAGTACCTACTCGACATTATCGATTATATACTTCAAGTTTGGTGTCATTCTGAAAAATCTGGAAATGAGAACTACTACTTATACGATACTTACGATAAATTAAAAATAATTTTCTTATACCTTCCTAATTTAAAATTAATTCCACAATTTAGTTTTGATATTCCAAAAACTGTGTTTGCTAATTAAGATGAGAATATAGAGTAGAATATCCGCTATTAAAACATTGCTAGGAAAGCATTCAGGTGAAATTTTATAATTTAATGGAATTTGGGTAATTTCAATGCAGGGCTCTGGTGGTTTTTATATGCATGTACCTTTCTCATCAATGTTTTATTTTGTATAGAATTATTTAAAAAATAACAATATATTATTTAAATTTCGGTTTTAAAACGAAATTGAGAAGTATTTTTACTTTTACTTTCATTAGGAACAGTCCAAACTTAAAAGCCATTAAGTTGTTTTAAATATTTTTAAATTAAATCCACGTATCTTATACATTTGTATCGTTCTTATCGTAACTCTCGTTACAAAATCTTTAATATGAAAGAAATTTTTTACTACTTAGATATTAATAAAATTTTATGGAAACACAAAATTAATGTTTAAGAAACCAAGAAATCTTGTTAGAATTTCAAAATCATTTTCACTTATTATCGTTTTCTGTCAGATAGGTCAATGAACTAAATTTTTATTTGTTTATTAAAATTTTCTTCATTTACAGGTACCTATATGATATAGACATATCTATCCGAAGGTAAACTAACTAATTTGATTTCTTGATAATTCCACTCATTTCACAAAAGAAGACTTTCTAGCCATTTTTATAAATGCAACAGATAATTCCTAATTATGTAATAACTACCAAGTTATTGCTCATATTATCTATTATTTCCCTTTACTTAAAAAAAAAAACAGATCCAATTTGGCTACTTAATTTCGAGGCTAAATATTCGATTTGTTCTAAATCACGACCCAATTTCACACAGAACCTTGTTATTTATCCGAAAATAACTCGCATTTTCCGGATTTCGTCACGTTTCCTTCTTTCAGAACCACAGAGAACAATGCATCAAAATGACCATTTTTGGTGATATTAATGAGATTAAGAAACTGCTAGAAAACTAATAGACAAATCCGTAATTTGAATATGAAAAGAAAATCACTGAGGCATTTGATAAATAACGGAAACTGCGGATTGATCATAAACTTTTCCTTTTGCAGAAATACCATCGTTTTTTTCTCAAATGTTGAATCATTTTAAATTGCACACGTACTTATAGTATTATGTAAGTTTTTACATATAATTTGAATTTGATTAAGATATCCGCGTAACTATAATTGGAGCATTTTAAGTAAATGGAAATCACGTCTTAATTAAGTTTTGAAAAAAGAAACTTATACATCAAATAAATTCTTCTCATGAAAATAAAATAACTTGCTGAATTACCTATATAGTATAAACAGATTTAAGTACCTTAGTACCCATACAAAAATGTAAATATAAATAAGTTTTACATTTTCTAATCAACTCTTAAATAAATTGTTTTAATTAATTAATGGTAAGAAATGTTTATTCACCACTAATTACATAAAGATTAATGAAATCTGCAACGCAAAATAAATTACTTGTAGCTTTGCATTTTTAAAGGTTCTACACTGGAACGTTTAATTAAGAAAAAAGATCTATTGCGTGTGTGTGCCCATAATCGTTGCAAATATAATTAATTGATTGTTAATTGCTTAGCCGCAAGCATAATTTCATTGTTCGGTGAAAATTGAAGATATGCTGAACTCTTAGTAGCGTATCTAATGGAACAAGGCAATTTATTTTTTGTGGCAAATAATTGTTTGAAACTTAAAATCATCAAATCCAAACACAAATAATGAAGAAATTGTTATTTTTAAGTACAACAATGTCTTTTAATGAACCTCACTAATTTTATTAGTTAATTATGGTAGTTTAAATGTCTTATATAAGAATATAAGTTTTATAGTTTTTTTTTAATTGGTTTACAAACCCAATTACTGTTTGCTATTTCTTTCTAGTAAGAATTATGATACTTATTATACAAATATATATTATGGTCTTCAGTTGATTTTGTGGAACGTATAAGTTAGAATTTTGAAGTTTATGGTCTTTGAAAATATATTATTAGGTTACCGTTATTATTTTATGCTTATAAGAAAGATAAACGTATAGAGACAATTAGTTTTTTATGCTGGGTCTTTTCAAAAAGTTGAAAAAAAAATTTACTATCATAAAGTTTAGGTAATGATTCTGGTTGATTAACGATAAATCTGCTTAAGAAATTTTTCAGATGAATAGAATTAAATCAATTAAAATCATTTTATCTTTTATTTACAGAATCTCTAACAGCTATTTTCGCTTATTTGCGAGTACTTTTAGATTGGCCCCCTTATTTCAACATTCATAGAATAAAAAGAGCTTTAATTTGATTTATAAATGATTAAGCTACATTATGAGTGTAGCAATCATGCAGCTTGATCTTCGGCTATTAGACCGTGTAGTACCAGCCTTAATTAGTCTTGTCTTTTTAGTCCCATACATCATTTACTGACACATGCCTATGATATCAATACTTATGATGTGGAATAAACTTTCTTATCAATTTTTATCGAACTTAAGGTTCAGAAGTTTGGCTATGAAAAAATAATTGACATCTCTATATATTGCACATTCTTATCATAACCAGCGAGAATGCGCTTTTAGCATTCACTGTTTTATTTAGTGCCGTTTTTTATTCTATTATTATAATATATTTTTTGTCACGATTAGCCACCTCTTATATCAGACCACTACAGAGCTTAGTCAGCTTATGGGTAATTCACCTTTGACGAACACTGAAATTAAATTCTAAGTTGACTTTGTTATTTGTATAGTAGGTAATCTACTGGAATTAACCAGTTGTTAGATTTAGTATGCTCTTTTCAGCCTTTCCCAGTGATATTAAGCCTTTTTTGTTGCAGTAAATTTTTACAAATTTCAAAATTTATGTATGAATAAGTAGTACATACACAATAATTTTTGCAATTTCCATTTCTAAAATTTGGTGGTATATTAAAAGAATTTCACGACACCCAAAAGTGCTGCGGCACAGTGATTGAGCATCAGTAACTGCTCTCTAACCGTTTAGTAATCAGTAAGTGAAATATTTTATATGATGTTGAAAGAGATGTGATGTTGCAGAGCTTTCAGTAATCAAGCTGTTCTTCATTTTATTCTTATGTATATCCTTCTCAAACTAGCATTTGAATACCTTTTTTTTCGACTTCTGATCCGAATTACCACAAATTTTGCCATGTTTTTCATCAATGTCATTTTTACATTTTAAGTGGAAGAAATTCTCGTCAAGTTGGTAGTTTTGAAACGGCTACAATTCAAACTCTACTTTGAATATTTTGAACGTGATTTTTTATAAGTTTGTACTTCATGAAAGAAAATGAATTTTTCATATTTTTCGTATTTTACTATTAACTTAAAACTTAACTTTAAACACTAAAAACAAAAAATTGACTTTTCTTACTTTTTGTTTTCTCAAAAATATCAAATACATGTTTTAAACTTACTTTTAGGGAATATCTAGGACACTCAAAAAAAGTTTACTTGATGCCTTATTTCCAAATAAATTATTATTTTTAAAAAAATGTGTTTTTGTTTTTTTTTTTATAAACGAGAGTTGATTTGAAAAATGTGACTGATATTTTCGTATCAGCTCACAAAATATACCCAAAATCAGGTCTAAAATCTGAGGCACCAAAATGAGTGTAGGTCAGTGTTATTTATGAAGCTCAACTTGTGGGTCAGTGTCTGACCCACGGATCATAGGTTCGCCACCACCTAGGAGCTTGGACTCATATGAACTTGGGGCGTCGTTGGAAAGTTAAAAAACGTGAAAGACAAAAGCAACTTGTTTTGATTTTATATTTATATTCGGAACCTCCATGAGGCCAGAGGCCCTAAGCACATAAATATCTCGTGTACCCTTTTGGTAAAGACGGAATTTCTTAATTTAGAAATCAAAAATATAAACAAGATACCTACTAAATTTCCATACTAAAATACAGAAATATAAGAATGGTACACAGTACTCACGTACTTTAAAACCATTCTTAATTAAGTTAATGAAGAATGCTCAACTTTTACAAAATATAACAATTTTTTTTAAAGTGTAATTTCAAACCTAGCAATTCCATTCTTTTAAGCCATATGTTTTTAGGAACTTAATAAAAATGTTTGCTCGAAACAATAAAATTGAAAAGAATCAAGTAAATTATAGCTTTTGCAATGAAGTCAAGTAACAACGTTCCTATGCATTTATTAAGAGTTAAGTGTTACTTTCCAAGAGAACATTGTTTCTTTTTGCTCTATGCAAAGAACATCTTAATATGCTAGTAATGCTCAAGTAAAAAAAATCTTAAAAAAGATACTTAATAAGATCTCATGATGATAATTTTTAATTTTTTATTGACATGGAAAGTTTTTAATGGATTTTGTTTCATATTCAAACAGTTCAATGTCCTTCTGAAAAACTTCAGTTTAGCATAAAGTCATACTAGGTACCTACAATATATTCTGTGTATTTTCTGATTATCTTTTATCGTTGAAATGGAGTAAATAGTCAAGTGGTGGTCAAATTTTCCATTTGGTTTCACTCTTAAAATTAGATCTACTATGAATGAAAACTTACTCTCTTAAATCGAAATAGTGACTTCCGACTATCAAATAGTGACTATTCACTATTTAGTAGTAAAAAGTATACCACTATTTGAATTTAGTGGTATACTCTGCACTGTAAAAATAGTGAATAGTCACTATTTTGATTTAAAAGAGTAAATAATAGGAGACTCCTATCCTATTATATCGTTAAGGTGCATAGCGAAAGCGAATTCAGCCACGGTTTCAAATATATTTTTGGGCCTTATATTTGATTGTTAGTAAGATAAACATTTAACAGTTTTGGGATTGTTTGAAATTTTATTACGATTAAAACTTAATTGAAATATTTAACGTTGGTATATTTTAATTCTTTTTTGAAAAAAAATTGATATTTATTCCTATATTTTCGAAAGAAAATAGGGAATCGGCGCTTCCATAGCATCCATGGACTGCACGCCACTGATAGGAGTACACAATTTTAAAAGAGGAAAACATAAAATAAATAACTTTTTAACCTAAATCTTGGTCTTGCATTAATTTCTAAAGTTAATTTTTCACTTTACCAAACTATTAAATTTCCAAATAATTATTTTCTTAAACTATATTTGACAGAAGGCATTCGTACTTCTAATAATTACCAGAAGAAAGTAAATCTATCAGACTTCATAATATAATTGATTAGAATTTGATTGATAAAAAATTACCGCTTTTCCTTTCATTGAATCAATATTAAAGTTTTCTTTTCATTTTTTATACACATTCGACTATATTTTATTAATAATAAATTGAAAGATTATAACGCTTAATGTAATCAAACCGTGTAATCTAAATGATGAAAGATTTTTCTTTTTTCATCTTTTCCGACATTTATTTTTAATTTACTTTTTTATAAATATCACTGGAAAATTATCAAAAAGAAAAAAATATTTTTGTTCTTAGCGTAATTATGGTAGTATAAACTGGAAATTTCGAGGTGTTAATTGATGGGAATTAGATTTGAACATTTGATAAAAATCACGCCCATTCAAGATTTCCAATTTCGTCAACGATCATAGTAATAATATCCGTATAATGAGCATAATTGAATATCTACTTGGATTTTCTAAATAGCAGCTAAAGTGTTATTTATTTGAACTTTTATAATTTCACTTTGTCAGATCCGTATGAAATAAAGAGAAAAATATTTTAAGTACCTATAATAAAAGAATCACGTACGAGTTATGTTTTTCTATACACACTTTTTACGAGACAATTTTCTAAAAGCCAATAAACAGATTTTTTTTTGATTTTTGTATTTGAGATTTTTGTTCTGGTTTAAAAACGAACATGGAGGAGAAGAACAAGACAATTATCACCACCCAATTACCTATATTTTGTGAGATATATGAAGATATCTAAAAACATTCTCTACGCATCGATCCGGAGTGAAAGTAAAACGAAGATAACTTTAACCACTAAAAATATGTTTCAGATACGTGATATCGAAATAAGTTGGACCCCCGGAACGATCGAATATATACAGGTGTTGGCTCTGACCAAATTTAAATCACAATATTAAGCGATCGATTTTTCAACTTGATTAATCTACGACTATTTATTTTGAAAGAAACATTCTCCTAAAAAAGAAAAAAGAAATCTGAAATAACAAAAATAGACATTTATAAAAAAAAAAAACGACCAGCAACTAGTTTAGATACGTTAGACAAGTTGAACAAGCTGGAAAGAAGATTTCCATTAAACTAAATTTGTACATATCGTATACATTTGAAATATACAGCTTTTTTAAACAGCTTCATTTATATTTATAATAATATAATATTTAAAACCCGTTTCTGTTAAAATCTTTCCTCCAGTTTGTAAAACGAGTTCAGATTTACAAAACTCTCTCTTCCATCCGAAATGAATCGATGAGTGGCTCGATTTGATATGAATCGATTTATATAGTTGATTGATATAAGCCAAAATTAGAAAAAAAGGCACACGCTGCAAGGTCAAGAGGTTTTCAATATCAAATATAATTTCTTCACGAGAAAGTATTTGTGTAAATTGTTAGGTTTAGTTTATACCAATAAGATGAATAAAAGATAAAATGTTGAAACATGAGTAAGAAACGTTTAGATCTGTATACGGCTTGTATTTTGCTAAGGGCTACCATCATTTATGAAGACAATGCAAAATATTTCAAGTTTTATATTAGGTTATTCAAACCATAATCTAGAAGATTTGAACGTTCATAAGACAAAATATGGAAGTAAAACATATTGATTTAATTAATATATTTCTTCAAATCCTTGTTATTTTGTATTGATAGATATATAATATTTAGAGGGGCAATGGATCGGGATTAACAATGAATGCAAAAAGAGGATCAGGTCGTGACGTTTCGCCATATATTAAAGCTTCATCAGACTCTCTGATGCATGCTCAGCATTTTTGCCTTTCTGCAACCTTGCATATACTAACAATTATATATAATTTTTTCCATTTTCAAAAACGAAGTTGGCCCACATAATTTATTATCAATCTGAGTGTCAAATTCGTTCATTAAAATGGAAAAAAATTGTATATAATTGGTATATGCAAGGCTACAGAAAGACACAAACGTTGAGTATACATCAGAGAGCCTAATGAAGCTGTAATATATGGCGAAACGTTGCGACCTGATACTATTCTTACATTCATTGTATATCCCGATCATTGCCGTTCTAACTATATTTATCAATATTGGTTATTCTTTGTAGATCTACTGTACCTATATTTGAATAAAGCTCAAGAAATATTTCCTTGGAAAAAATAATACAATTTATCCATTGGTCGATTGTCATATTAGGGGTACCTATAAGTAATGTCGTTTTTTGTCAATGAAATTCAAAATATTTTTTCTTACATTTAATTCACCATATCATATACAAAATAATTCTCCATATTATCTACAACCCTCTACTACCATTCTTTCAAATCATCTATGCCCTTATGATATATTTGCGCGTTTTATGACTGAAAATAGTCTGAAAGGGCCGTTTTCACCTTTTCTAAAGAATCGAAAGTTTGATCTCTTAGAAAATGTTACATAGAATGAAATAAATGGAAATCAGATGGTGCAAGATCCGGCGAGTATGCAGGATGCAACAGGGTGACCCACCCAAGATCCCAAAGTTTTTCACGCGCCAATTTCGCAACATAAGTTTGCGCGTTATCAAAATTGATGTGTGAAAAACTCAGGATCTTGGGTGGGTCACCCTGTTGCATCCTGCATACACCCCGGATCTTGCACCATCTGATTTCCATTTATTTCGTTCTATGGAACATTTTCTAAGAGATCAAACTTTCGATTCTTTAGAAGTGGTGAAAACAGCCCTTTCAGACTATTTTCAGTCAAAAAACGCGCAAATATATCATAAGGGCATAGATGATTTGAAAGAATGCTAGTAGAGGGTTGTAGATAATATGGGGAATTATTTTGTATATGATATGGTGAATTAAATATAAGAAAAAATATTTTGAATTTCATTGACAAAAAACGACATTAATTAAAGGTACCCCTAATATATGATATAAATAAAATTTGTAACTTTAATTTTTATAAATTAGAATTTTGATTCAAAACTATACACCATTATGTTAATAAATATGAACATTTTAGTGGTTGCATAACATTTATAATATTGATATGCTCTTCTAGAGCTTGAACAACATACTTACACACATTTTCGTGTTTAATAAATTAGTGAACATGAATATTCGATGTAATATTTTTTTAAAGAAAATAACGTTTTAATGCATTTACATTTATTTTGATCACATTATATATCAGGCTTTTCCAAACCCTAATTCAAACGAAGGTTGTTTTGGTACACTTAAATTTGTTGAACATCGGTGGCCCAAACACATTTTAGATACTAACTGGTCGGTTTACGATTGATTATAATATCACCTTTAAAGTTACAAAGTATATTTCCTCCTATCCAATTTTTTTATTGATTCTGTTATATATGAAGATATTATTTTTTGTGCATAGAGATCATTTGTACAGTAAGGATTGGGAAAATAGATAAGCTTTAACCTTCAAAACTTAAATTTGGATACTTTAACAGATTAGTAACTTTACTATCTCAAAAGCGTAAAAAGTAGGTACCGTATTTGCCGAACGATAAGACGTACTCCAAAATTTATCTATACATTTTTAGAAAAAAATATGGTTCGGACAATAAGACGCACCAACACAATTTTTACAAAAAAAAAAATCAAATATTTTAAGTAATTCCTTTAGGTATTTATTTTAATTCACATACTATTGCAATACATATAGGTATTTATTTGTATAGGTAAGTTTATTATTATTTATAATTATAATTATTTATAATAATAATAATATTATTTATTACTATTATTATGATATTATCGGACTATAAGACGCATCGGACCGTAAGACACACCCTGATTTTAGGTCAAATTTTCAGATTAAAAAAGTGCGTCTTATCGTCCGACAAATACGATAATTAATACTTATAGTATACATATCTATTAGAAGAGCCGTAGAGTGATCTGTACATTTTATAATGCGTTTTAATTTTGTTCATAGAAATATTAAAATCATAATTTAAATAGCAGATAATAATTATTGTTAATCAGTATTCTCTTTCTCGTTAAGTAATACGTAATAAAGTAGGTATTAGGAAGTATGAATATGCAACGTCAACTTTTCTCGACGTTAAAAGCATTCCTGTCTGCATACTCAAAGAAAAAAAAATAATTTCGATTAAAAGGGAAAAAATTAGATAACTTTTAATTAATAAAATTTTAACGAGACGGAAATCCTTGGTATGAGGAATTATTTTATGCGATCGAACGGATCGAATCGAACAATCCAATGAATCGATCATATCGACCGTATCGCCTAATCTTTGTTTCCTTGAAAATTTATATTTTTTCCTTGTCAATTGAAAATGCAAAAATATTATAATAATCATTATAATATTTGCACTTTTCTTTGGCTACCGTTAGATACATTAACATTATTTATGCAAACGGATCTTATTCATTAACATCCGTGACATTGGTTTTTTGATGTTTACCCACTTACTTTTAAGGCAAATCACAGAAATTATCAACAAATAGGCGAAGAAAGTAAATTTGTAAATTTTTACTTTCTATATGGTCTATTGTTTTGTTTTCACATAATTTTGAAAATTTCAGTTAAACAAATATGTAAATATGATGTTAACCCAAATTTTCCCGAAGAAAACTAGAAATTAAATGGCAATTAGCGTTTCAAATGACTTTCATATTAATTCAATTAGAGGGGTGAATTTCTAAAACGGTAAAATCAAAGCACACAAATTTCACTCGATACAAATTAAAATGGGTTTTAAAATTGATATATATCAATCGATTGCAACGATAAATTATTGATTATTTATAAAAAACATTCTTGTTATTGTTTTCTTTTACTTTCTAACCTTGATAGGTATAAAAATTTTCTTATATGATGGCCGATCAAATTAGTACAAATGTGAATGATGAAAGTCGATATAAAAATTGAATGTTTTTAAAAGCATTTTCACGATAAAGCAGAGATAATTTGCACATTGAGATTATGAGAAATTTGAAAGTTTCAGGAGCTTCGAAGGTAATTTTCTATAATATTTTCATAATATAATTTTGCTAATTTTTTGAATAGAAATTCCACGAGCAGTTCACCGCATGAAGCACGCAAGAATAAGGTGGCGTCAATTTATTTTTAAATTAAAATCATAAAATGTTTCTTATATTACGTATTTTTCTGGAGGCATGACAATTATTTTTTTTATCAATTACACAATTTAAGTGGTTTAAATAGATAGATGCAATGGCAACTAAATCTGGGCCAAAATTATCGCTATTGAATATATATATATAGATTGCATGTTGGTTCGCGATACTTAATTTCATTATCTAAAGGTAACGCAATTAGAGTTCGGTTTGAATGAATTCTTGAAAATCTATAATGTATGTAAGAATTTATTATTTAAATTGCTTTTGTATTTAATGAAGAAGATATAATTAACTGGAAAGGTAATATTAATTAATTGTAGAAAAAATTTATTACGTATGATGTATCATTATTTTCTTATAAGCACCTACGTATATATAAAAGATATATAATATATATAAATTAATTATTATTTAAGATTTTAAAAACCACAATCATTTTTAAGTTGTAGAACTTATAGATATAAATCACGACTACCCAAATGCAAGAGATATCTGTAATTTAATGCATTAAAAAAATTTGTGATTCAATGGGAATCAAACCGAGCACCAATGACGCATTGAGCGGAGACATAACTGCTACGCCACTATGAGGCAAAAATGTTTTATTATGAATTTGTTCCAAATATAATATAAACAATAAAAAACTATTTTCTACAAAAAAATATTAAAAACGTTAAGAGGTTAGATATTTTCTGTTTCAAAAGCAAAACATGCTTAAAATTATGGGTTTTCATCTTATGGCTATCGCATGGCGTATTATTTAGGTACTTAGTGCAGATTAGAACATAGAATTCATTAGAGTTTTTCCAATTATTCATCATAGAAGAACTACTTTCAATTTCTCTATAAGAATTTTAAAATTTCCAAGAAATGATTCATAAAATAATATCAAATGGAAACTAGGATTAGTCATCATATAATTATTATAATATTGATATTTGTACAATTTTCAATGGAAAGTGTACGTTTTAAATTACGGTTTTAAATATACAGCTTTAACACCTTTTTTTTGTGATTTTTGAATTTCGTTTTTTTATTTCATAGATAATTTTTACTTTCTTTTACTACTATATAGAAAAGGAAGTATTGTAATCGGGTCAAATTTTCGAATTCGAGCGTTCACCGGAAATGCATGTTTTGAGGTCTCCTGAGTCCAAAAAAGTAGTTTTTATGGAATTTTGCTTTCATATTAGAAGCTTTTTGTTGAAACCGGTTAGCTGGAAGCTCAACTTTACTTTAAGAGGTTTTGAGTTTTCTATTTGAAAACGGTTCAAAGATTTTCAATAAAGTTTTTTAAACTTGTTCTTTAACACAGTAATGCCTACAACTTTTATTTGAAAATTTTTTAAAAAATTTCGTTTACCTATTTATTTTATGAACCATAAAATTTTGTATTTTAACCTTTAAATTATTTGGTTTTGAGAGTTTTGCAACAGTGTTATATTATAGGAATGTAACGAAATAAAAATTGGCCTCATTGAGATCAGTTAAATTCCTTGTCAGGTAAAACATTAATTCTTTTGTTTTTCTGAAATTTTTTTTAAAGAAACTAGATTTCGAATTGAAAAATAGCTGGCGTACTTAACCTAAATATTTTGTTCCAACTATTGTGATATTTCATGTTAATCGTGTCCATGTAAAATATTTTCAACTGAATTTTTCGTTGAATTTACTTGTAATCGTAAAACTTAGGTATATAAAGATAACCTATTTTCTAGGCTACCAAGAATTGATTGAATTATATCAGTGATGGCACATTTATGGAGATAAGAATAGGTTCACTTGATTGACTTGTTCACGTAGATTGAGGCTACGCGACTTAATTTTAAAGCTACTTGACTTAAATTTGGCAAAAAAGACAGTGGTTCCTCAAGCAAAAGTTAAACATAAAAAATAGTATATTTTTCTACACAAGAGTTTTTGTCATGGGTCACCACAAAATCATATGTTCTGTTCGAGATGCAGGTAAGACCGTACAATGACGATACAAACTCTGCGCAGTATACAATGATGGTAACTTTTTATACTTTGCACCAAATTGTAAATGTATGGTTTTACTGTCATCTCGACTATAAATATATTTCTTTACATCCAGTATCGTCAAAGTTAAGAAAGGTACGAACTAAATACGTAATATGAACACCCTTCAAATAACTTATAAGTTTCAAAATTATTTTTAAGATCAACAAAGAGTACCTACCTATACTAAGTATTAAGAGATGGTTTTCAATTTGTCTCGATTCTAAAAAAACTCATATTTTTAATGATCCTTCAATTTAAAAAATACATTTTGTATAGATATACGATGATATTCAAAAGAGATTTTAGGAAAACTTCGAGTTAAACGTTTTCAAAAATTATAGATAATTAAAAAATAATGTTCAAATAAACGATGTAACTATCATAAAATAAGCATTAAAATATTGTAATTTAGTTTTATTTTTGGAAAATATTATCGACTTGTTGTTTTTTTTTAAGGTATAGTTTCATATTAATGTTCTGGAAAGTTCGTGAGCGTAACTTTTATTTAGGTATCGTATACCTTTATGTTATAAACTATTTTAAGATTTTCAAATTATTTGCAAATATAAATTAAAATTTAGAAAACATTTTCGAAAAAAATAATTTTTCTAAACGTAATTGATTTATTATCGTAATTTTCATTCTATATAATATATAATCACAAAATTATTTATGATTATTATCAATTGAAATAAATTGAAATATTAATGATTCCAATCAAAATTTCTATTTTTTACGTTAAGCATGCATCAGGTACTATCTAAAATAACTAGGAGTATAATTTTCGATTTTATTTCGATTTTATCATAAAATTAATATCAAATAAGCAAATTGCGTTTGAAATTTGAAAGTGAAAAAAATATCCGTGCAATTTGCACCAAATCCAAAAAAGAAGAACTTAAACGAACCTTAAAAAAATGATTTGATGCAAAATAGAATCAGTGTCAAATTAGCATAATTTCAAAACACTGCCTCAAAACGGCCGTATTCTTTCATATCGCTTTCTCCACTTCTATATGGGTATTGCTCTTTGAAATTTTTTTCAAAATCTATGATTAAATGTCCTAATTAATAAATACCATTCGATTTGTGGCTTGTAATTAGTTTCGTTTAATTTGAAATCGGTGAAGGAGAGACAAAAATAGCATCGAAACGAAAGAAGAAGAAAAAAACTCAACATATACGTATATAGAAACGTCCACGAGAAATGTTAAGGTAGGATGTTACCGTGATTGTATGTAAATGAGCCGTTTGGATAACGTTAGGCTCTATTTAAACGTATTTGAACGAGCCTATAATCAAGCGATTTACTCACATGCAGAGTGGATTTTAATAATTGTTAGGTGTATGAATGCTGCAAAAACTGAATACAAACTAGAGCAGAAAATGACTATATACGACAGTGATGCTAAGTTAAGTCTTAATGATACTCCTATTTGGATCCTTCGTAGGAACAAACATCAAGGTTTTTTATATTTGTATGTTAATTTGTAATACTGAAATAAGTATAAAAAATTTAAGAGTACGAGTCAAAAGATACTCTTTAAGCTGCTTAAGGTTGAAATTTTGTAAAATCCTTTCTTAGTGAAGGAAGGAAGAGGAAAAACTTTCTTAATCATAGTCCTCAAAAAAATTTTTTTATATAAAAAGTTTTTATCCTGAATAGTTTTGTTTCAATGTGAGTCAATCACAGTTTTAATATATAAAAATTAACTAAAACGCTCACCATTTTTGGGCTTAATCCAAAACACAAGTTCTAGTTTTTTTTTTTCACTTTCTTATTACTTGTCCTTTGAAAAAGTTTTTTTTTTTTTTTTAATAATCTTGCACTACCAATTTTTTATTGTAACAAAATCGCACCAATCACTTCAAACCAGTCTTCATCTTATTGTCAAGTCCATTGTTGCACTATTAGTCGTTTACAAGCAAATAATTCCACAGTTAAGAGGCAATTCACCACTATTTTGGTATTTGGGCGTTTTCTCGGCCCGGTTCTTACAAGTTTCTTGTTTCTTACACCGAAGAGGCTGAAGCTGTTGCCTTAGCGCTGGTTCAATTTGAAAGTCGCGACCGCTTCAACAGCGATCGCTTCTTATACGTGACCATCGCGTACCAACTCCCGATACTAGGTTTTTGTTCCTCTAGTTTTCTACCTGCTCTTTTATGTTACCTTAATGATGAATCTATGATTTGTCTGGCGGCCACACAAGGATTAAATACACTATTTACGCTCATCATCCCTTAAATCAATTCGAAAAAGTCAGATAAAATACGACACCTAAACATCTTATAATTACAAGGGAATGACTTGAAAAGTGTATAGGTGGGATTTATTCTGCTTTCTTTTCTACCATCCGGACTCTAATTGTAAGTTACGATTTGTAAGTACGATCTAACAATAATCGTAAATTACTTTATTGGAATATTAAAATGCAAAATTTATCACCTAAACGTTTTCAAATATTTGTTTTAGCTTAAATAAATAGGTATTTAATTATTTTCAAAAGGCCTATGGTAGGTGGCCTATGCAGACAAAGTTAATATTGCTTACTGGTCGTTTGAAAAAAAAATATTTATTGATTGTTGAAAGCAATTATTGAAATGGACTTTACTATGTAGGTACTTTCGAAGGTGGACTTTATTTTTTTTTCATTAATTACGAGGAGATTTAGAAAAATTACCATACTTGTTAAAAATGTTGACCGAAAAATAAGCGAAACTCTTGCTTTAAAAGTTTGAAGGAAATTGCTTGAAAAATTAATTTTCTTTTTTGATCGTTGAGATATTTTAGTAAGCTCTATATTTATAACTAGCTGATACCCGCTCGCTTTGCTGAGAGTATCTAAATTTAATTGATTGCTTCATTGATTCCCTACCTTCACAACAAAATTTAAAAATTAATCTATTTTAACAGAAAAAGATGATAGATATTTCAAACTTTAGATCCAAAGTACTTAAGTTCATCAAAATCCTTAAAACTAATTTTCTAGCAAGATATATTAGCTGTCTTACAGGCTCATTACAATTTTTAATACTTATAAAATGTTCCTTTAGAATTGAAAATTTTTCATTTCAAATGTCATTTATTATAACCTATCAGCTATTTTAGTAGAATAGATTCGTAGCTATCCTACAAGAACCGTGCCTTTTTTAGGATAAAAGGTATTCAATACGTTAAGATCTGAGGTATCTTTAACAAAAATTCATTAAACTTAGTTCCGTTAAGTAATTGTTAATTATTTAAAAATTTAGTATATCTTGTATTCTAATCATGATGATCAACAAGATGATCAATTTGACATATGAATTCATGCATTGCCTAATTTTGAACTTTAACAGCTATATAAAGTAA
Source organism: Sisyra nigra (assembly GCA_958496155.1). Classification (NCBI taxonomy): domain Eukaryota; kingdom Metazoa; phylum Arthropoda; class Insecta; order Neuroptera; family Sisyridae; genus Sisyra; species Sisyra nigra. The sequence continues at coordinate 35,093,552 of OY292316.1, read as the reverse complement.
TTAAATGTCTTTTTACTTTGTAAATTTCAATCTAATTGTAAGATTTATTTTCTACTTTTAAGTGCATTTTTAAAAGGAAATAAATTTTTAAAAAAAGTTTTTTATATGTTTTTATTAAAACTTTTGTCTGTTTGTCTGTCTGTTTCATACAAAACCACTGGACGAATGTTTTGAATATTTAGTATGATGATAGCTAAATTCTCAAGTCATTATCTAGAATACACTTTACTGAAAGAAAAATGTCTCATTTTCCCGAAAAAAAATAGAATAACTGGTATGAGTCAAAATCACACCAAACCTATATTTTTTTAGTTCACTACGAATTGTGATTGATTTCTATAAAATTATAATTGGCTATTCGAATCATTATTGAGGATTCTTATTGCTACGGGAATATATATAATTTTCACGAAAAAATAGAAAAATTAACTATCTTTTTTCTGGATAGTAAAATTTTGTTGTTCCTAAGGCTAAATAGATAATTTTTCTTAACCACATCAAGCCAATTAGAAGTAAGTGGAGTATTTTAAATATAATATCTATTTGACTGGGTAAAAGTTAATAAAAACAAAAGCAAGCAGTTTTTAATTTTCATTGTCTCCTTTTTAAATTTTCTTTGGCAGTGTAGTTTTCATTGTTTTTGTTAACCACCAATATGAAATTTGAGTTTAATTATCAGTTTAAGTAAATGTCTCAAATACATGCGCTGTAATTGTGGAAAAATTACAGATAAATACATCAATTTAATTCATAACTAATAATTTCGATTATTTCGAAATTATTTATTTTGTTCCGGGAAATAATATTTACGAAATAAAGAGTAGCCTATAGACTTCATTGTAGCTTTTTTGTTCATGCCTCTACCGCAGGGGTGGGCATTAGGTTTATCGCGATCGACCGGTGGACCGACTTATTTTGGGGTGACCACCACAAAATCAAAAAATAATAAATTTGTTTGGATTTGTTAATAATTTTAAAAGCAAGCTAAAGCTAATATCTTCCCAGTTGATGAATAATGAACTAAAAAATTTCTAACGAGTTGTTTAAAAACGGAGGTACATTAAACAAAGAGAAATATTATGAAGAAATAATAAAACTTCACTATGAATTTGAGAGACGTTTTGTAAAATTTACTAAACTAGAACCAATTGCTACATTCATGTGTTACCAATTTGGCAATGTTGATATGAAAGAAATATCTAAAAATATAAATAATAAATGTTTTCTCTTTATTTCTTGAGGATTGTTCTTCTCCTTCAAAATGAGCTTTAATTTTAAAAGCACGTAGTTCAGAATTTATAAAAATATTTTTTGGAGTCTAATGAACGAAGTTAAGTATCTTAATAAAAAAAAATCTTTTCATCTAACATCCTTCTTTGGCTCTACCTTTATGTGTGAATCTGCATTTTCAACGATGAAAATAATTAAGAGAAAATATCGTTCCCGTCTCACAGACGATAGCTTAGAATCCAGTGTAAGACTAGCAGTTAGTATATAGTTATGCACTGAGATATTAAAGATTAGTTGTCAGTTTCCAGATTAGGCCTTCTACTAACTATACTTACGTAGTTTGTATTTAAGATAATAATTATTGTACGATATTTAAGATAAAATAAAATAATTGTAATTTAAGATAAATTTTGTAATGTAATTTTTTGATAATATGTGCATCATTTGATATGATATTTTGTAATTTTTGGCTATGGAAGCCGAGTTCGTTTTATTTTTTTTTAGCTCATCACCACCGAGTGGACTCCCATAGTTACAGAAAATTATAATCGTATACCAAAAGAACCTTTTTATAACCAATGTTCTGAAGTTCCCATGAACGAAATTGCAAGTACACCTAGTTTGTTTAAATTACATTTATTTTCAATTTAGTTTTTCAAAAGTTTAAATTTTTTCAAGAGTTTCTTAATAATCATGAATATTTTATAAATTATGTAAACCTAACAAATTGATTAAATAATAATTAGCCGTTAAAGTTGAGTATATTGAAGATGAAAAATTTGATTGTTTTTATTGGGCAAAATGTTTTCAAAACTTTATGTTAGTTGTAAATTAATAAAATTTATATTAAATCGCTAATAAGAAAACGTAAACCACATAATTTTTTTTATGTTATAAAAATAAAGTTCTGTGACCGTGAAGTTCTTGAATTTTTGTTAAAAAACGCCATAATCACCTTTCACAGTTATACATTTGAAAATAATAAATAAACAACTAAGTACTTTTAATCTACATGAAATTATTAAAAATAATAATGTATTATAAAAAACGGTTTAGGAAGTTATCAAACTTTCATGAATTGCTAATATTTTCTCCTTTAAAATTTTTCCAAAAAAAATCGACAGTTTAATCAATTTATATAATTTTTTATGGAAAACATATTTATTTGGATATTTTAAAATTATTAAGGCCATATCATTGTGTCATAAGTGTAAGCAGCCTATAATAGATCAGTTTTTTTTTTTTAATCATGGATCTATAACAACTTCAAATGACGCAGCATTTTCGTATTTCGACGTTCTAAAAATTAAATTCATTATTTCGAGTGCTTATGCAAAACATATTGTGCCGGCCTGAACAATTAAATAACAACTATTATTTTATTTCATAAGATTTTTTACTAATATGGGTTTGTTGTTTAGATGAGAAAATATAATTAGAAGTTGGTTCGGAAAAAATTTCATCTAATTTTCATTCACAAATCCACCGGGCCTTAAACATTTTAATTTGATAACATTATGCAATTTTTACTCAGCAAGATGGGAAGTTCTGAGTGAAAGAAAAATCTAAACTCTATTTCCGTGTTGCATTATTATAATAATTTAGACAATTATTTATGTTATCATGAGAACTAATCAATTGTTAACTTGATTAAGATTAATTCCAATGCCTATTAGGTAGACTTTTACATACCCCTTAAGACGTATTTACAGACAATATGCAATTTTCTTTTTTTCTGCTTATTCAATTACCAAATTTAAATTACAACACAAAAGAAAAAATGGTTATTGTGAAAAAGTTTAAGCTACAATAATCGGTTAATATACTATGCTAATCATTTAAGAAAAAAACAGGAATTTCAAAGGAGTGACACTAGAAACAATAGTAATAAATCTATACTTAGCAGCATATTTATGAAATATTTAAATATTAGATTGATTATGGTCTTGTTAAAATTTAAAAGGTTACAGAGTTATTTTGTAACATTTAACTTGGCTTAGACAACAATTTATTTCAATTTTATTTTGACATAAATCTAGAAATTGAACCCACCTCTGTTGTCTCTTAAAATAATCAGATCACAATATAAATCTTTAGACAAGGACCTTGGTCACATTTTCCGTTCAAATTGTAATTATAAATTGGAAAACTCAATCATGTCAAGTATTCAAGTATTATATAAATATTTTTCTTGGTTACAATTTTTTTTAAATTACAATGGGAGATTCAACTATCGTTCAATTAATTCAAAAATCAATTAAAAAAATTATACATGATATAGCTCTCAGTACAGATACATAGTTTTACGGGTGTAATTAAATTGAAGGTTTATGAATTACACATTCTTTAAATTTTGGGTTCATTTATTTCCAACCTTTTAAAGCTTGTAAAATGTTAATCGAGATTGATTATAATAGTTCAAGGTAAAACGTTTCTATTAAAAATATCAAATATTTTCTTTACTACACATTTCAAATATATTGCGTTAATATTTTGATTTTATCTAAAATTATTGATCTTTTACTTCCGTATTGAGATTATTTAATAAACACATATATCTTCAGCATAATTCGTTAAGAGAATTTGTAGTTATACTGAAGACTTTATAATACTGAAGAAAGCAAAGAAATCATAATAGGTATATCTCATATACGAGTATTAGAGATTGCAATCCAGCATCGTTTCCAATCCCGCGGGATTTTTGCTGCATTGACTTCAATCCAGCGGGAGCCCGCAGGATCCCGCATAGGTTAAAGTTTTTTTTTTTATAGAATTCAAAACAATACTCCTGCAATTGCTTTTAGTGAAGTAATTATTTATACAAAATTTAAAATGGAATTTTTAACTTCTCTTTTTTATTTTTCTTAAGTATTCATCATTATAAAAATTTTTTCTATCATTCCAGAAAAATATTTTATCATGACATCCTGAAAATTAAAATTTTTACGTTTTTACAAGTGTACAACTACATTTATGAACAAAGCCGCTATTTGTTTGTTTTTTCAGTCAATATTAATTTGACTTCATACAAATTCAGTATGATTTATTCTATTAGGTTGGTAGTACTCCTGGATTTACAATAAGTTCAAAAATGCTTAAATTTTATGTTTCAAGTAAGTATTTATAGGAATTTTTTTTTTTTTTTTTTTTTGGTTTATTTAAGGTCGCATCAAATTCTATGGTCATTCGCGACCGTTATCTAGGATTATTATTTTATGTAATTTTTAAGTTACTGATTGGTTAAAGCAAATTGAGTTTATTCTAAGTTAAGGTTGTTTGCTCGTACATACCTTGTTTTCGACGTTGCGTACTCGTATATCAAAACATATAGTTAATTTACTTTTAAAAACCTTTTTTATGTACAGCCTGAATCAACTGACATTTTCTTATTCCCGCGATACACCTCCTTTTTTCACTTTTTACAGCACTATTCATAGAAAAAAAATATTTTATTTCTAAGAACTTTAAAATTAAGTGAGTTAAAGGCGGAAATTTTAAATGAATTTTCATTGTTCGGTACTTGCGGATTCGCAAGCGGTTGCAAAATCCTGCAGAGCCAAAAACTATACTGGATCCCGCTGGATTGCGGGATCCCACTTTGTTGGATTGCAATCCCTAACTAATAGGTACATAAGAGGAGGCTGATTGAATGACAAAAATTCTGGAAGCTAGCTCATTGAGGAAAGAAACATAAAGGTGTTATTCCTAAGTGGTTGATATCTACTAAGGAAGGATTTTTTAAAAGTCTACCCCTAAGTAGAACTACAAATATTCTCATTATTATTTTATCTATAACAGCGCTTCCACTAGTTAAAGTTCAACGAAACTTCTTAAAAGTTGGAGATATTGCCACAATAAAACTTTTTAATGTTTATAGTTGTACATATTTGTCTATGTATTTATTATAAGTTTGTAATATTATAATTAAGTGTTATCCAGGCCTATGTACAGGTGTTTATGATATGCTTATATAACACCTCTATAGATGCATACTTTGTATGCGTATGCTTTTGTATTCTGGCAATAAATCAAGAAAATAAATAAAAAGAGTTTATTGTTAGTGGGATTAATTTATGTGGTTTGGAGGTTTAAGTTGAAGAGTTCAATTTAAAAACAAAACGTCATTGGGTACTTCACGAAATTATATGAGTAGGTACTAAATAAAATTTAAATATGTAGATACTTAACAGCTGAAACGGAACCACAACAGTTTTTATAAAGGCTAGCACTTTTATAATATATGCTCGTAAGTCGAAAAATACACTTGATATTGACCTACTACATTTATCTTATTTAAATAGGTACCAGATTATGTTATTTACTTAATCTGTGTATGTATTTATAGAATATATCTTTGGTAGGTAGGGGAAAGTGGGGTATTTGAGAACAATAAACTTTAAATTATCCTAATTAATAATATAAAATAACAATTTTAGTAAACTTTTGCTATAACATAAACTTTAACTTATCTACTTTAATAATTTGATCACAAAACTTTTTTAAATTAACATTAGAATAACAAAAATATAGAATATAAAAACTATTGCCATTCCTATTTCCCCGGTAGTGTGTGGGGTAATTAAACTCAATCCACGGGGGAAATAGAAACTGCATTGGGTAATGATAATATATATAATATAAAATTTAATGATTAACTATGTTTCACACAAATCACAGACGTAATTATTACACATGTATTGACCGTTCGTACATGCATCATGGGCCCATTTCTTACATTTGGTACACATAATCCAGTATTCTTTAGGGGGCGATTCATATTTTTCCGTGCAGAATATGCAATAATAGTCCACGCCGTCACTTTCCTCGAACACCGTTTTCAAATTTCTAACGACCGCTGTATTGTTGACTGATGGTGGGTTCGTTGTACTTCTTCGTTGTTGAATATTTTTACTTTTCTTTGCAGTTTGCCGTTTTTGTTTTTCCTCTAATTGATGTCTTATGGGAGTGCTGGATAAAATTTGAGAATGTTTTCTTTTTCTTCGTTGTGAAGTTTCTATTTTAGGAATGATCGGCACGTTGGCTATGTCAGAGAGGAGCACAGGAGTTAACGGAGCAAGAAAAGAGTGTATGGTTAAATCGGTTTGATGTTCATGATTATGGTTGTGTGATGTTGTCGGTTGATCGTCCACAGGAATTGTTTTCTCAGCTGTAGTAGTAGTACTAGTAGTATCACGAACGGAAGTAGTATGTGGACTGTCATGACTGTCAGCAGTGTTGAATTTATCAATAAAAGGCATATTTTCGAAGCATTCGTTAAACTTGTCCGTATCGATGGGATGAATTCCAGCCACTCTAAAACCATTGATCGCTTTTCTTATGTTGGCTGTCTTGTTGTACGCATTAGTAAACAGCTCGGCCACTTTGTATTGGGTGATCCGTTTGCCAGGATTGTTAACCATGTAGAGCTCACACTGTCGATTGTATGCACATTTCAGTGCACTGAAAAAAGTTAAGTCCAGCGGTTGCATTTTATGTGATACATGAAGCGGTAAGGAAAGAACATGAAGGTTGTGTTCTCGAAAAAGCGTGTATGCCCCCAAGCTAATGTGACTTTCATGATTATCTAGTATTATCAAGACTGGCTCGTCATCGGTAGGTTTAACAAAATTAATGAAGTGCTGTAGGTATTCAACGAATATGGACTCATTTATCCAACCAGAATCAGAAACCGTGCCAATCATATCGTTATTAACGCCATTCAGCAACAGGTCACACATACGCCTTCGTTTGAAGATAAACATTGGAGGTACATATATACCGTTTGCACTTATCGCACAAACAACGGTAGTGGTGATACCGCGCTCAGCGCTTGTCGCTTTTCCAACTTGCTTCAAACCTTTCGGCGCCAATATTTTCGAATTACGTTGAACAGTGTTGATACCGGTTTCGTCAATGTTAAATATACGGTGACTAGGAAAATTGTATTTGCGTTGGAGGGCTTCTAGTTGATCGAAAAACAATTTAATTTCGGTGGCATTGAACGCTTGAATTCGGTTAAGTGACGTTGCTTCTGGAGTTCGTAGACTGATGGAGGGATGTCGAGACATGAATGAATAGTACCAGTCTTTACCAGCCATCTGAGATTCTTGGTTAAATTTATGGCTCAATTTGTTGGCTTCAGCAAATGTAAAGACAATCTTTCGTAGTGATCTAGGTGTGATGCCGTAAAAAGACTCGCAACAATCGAGGATGTATTTTTCCAATTGATTTTCGTGACTATGATTGAAGACAGGGTGTCGTCCTTTTTTCGGTTTCTTAAATTCTTCTAGATGCACTTGTCGAAATAATGTTGATTTTGGTACTCCGTATTTGGTTGCTGCTTTGCTTAAAGAAAGTCGTCGACATCTCACATCATGTCTCGCGCGTTGGAGATTTTCAATTGTGTACCGCGGTGTTGTTTTTCTTGTGTAATTTCTGGGCATCTAAAGAGAGAATTTTTTTTTCCGTAGAACAATCATAATTATTGGAAACAACAGCACAAAATAAAATTGATCCAAACAAATTGATCAAACAAAACAACAACAACAAGTCAACAAAACGAAACGTTGCATCAGAGTTTAAAATAAGAAAATTCTTCGAAAAAATTGAAAAATAATTAATTTCTTACATATTACTTAAAATACTTAAAATATTTTTTTCATTTAACTTAAATAGCCACATAAAACTAATAAGTGAATTGTAAATGAAAGATAATAACAAAAAAATACGCACTAAAGGTCAAGAAATAATTTTTTCAAAGATTTTTACATACGGCAAAAATTGTAACAAAAGATCAAATTTTAATTATTTACTTACCGTGACAGTATGCGAACGCCAATTTAAATATTTTTTTCTGTCAGGAACGATAAAGCACACACTTGTCAATTCAAACACTAATAACAATTTTTTTAAATACAGAAATAATTAAAATTTAACTGTTTTTAATTAGCCGCTGTTCTCAAATACCCAACTTTCCCCTATATCTAGATCATTTTCTGATAATAATAAACATTCAGTGTTGTGCCAAGGTAGTTCAGTACCTTAGGCAAAGTAAGTTTCTAACACCTCTTAAATGCTACAATTTTTCTAATTTTTAAACACCAAACTTAAAAACAAGCAACTCAAAAAGAAATATGCTTTAATTGAATTTGATTACAGTATAACCCTTAAGATTTTAAGGAACAAAATATGATGCTGTTTATACAATATTTAAAATATATTCAAGTACTAAATATAAAATATTTACAATAAGTAAACTATAAACATAAATTTGAACAAAAGTTCAAATGTATTTTTTTACGTATTGCCCAGATACGTATTTTGATTGCCAAGCAATCTTCCTCAGTGGTCATCAAGTAGTATTGGATCGCTTCGTAACTGCTATATGCGACGATTCACCTGAATTATTGTTGGCCCCAAATTCTTTACAGAGACTTTTTTTTACGTGAAAGATGGACAATTTAATGCACTAGGTAACCGCATTTTTAAGAACATGTATCATTCTAAGGGTTGATGTAAAAAACTACCTTCAAAAACAAAAAATAAGATTTTTCGTCATTTATAGATTTCTAAAAATTCTGAACAAAATATATTTTATGCGTTCTATAGATATTTACATACAGTTTTAATTTCATTCAAAAATCTTTTACTGTATTCTAGAAAACTAAGTTTAAAGTTTGAGGTAGTTTTCCCCGTTCCTTCTATTCAAGTGGGGATAGCGGATTAAAATTGTACGTTAATACATTTTTCATGAAGCCTGGGGCACTTTCCTTATATCGGGCTACCGGTTTCTTATACGGGTTGGGGAACCGGGGTAAACTACCCCAAATGGGGTAAAAGTGAAATTTTTTGAGGCAATAAACGTATACTTATAAACGTGTTAATTTGCCCGAAGACTGTATTTAAATTGTTCTTACATCAAAAAGCCGCAATTTTGAAGTTATTGTAGCAAACATAAAGCAAGATAATTTTTCTAAAATCCAAAGCGACAAAGTTTTCAATTAGTTTTTGTTTGTTCCAATATGAGAATTTCGTTTGTCTATTAGGTACATATTTACTTACTTTTTTTCCAATCTTTTTCTTTGTAAATAAATTCAATAAATAATCTTTAAATTAAAATATTAATTGTCTACTTTTCAAAATTAAGGGGTAATATCGATTTACGCAAAAATATTTTGGGGTAATGGTAAAAAAAAATCCCCGACCACTGGGGTAGACCTTTTGTGGTACATACCCAAAAGATGTCAACTATAAACATAGGATTAAAAAATTATAAAAAACTCTTCTTCTCCAAACATGTTGGTTTAGTCCTTTGAAAAGTTATATTTAGGGTTGCAAAAGTCAGAGGACTCAATTTTATTTTTTAACTTTACATTAAACCCTTCTTGACACGTAAAAGAATAAAATTGCGTCCTCCGACTTTTGCAAGGTATAAGCTTAAAAAATGTAACATATCAATTAATTCAATGTTTCAATATTCTTCAATTCCTCTTAATTTTCAAGTCCTTGTCATAGTTGGGCTCTGCTCTAATAGAGGCAGTCGACATCACTGGCGTGTCTGGATATTTTATGATCATATAGAATTTTAAGTTATGAAGATTATATCATATTAATTAACCAAAATTTGGAAAGGATACACAGTTTTATGACGTTAGCTAGTAATCCATTTGATATAGTAAATGCTCTCTTAGCGCTTTTTCAATTGTTCTTTATAGGGACTAGATTTAGGTACTATATGAAAAAGATAAAATACTAGCGGACCCGACAGACGTTGTCCTGTACACACGTCTTAAATAGAAAAATTTTAAACTTTTTTTAAATAAGCTGTAACAATCTGGACCGTTTTGTACCAAAAAGTAACAAATGTACAGAATATTAATCGAAACCATTCTCGAAAAAAACGATCTAATTGTAAATCTAAACCATTCTCGAATTCACTTGAACACATACACAAAATTTCATCAAAATCGGTCTAGCCGTTTAGGAGGAGTTCAATTACAAACACACGCACAGAAGATTTTTATATATAAAGATTTAAAAATCATTACGAACGACTAATTTAATTATCAACATTGTTAGAAAACAAAAAATTGATAATGCGTTTAGAACAAAATATTATTTGAAAACAAGAACTATTTAAAAAGCTTAAATCAGAATCCAGGCCCTAGTTATTTATTATTAATTGAGTGTTAATACATTTTAGGTTTGGGCTTATTGAATAATCCAATTAATTTTTTTTTTTTTTTTTTGGTGTTTATAGTCGCTTTAACATCCATGGTCATATCACGACTGTCTTACACACAGAAATATTCTGTAGGTCTTGAATCTTAATTTTTAATCTTATATCTAGGGATTCGATGGGGATCGAACCCAGAACCACTGGCGCATGTAGCAGAGAGAGCAGTTGCTCTAACCACTGCGCCATCAAGTGGGTAATCCAATTAATGCCTTTTAATTTATTTCTGAATATCACTCCACAATCTAGTGACATAGTGAGTGCAAACTGTATCATTAATTCACTTCGATTGTGAAATCGTTTATACCAGCAATTATCTAGTCATTTTCTAAGACAGTAAATATTTCTAAAAAATATTTTCTACATTTTATAAACTCCTTTGGGTTATTATTTAATCTGGTATCTGGCAAGTTTCAAAAGTCGTTAGTGCGACATTGCGACACGTAGGAAAATAATTTCAATATTATGTCTGTTTACAATGAATGCTACATGCCAGTGATATATACCCACTCATCAAACGAGCGATGACTAGGGTAATAAATATTTTTCATGGTCTTATTCTATGTGAACAAAAGATCGGGTTTAATTTCAAACGAGATGAAGAAATGCGAGAGATTGAGGTGTAGAAAATTTCAAAGAAAGCAACCATATTCCTTAATGCTAATTACACAACGATTTGTAATCCGGCAATAATTTGCGTTTGTTCAAACCACTGTTGTCTATTAGTTCTGGTCGCGTCGCTGGCTTTCCATTGACACTTCTTATATTCCTTGACAAGAACTCCATTGTAATATTATTTAATTCGTGTGCAGAATGAAATCGTTATGTGATATAATTTACATTTAAATATTTCGTTACATATTTACGAGCGCTATTCCGCTATCATTATCGTATACCGTATGCTTTCCTTCCTCATCATCGCCATTATTGTGTTCAAGGAATACGATATAGCATTTAGCGTTTTCCCTTTTATTAAGTATTTACTTTTATTTTTCAATAAGTAGGCGATTTTTTTGCCACCTTTCAATCACATTTTCTATACAATTTGAATACATAATGTAACAATGCGACTTTTTAACACGTAGATATACTTTTGAAATGAATTATAAGGAAGAGCCAAAGAGGCTTGATTGAATTTTAAAATATCATTGCGTAGGCTGAAATATACGAAATTTTATTCTTCGCATTTATTTTAAGGTTTAACATGCTATTTGTACCTACATATTTGGTGAGGACCCACTTCATTATTTGCTTAAATTTAAATTAATAATCTAAACTCTAGGTTGAGATTTTTAACAATCGGAAAAAAATATTCTCTAGTGTCACATTTTATCATAATAAGTATACATTTTTAATCAGATCTTCTATTCTAGGCTATTATATCATGTAGATGACCATAAAACAAAACTTTAAGTACCTACAAAATTGGCTTATGATATTTTTATTATGTTTTATGGCAACAAGAACAGAGGTAAAATTCAAGTCAATGGCCGTAGTGGCCAAACAGTTTAACATATTTACAATTTCGCTTTTATACGGCTTAAAATAAAACTGTCTTTTAGGTAGGGGGCTTGACATAATATTTGAACTCGAAAAAATTACTAATCTTAAATTAGAGATTATTTTATACATCTTAAAAGTACCACACAGAAAATCCGAATTTAACTTTAAACTGTGGTAATATTTAAGTGAAACCCTCTAAAGCCAAAAAGCAAAATATATAGACTTTGCAATATTAATTAGACCTGTTTTAGAATGATAAACCTATATCGTGTTACCGTAAGTTCAAGATTTCATAACTAGAAATCAAGTATACCACAAATACCTCGAAATGCATCTGGACAGACACCTTACTTACACTTACACTTCCATAAACGCAATCAACCGAGTATCGTCACCCGAAAACTGTTGTGGTTTCTGCGAGAAAAGTCTCAACTGTTCCTGGATAGAAAATTAATAATGTACAACTCCATACTTAAACCCATATGAACATATAAGATACAGCTGTGGGAAACCGCCATAGTAACTCCACCGTGGGCACGATTTAGCGCTTCCAGTTAAAAACTCTGAGGACAATAACTGACGCCCCTTGGTACGTTACCAATAACTGCCATCCATAGGAACCTCAAAGTGGCTACAGTGAGGAGCGAGAGAGCTAGAATCAGTCAAAAATACTTGCAGAGACTGGACGAATATCCCAACTATCTGGCTGTCACCCTCCTGGACAATTCCGGCCACCATCGAAGGCTAAATCGCGTCTCATTTCTGGAGTTACCATTCAGAGAACCACTAACACCTTAAGGTACCCCTTCTAGAGGGTGCAGTATTCTCCACCTGTTTATTCACCATATTCGCTTAATGTCCAGAGACAGATTGCGAATTAAGAAAGGGGAAAAATTAATTATGTGAAATTTCGGTTTATTCAAACTTTTTGATGCAAACATTTAATACTTTATAGGACTTTGTTGTTAATTGTTATCATTTTTAAACTGGAACTGTAACTATTACACCCAATTACACCTATTGTGATTATTGTAGCTTTTTACTTTAAATTTTGAGTTACGCAGTTTTTCCACCGTATATGGACTATTTACACCGACTCAAAAATAATTAAATTCAAGTCGTACCCGAGTCGAAATTTTAGACCTATTTTAGACCTCAAAATCTGGGTTCAAGTAGATCGACAAATGACCATTTGCATTTGAATTTAAGACCTCTTTTGAACCTCCAAGTGGAATTTATCGGAAAAAATACCATGTTTAGGCCCAAAGGAGGTCGACGGAAAAAACTTCAAATGGACCTCTCTCTCTCTCTCTCTCTTTTCTCCACTCTTTCTTCGTCACTCTTTTATTGTTTTATTGGTACGGTTTTTTTCAAAAAGAATAACATTTTTATTTTAATATTTTGTTTTTTTATCCATTAAATATACAAGTTTCATTAATATAAGCGATAAATTTAAAAGTAATAAGAATATTACAAATATCGGTTCTTAGTTTTTAGTTTCCTTGTCTTTGTTTACCAGCTCCTTTATTGTCACCATTGCCATCATTTTTTCCAGGATTTCCTTTTATTATAATCCACAATATACCCAACCATGTGGATTTCTTTAGAAATTTTATTTAATTCTATAACATCTCTCTGATTACTTTCAAGATAATAAATTAAAGCAAGTTTCTTCACACTTTTTCTTTGAAACTCGGTTTTTTCACTTTAAAATTTTTTACATTTACACTTTTAGGCCTTTTGATATAGACAATATTGAAAAATAATCAAATAGTGAAATAAGTTTATTCAATTGTTGTATAATAACTCGTGTAGCACTCGAACGGTTAACAAGAGACTAAAGCTGAGTAAAAATAAACCAGAGTGAACAGGATTAAGAGACAAACCGGTAATGGATACAAGAATACACAATATTATAATAAGCATCTAAGTAAAGGAAAGAGAGAGATCAAAACTTTGGGTTATTAGTAAATAATATTTGAAATAGATATTGTAAAAAAAAGGAAATTTACAACCATATTTTATGTTTTATGATCATAAACCTTTTTTAAGGACGAGACGATATGTTTATAAAATATAATAAAAATTTCATGTAGGTTAAAATGAAGACGATGGAATCGTTAAGGTCTATCTGAGGCTCATTTTAGTCTTTGGAGGCCCAAATGAGGGTCAAAGTACCATTTTAGGGCCAAAAGAGGTCTGAAATTTCGACTCGGGTATAGGTAATTAAATAAAGCTCTTCAACGCATATTTTATTTCACTCTTTTAGTTCCTTTTTTAGCGTCGGTTAAATTTTTTTCGAAAAAATTTTTCTTGTTAATATCATTATAAAGATAACTAGTTGCAATTCAGAAAACGGTTTTTTGTAAAAACTTTTCGTTAAAATTAAATCTTTAATTATGTACGAGTACATCAGTAATATTCCACATTATTTAATGTTTTCTTTGTTTGCTTAAAGAACCGGTTAATTTTTTTTTAAATTTAGATAGAAATCATTCTTTATTTGATATAAGTACGCCACTTAATACATGAGAGAAAAACATTAAAATTTTAAGGGGTGATTTTTTCTTAATTGTAATGAGAGCTACTAAGAAGTAGGTACCTCTTTTTAGGGAGAAAAAAATTATAATCAATTAATTAATAATTTAATTTTAACAATTAATAATCAATAAATCAATAAATAAATCAATTTAAAAAAAATTCCAACAAAAATAGAATCTTAAAATCGAGGGATCGAATAAAAAATCATTTCTTCCTTTTTTTCAACTCTTTTGAGGAAGATGTTTTCCTTCCAATAAAAATAGGACTAACTAAACTAAACGGTTATAAGTGATTTAACATTGCATCTATAATTGAGATCTGAAAGTTTTGCGTCGGTTAAAGATAAATTCCTCTGTAAGCTTTAAAAGCTGTGGAATCACTACTTTTAGCAACAAAACTAATTGTGTTATATTAGTGCTATCGAATATCTTACCTAGAATTATTATTCTTTGGATCATGAAATCACCATAATTACTTCACTTACTTTCATTAAAATTCAAAAATACGGTCGCGTCGTTATTTCCAAAGAAAAGTAATAGATGAGAGCTAATCAGAGCGTGTGTGCAAGTACTTTATAATTGATACTAAGCTACCACTTTTATGACAATTCATTATACCAATGCACAAGATTTGTTGATTAATTGTTAACATTTATTGGAAAAAGCGGTCATTAATATTATATTTCCAGAAATATGCTTTTAATATATTAGTAACTTGAGAAAAAGTTTGGTATAAAAAAAATATATTTTTTTTTATTTGTAATTATTTTAAATACCAAAAAGCCAAATACAAAGATCCTGATCTTAGGGTGGGATTTGACCAAAAGGGATACACGTACATACAGCGGTAATTTAGCCACCACCCCACTAAATTTTCAAATATTGTTTTGTGAGTCAAAACTTCAAAACATTCATAGTTTAAAGTCTTGAAAAACAACTTTTAGTAAATAGTTCGATTTTTTATAGGGAAAGTGAGCCCAACACGGGTAAGCAGTGCGCGTGCGCGAGTATTTGTCTAACTCTGACGAGCTTTAATCAGCTAAGCTCGAGTGCCGGAATTGCTTACAAACATAGGCATTTTTAATAAATTTTTTTTGCTAATTCTATTATAAAATTTTAAGATAAGTGTTTCATTATTAGTCGAAAATCGTTATAATATTCGTATTGTTTGTATCATCGTTTTATTTTAGCTTAATATAAGTTTGAAATTACATGAACACTTTGCCTGCTTTATCTGCCATTTTGAGTTTATTTGTACTTTAAATAGAAAATTGTGTCTCGGGCAAAACGGGTAGATATATATAAACAAATTAACATGGAAAATACGCAGAAAAAAACGAAAATTTATATATGCCTCGTTTGTGGTAATCCGTATGAGGATCCACCTAAAGAAAACTGGATCGAATGTGGAGATTGTAGAGAATGAGCTCATGAAATCTGTACTTCTTATTCTGGCATAGAACATATTATTGTGATTTGTGCCAAGAATGAAGTTTTGAAGCATTTTGGCTTCAATTTACTATCAGTTTGTATTTTCTATTTGATATGTATTTGTATTCATTATTGTTCTCTATTACAATATTACAATATTAACATATTTGATTTCTATAATAATAGGTAACTCTAAAAGTCTGATGGAATGAGTATAAAATTAGTGATATAAATTAGTGTTAGTCTCTTTCGACTAAATAGCCTATAAATATTGAAACTCATTAATTAAATACTACGTAAATGAGTAATACTTATACGTTATTTTTATATAAAACGAAAAACAATTGATTCATGACTCATTACAGTACTTACATAATAAGACGTTAACCCGTTTTGCCCAAGGTAGTTACCCGTTTTAGGCTTATGTGTAGGGCAAAACGGGTTTTTTGATAACTTTGTTATTTTTTTTTAAATAAACAAATACTGGACATATAAAGTGGCCAAATCGTGTTTCATTTCAAAGTTTAATTAATATACTATATTATAAAGTAAATCAACCTACCATATAATACGAATGTTACAGTTTTTTTTTACCTTCGCGCTTAGCTTACCCTTTTTGTGCTAATTTCCCCTATATACTATATATATAGTGTACAATCAAATAGTGTGATTGTACTAGTAGAACTTTGTAAAATTCAACACAATACTAGGTTTGAAAGAGATGTTTTAGTGCACACATCTCATAGTTTTATTCTTATGTTAGATTCAACAAAAAATTTGATGATCTCAAAGTCAAGGTTCTCAGTTGAAGTAAAAAATGTTCATTTTATTTTTCATACGATTAATCTTACGATAACGCTGAAACAAATAAAGAATGTGACAATCTCATTACTTTTTTATATTTTAATCATCTTGTTTGATCTCAGAACGGTCAACGCCCCATCGAATAGCATATCATTATAATGATTAATATCATCATCATCCTGATAGGATAGGCTTTAATCTCACCCTTCTCTCAATCAATAAACATTACCTCGAACAAAACCAGTAATTAATACAAATACTTTCACTCTTACGTTTTAATTTCTATCCAATATGTTTTCGAGTCGTTCGAGGCGACAATCTATATTCGACAACTAATGTTATTGAACTTGGAAACTATTGTTGGCCCATGAATAAAAATGAGAAAGTTGTTATAAGCGAACTAATGTGAAGAAAGAATTAAGAAGAAAAGATCAATAATTAGGACTCAATTATATGAAATGCTCGTGCAGATTTAGAACGTATTAATTTTTTTCTTATAGAATGAAATCCATAACTTATTTCATTCTTGGCTCGTCTCTGGCTTGCTGCTTCGGTCTTATACTATATTTGTTTAAAAGTCTGAGTGAAAACAAAACATTGCTTCAGATAAAGAGATCGTGACGTGCATCACCTACTTAACGATAAAACGATAATGATATTTGAATTAAATTTTTATATATAAATGAGAGGAATACTACTTCCATATTATTGGACCAGAGCGAATGGCTAGTCAAAAATTGATAACTGTGAGAAATAGCTAAGTAGCCAAATGCGTAGTCGTTAAACTGCCGTCGGCTTTTTGTAGACCATCACGTTGCCGATTCTATGGCCATAATGATGATAATGACTCTTGATGATGCTGTTGCTACTACTCTCGAAGTAGATGTTGATGGACCCAAACTAGGCCACCAACACTTTCCCTGATCACTTGTTTCGTTGGTATGCCTGTACATCCGCGCTTCGCCCTTTTCATTGCCACCTGTAACAAAAATGTTAAATCGGATAAGGTGAAAAATCATACCATATAAAAAAACTTTCTTTTCGCAAAGATCCTGCTAATATCTTAACTTCCTCGCAAAGCATATGTTAAAATTTCGACTGTTTACCAAGGCGTTTAGGTTTTAATATTAGCCATGAAATTGAATCGAAGGTTAATAACACTTCCGAATGATAAAGAAAGTTAACTATTTCGAACATCATGAGCGAAAATTTCGAGCAGCAGTCTGAACAGGTGTACAAATTGATCGGATTGCGCCCAGAGGGCATTGATTTAAAAAGAAATATAGGTACACCTATATAAAAACTAATGATCAAGTGATTGAGAAGGATTTGATCAGCCGCGAAAAGATCAAATCACACTTATTAGAAAGGAGATTATCCATTTACTTAAATTCGATATGTTAACTAGCCCATAGCGAAATTTTTTTTTAATATTCAAATTTTCATACGCTCTCAGACATAAATCAACAATATTCTAATCTCGAATATGATTTCCCTTCTCAAACTTACTCAAACTTGTCAATTTTGTTGATTTACACTCTTCCTTATTAATTTTTTTTTCTTCTAAATTTATTGCAAGTTTTTTGCAATATATTTTTAAGGAAAAGGGAAATTTCTTATTTTTTCATATTAATAAGTCTGACTTGCACAAATCGGCATTTTTAACTAATCGAAGATTGTAATAAAACTCAAATAAGGAATGTAATTAACTAGATTCTGCCTTGGGTAATTATCTACACTAAATGAAAATTGTTTTCAATTTATTTATAGTTGCTTTTACTAGCTCTGGGGGCCCACCCATGTTCGAAATTTGGTAATTGAAATGTTAATGATGAATAGAACAATTTGACTTACACTTTTACTTAAATATATTTTTAAGAAAATTCGTTTTCTTTTCAATAACTAGAACACTTCAATTTATCTTGTTCGAAAACTAAAGAATTGCTTAACTTGTATTTGATTTAAAATATTTTTAAGTAATTATATATTGACCAAAGAATTCTTTACTACACTCGAATGTATGATTTTTTTCTAAGCCTTAATATGAAGACACTAGGTATAGATCTTTAGATCAAAGAACCTTATTCTGTTTGGTCACCAACCAACTTAATTTAGAAAAAAATCAGAATATTAAATATGTAATTTGATCAAATATTAGATTCATATTCTAAACAGTTTATATTTTAAAATCGAATGTTGTATCCAACGGTTGTTAGCGGTTAGGCATTTAAGTAGTTGTGCATTTTTTGAAATTAATCATGCTCAAAATTTTGACTTGTAAATGAAGTAACTTACAAAGGCAATGCTTTATATTTAAATATTATCTAATACTTGACTATTACTTGAAATTTGACTTGATTTCTAATCAAACTTAGATTCAGAATCGTAATGTGATATTTTGACACGCAGTATAGAAGGAGCACTTCCCCCCTCCCGGTCATATAATCATCTTTGAAATATATTGGAAAATTATAGGGCTACACAAAATTAAATGAATTACTGCTACACTAAAAAAAATTTCAACGCCAACTAGTACCGAGGCACCGTTCGCACCACCCATTTTACGGCTCTGTTTAAGTTAAGTAGTTCTAATCAAGTCAAGCAGTGAATACTTAATAAAGGCACTCCTGGAAGAAGGATTCTTACACTTTTCCTCCCAAAGTTCTAGATTGTTTGTAGAATAAGAATCTATATGGATGTGCAAAAGCAATATTTTTACGAGCCGATAATTTAAAAATAATTCGATTTTTTCTTCGATAACTTCTTTTTAACTGCAAAATTATCAGAATCAAGACATCATTTCGAAATTTTTCTTTAACAAATACGTGATATCACTGGTAGCACCTAAAAGTCCAACACCCTTAATCCCGAATATTCCCAGATCTCAACAACGTAATATTACAGTAAGTAGAATTAATATTTTGGGGTATACAATTTTGTGATATTGTTAAATAATGGTGTATTTGATAACTAAATTAAAGTCATAGTTTCATATTTAAATTGTCATGTGAAATATTATAAGTGGATTTCTAAACTTGTATTGAGCTTCTTGTTAAGGGTTCTTTTATTTGATGGAAATTTTATAAACATTTGGTAGAGTTTACCAAAATGCCACGGACCCCACGAGGGTTAGGGCCCCGGTCCGAAAGGCCGTTACTCCAAAAGTAACCTAATATCTTAACAAAATTTAGTAAAAATTTTATATCAGTACTTAAAATTAATTAAAGTTCAACACAACTAATGACCACGTACAAATTCATTTAAATTATTAACATTTAAAACAAGGGTTGGGGGGGGGGCTAATTATTATGAGTAATTACGGGAGGGGAGGGGGTTATCCAATGAAATTGCCACGGGTCTCCGATGGTATAGTTACGCCACTGTCTCGTTGATAAACAATTTATCACGAAAATTATTTTTCTATTTCTTTTTAAATCGCTCGAATCACTATTACTTGAATCGCTTGTTTTTACAGAATGAATAACTTAGAATCTGCGTCCTTAGTTGCTTTATATAGGCAAAACATTTGTTCTCGTTCAGCTCAGAAACTTCAATTGCCAAACCTTCCAAAACAGTTGGCTGTCAATAATGTGAGATTCAAATATCCATTGTTAGAATTTCCATAGCACAATCTAGAATGTTCCATTCTTTTCCTTCACTGTTCGTTGTCTCTGTCTTTGTTCGTTACAATATGTTAGAAGACCAAAATCCCAAAAATGAAATGCTCTAAATAATTCTATGAAATATATTCCATTTTAGGAGTTTTTGTCCTCTAACCTTCGTTACATAAAAATTTAAATATGAATAGAACGAGTTTCTATATTTTTTTGCTAAATGTAGCTGGTCAACTATAGATTTTTTAGCATTTCATTATAGAAAAACCCATTATCTAACGATATTTTAAGGTGTTTATTTCGAAAGATCGATATCACTGAAATATTACATTGTCAGGATGTTGGTTTTGAGGATTTTGGATTGACGGAATTTCGGGTTGTCGGGATTATAGGATGTCAGGATTTTGAGCTGTCAGGAATTTGGGGTAAATCATATGAACATGGTATAGGGAAGAAATAATCTGAAGTTGGTTGGTGGTCGAAGGGATTTTATTTATCCAAAATTTATGCTTGCATCTTGCATATGATTTTGGAAAATCTTTGGGGAAATTTTTTAGGGTAACTAAACTAAGAAAATTATTTGTTCACATTGTAGACTTAGTATTTTAAATTTTTAAAGAACAATTTTGAATCGTTTTATTGAAATTGTGATTCTAATTCATATTTATTTGATTTATAGTAGTGTATAGTAGTGTTAAGCTTCTTGAATCATGTAAAATTCAATTCATGCTCTATTCCGGTCTGTTTTCCACTAGATGGAATGTGTTTTCAGTGAAGAGACTCGTTAAAATTCACTCATCTGAAATCGGTAAAGACGGATGAAAAAAAATCATTCATAAATGAATAATTGATGTTGCCACTACTTACCTATTTTATAACATGTACACAGCAAATTCCTACTCATGACATTGAATATTTTCTCTTTCGTGACGGAAGGCCTCCACTTGTTCAACATTCATAACTTACAGATAAATGTGTAAAGAGACATTCTCCTCGCTGCACGATCCTCGATGGATGTACCATTGATGATTTCTCTCATCGATATGGAATAATATTATATTCAAATGTTCATAAGTCATCGTCGACCATTGTTTCTTTTTTATCGAACACATAGTCATATAATTGATGCGTGTTGAACATATTATGAGAAAAGAAAAGGAATCGAAGAAATTATTATGGGACCTGCCGCATTGTCTATCGTTTATTATATACGGATACCTATTTGAAAATATTAAAATGTTTAATTTCGCAATAAAAAAAAAAAAGAGAATTACCTCCCATTAAGCATGTGAGCAGTTATTTTCGTTTTGGGAGATTCGATAAAAAACAAACTTTTACTTAACGATCGTTTGTAGGAGCTCGAATTTCTGAATTGGTGTCTGGGCCAGGGTCACCCATACCTGACGGCCATGGTCACAATTTGTAAAGAGAGAGTAAAAGTCTCCACATAACACAATCCGTGTATGAAGTGAAAAGATCAAAGACAAATCTACCGAACCATAGCGATCAAAATGCAGGTGTTACTTTTCTAATCCCGTCGATATAAATCTTATCGATTTTTGCTGAAAATAAAAGAACAGTAAAAGAAGGAATCATTGATAGTGAAACAGGGAAAACAAAGAAACAAATGAATTAGTCAATTATATAATTATCATTGTTTTCGAGAACACAGTCAGCTTTTATACAATAATGCATTTGCTTATTTTTCCAATAAAAATCTCTTTTAGACATCTTTGTCTTATACATTTATTAATAAATAGATATTTATATATATTTATTATATCTTTAATATTACAATAATCAATTTGTTACTATCTATGTATCTCACTTTTAGCTCGATTTTTTTTAATCATAATGATATCGTTTTATTATATTTAACTAAAATTAAAATATAATTTTTTAAATTAATATTTTTTCAGATCCTTGTTATTTTGTATTGATAGATATAGTTAGAGGGCCAATGGATCGGGATTTACAATGAATGCAAGGAGAGTATCAGGTCGCGACATTTCGCATATAGCTTCAGGCTCGTGTCTTACAAGACAAGAATGCTGAGCATACATCAGAGGTATTGTCAATATTGTCACTGATATAATAACATTGTAAATTTCGAATTGTATATATTTATTTCTATTGTACACAGAGCCTGATGAAGCTAAAATATATGATAAAACGTCGCGACCTGATATTCTTGTAGCATTCATTGTAAATCCCAATCCATTGCCCCTCTAACTATATCTATCAATACAGAATTTTTCTAGGCAATGTGCCCTTGAAAAATCAAGCTTTTAAGGAAAATGAAGACATACAAGCGGTCTCAAAAATAAAGGCAAAGAATAAGAGGTAAAAGGAATATAATCCCCATACGAAAAGTTTTTAACGGTTTACATAATTAAAGAACCATTAAATGGTTATTCGGAAAATAAACTAGCCAATCGGCTAAAAGATTCTTGATATTAATTTTTAAAATTTTTCTAAAACAGAAAATAATTTTGGAAAACGCAAAAAAGAACTTTCCGTCTTAACTTTTGTAAGTTCCGGTGTTTCAATTACTTTTGAGACACCATGTACAATTACTAATTAATTTTTGAAACTATTTGTATTACTTTTTGTAAAAAAAAAATATTAGCACTGTTTAATTTATATATGATCACACTGAACGATTAGTGAAGATTTGACTTCTAAAAATGTTGTCGGAATTTTTGATGCAATGACTGATAATTCTCAGTTTGATAAATCAAATCAAAGACAATAGTAAAAATTAGTAAGATTTTACGTAATTAAAAGGTATAAGAATCCAAAAATTACGAATAATTACAGCAAATGATTGTACACTAACAATACAAAAAATGAACTTACATTAAATATTTAAAACTCTATATATGGGGTTTGATGAACTTCTTCTCATAGTTTGACAAAATTTGCGTTCATTCACTAAAAACGTTTGATCATATTTTTAAAATTTCTTTCTCATTTCAGATTTTCTAGAAGTTTACTATGAAGTTTTTTTTGGGGTAGTAAGGTACATGTAGAAAAAAGAGATAACGATGTGGAAAAATTTATCATTTTTAAACTAAACAATTGAAATAATTTTTTTTTTCGTAACCAATTATTAAAGCCTGAACTTGAAGAAAAATAAGCTCGAAGCTTTACAAGTAATTGGTAAAAGTTTTTTAATAAAATACTAATTGAACACGTTTTTTTTTCATCTCACGCGATCCCGAGGTCGTCGATCAATTTTCGAAATTTTAATTATCTGATAGAAGCCGATAGAAAACAAGCGCCTCGAAATTATTCAATTTCAAAATGAACTATTCTTCGGCATCGCTATCTTTCAGGTTAAATAACAATAGAAATTTTCAATTTTTCAAATAAGCAATATTAAATTATAATAATACTTCAAAAGAATAATTAATCACTAAGCTGAGATTTCCTATTATGAATGCTAACAATAAGGTGTTAATTAATAATTTATAAGGTATGGAATGATTTTCGTATTCAATCATTCTCGGCGCTAATCATCAGTATAATTGTCCATGCCGTATAGGATGGAGCTTAATTCATAAGATCAACACTGTAGTATCCAAATATTGATATACTATTCGCGAAATTTGTTCAACTAAAACGGAAAACTCAAGTCATGCGGCCATTTAGTAGATTTCAGATGTAAAACTGATTTTTGCATATCGCAACTTCTACTATGTGTTACTTTCAATCAAAATTTTACAATCTCATTTGGACAGAATGTATGAATAATGCGATGCAAAAAAGAAAAAGTTGGGACAGTTATTGCAATATTTTGACTTAAACTTTTTCAGTCTTTTATTTATCTATAAGTTTTGAGTGTTTCATTTGTAATAAGAATGGAAACAGTACGCAAACGTAAAAGTTAAAAATTCTCAAAGAATGAAATATACTAAATATTAAAACCTTTTATTAAAATGATTATAAGTAAGTATCTTGGATAGTATTAATCTTTGCTCAAGGACTATCGAAATTAAAACAGAGCCTTGCAGATGTCAAATCATTGAACGTTCAGTGAAAAATATTAAGCTTCTTGGTACTATTAGGTATTTACATAAAATGTTAGATAAATTAATCTTCCCATTAACGCTATCTAAATGCCAATAGCGGTTGTAAAGCAACAGTGATGAAAAAAGGGTCTTTAGGCCATTTTTATATTGTTTTAGTTTTTTTAAAAGGTAAATTAAAGTTGGTGAAGTATTAGTTTAAACAACATTTTTCTTTTTTTGAAATTATATAGAAAATACATGATGGAAATTAATAGAGGTACTAATTTATAAACATAATCTTTCCTCAGTTTTTTCGACTTTGCCAACGAAAATTTCAGGTAAAGCTCTACCAGAGATATTTATTGTGCTTTATCTGATTTTTAGACCAAGTACAAAAAACAATTTTAAATTCGGTTTTACCGAGTATGTGTTAAGCAAAGGGAACTGTTTCTTTTATTCGAATAAAAAATTACACTAAGTTTTTTTAAGAAAAGTTATTTTTGATATTATGGAAAAATATTTTATTATGTACAAAAAACCACAGAATCATTAAGTTTTACATGCAAAACTTACTATCTTTATGATACGAATTGTTTTCCTCACCTCTGTAATTTGAAAACTCTTTAAATCAAAAACCTCTATAAACCAAAAAATAGTACTGGTCTTTTACGATTCGAATTATAGGGGTACTATGGCAGTTAGAAAAGTTAAATAGTACTCTGAATTTAAATAATTCATATTGGAATCTCGATATCCCAAGATTGTACTGAATGATCCCATTTTGGGTCGCGAACCATTGTTTAAGAAGCCTTGGTAAAGACTATAGACGATTACCTTATTATTATATTGTTTGATTGTTATTATTGAATCACAATTGTGAATTCCAAAAGAAAATTTTTCAATCAAACTTTACCTGAAATTTACTTAAGCAAAGCCGGGTTTAACTTTAAGAGGGTTTTGTCTATCAAAATAGATAGAACAAGGGGATTTGTCGTAGTGGTTTTTTAGTTGAACAAGATGAAGTTATAATTTAAATGATATATGAAAAATAAATTCATAATCGACAGTTAATACATTTTCGACGCTTTTCTGGTTAGCGGATTTTTAATCAAGGACATTCAAAAATGTTAAAAGATACTAATTTATTTTTCTAAGTATGTTCGTTGACTCTGCTCCAGCACAACAATTAACATAAGCGACGTTGCAAGTGAGATGCGCATGAGCGTGTATGTCAATAGCTGATGAGGAAACAACCTTCAGGATATTTTTCATTAGAAAAAATCTTAAGAATCACTCTCACAGAGTTCTAATAAATTACAACAAATGGTTTAAAATGTGGGTAAAGTTCCACTCTAGACACCCCGAGATTTACATCGTTGGTATACAATGCAATTTTCAATCATGTACAAATAGAAGTTGTATCATTTGTAACGAAAATAACTAGTTGAATGTGCACTTACTGACATCGCGTAGTTTTACACATTTAAGATATTTGGTGTTCTGTAAAACTTCGCGGTGTCAGTAATATACACCAACAATGTAAATCTCGCTGCTGCTCGTCTGCTTTGTTCTGGATTAAGCCCCTTACTTTCCGAAATTAAAAAAAAAAAATCATAAAAATAAGAATCTAGATGTTTGTTAAATATGTCACATTAAATGAATCACATAGCGCAATGCTACAATTTTTTGCTACACTCAAAATAAGATTTCATTCTTATTTTTTTTTTTTAATAAATCTTCATTCAATCTATCAACCAACAAATAGTTAGTCCTTATATAGAAGATAATTAATATTTGTTCTTTTTTCTTTACTACTATAAATTTTGTCCCAAATTAACGATATGCAAAAAAAATCAGTTACAGCTTTCTTAAGTAAATAGCACATGGCTTAGCATATTAATAACTAAACCCAATAGTAACTTATTAAGCACCAACTTGTATTATTCATAATACATTACACAAATTGTTTAACCTAATTGTAACAATAAACTAAAAATAGGAAAGATTTTTTTTTTTAATACTTTGTGCGATGAAAACATTTCACAATCATCAATTTACTTTCATCATTTCACCTCTCTCATACTAAACACAATACAATGAAGACGACTCGGATTTTTGAAATAAGCAATGCTAAATTTGAATATAAGTACATCAACAAGATTTTTTCAATAATAACAATGTCCTATTTTTGTTTCAGTATTATTGAAATTTGAATCATAATGCTCACATGTCCAATTTCAGTTATTCTTGATTCAATAGTGGCAATTTCAATTATCGTAATTTAATTTTTGCAATTTCTTGCATAGGTAGGTATAGGTATTCTTGTTGCTTTTATATGAAGACGATGTGTTTAATAACAAATTCAACAAAATTATGGGTTTTCTTTTTTGTCAAATTCAGGTCAAACAATTGGTGAACAAAAGCAAATTAAATTATCGAAAAATATTTTGACCTTTTCTTTACAATTATTTCGTTTTGAAACACATATTATAAAGGTGTTTGAAAATATTTGATTTATAAACACATCGATTTTCATTTCTAAATTTATTTTTTTAATAAATTAGACACACCTATGAAGAAATTTTCAGATATTTATCTCCGTTTAATATTTAGGTTAATCAAATTTTTATAAACTGAATGAATTACCTGACATAATGTAATGCACATAGACATATTAAAGTGATGATTTTATTAAGTTCAATTACAAACATTTCAAAATACAACAATAGCCAAATTTTTAAACAATATGATTTAGCCATGTAATAGACGTTTGATATTATTGGTTGCATTTTGACTAATTTTTGACTTCCATTGAACTTTCTAAACGGAAATTATGAAAATCACATCGATCGTATAATTTTCGTATTCTTACATTAGGTTTTGCCATTATTGATACATATAGTTAGATATAACCTATGTGTGTATCAGCATTCAAATTGCATATACCTTTCAAACGACAGATTTTTTGCATTAGCCTTAAAATATTAACGGAACTTGCAAAAGAAATTAATTGATATTTGATTGTTTTATTGCAAAATAAAAAAAAAAATTTAAATTATTCCTTTTACATGTCACTGTGGGTTTGATTCGACCAAATTTTGACTTGAAATTGCAATCCTTAAACTTGACAAAATAAAATAAGTTTGATTATAATTTTAAGTAACTTATTGTAAATAATGCCGATGATTTAAAGTAGTTATAAAATGAATTGAAATGATATGAAGATTTTAGGGATGGATAAGAAAAAGAAATAATTTTTTGAATTATTTACAGAAGGAATTATTTTATACCCTGCCTCATTTGCCAATTCGTTTAAATCCAGAAAACAAAAACTGAAGAAGAATGGTAATAATAGGTTTGTTCTCACAATTGTTCTCAAATTCATGGATTTGAACTGTTTTCTGACTACCAGTTCCAATCAAATCCTAGAACTGCCTAGAACATGTTCTCCTTCTATTCGCTCCATACTCATTCACTGCATGGAACAGCAGATTTGATTTTCAAACTCGAAATTCTTCTGTGCGCATACTCAACAGTTCAAATCCAATCCAGGTCACTGTGAGAACGAACCTAATATTAGTTTCTGAAATACATTATGTACCTATTTTTGCAACGATTAAGGATTTTGATAATAACATTTTTTTAAATCAGGAAGTTGAGTTAATCGATTTGGCAACTGAAGTATCCGAATGCACAAAATCTAAAGTTTTTTTTAAATGATAATTACGTAAGAAACTAATTCTTTTCCTTCGTCCATAGACAACTAACATAAATATCCCAACACTAGATGCCATATTATCTAAATTTTAAAGCCTAGTACTCACTAGTAGACATGTTGCGTGATTTGTCTAGAGATGGTCTATACTCTATAGACACGGTCTATAGATCGTCTAGATACATTGTTCTTTGTCTCGTCTAACGTTCACACTACGATGTGAACTTCTCAGTCTCATCTTCGCAGTCCACCATAGAGGACAAAATAAAATAAACGGAGCTGGCCATGGCTCGCCTCTAGACAATAGTGACGTCCATACTGCCAAATGTTGCGAAACATATCAAACGTTGCATGCTGTCTCCTAAAGTCTCCCATTCCGATCGGGAGACTTTAGACCTGCGATTTTTGGTTTCACAACAGGCCCTAGACGGGGATTCGTCTATAGACATGTCTACGGAGACAACTTGAGACGTATCTCAGGGACCAAAATCGCACAACATGTCTACTAGTGAGTACTAGGCTTATGCTATAGTTGCTGTTGGTTTTTCAATGCTTGATATGGTATTGTTGGCATACCTTTTTGTTATGACAGCGCATTGAACTGCAATGGGTCTAACGTGTACCGTAACGTTTTTAAACTTTATGCTTTCTACGTTTTTAGGCTTAAAAAAGTTTCACTTCCAAAATAAGATTTTGGGATCTTTTGATTTTTAATATTTGTAAAAATATATTTCTAATAGTTATAGACTGATTGTAGAGTGATAACATAAGGCTTCGTTTCTTTCACCTTTTTATGTGTTTAATCATTCATTGGATGAATTAAACGAGTTTTAAATGAATCAGTTCGTAAAATCTAAAAAATTAAACGCTTAATCTTATAGTGAAAATTTACTACAGAGTCTTCAGGTTTATGCTTGTTTTGTGAAATATGCATGTCCTAATAAAAATTCTGAATAAGTGCAGGACAAAGGTAGCATATTATTTTTAGTCTCCGTTTAACAAAAATCTTTGTGAAGCAATAAATTGCCGGGTTCCTTTAATTTCGCTTAATAGAGTACCTATATTTCGAAAAATTCATATCTAGATAGATCTATATAGTTTTTAATATAATTTTTATGTGGCAAAAGGACTAAAAAGGAATCTAAATCAACCACTGAATAAACTACATAAAAAAATACATTTTTCTTTGTTCTAAAGATTGCAATTTCAATTTTAGCCACTCATTTTTATTAAAACAATTTTTTGATGGCCTATCAAGTAATTTGTTTGCTAAAATTCAGCATAAGTTGCAGTTTATTTTTGAAAAAAGTATAACTCAAACATTTTTTTAACTTACAACAATAAAGCTCTAACATTTATATTAAATTCAAATTGTAACGTTTTAAACTCTTTCAAAAAATATTTTTTTTAAATATATATTATTATAATTGTAAAATATTTTATATATTTATTCAACATAACGCAATAATAATTAATTTATTCCACTATAATCAATTTTGGAAGTTTTAACTAAAACTGATATAAAATTTTGGATTCACCTAAAGTCTAACAATTTCTGTAACTTTAATATACAATAATATGCAGTTTAATATACATAATTATTAATATTGAAGGAAGATAAACATTATATGTAATATGGTAGGTAGGTACGTAATTACATGACTGATAAAATGAAAATATGTTCAAAATTAAAACGTTATTCCTCACAAATAATATCTATATTTATAGCCAGAGATAATACCATAGTTTCTTTCTTGGAATAATTTAAATGTGTAACATGAACTTCTTGAAATAAAATTTCACAGAAACTATGTGTTAAAGACTTCATTTATTCATTTTTATTACTGTAATTTTTAGAAAAACTCTTGACACGTTTAAAACATTAATTTATAAAGGTGTTGAATGAGCTCGCATTTAAAAGTTAAGGTCATATGGGGTTAAGAACTTTCTATAAGGAAAGGACTGAAAGGACAATTTGTTTTCAAAGCGACAAAGGTTAATTACATGCTTTTATAAACGCACGCTTAATTAAATCGATTTTCTCACTAATTAATTATTATTGGCTTTAGGATGTTGAGTGTGTTCGTTGAGGGAAATTTTCAGTTTATTTTATAGGGATTATTATTCCCTACAGTGACATTGGCAACATTTTAATAAATAATTTCGTGTTAACAATATAAAGGTGAAAAGGTCTCTTTGAATGGGCAAAAAAGTTGTATGAAAAATCTTTATGTGACCTTTGATTTTTTAATGCCAGAAATAATGTCACTTGTAAATTGGTAATGGTTTCCCGGATTTTACAAAACTAGTGCAAGCCATTACAAGATAATGCAAACTATTTCATTATGGAATGCATCTTAATATGTATAGGTATGTCATAGTTAAAATCTCGTTGATTGTGAAACAGTAACCATTCTAAAATTCTTCAAGTTGAAAGATAAAGTCAATTATAAAAATATTTAAAAAAATATTGTTGAAACTCTATTTAGTCTCTTTAGTAAAAGAAAGGAATATTTTTTTTTAAAACACTTAATATTCCATTTCGTATTACATAGGCTGTAGATCAGTGGTGGCCAACTTTTTGTTAACTATGCGCCAATTTTTTTACAGAGATGCGCCATACAACTCGAGCTTTTTTACACTTCATAATTAGGATTGTAAAATAAAGATAAGAATAAGAACTGCTTCGCTTTTGGGAGTAAAAAAAATAACTCAATCACGGTATTCAATTAATTAATTAACGGCATTTCGAAAGACACACGTTTATTAGAGCACCAATCTAGAATAGATCAAAAAAAATCACATGGACGAAAAAGTGATCACTTTTGTGGACCCAACTGATGCTACAGCTGCCGGAGAGTCTCGTTTAATGAAGCTAACTCTCAACTTCTGTTGTTGGATGTAAAGTAATATCCATAATCAACATTTTAAATCTATTTAAATTATTATATAAAAATAGGAATATGAATTCAGTTATAACGCCTATTTTTAAAAAAATTGGCGCTAGGATTTTGGCACATATGCCACGGTTTGGCCACCACTGCTATAGATCCTACTTTGTTGTAAATATAATTTACTATAGGGAAAAAAATAATGTCCTTTAAAACAAATTATTTTTTTAAAAATAAACTACCAAACCTTAGTTACGGTTCGATGTTTTACAGTCAGATAGATTGAGCTTTAAACTCTAAATATTATCTCCAAAATGTAAAAACCACCACTTAAATAAGTATTCATAGTTTAATTGAAAGTATTTTCGTGTTACTATATACTATTACAGTTCCGTATCTACTCTCTCAACATGAATCAGTGATTTTTCACTAATTACAAGTGATTAATTACTAATTACAATATACTTATATATTCACTTTTTGTCAAAGCTAAAACCAAACCACCTCAAAAAATAAACACTCACAATATGATTTAGTGAATTTGAGAATTCACTGACTAAATAAGTAATTATTATATAATTATTATATGATATATTGCTATATCAAAACTAGAAAATTCGCTATTTTAATAAATGTGTATGAAATTCACTTTAACAATAGTGAAATTATATACATACCTAATTAATTGAACCAGTTGAATTTATAATTTAATAATAATATACTAAAAACAATTAGTGAAAATGTCACTAATTAATTAATAATTAATGATATTTCCCTAATTTGTTGTAAAAACATTGATTAATAAGTGAATAGGTACAGCTTCATTTTCGCAGTTAGTGAAATTTTCATTGATTCATGTTTAGAGGCAACTTGTGTTTAAAAACTTAAGAAAAATGTTTAAGACGTATTAGAAAAATCATATCGGATGAACAAAATATATTTTCATTTTGTACCAAAAAATTATTTCGGTCTTTTCAGTTTCACTATATTTGTTTGTTCTACTGAATTTTGAATGTTTTATTATAATTCATGATAGTTTTTGGACAGTTTATTTTTCATGTGTATCTTCCCGAATAAGCTTTGAATAAACCAGTAACTAAAAACTGGGTATTTTTGTAGGTTCGTTCCAAATGACAGACAAACAATACATTTCCGTACATTTTACCGTACATGAACGGCGAAATAGCGTTCCTGATAATCAGTGACTGTTTCTGAATGGGCTAGTTTGAGAACTTGTTATTTTATAGGTAGGCATGTCTACAAAGTAAATACATACAGTTCTTTTATCGTCTCGTATCTGGAACAAACTTTATACAAATAATTATATTATAATAGGTACAATGACGGATCTCTTGGTCACCGAAAAATTTAAAACCCCTAGTTGGAAAGTTAAAAAAATGACAAAAATGTTTACGATTTTTTAATTGTAATTGGGATTCCAATGAAATCGTAGGCTCGTGCCCAGTGCGCTTCTATAGTAAAAACGGTATTCTAAACCACGGGTCGGAAATAAGCGACCCGCGAGGTGCGGTCCGCAAGATATCCGCCAATTCGAATTTGCGAGTATTTTTCTCTATGTAGCCCGGTGTCAATTCGTGTGGAGTTTCCTGAATTGCAGGATTCCGAAGTTAAAATGGCGGGGATTGTACAATATGAGATTTATTTTTAGGGTAGAATTAACAATGAATTTGGTGGTAATTGTCATTGGTAGTTCTTACGTCGGATTTTTTTAACGCTCACGATACATGATCCACAAAGGGATCCCAGAGGGCGCGATGTGTAGGGAGGGTCAAGTCAGCTTTTGCTGAAATGTTTACCATTCCATTAGGTCGGCCACTAAACCCCACATAAAATACTTGGCCCTTTTACAACCAAAGGATGCCGGCTTCTGTTGTAAACAGTTCATGATTGAATAAATTTTTGTCAACTTCCGTAGTTTTGTGAAAATCGATTTAAATATGCGCTTAGTTCTGCTATTTAACATATAATTTAGTTTTTTGTAAATAAAATATTTCAAGAAAGAAGATATATAATATGTATATGCGTATGCAAACGATAAAATATGATAAACGATGAAATATTAGGTTTGTTCCAATCGTCCTTCTGGTGATGTTCAAACACTGACAAACAGACAAAGAGCAAGCCAACATTGGCCAAGAGACAACAATGAGTGAAGAACATAAAGTGACAAGTTCGAACTGATTAACCAGTGCTTAAACATCGCCAAATCAGTGTCGATATAAGCGATTGTCACGAAAATGTACGTACATGGCTCGACTCTCGACCTAATGCAGCCAAACGGTTGTAAACTGAAACATTTCTTCACTCACTCTTGTCTCTTGGTCAATTTATCTTGCTCTTTTTCTGTCTGTCAGTGTTTGAGCATCACCATAGCTAGTCGTATGGAACAAACCTTAAGATATTCCAAAACGTCAACACTAGGCCAATGGATGGTAATTTTATGCAAACTAAAACTTATGTGTTTAAAATCAAACTTAGTCGTCTAAGTTTATTTTATAATTATATATAAAATAATATATAATTATATAATACCATATTTATTATAATTATATTACACATTGTAATATAATTGTACCTTCATAACAAGCAAGGAATTTTCATTACATTATCAAAGAAAAAATAACACAAAAAAAAATTTTAAAAAAATAAAAAACGTGACATCTAAGAACATTTAAATGTTCAACTCTTTATAAAAATATTTGAACAACTCAAAAAGTTGACTAGTTTTTAAAGGATTAACTATTATAATATTTCTTTTAATGGTTTATCACAAAAGCTAAACAAATATAATACAATATTATTATGCTCACTATATTTTTCGTAGACTCATTTGATATTGACTTGATTTAAAAAAAGGTCTAAAACCTATCTCGTAATTACTCGGACATTAATCTATTATATATTGTTTGGTATTGTATATTTCAATAATTAATTTTCATATATATTATACTATATCAAAGGTATCATTTAGGTACAAAATACACACACATAGTAAATGGAAGAGACAAACGACAAACATGGAACAAATTTAACAAGTGTCATATCCTTAAGTAGTGACGGGATGAACGGTGATTAATTAATATAAATATGTGAATGAAAACTGGATGATATGTGTGGTTCAAATATGTGGAAGGATCTGTATTTCGTTAAATATTAAACTTGTGTTAACTTTGCGCCGCCATGTCATCTCTTGTAAACCGTTGTGTTGGTGCGTTAAAAGTAATTGGTGTTATCTTAACAATGTTTGTATAATATTGTATAAATATTTTCAAATATCAAATTTAGCATCTGAACAAAAAGTCCAAGAAAGAAGTCCAAAACTAATCAAGTCCAAACAATTTTATTGTCCACTTTAATCTTAATACTTAATAATCTAGTTAAATCTGTTAGATTATATCTAGATTTTAATGAATAAAAAATGTTTTGAACTTTTTATATTTTTGACCTTATGTTTTGAACTTTTTGTTTCATAATCATATTATGTATAATAACCAACTAGAACCACCAACGGCGTACAAAGCGGCGTCTCAGCTGCTATTATGATACTTTCACGTGCTTTTTGTGGCGAACTTCTTTGCGACGCTCGGCACTGGAAGTCGAAGACGCAGCATCCGTTCCTGGTAACGCTTTTAACTCCCGAAAATCGAGCTGCAAACGTTTCGATAATGCAACCACAGGTATTCCAAAATACACTAACACACCTAATCCTTTTAAACCCTGTCGCATTTACACGAACACCAACCAAACAAAATACAAAAGTAAAATCAATAAAAAAAAATAACAATTACAAATAATAGATTAAAACACTTACGAGCATTTATTTCTTTCATGACGCAATTAAAAATAAAAAGGAAATAAAATTAACACAACAAAACAAAACAAAAAAAAAAAGAAACTGAAAATTTGTATATATTTATTAAATCATACGTAATTAAAAATAAATAGGTAACGATAACTCCTCTATTCATAAGTAGTAGGTATAATCACAGGCATTCTTTCCTAAATTCTCGTTTTGATCAAAAAAATATTTGACAAAAATTAGTTAGATTGCATTAAATTTTTGAAATGTTAAAGTTAGTCAACGAGAATTCAGGTTACAGAGTTTAAGAGAATAATGTGTGCGTTTAATACAAAAAAGTTGACATATAATGGAAGTACTTAGATACAAAAAATGTGCTATCATCATAATAAATTCGAAAAGTTACAGTAAGTAAAGGAAGACTAAGATATAGATTCCAAATAAATATTTATAAAAGTTTTGGTCATCTTCGTTCAGTCTTGTTAATTTTCATCTTCAATCGTTGTTCTTCTTTAACGATTATTATTAATTATTCTTGTCACAGCTAGATAGGATAAAAAAAAATATTATTTACTTTAAGGGGGTATTCTAGTCTAGGATTTTGAAAAAATCGAAAAAATTTTTTTTTCATAATCCGATAGTTTATATATATTCAAAAATATCTCCGTAAAAGAATTTTTCAAAATTCAAACTATTTCCGAAGTTATAGCCGTTTTAGTGTCGTGCCAACTGGACCGGTTGAGACTTAACATAAAACTTTAAATGCGTTTTTCTCGAAACTACTTTTTTCGATGCGGTCGCCATAATATCTCAAGTTCTAATCAGCCGATTTACTTGAAATTTTGCATGAATATTCTTTAAACATCTCTCTATCGCATGAACCAACAAAAAATGAAAATTTTAAATTTGTAATATTTTTTAAATATTCGATAAAGTTAAAAAATGAGTGAAAAAATCGACCTTTATTTTTGAGTAGCCGCCATTTTATGAAAAATTGTTTTTTTCAGTTTTGGAGGTTCATGTGATAGCGACATTCGTACTTATCAAGAATCCATCATTGTTTAATTTTTCAAATGACCACAAGGGTAGAAATCATGGCGACGAGGACACGGTCTTATTTTTTTCCCCTCTAATTCAAAGACGCATAACTCAATGAATTTTTTTTTTTTTGTTTCGAAATTAATTTTGTGTACTCTCTGAATATAAATAAACAAATGATAAAAAAAATGGATGGTAAAAATATCAAATGCTTTTTTTTTATCAATTGCCAAAAAGCGCTCGAAATTCGGGCCTCTAGACTAGAATACCCACTTAACACTTTAAGGTGCTTTTAATATTGAAGCGATCATGATACTTCAGCTATAAAACGTTCACACTCGCGCGATTCTACGACATATCGTAGGTGCCATATCGCTCGAAATGGTACTTGTTAGGTCCTTCGTACACAAAGCTACACAAATCTTCGATACTCGACGATTTTAGTTTCCAAGCGACTACCGCAATACAAACAAATTCATTGAGGTTCGTACACGAGTCGCGTCGCAAGACATTCGTCCTGCGACTCGTATTTGTATGGCGGTAGTCGCTTGGAGACTAAAACCATCGAGTATCGAAGATGTGCGTAGCCTTGTGTACGAAGTGATTTAAACGATATATCACGTACGATATTTTCAATAATAACTATGATTGAATATTGTCATTGTCCAAATCACACCATTTATCGCCTGTCATGAACTTCTAAGGATATATCGTAGCGTCTAAATTCTTGAATTTAACATGATAATAGCACAATTAACGAGAACCAGTGCGGTTTTCGTTACGAAAAAATAATACTGTAATTGTAGTTAATAGGTAATGTTTCAAAAAAATTAACCCTTAAGATAGCTGTCGCGGGGTTTAGTTTTGGGAAGATTCGAAAATTCTTTCGAAAATTCGAAAATACTATTCATAGACTGTTAAACTTTAACTATTGTACTTACAAATAGGACATTTTACAAATCAAATGTAGACTTTACTAATTAAGTGTTTAAAGTGTATTAAACATATTATATTTAAAGATTAGTAATGAAAGTTATAGTGAAAAAAATATAAACGTAAAAATGTATAGACATTCTCTTTGTGGCTGCTGCTGGTAATTTCATGTAGGTCTGTACATTGTACGTATATCCATAAAATATTTATTATAATTACTGGAAGTGACGCTGACAATAGACTGATTTATTACTTTTTCCAAAAAACAGTTTGTTGGATTCGCTAACAAATTCACAGGTGAAAATTTAATTTTCAAAAATACCTCTTCGATGACCTTCATAATAAATCAATAAGGCAGTAAATTTTTTTTTAAATATGTAAATATACAACTACTATGGTCATTAGCGACCGTCAAGTTCGAAAACCCATGAAAAACACCTTAGGCTTTCATTGGGATTCGAACTCAGGACCACTGGCGTATAAGGCAACTATCTAGTCCATCACGCCACTAATAAGGGGACCTTAGTACCCGAATTCCCGGGGTCACCAATTTTGAACCAATTTATACCACATGTAGGGTGCACCCAGGGAAGTAACAGGTGCAAGTAATAGGACCTACTATTCAGCCGTTTTCGAAAAAATTCAATTGGAATATTTTCGATTTCGAAAACGGCTGAATAGTGGGTCCTATTACTTACACCTGCTTATTCCCTGGGTGCCCCCTACATGTAGTATAAATTTGGTCAAAATTGGTGACCCGCACGTTCTAAGGTCCCCTTGTAAGTGATCTTAAAAATATATCTTTGTTTCACTATGCTTTAATTATAATCTTCAACTATACTACCTATATTCAACAGTCATTTAAGATGAGTAAAGTGTCCATTAAGATTTTTAAAGTGTTAAATTCGATTTTTAAATGTCTTATTTAGAGTAGGTATAAAACAGGTAATATTTATGAAATAAGTTCAATAGATGTTTATATTTTTAATAATTTAACAAAACCTCAACAAGTGGAGATAACATGAAACATAACAACTATCTTATAAATGGGGATCTGTTTTAAAGATAAATAAAAAAAAGGAGGAAAATATTTTTAAAAATTATATAACAATCGAGAAGGTAAGAGAAGAATATAACACGACATAACTACTTAAGGGTTAAGTCATAAGTGCTATTTTAATATAAAAAAAAAAAATAAATTGTTTCACTAAGTGTTAATTATGAAAGGTATACCAAGGAGGTATATTTCATATTACAGAAATTAGTCTAAAACGAGTGCTAGATAAACTACCGTCGGTTGGCGCTGTTAGACTTGTGATCCGTGTGATACTTATAAGTGGTGCTTATTGGCAAATAACTGTTTAGAACAGACAACTAACAGCGCCACCATGACGATGATTCTAAAACTATTTTCCTGATCTTAACATTTAATCTGTTTTTGACTGACATTTAGTCTGTTAGAGATAAGCATCCTTATCTACGATTCATTATCTAAACTTCACGATGGTTTTCAGTATTATTTTTTTGTAAGAATCAAGACGATATAAAGACAAAACTGTATCGTAGATCACTTTTTTGAAACTTTTATAGTGGTATTTCAAGTTAAATACGCGACAGTGTTATTTAATTAATCACAATTTAAACGTATCTTGCATAAAGAAATTATTCATTTATCTACTTCAAACGAAATTTTTTTTTTTTTTTTTAATCTGAAAGACACAATTTCATCTGTAGATCTCATCACTAGATAGATATTCAGAAAAATTAATCAAAAGAAGACACATAGTTGGTAAAATTTTCTACAGTAATAGGAATTGGTGTTTTCTTGTCCTCTGGGTAACACCATTCTTGACTTACCAGCATTTCATCATCAGGAACACGAGATAATAGATCTAACACTTCGTTGTTAGGTACTGAATGAGGTCTAAGTATACGCCTAGCAAACTTATTAGCCCCCCATAACATTAAAAGATATCGAACTGGAATGAAGTATAAAACAATCGCTGCTCCTACCAGCAGTCCGATTGCAATCCATGACAAATACGGCACAGTGAAATTAAATGTACTAAAACAGAGAAATATAATTAATTTTATTATTTTAAAAGGAAAATATAACGATTACTTTTTGACACTTTCGCCCAGAGATGCGATATACCCAATATAATTTTGAACGCTTTGTGTAACTTCCTGAATGGCCTGTAATCGCTCTTTCAAACTTTTCTTTTCTTCCTTATCTTTATCGTCCTCGTCGTCTTCGTCAATTTCCGAATCGTCCTGTTCACCTGCTACTTGAACAGGTGAACTCAAACTTCTCACGATGTATTGTTTGAGGAAATATAAAAGGCCGAAAGTTGGTACCATGTAGGGCTCAAAATAGTAACACAACACCAACCAAAAACATAACGCAATAAAACTTTGTAACGTCGATTCCCATTCGAAACAACTTTGTAATAGCTTTCCCAGCTCAATAAAATGCATGGCGATCGCTTTCAATCGTAAAACGTTACGAACGAACACTTGTCGCTTGAATTTCACCTCCGGCTGCATGTATTTCTCCTCTTTCGGGTTCAGTGTTCGTATACACGCTCGTATCGGATTCCATAAAACCGTCATTTCAAGTAGCACTTGCGGATTTGCTCCTTTAGCTCGACTTCTTAATTTCTTGTCTTTTAACGGATACCATCGCTTTTCGCCATTACGAATTTTCAATAGTGGAATTGCGAGCTTTCCTAAGAACTCGACTTTATGATCACGGTCTTCATCATAGACGGTTACTTCAAGTACGTTGTTTATGTCTTTCACATTGCTAGAAAAGACAAGACAATAATTGGATTGCCAAGTAAGATAATAAAATTGCACTTACAAAGTAAATATTTTATTCCAACATGGAGCCAGGGTTTTATATTCGGTTTGTGTTTGTAGTCGAGCGTTTCCTAGTTCTAATACACAGAAAGGATCGCTTTTCCCTCCGAGATCGGCTGCTGCAAGACCGGTTGCACGAAAAACTTTCACAGTTAAATGGCCTACATCTCGAATATTGGTAAAGGTTTGATGCCAAGACTACAGAAAAAAAATTTTAATATATTTTTATCTGAAAAAAGATAACGATTTTACATAGCGAGCTTCTGCTGCTGCTTTTTCTAAGGGGTTCTCTTCATAGGTCGTTAAATCTGATATTGTTTCAGATGCTGTTGTACCACTGATTGTTAACAAGAAATATAACGAGCCGGCTCCATCTTCCAACTCTTGCCAAAATCCATGTGTCTTTTCACGTTCTAGTTTTGATAAATCAATTACACACCTACATAGGCAAAAAAATAGATCTCCAATAAATGATTTAAAGAAGGTTTACATTCAGTGGTGGCTCGAGACAAAAACATTTGTGGAGGCTAATTTTTGCATTTAAGTTTTATGATCATATCAAAATTAAATTTTTAAATTATTGAGTAGCCATTTTTTTGTAGCGCAGTGAAACTACAGAAGTTTTACATCAATTTTTTTCCAATAAACTATTGAAAACATGGTTATTGATACTATTTCTAGGTAAAAGAGGTTTGGATGGTTGACAACAACCGTTAAGGGGGTATTCTAATCTAGAAATTTGAAAAAAAATTTCTTTCATATTTACAAAGCTTAAACCTTTAAGAATATGTCATTAGGAGGATTTTTCAAAATTTTAATTATTTTTGGACCAGAAATCGCCGATTAAAAAAATTTAAGTATTAACTACCATTGTATGGCCACTGCACGTAGCTTTACCCGAAACTTTAAAAGCGTTTATCTCGAAACTACTTAAAAAAAGGAGGTTCTCGATTCGACTGTATTTTTTTTGTTTGTTACCTCAGACCTTTTCACTAGGTTAAACCGATTTTGATAATTCTTTTTTTATTTGAAAGTTGGTGCTTTTCGTGTGGTCTCATTTTAATTTGAAGAAAATCGTTCACTTCTAAGGGGTTGAAAACTAAGAGATGAAATATTAACTTCTTATTGAATAGCTCGATTTTGATAATTCTTTTTTTTGTTCGAAGTATAATAATTTTAGATTAATCTCATTTCCATTTTTATAAAAAAACTCCACTCATAAGGGGTTTAAAATTAGGGATGAAATTTTTCCTAGCTTCCTAACCTGATTTCGATAATTTTTTTCTATTACATAAATCGTACATTTAAATTGTTCACATTTTAATTTGGAAAGGATGAAAATAGGGGATGAAATAGTGACATTTAACTGAATCATCAAATTTTGATGATTTTTTTTTTATTGGAAAGAGTATTCAACTTAGTTCTATCATTACATTTAAAAGCAAAAAAATTCAACCCTTAGAGCAAAAGGGGGCAAAGTAGTAACTTTTAATATTTAACGGCGCTGCTTTATATGAACAGCGCGTTTAGTAGGTCTACCCATATTCAAAGAAATAAAATCAGTTATCAAACTTTAGATCACTAAAAATCGAGAAATAAATAAAATTATAACAAAATGAAAACCCAACTTCAAAATAAATAAAAAATCTTAAACAAAAAATGCACTAAAAAGTAAAAAAATAATTGCGTATCCTTGAAGTGTCTACAACTTACAAATTATTAGGATGATATAATGTACAACTATTGTTTTTTTTGGAGTTGGTGTCAGTCAAGGAAATAAATGTTAATGTTCATTTGTAAAAAGGTTTTATTAGCTATTGGTATTTTGTAGTTTAAAGGTCGCTAGATATTGTCACAGTACTAGTATATTGTATAAAAGTTCATTTGAAAAGTAAATTTCATAAGGTATTCGCGTTTATTGCTAAGTACCAATATAGTCGTATTTCCTTGGCTGACACCAACTCCAAAAATAACAATAATTGTACATTATATCATCCTAATAATTTGTAAGTTGTAGACACTTCAAGGATACGCAATTATATTTTTACTTTTTAGTGCATTTTTTGTTTAAGATTTTTTATTTATTTAGAAGTCGGTTTTTCATTTTGTTATAATTTTATTTATTTTGAAACAATTGCCATGATCTCATTGTTACTTTAGAAGAGTACTTTTTCTATAACAAAAGGTAAAATTTTTAAATTAGTTTTAATAAAAATAATTTAAGTTTTGTTTGAGAAGGCACTGCTTTACTTGTCGCCAAAGACGAGCCGCCACTGACCACTCTTTACTAGCTTACCTTCCAATAAAATCATCCCTGGATTTTTCTTTGTCCCAAACTGTGACTTCCAACTGTTGGTCGCCGTCGTCATACAAATGTAAATCGAACTGTTCCAGCCATCGCGGGCTCGTAGATCTCCAAAAAACACGGCTTTTGTACTTTTCATGTCCCAAACGAAACTTGACAAACGGGTCAGAAAGACCGGTATCCTGATCCATAGTCGGAAGATTTTTTCCTTCCACTAAAACCAGGGTTACGACCGAACTCCATATTTGTGATTTTAATCGGCGATTTACGTCGCATAATTTCGTATTTTTTTGAAAATACTGCAACAAATTCGCAAATTATACATTATTTTTATACGTTTAACATTTTTAAAAATATTTATTTGGGAAAACCTCTATTAGTCATTTTAATTTTATACTAAAAAAATAAATATTTAACATGTCTTATTAGTTATGTACATTAATCTTAAGAAAAGATAACGAATTAAATGTTTTATATAAAATTCCTTGACATGAATCATATTGTATAATATTACGTTTCATATTCATTTTCTATAATGTATGGATATCCACATCCGTGTTGTTTAAAACAAAACAAAATACAATAATTTTTTTTCAATAACCCTATAAAGAGTGAAACTTTGTTATATAAAAGAGAAAACCGAAATCACACAGCGTTACAAAATTAAAATATAACTCAATAAAGAAATTATTAATCTTCAATGAAGACATACAATGAAGAGACAACGGAGACAAAGTTAGTTCAAACCAATTAAAACTTTTCCTTTTGATCACTTAATATGAGATTCAATTGATTCTGAATATTTTTGCAAGTTTAGTTTCGCGTTTGGTAACAACGATTTACATAACAAAAAACCGCAAAAATCCACGGAAATGATCCATAAAATTATCAAATAACAATCCATTAAACTAACACACATAAGTTTTGAATTAAAAAAAAAACTTGAAGGTCTTATTGTTAGTGACGTTTCTTAGTAAAAAAATCATTCAACCAAATCAATTGAAAAAGTTATTTTTATGCATAGAAAATGTAGCCTTATGAGGTATGACCAATTCATTCTATGAACTCAATATAAGAAAGTTTTGAAGTGAAACTTCTTAGGTGACGGTGCTATAAATGATAATCAATAAAAACATTGAGAGTGAAATATTAACGACGCATTTCATCATTTCTTATTTTGTCATCTTGTTACATGAGATAGAAGAAAAATGCTTCGTAAACAGAAAAAGAAGGAGAACTATAACGAAACTATATTCTATAAAAAAAGATAGTAATGTAATGTGTAAACACAGCGAAAAAAAAGGACGGTGTAGATATTGAATAAACCGAATTTTAGTAGATAATGTAAATGTGGTGTTGCTCTCTCTCTCTTTCTCTCTCCCCCTCTTTCTCTCCCTATCTTTTAGACTACATCTTAGATGGCCCTTATTTAATAATGTCACTTCTATCACTTGTACGGTGCTGCACGTGCATTTTTTTACAATGTTCGAGATGCAAGTAAAACCGTTCAGTTAGAACACAAGTACTGCGCTGTATAAAATTAAGGCTACGTTTTTTATATTGCACAGACCTTGTATCGTAACTGAACGGTTATCTTTACATCCCGAACCGGCCTAATATTATGAAATTTAGACCGCTAATGTTAAAATATTCAGTCCAGTTTTGTTTAGAAAAAAAATTAAAGGTGTTGTCTTTACCTAATATGTGTCTAAGTTTTAACATTTATTTTGTAAATATTACAGATATTCATTTAAAATAAATTTATTCCTTGTATTATATCATTATTAAAATACGGCATCAGAAAAAAATGAAGAGGCATCTTCAATTGAAATCATATAAATCAAATATATCTCATACCAAGTAGTTATTCATATAAGTATTGCTCAATTAACATAAACGTTTAAACCTTAATTGCAATTTAATTGGTCAAATATATGACGCAAAAAGTAATAACAGCTCTTATGTACAGAATGAGTAAAATATCATAAAAGATTTGATTGTTGCTCTGTGTTCTATAACGCTTTTCCATTTGTATTTGATTTTTAGTTTTTAATAATTTTATGAAAATCAGTGGGGTAGATAATACGAGTGGTAGATGATAGTAGATAATACATAATATGAGTGGTACCGATAGGTCACTCTAAATATTGACCAAAATTTGGACATAGTAAAAAAAACTACACATACACCACCGCGTACATATGGTTAAAGTAAAGTACTTAAAAATAAATGTCTGTATGTGTGTGTGTGTGTGTGAGAGAGAGAGAGAGAGAGAGGGAGAGCAACTTAAATAAAATACAACAATATAAAAATGATGTAAGAATATTCAGCATCAGAATACATAATTTATTTTTTTGTATACGTAATATATTTCTTCTCTCTCGTGTAACGAAATGTGCTTGAATATAACCTTGAAATTATTATCGATTAGCAAACCGTCGCCTACTAAGTTTCACTTCAGCCATCGACAAAAATTTTCTCGATAGCTTTTTTAGTATTGGTGTATTGCATTTCAAGATATTAAAAATGTTATTAAAATGATTAAGTACTCTACAATTTGTTCGCCTCCTTATCAGTGAGTATAAATATAAGACTTATAAGTTCTTCAAAAGTATAGTCAAGATTTCCTTTGGGGAATAGCAAACAAAGTCGATACTCTCCAAGGTTACAGCATAAAAAAAAGAAAATGTTTTTAAACATAATGTTGTTAGAGGATATGAAAACTTATAATTTTTATATTTTCTCTACACTAAAGAAAAATACCGTATAGTAAGGTACGTTCCGGATTTCCACATTGCGCCCCGAATTTTTCTAAAAGCTATATTTGTCCCAGATTCAGGTTGTTTGTCCCGGATTGTCCCGAATTTTTGAAAAGGTTTTTATTTTCAATATTTATTTTTAATTTATTAATTTAATTATTAATTTATTCAACGAAGAGTTTCAAAAAGAATATCCTTGTATAAAAAAAACCATTAGCGA
Source organism: Sisyra nigra (assembly GCA_958496155.1). Lineage (NCBI taxonomy): Eukaryota > Metazoa > Arthropoda > Insecta > Neuroptera > Sisyridae > Sisyra > Sisyra nigra. The sequence continues at coordinate 35,048,639 of OY292316.1, read as the reverse complement.
TTCTGATGCCAGGTGCAACATAGGCACTGAAAATTTTTCAATTAAAAATTTGATTCATTTAAATAAAACACTGACTTTTATTATATCCTTAAATAATATTTGTTATGTATAATTTTTATTAAAAAAATCCTATTTAAGTTATTTAACTAAACCCCCCTCCCCCCGCTACAAGTTACTGCCCCGGATTTGAAATAAAAAAAATATGGTCACCTTACTAATAGTGTCAGTGCATATACATAACGTATTCTTATTAGACGGCATCATGCATTGCATTCAAAATGTAAATGCGCCCTTGAAGACTGTTCAAAACTTCAATTTTTGAGCTAATCATGGGAAAATAAGTAAGATATTGTTTTTTCAAAGAATTAATGTGGTTTTATTTTGAGGTTGTTAAAACAATATTTAAAACCACAAAGTCACAGTAACCCCACGGAATTACTGAATATAATTTTTCCTATCGAAAGTCTCCTGATGCTTTTTCTTAGGAAATACAAGTTTTGAGCGGGTTTAGAGTGGGGTGTAATTTAAAGCGAAAGTTTAGTTTCTACAATTGTCGTTAGGGCACTATTTTACAGGGTATAGTTTTTTCAAAATACATGTAATAGAAAGAGATATCTTTAAGGATACACATACCGTATGAATTTTTGAAAAATTTTATAAAACATAAAATAAAGCATTTGTTGAAGCACTGTAAAACAACGTCATTTTCCCGATGATTTTCATAAAAAAATGACATGTTTAAAATAAATATGTAATATTAGTAGCTGCAAAAATTAAAAAAAAAATGCATAGCCAAATTTTCTCTACAGCTGTTTGAGCGATCCCGGGAATTATGTATATACTTATTTGTAAAATTGAAAGCCAGATAGATCCCGGGGCTATTATTACTTTTCAGTTTCCTCAATAAAGGTGCTATGGAGGTGTTAAAATTTTTGAAGTAAGATATGGTAGGTATAATCAATGTGTCACGGCGTATTTAAGTTTAGAAACATCTGCACTTAATGTAGTTTTTATACAATATAAGACTATAATAAGATATGGCGACAATTTTCATAAGTGTCAAACTCGTTTTTAAAATAGAAAAAAAAATTATATATGGTATATGCAAGGCTGTAGAAAGCCACGAATGCTGAGCATGCATCAGAGAGCCTGATGAGGCTGATACTTTTGTTGCTTTCATTGTATCAGGTCGCGACTGTTGCATTCATTGTAAATCCCGATCCATTGCCCCTCTAACTATATCTATCATTATAATTAAGGATAAGACTATGCTTACATGTAGATAACGATGATAAACGAAAAATGGACAAATTTGAAGAATTGTCAAACTTTTAATTTTCATCCTATAAATACGGGTGAGAGTATACTCCACATGCACCTATAAAAATTTAATAAAGTTTATTGGCAGTAGCATTCAAACGATCGGGACTTCCGATTTCAATGAGCTATAAACAGCTTGTTTCCGGGACGTGTGATTTCTTGAAAATGGTGACTTCTCCTTACGTTTAACCTTCCCAAATGTCATTTTCTGCGTTTCTTTTCTTAAAGTAATTTTTTTAGCCAAAAAATTGCATCAGTCAAACAAACATCCATAAACATTTAAAATTATTATCAAAAATTAAATTACGACTGATATGGTGATGAATGACGTCAATGAATGACAAAAAATTAAAAAAAAAACGCATTGATAAATTCAGTGTTTGCGAAAAACATTTTTGACGATAACTGCATATTCTTCCCTTCATTATAACTCCACTTATTGGTAGATATAGTTAGATGGGCAATAGATCGGGATTTACAATGGATGCAACATTCGCGACTTGATACTCTTGTTGCATTTATTGTAATTTCCTATCCATTGCCCCCCTAACTATATCTATCAATAAAAAATAACAAGGATCTGAAGAAATATTAATTCAATGTATTGATTTTCTTGATGCATTATATTTATTTAAAACTCTGAACAATCAAAATGGATAAGGTTTAATATTCGATTTTTATCTAGTTTTAATCACAGGTTTTACTCAGATTCTATTACCTTCAAATCAGTTTAAATAATTTGTTATCAATATTTTTAAATTTTTAATCTCATAATTTTTTTTTTTTTACTTTAATGGTCAGAGTAGCTCTCTAAACTTAAGTCAAAAACTAAATGTAAGATCATAATAGGTTTGTTCCAGATGAAAATAAAAACCGTACAGTTACGATACAAGTTCTGCATAGAATATAATTGTGCCTTTTTGTTTTTGCGCATCAATTGTATTGTAAATATACCTACAGTTTTATTTTCCTCTGGAATGATATTATTACGTATAAAAAGAATAAATAATTATAATACAAAATTTGATTATACGACTGAAAAGTTTTAAAAATATCTTTCATCTAAAGTCTCCTTTACGAATTAAATTTTTAAAAATTTCAAAAATTAATTTTCATAAGGCTGAATATCTTTGGCTTTTAATAAATCATAAAAAAATAAAATTTTAATGAGTTCATATATTCTTTGTAAAAAAATCTTTTTGCTTGTTTCAAAAAAAAACTTTCAAGTTACTTCATGCATAAATAAATTCACTTTGATATTCAGTTGCTTTTTACGGCGTATTTCAAGTTAAAAAAATCTTATTTTGTCATTGTCCTTTTTAATATATATTTTTAAAAATTAACAATACAAAAAATTGCGAAAAAAATTGTTAATTTACCTGTAAATATTTGTCAATAGTTAGTGATAACAAATAAATTGTATAGCATTATGTGTAATTTTTGTCATTGTCAAATGCATTTTGCAAGTAAATGGTAATTATTTTAAAATACTTATCGTAATTTGTCTACTTTCTATTGAAGCAACAAGAATTTAAAATTGTAACGCATTCATGAGCAGAGTTTACTATCAGTCTTAAATATATATTTTTTAAAAGCATTTTTATTATTCTATTTAGTAATAAAAAAATAAAATAAAATTGTTCCAACGACCAACAATTTTCCGACTCGTAAAAAAAGCGATAAAACATTTCTTGTTAGCCTGAACGAGTAAAATAAAAGAAACATGCATTTTTGGAAAAATAATTATCATGCCATTAATATGATTTGGTATACCTTATGGACTTTATCACTTCGTTCTTTAAACTTTTTTCTAACGCGCAATTCAAATTCTTCAAATTTATTCTTAAAATTTAAATAGTTTAAATCGCTTTTTTCATCACTGGACGTGTCCCCGTCGCCGCGTATTTTATTATCCTGCATAAAGTCGGTGATAAAACTCGATCGATTTTCAATCACATTATCACTCGCGTCACTATATCGATCCGATTTGGCCGAGCTGTACTCAGATTGATCTGATTCCTCGTGTAAATCGGATTGAGAATCGGTTTCATCATCAGCATCAAGTGAATATCCAGCTTCTGATGAATTAGCACCTTCGTGATATGAGACACTTAAATTTTTCGTGGAACACCAGGCCCGACCAATTTTTCCACTGGCCGAAGCAATATTTCTTATTGCATTTGTGCGATGGTTAATTCTTCTTAATAGTAATTGTTGCTTCCTCTGACCAAATTCACTGAGACGCTTCCTTACATTTCGCTTTATTGTTACTAACGTCTCCAAATCGGCGGTCTTCATTTTATCATTCTTTGGATCAATCATTTCTTAATTCCACGTATAGAGAAATTTTCACGCGTGATTTTCATACTAAACGAGCAATGCGCAAATACAAATAAAACTCACTTAAAATCTTTGTTGTTCTTTCCAATTATAAAACACATGTCGAATATTCCATATCGACAATTACAAGGTTTGCTTTTGAAAACGCTCTCGATTGACGCATTCGCTTATGTTATTATTAATAAACAATTAATAAATATACTCCCATATGACTAAGTGCATACAAATGAGCGATTTACATCATTCGCTACACCATATCCATCACGTACTTGCTTGGAAAACTTTTCAATCTCATTTAAAAATCAAAAATTTATCTCATAAAACTTTCTTTAAATGGTTCACATTTACATAAAACTGTTCTTCTCCCACTCAATATTCACCAGACACAAAACACTGATTATTCCAAAACCGCTAACTAACATACAATTAATTATTAAAATTTTTAATTCATTCCGCAAAAATTTTAATGAACGTCACGTCTAGTGTTAAATTAAATAATATTTCAAACAGAATCGCACGGACTATCTATATGTGTGTCTTGTGTAAATATTTTTTGTTGAATGAGTAATATTTATTCATCTATATGCTGATAGAAATAGACAGGCAAATGGTCAAAATGTGAGTTATTTTCCGGAATCGATATCGCGATTATACGCACAACAGGTGTGTAAGATTAGTTAACTAACCACTAGCATAACTGACAGAAAACAGAAAAATGGATTAAGATTTTGTTCATGCGTATTTGACTACGTTCTGGGGCTGTAAATTTTCTCGGGCTCTGTCTAGGTGGGAAAAGTAATGGAGCTTTGTTTGGTTATGCGCCAAGGGCTGTTTTGGTATCAATTTTTTAAGCAAGATATAATGTAAACATGTAAATTATTATAGCAGGTCCGCTACCACCTACTATCGACCTATAGGCAACCTATAACCAGCTCAACAATATTATAACGTGGTTTACAGACAGTTTAAAAAGAACAAAAAAAAAAAAAAAATTTAATATCATTATGTCATTACCCTTGCAAAAATCTATACAGGAAATTAGGTGGTTATAATTGCTAAAATTTTTATTAAAATCAAATAATAAGAAGGTCAGGGGGGCAATGATGGTCAAGCAAAAATGTTCAAATTAAAAAAATATGGGAAATTCCCAGAAATTAAAAATAAAATAAAAACATTAAATCTTTGCAATTTTAAGTCTTAAATTATTGAATAAGCTGCATTCCTAATTTAAAATTTAATTTAAAAACAAAATTATTTACATAAATTTACATGCATATTTAATTTCTTTTAGAAAATTTACAAAATAAATCAATTTTCACAAAATTTGTTTAATATTTAGAAAATTATAAGATCCACCTACTGCTTTTATCATGTATGTCGCAAAACAAAGTATGGTAAACAGGATTAAATCTATCTGTTTTCTATCTATTTGGAACAGTATTTTCCAAAGTGTAGTTCATACATGTATTCCTGGGAGACAAGATTAGATTAATGGAATTACATAACGTATATTGAACTTTGACACTACATAAAATTTATTTCTTCAAACACATAGCAAAAAATTTGTATTATTAAGTAAGTATTTATACCTTTTTCGACCCAACAGCTTAAGAAATTATCAATTTCAATGAAAAGTTGATTGGTGAAAGGAAGATATCGTTTACATTTTTCCCAATAAACAAAAAAAAACTGATTGCTTACAAAAATCAGCATTTCTTAAAACGCTCTCTTCTACCTAAGAATATTTTAAGAGACTCATTCTTCAAAGTTTAGTTTCTTTTTTTGCTGTTTTAGGTCGTTTTTTATATTTAAAGCTACATCACGTCTTGAGGACATTATGAGTTATTACTATTAACACATTATAATCAGCTAACAACGTTTAGTTTCAGTATGATTTTTCTTTAAACCAGTTTTTCTATTTTCCCGTTGAAATGAGAAATTTTTCCGAAATAAAACGTTATGTAGATAATAATTTACATATTTAGCTATCATCATACTTAAATATCACCAATATTCATTTTCAACTAAAAATGTATAGTTAATGCATAATTTTTGTTCCAACCCGTTTTTCAATTTCCCGGGTATATGAGATATTTTCCCGTAATAAAAAGTATTCTATTTAATGACTCAGATTGTCATTTATCATTATGCCAAATTTCATTAAAACCCGTATTTATTTGGGTAAGAATTAATAATATGTTTCTAAAAACCATTTCGCAAATAATGAATTATTTTTGAAACAACTTTAATAACCATTAAAAAGGTTATAGCAGGCCAACCTTAAAAGATAGACATATGTCGTCGGGGATTTTTTTTAGAAATTTTTAAGAGGAACAATTTTGCTACACATGATTTTTGCGTAACTTTAACCATTTACACAGGGCAGGCAACAAACGCTCTCAAAAGGAAAAAAATTTCCTGATTTTTGCAACATTTTCCATCGATGCTCTGGTCTTATTGGCCGTAGCGTGATGGTGTATAGCCTAAAGCCTTCGTCGATAATTAGGCTACCCAACACACAAATAATTTTTCAATTTGATTCAGTAGTTTCTGAGATTAGTACGTTTAACCAAACAATCAAACAAACAAACAAACTCTTCAATTTTATATATTAGTATAGATATAAATTATTTCTATAAAATCGATGAATCCCATATAGAAATCTACAACGAGACCAGCCTTAATTCAGGCATGGGCCAATGATGTACTACCCTGACTCATACTTAGGTAAAGCCTGAAATGATAACTTCGTGCCAAGTTTGGCTGCTGGGCTGGGCTAAGCTTGAGCCAAGCTTGGCTAACCATAAACTGGCCGAATCTTAGCGGCCCAGGGCTTGATGCTTCCTCTCTGGGGTATCTTTGTCTTAAGGTTGCTCTCAATATAACTAGATCTATTTACCAATTGCAATAAAAATGAACAAAAAAATCAATAATAATATTATCTATTAAAAACATAATTTTGAATTTTCAAGGGTTGAGGATTTAATTCTGAACCGATATATAACAAAAAGAAGTTATAACGCAGAAGTTAAATTTTACTAAAGGTTCTTATGGAAAAATGGATATATCCGAAAGAAAAAAGTTCACCATGAAAAAGTAAAGAATATTATAGAAATGTTTTTTCAGTCCGAGGTATATTGTGATATATGTTTAATAAAATATTCATCAAATACTATAAAGTTTAAATACGACGAGAAAGAAGAGAGGAGTAAACGAGCGGGAAAGAGAAAGGACGCACTCTGATTTTTAGTAACAATTACCACAAGTGATGTCGAAAGTATGATGTATATGAACATATATGTCAACAGCTGATGAGGAAACAACCTTAAATAACCCAGTCAATGAAGCACCAAAAAGGGTTATTAGAGAAAAAAATGGTGGTTATTTTTTTCCGAAAAACAATAGAGAAATTTTTTTGAAAAATAGCCTTTCATCCCCATTGTTTGAGTGTTGTATTGTTGGGTGGAGAAGGAATTGAAACGTCCCTTTTTTTGCTTTTACTTGGATATTTCTAAAATGATTTTTTAGTTAATAACGTTTAAAACTTTGCCAACGATTTGAAATTACCCTAGTCGAAAAACGGATTTAACGTTTGTTGTCAACAAAAGGAGGTGTACGATTATGGAAAAAATCGTTCTTTTATGTATTAAAGGTAATTTATAGTAGCAATATGATAAACTATTGAAATTGTGTTAAATGAATGAAAACCTAACCGATTTTTAATTTATTTTTACAAAAATTAATTTATCAATTATTATTATTTTACCAAAAAATTATGTTGGTAGGTATAAATATTTTAAAAAAGGTTACCTAAAGTCGGTATGTACTTCGTGAATTTGAAAAATTTATTTTTTTATACCATATACACAGTATTTTATTATCAAGCATGGCTGTTATTCGTAACTTGAATGTTAACTTGAGGTCAACGTAAGTTTTACGTCATTGTACACACTACACCGGTTACATTACTACTACTTCTACTGCTCCCATTCTCAACACTATTCCTTGAGACAGAACATACTGTTAAAACAGTATGTAAATCGAGTTTAGGGAGAGTCTTCGGGTTCACTGACATGACATATCTCAACTCCTGGATAATATTTTAAATTAGAAATTTATCTCAACCATATCCACTAGATCTAAGCTACACATGAGTACACATGATGTGCTATAAATAAAAAATCACAACGACGACATACTATACAGTCAAAACCGGATATAACGACTTTAAATAAAGCACATAACTAAGGGTGTTATAAGCAATAGTCAGTAGCTACAGTTTTTATCGGAGTAGTAATTATTTGAAATGAAAAATCCCAAATAATTATCTTGAATGGGTAAATATGATTCAAAATGACTATATTTAGATTAACGTTTTGAAGTGTCTCCACCATCCACGCAGTTGAATTTTCAAAAATAAATTACCTAGGTAGTAATTGGCAATTTCACGTACTTTTATTAAATGTTATAGTTACTATTTACGAAATAAGGTTTTTTCGTAACTTATAACTTGAATAATAGTATAATATCTAACTGAAATGGAAAGTTAAGAAATATTTCTAGCGGATCCGTTTGTACGGTGTGTTACGGTGTAAACTCAGTGTAAATTATTACAAATAGTTTACAATAAAAACACAGCGTATTTGAAAAAAGTTTACCTGTGGTTCACACTTATTTACCTAATATGTACTGATATATCCACACTTGATTCACTCCACAAAAGTAACGAATTTCCATAAAATGAGTGATATTATCGATAAATATCGTTTAATTTATTACTAACAAATGGTAACTACGATATAATCCCCATTAAAAAAAAAACTTTCAGTCTAAAAGTGCAGATACGACGCAACACCTGCTTTTAGAATTCGCGATATATACAGTGTAACACACGACTATTCAAACTGCACCGTATCTACACTGAAGTTACACTGTAACACACCATGATTCCAGTGTAATTAGCATGTACATTTTTTACATTTAAACGATGTGTTTTCAGTGTGCACAGTGTAATCCGCTTTAGATGTAGTATTTCACAAGTTCAAGGAAATTACATTTTTCATTACTTATTTTGTTTTTTACTGAAAATAGTAAGTTGCTAATCACGTTTGTTAAAAAGGCCTATTTTTTGTTTTACTGTAAAAAGAATTACGGCTGGTCGTTATAACCGATGAATTTCTTTTACGTTTCGTCTCTTTATCCGATTTTATTATACTATATGGGCGTTTGACTGGAATTTTGCTATTAAGTCATAATAACAGATCTGTCATTGTAATTGACGTCGGTTTAACCGGTTTCAATTGAAACCATTTAAAATAGCATTGAAGTTCCATTTTGTCTACGTGAAATCTTAAAATAAATAAGCTAATACCCAAAAATTAATTGATTCAGTGTTTGGGAATACCACATAATTAAGTTGCTTTATTTAAATTTTCATGAGAGGTAAAAACTTGTGACTTTTACATAGATTTTTTTTCACTTCTTCTCTTCTAAATGGACTTTTTAAACTGACTCTGGGTTTTTCTTTTCGATTTTTAACTGAATTTGATTTTACCATTTACTTATTTCTCCAAAAATATTTTTCAAGGTTTTGTGATGATATTTATGCATTCATTAATTCAATTAATTTTTAGATAAAAAAAAATAGGAAGATTTTTAAATTGATTTTAATGAAAAAATTTACGACACGTCACTCATGTTAATTAATTGTAAGGTATTCTTTTTTAATTTCCCAGTAATAGATAGTGAATATTTTTACAATTTTTTATCAATTCTTCGATAGATTCATCGTATAAAATTTAATAAATTTCACATGCAATTGTGAAATGCAGGTAGATAGTATTCCTATTCCTTAATTACATAGTTTATGTAATTATTTTCTTATTATTATTTAACTAAAGAAATTATTGGTAAATATCAGTTACTATAAGCTTAAGTTAAAGTCTATAATCTGTTCAAAACTACTATTTTCCAATCGATTGTTGCATAATTTGAAATTGATACCATCAAGTTGAAATACTTGCATACAACCTATATAATATTACTTCTACCATTGCAGTCTACCTTATAATAAATACGATATTTTCATCTAGATAAAAACTTTATTGAAAATTTAAAGACATTTAATATAGTTAACTGTGTCACGATTGTTATTAAATTGCAATTTTAAACAATCCTTTGCGATAAAACAACACTTTAAATGTTCCACTCGTCAACTCCACTTTTACACATTACATCGTAATATCAAATTAAAATATTATGCTCTTAAATAATATTCGAATTACTGTGTGTTGTAATGTTTCTATAGAGACGAACAGTTTGAATAATTCAAGAGAAAATCCAAGAAAATTCAAATCTAGTTTTATCACCAACTTCTAAAATGTCCCTGCACAATGCCGGCACTGTATGTAATCGATTCTATTTGTAAATAAGTGAAAAGTAACCTTACAATTATAGCGAGATTCTAACCATAGTCTCATTGTTAAATATTTGGTCAATGGTGTTGAAAATTGAAAGTGGTTGTACAAAAAAAAAAAAGAAAATACGGAAAATACATTTAGGCTCGTTATTTATTAATTTGATTTCACAAAAATAGGTCACCATTTCTCTATCACAAACATACACTCAAATACAATTGTAGCACTACAGATAGCGGTTCCCAGCGGCATTGTCGAAATTGTTATAATGGCGTCCACGTGACACGGAAAATCGATTTTTATTTCTCGCGCGTTTTTTTAAACAACAAACTAAGTTAGCAACTTTTCACAATATGTTTCCGCCACCAGTTACATTTTCCCATTGCTTTATTGATTTCAAACTTTTTTCTATTAAGCTCATATTGAAAATAGAACTAAGCAAGTGTTAACATTTTAAACTAGAGCCATGCGGAAATTGCTTTAATTAAATCAGTGTAACATTGGAGCATTGCCAATAACGTGCTTAATAGTAATAAAAGCCAAAACTCTTAAAAAAGCCTAGTTTTTTAATGAGTACCACAATTACATTTTCCTGAACATTCGAGTTCACGCAGAGCAAGAACAGAAAAAAAAAACGTACATAGAAAAACATTGAAGTTATGTTTATTAACTTAATTATTATGATGATATGTATTAAACCTACCTGATCCTTGTCTTCCTGAGTCTTCGGCCAAAGGGTCACTGTGAGAATAATTTTTCCTAGTTTGGCGTTTGGTTTGGACGGGTCTTGTAGATCTAACGACAAATCGGTTGATCTTCCAAGTTCTAAGATTGTTAAATCCAAATAAGTAGCACCCATAAAATCGTCTTGTAAGCCCCAGTCATAGTCAAACACTTTAATATGTAAAGGGATAAAAGGATCTTCAATTGGAACTGTAAAACTCTCATCCCATGCCGGATTTAAATCACGGTATAACGTTCTTGATTTGTACACAAGGCGACCACCTGTTTTAAACTTTACGTAAGGATCACTGGTTCCGTTTTTATCCATGGCAGCTAAATCGTGACCTCGTCGTAAATGTACACGAAGTTGGAAGAAGGAATGTTGACGAAGGACAGCTTCTCGTCTTCTGGTAGCTTCTTCAGCCGCCTATTAAAATAAAAATAATCGGTATTATAATCTATTATCTATATATGAGTAAAACTCGGCAGTCAACAAAATTGGCTGCTGTTAGATATTATAAATTTTTAATTATTATCAATTTTAATTGTCATGAAAATTGGATTTATAAGAATGATAATTGCATGCATGGTATCCATATATATAGACTATTTGAATTCCGTGGCAACTTCACTCCATTGGCTGGCACTGTTACGCAAGAAACCAATAAGCTATCGGCGACAAACTGACATACACTTTAGCTGCTTACATATAAAGACACTTTAGCTAATCAATGATTTAGCAGTTAGCTGCTTATATATACATATAAGATGTATATATTAATATACGCTAACAGAATTTTTGCAATCGATCTACAACGTCTACCATTTTTTACCGATTTTCGATATGAAAGTATCAACCAAAAGAATTTGGTCTCAAACAGATTTCGCAAAATGAAAAACTATGAAAATCACTTGGAAAATGCCTCAAAGCCTTCAAAATAATGATTTTGATTAAGACATTTCAGCTGACCAAACGAAAGAAATAAATAGCGGCATATTTTGACCAAAGCCTCTTGTATTTTGTCGAACGCGTTAGTGAAGATTTTAAACAAGCGGACGATCGATGAGCTCCACCGCTAATGCAATTTAGATTTTGATGTGTTTAGTATCGCTTGGTATAGCAAATGATTGTTCGACTTAACGTTTAAATTCAATTTTTTCAGTACGTTATAACGACCGCAGTTTAAAAAAAAAATAAACGCGTCAATGGGTCCTTTTTTATATAGGTATGTCCGTTTTATTGGGGTTTTTAATGTAATTAAAAAAAAATCAACCCTTAAATGAAACGAATTAAGAAACACAAAAATCAGAGCTTCTTTACATTTACATAAAGATTTAATAAATTGATATTTTAGAAGACGTAAAAAGGAAAAAACATTCAACACTTTTTTTGGACTGTTTAGGGGTGGATTTACGAAAAATCCTTTCTTAATAGATACCGCAGTTAACTCAGAAATAACTCTTGAAAAAATCATATTTTGATCCTCAATGGTTTAGCGTGTCTGTCAGTAAATCAGCTTTTTGTTTTATATATGCATTATGCATGTATGAGATATTGATGAGAGAATAATGGAGGAGAACTTAATTACATTCAAAATAATAATCAAAAACAATAAATGTCCTCAAATCTATACCAATATGGTCACTTTTTCGATCACTGGGGAGCAACTAGTTTAAATAAATTGACATTATATTACCGCTTGAAGCTCCATGCTGAGTGGTTCTCCTCCCAAACCCAATCCGAAATATCCAGATGACGAAGGTCCTGGATCATTCGGAGCTACCATATTCACAGAACGAGCAGGTGATCCGCTCGGAGTTGAACATACATTGGTATATTGATGTTGATCAATTATAGCGACAGGTCGACTCAATGGGGAATCTGTGAATAATATATAAACCTTCTATATTAACAAAAATCAATAGGCGTCTATGTATAATTTGCATAAAATTGATGAGCATTCAACTTAACACACCTACCTGTTATATTATGTTGCCTATGCCTTGGGCTTTGTGTACTAGGACTACTGTGTTCACTACTCAAATCTGCGGCATAATCAGTACTGTCGTGTTGGGTGCTGGTTGGGGATTTACGTCTTCCGCGATCTCTACTTTTACTTCGAACCCATCGATTCTATGACACAATAAGCAAAATTAGTAATTATTAAATTTGGATTTTAAAAAAAAAAAAATTAAAAAAATTAAGCGCCCCCGGGTGGGCTCGAACCACCAACCTTTCGGTTAACAGCCGAACGCGCTAGCCAATTGCGCCACGGAGGCTCGTTGTTCAGCCGACTAAATATACACTATATAAATATTTGACATATATAAGTACTTACTCGTAAAGTATTGAAAAAGTTGTGCGTTTTTTGTACAACAGACGTGTGAATATGGTGTTGTGCGGCAGGAGCTGCTGAAAATGGTCTCGTTTCAGTCGGTAATTCACGAGGACTGCTTAATTCAGAGGCTGATTTTGATAGGTGTTTTCCGAGAGAAGTTGTGGTTTTTTCAAGTGCAACGTCGTCTATGTATTCCTCATTTGATTCCAAATTTAAACGTGCTCTTTCTGAAATTAACAAAAAAAAAATTCAAAAATTTTTATTCGGTATATTCGCTAATAATTATAATTAATTAATCGAAATTTTTAAATTAAAGAAAAAAAATTTTGGAGGCGCCGGGCATCGATCCCGGTACCTCTCGCATGCTAAGCGAGCGCTCTACCATCTGAGCTACGCCCCCTGTTATACAGTTATATGATATGTACGTATATAAGTATGTATTATATATTATTATTAAATATTATTTCAATTTATTTTTATTAATAATTTCTTAATAAAAATTAAAATGTTACATATTTGTTTTTAAATTACCGGTGGTTACTTAAGGTACTTAATAATAGGAAAAGAAAAAATTAAAAAAAAAAAAATTGCCGAAACCAGGGATCGAACCAGGGACCTTTAGATCTTCAGTCTAACGCTCTCCCAACTGAGCTATTTCGGCTGTTGGAAACATTTGGTATAAAACAGTATAGATTCAGAATATATTGTTATTAGATAACATATTTTGAACTTATAATTAAAACGTTTAAAGTAATTAATACCAAATAAAACTCTAATCTCTAGTAAATATAAATTATGATTTCAACTTATTTTTATTCTACTATTTAAATTAATTTTACGAAAAAATAAATCTGTTTCTTGCCTTTTGTTATAATTGTGTTCCACCGTATAATTAACATTACGTTGTGTTGTAAAAGTTTTGGCTAGCTAAAATTGTTTTAATGGAGACGATGAGTTAAATCTTATCACACGTCTCAATTGACAATCACCCCACTGATTTGTAGTCCATATTTAATTAATAATAAACACTCAACTCAATGAACATAACTCCTTGGAAAAAACCAGGGTCCAAAACATATAAAACAGATATTTTTAAAACTTTTTTAGAACTTTTTTAAAAAGGTCCAGGTAAAATATTTTACAAGAATTTTAATAGTTAAACTTTTAACATAAAAGTTGCACCAGAATTTAATTATTAAAATAGCTCCTTCAGTATTTATGTCAATTGAAATTTTTGATAAAAATAAAATAAGTAAATAAAAGTTTTGCAAAAACTGTTAAATAAAACTCCTGGAAATAGAAGTTTTTACTAGAATTTCTTAAATAGATATAAGTATTCATATATCTATTAATTTCTCGTACTTAAAATTTAATTGGGGATATAATTTTAAATAAAAATTTTAAATAAAAAATTATAAATCAAAAATATTTACGGCCTAATGAGATTTCGCATAAGTATAGGTATAACTTTTTTAATATATTAGTTGGAAGTTTCTACGCGGTTCACCTTAAGCTAAAAACCCATTTTCTTTATTATTCGTCTTGGCACGCTGAAAAATAAATAAATAAAAAATAAATAAGTAATCATTGCTCGAGTCGATCGAAAAATTTTCAGAACGGTGGGTGGTAAATGTTCCGTCTTCAGCATGCGTAGCAACGCTTACCATAGTATCCGCAAACTGATAAGTATATGTTTCCAAAAAAAATTTTTTTTACTTATAATTTAATTTTTAATTTGTTAGTTTTCGTTCAATATGTTAGTAATTATGTTTCTTAAACAATTTTAAATCATGCAAAAATGCAGGTAGTACAATAAGAAATGCTTCTTATTCATATTCAAAGATTTGAACTTGACAAACAAATATTGCAAGTAAAATAAAAGCTTTTATTAATAAGACGAACTAAGCTTAAACATAGGAATCAGTGAAGTAGAAATTTAAAACAACGCTGTATGAAATTTATTATTGATTATTGCTATTGACTGATATTGATTGACCATTATGTTTTATTTTTGATATAATAAGTGGGACCAAGTAATACATTTTCTAAATAATAGTAGTAATTACTTTTTAAAATGCAGAACATGAAAAATAATACAGATAATTTAATATAAAACTTGTAGGTATTTATAAAAAATCTGCAATGCGTCTAAGATATTGACCAGGGACTGTATATCCAGAGAAATATAGATTTTTGGATGTTTACAGTTCTTGAAGTAAAGTTTTTTTTCGTTTAAGAAACAAAGCCCCCACCGGAGGCTCCAGCCTTGGGCCCCGCTTGTTATATAATATTTATTATTCTCTATCACCATTTGTAGCAGAGATTTGTCGTGGAGAGAATGTTGGTGGGGAAATTTTATCCGAAATGGTTATTGTCATATTTCTGTTACTCGAGGAAGACGAAAGATACGACGCGACGTATAAGGAAAAAGGACTGTATATTTCAGCGCTTGGAAATCGAGCAAAGGAGATATTCTTGTAGAAACAGCGATAGAATAAAATGACAGTATAAATATTGGATACACAGAATATTTCTATGCAAATTTTGTTTTGCTTCCCCCCCTCTCTCTTATCTCGTTTTTCAGTTTAAAACTATCATATTATATTCTCTATCTTTTAAAAAGTTTCACTTTTATCACGTGCACAATACTGAAAGTGGTTTTTTAAATTTAAGATAATTTCAATGAAATTTGTGCTATAAGTACATTCAAATTAAAACTAATTTTTTTATAATTTTAATCGTTTTTACTATATTTCATATTATTTTTATATAAATATACTATACTATGTAGTATTAAGTATATACTATAAAGATTCATGTCCTGCATATAGTTGAAAATCAATAATTTGATACTCCTTTACCCTATAAAATTTTCCTGAATATTCTTAACATAATTTTATTCTCACTAAACCAAATCGCTTCAATATGAAATTGGAATGCAAACCAATTGAATTTTCCAAATATATTTTTAAAATTTCCTTTTTTCACTGCAAACACAAAAGATTGTGATTGATAAGATAATCCGACTGAAGCATACCATGCTCACCTAATAATATCATTTTGAGCTTTGCCAAATGTAAGCTGTACAAATTACAACGTTTCCCGTCAATTTTGTCATATTTGATTATTTGACAGATTGCTTTTCCATTTTTCCAATTCAATAATGGGGTGAATACCACGTTAAACTAGGGCATAAAAAATATGGAATATTTGAGGAAATATATTGAAGAAAAATCTTTTATGTATTCAAGCTGTAATAAGAGCGAAAATATGGCGATATGAAAATTCAATTATTTCTCCATTGTAAAAATAAATTAACAGCTTCATAAACGTGATGTTTGTCATGAAAAACGTTTTCATAATTACTTTTAATTAAAAAAAAAAATAACTTGTCAGAATTAAGCATTGAACCTTAGTTAGAATAAGAGTAAAAATGTGTGTAGTTAAATGAATTTAATAGGCAGTTGCAAGTAATTAAAAAAGTATAATGAAAGAAAGTTTTAAGTTGTCGAGAATATAAATGAAAACAGGTGTTGTCGAATACCTATAGATAAATGCGTTACGTGCTTTATACAGGTGGTTCATACATTTTAATCTAATGAAGCTTTTATAATGATGGCAGTTCAGATTGGCCGTTCATATACCTATAAGACATACTAGGTACTTTTGTTTGAAATTTTTAAAAGTCTTATTTAAAAATTTTGTTTGGCTTTAGAAATGGTCACTCAACACTAGAGCAAATTCACAGAATAGTTGAAACTATTCGCTATGCCCAGGAAAAAAAACAATACTATTCTGCAGCTTTTCTGGATGTGGCACAGGCATTCGATAAGGTGTGGCATCCCGGACTGTTGTACAAAATCAAGAAAAAACTTCCTGAGTATTTTAACATAATCTCGTCCTACTTGGAAAACCGTATCTTTCAAGTGAAATACAAATCGGAAGTAACGACTCCCAGGAAATAACAGCCGGGGTTTCCCAAGGTAGCGTACTGGGACCTCTGTTGTATTCCCTTTACACAGCCGATATGCCAAATACAACAGATGCATTAGTGGCAACATTTGCTGATGACACAGCCATCGTAACCGCAGCAGATGAACCCAACGATGCTTCGTTACAGCTCCAAAATAACCTGGACAAAGTAGAAAAATGGGCAAAAAAGTGGAAAATAAAAATAAACAACGCAAAATCTACACATATAACGTTTACACTGCGCAGAAATATATGTCCACCGGTTACAATGGAAGGCACACAACTACCGCAAAAGAACACGGTAAAATATCTCGGAATGCACTTAGATCAAAAACTTACATGGGCTGTGCAAATCAAAAAAACTCGAGAACATTTAAATAAAAAATACAAAAAAATGTACTGGCTAATGGCATCTAATACACCATTATCAACAGAAAACAAACTCCTTCTGTACAAGGTCATCCTCAAGCCCATATGGACGTATGGAATCCAGTTGTGGGGAACTGCATCCAACTCCAACATTGAAATCCTACAAAGATTTCAATCAAGGACTCTACGACAAATAATCGGTGCTCCATGGTATGTAAACAATAAAAAAATACATGAAGATACAGAAATGCCATCTGTAAAGGAGGAAATTCAAAGGTTTAGTAAAAAATACCTGACAAAACTAGACGAACATCCCAACCATCTCGCAATAAACTTATTGGACAACAGTGAGATGATAAGAAGGTTACAAAAATGGAATGTAACAGATTTTCCTGATAGATTTTGTAACTAACAACTATTCCAATCAACTATTTATTGTCAAATTATTATTTATTATTATACTATAGCTCTATTTTTATATATTATGTACTTATATATTAATGTCCACATTATTTTTAGCATTGTTATTGTTATTATAGATTATTATTATTATTATTATGTTACTATTGATTGATTGTTTTTTTATGATTGTTGTTATTGTTATAGTTATTATTGATTGTTAAAAATCTATTTTATACTTATACAGCACTAATCTACTGGGACTAGTGCTTACATGTGATTGTTTATAGATTGAATGCACTTATTGCAACCTTATGCAGATTGTGCAATTTATATGAAAAAAAAAAAAAAATTTTGTTTTATTTCAATTGAAAAGTTTTATTGTTGGTTTAAAATGAGTTTAAAAATTACTTGCGCTTAAAATATTTAATTTTTTCTTTACTACTTTCTACTTTCTTTTACTACTACTACTACTATAGTAAAGGAAGCGTGTATTGTTATCGGGGCGAATTTTCGAATTCAAACTTCCACCAGAAATACATGTTTTGAGGTCCAAAAAAATAGTTTCTAGAATGATGTCTGTGTGTGACAGCCTTATCGTATCGAGAGCTTTATCCGAATTTCACCAAACTTGGAATTTTGCCTTCATATTATACCTAGTTGTACTGCGAAGCTTTTAGTTGAATTTGGTTTACTGAAAGCTCCTATTTATTCAAGGCGCTATTGAGCTTTTTCAATTTTTTTTTAAATGACTCCCACAATTTTCTTTAAACTTGCTGCAGTACGTAGATCTATTAATGCCTACATCTTTTATTGGAAACTTTTTCCTGGAAAAATTCAAACAGGGAGGTTTATGGGTTTAAGGGTGGGAGTTATCGTTTATACAAATAAGCTGTATGCATATAGTTCTGGTTATATAGTTATAAAGGGCTTATAGTTTTTTTAACCAACAGTGGGTTTCATAAATGAAAGTAAAATAAAATATCCTGACGCCTAGTAGCAGATATTTTTTTAATTTCTTTTACTACTATATAGTAACGCTGCAAAGCATAGGTGGGCAACCAGAGGCCATATTCGAATTTGCGAGTACATTTCTCTATGTAGCCTGATGTCAATTCGAATGGAGTTCCCTGAATTACATAACGAGATATATATGAGATACAAAATAAAATTTATATTAGGATAGAATTAACAGTGATTTTGGTCGTAATTTTCATTAGGTTTGTTCCACTTGTTCCACATTAACCAAGAAACAAGAGTGAGTGAAAATCATGAAGCAACGACTTCACCTTAATTTAAAACTGGTTTTGCGGTTTTTAAACACCTTCAAATCAGTGCCTGAGCGAACTATTATCATAAAAATGTACGTTCATAGCTCCGCTCTCGGCCTGGTGCGGCCAAACGGCTGAGAGCTGGGGCGTTTCTTCACTCACGCTTGTCTCTTGGTCAGTGTGCCTTGGTCTTTGTCTTACGTGGACGTGTTTTGTTTAACGTCTGGAACTAACCTATTGGTAGTTCGTAAATGTGTACCATTAGATGCGTCACTGCCCAAGTGCGGCCCGCATTAAACCTCACGTAAAATATTTAGCTCTTTTACAACCAAAGGTTGCCGCCCCTGTAGTAAGGTAGTATTGTCATCGGGTCGAATTTTCGAATTCAAGTTTTCACCGGAAATAAATTTTTTGAGGTCCTCTGAATCCAAAAATGTGGTTTTTAGAAACATGCCTGTGTGTAACAGCAATATTGTATCGAAAGCTTTATCCTAGTTTTACCAAACTTGGAATATTGCCTTTAAATTACATACTATAGTTGTGCCGTAAAGCTTTTGATTGAAATCTGTTCATCTGAAACAACACTTTCTTTTTTTTTGGTGTTTTAAGTCGCTTTAACAGCTAAGGTCATATCACGACTGTCTAAACACAGACAATTTCTGTTGGTCAATTTTAATCTTAGATCTAGGATCTTAAGTCTAAGATTCAACGGGGATCGAACTCGTACCACTTGCCTAAACAACACGTTATTCTATGGGTTTTTAGCTTTTTCATTTTTTTTTCAGAAACAGCTCCAACGATTTGTCTAAACTTTCTATAGTTCTTAGACTCATTGATGCCTAAAACAATTTTTAATTGAAACTTTTTCCTGGGAAATTTTAAATTAGGGGAGTTTTGAAGTTAAGAATGGAGGCTATAAATAAAGGTATAGTATAAATAAAGTAAACATAACGTTCTGTTTATAAAGATATTTAAATATTATTCAATTAAGTTTTTTAACCCACCGTTGGTTTTATTTATGTTCATTTAACCAACAGCGTGTTTCATATGAGAAAGTAAAAGAAATTACTGCGACGCCTTTATTTTATTTCAATTGAAAAGTTTTATTGTTTGTTTGAAATGAGTTTAAAAATTACTTACGCTTAAAAAAAACTTTTTAAACCTTTTTCCAGCATATTGACTTTTTTTCTTTTATGAATAAATAAAAGTTTACGAGACTCAAAGGTTTGGATAAGTATACGTGAGTGAAATATTTACATATTTATCTTTTATGCAAACAATGATTTTATATTACAGCTCTAACATTTAAATGTACCTATACGAATCATGCTATGTTTCATTACCTTTTTTTCTTAAAAACGATCCCATAAAGTAGCGATGCTTAACTGTTAAAATACAAACATAATTTTGTAATGTTATTCGGATTTAGCAACGTTTTTTGAACTATTTGTTGATATATACGAGTTGTTTATGGTGAGTTAGTAAAATGTTGGAATTTTTTTCAAAGATAAGTTTATGTTGGACATTTTTAGAAGTTTGTATTACAAACTTCTGCACTATATTGGTGACTAACTTTCACACATCATTCTACTTTGGATGTTTACAGGATAAAGAGATAAGTCCAAATTGTGCACATAGACGAGTAAAGGACAGTGGGAATATGCATGTCAGTTAATATTCTTTTTTCCAATATTACCCAATTTAGTTGTAAAATATTAAAAAAGCAAAAATTTGCAATGAATGATTTCGATCTAATTAATTTTTTTTACTAGTCTTAATTGAACCTTTTTTCCATAGCTCATCCGAGTTTTAAGATATTATAACCAACGTTCCAAGAAAACTTCATTTATTTTGTGAAGCTGTTTTTACAACTCTCAAACTTTTTATTTAAAATGTTCTATCAGATTATTTCAAAAATTGATCTATTAATTTTTTTTGATTCCTTAATAATTATATCAAGCTGAAGCTTTGATTTATATAAGAGTACCTCGGTACTCTGCGATTTCATAAACGTATGAAATTAATGTTGATTAATAATTGTTTAGTTAGAGTTAATGTAAGGATTTTAAAAAAAAAAAGTTTTTAATTTTTTGAAATTTAAGCAGAAAACGTTACACTTAAACAGCTTAAAACTTGATCAGAATCATCAGAGATCATAACAAATGTAAAGTTACAAATTCAAGCATCTGGCAATCAACACATTTCCAGAAAAGTTTTTAAGCTTTATAAAATAGTTTAGATATAGATGAAGATTATCACAAAATCCTACTTTGAGTTTACAACAGAATTAAAAAAATCCGACAAAAGTAGCACTAAAATTCAGCTGTGGCTTATGCACGCCTAAACACGCTATAATAAACGTAGGTAATCTCTTTGAATGTTAATATGTATTGAGCAAAATTTTCAGTGAATGACGTTTTGGTTTCTCTAATAGTTTTTAACAAGTAAATATATTTTTCAAAATGCCCAAAGCTATAATAAAATTTTAGGAAAATTATTTTTATTTTTAACTTAAGTTCTTCATTGAAAATATAAATATAAATCATTTATGAGATGATTAATTGAACACATAAAAATTGTGAAAAAATGGTTTTATCTCAATTTTCTGGGTATTTTTTGGATATTAATTGAACTCTTTTATGTACTCACAATAAATAAGCCACGTCATTTGCATCTTTAATATATACAAGAGTAAATTAATTGACTAACAGCGTGTCTGTCTCCAGCGAGGAGACAAAATTATTGAATATAAAAACATGCATTTTTAAATTGTTATTCCTGAGTGGCCTAAGATACCAATTTTTTTAGTTTTTTTTTTTTTTACAATTAATTATTTATTCAAGAATTGCAACTATTCAATCTAGTTGTAAATAGCTTTTGTAATTTATTCACTCGATCATTTAAGGGTTTTTTAAAATTTCAAGGAAAACCTCAAGGCAATGGCTTTACTCACTCATCATGTTTCTACAGCGTGTCCCAGCGTGACCGGCCATTAGAAGTTTCGGAAAAGCTGAAGTAATAGAAATCTAAAAATAGAGATTTTAGCCTAACTGAAATGGAGCTACCATTCTAAAATATTTTTAGGTCTCGGACACTTCCGGTTATATCAGAAGTCGACACTAACATCGTTATTATCATGCCTTGGAAAATTTCGCACCAAACGGACGTCTTATAAAAGGGCCGTAACTCACACATTAAATTGTGTAGGAAGCTCGACATAGGCTCGTTTGAGTGCTCGAAGATTCTGTTACACTCGAAATTATCAAAAACGATCAATTTTTGTAACTAAGTATCTTCAAGTGCATCGTAAAGTTACACGTGCTAAATTGTGCAAAATATCATTTTTTTTTTAATGGCATCACTTAATTTTATTTGCCTTCTTTGTTTTTTCTTAAAATTCCTCACATTTTCATAATTCACATCCCTATAGCCAAGTGTGACGATTTTTGAGTTATCGTTGAAAATTTGAAATAACGATTTTAGTGTCGACTTCCGGTATAACTGGAAGTGTTTAAGAACTAAAAATTTTTAGGAAGGTAGCTCTAATCTAGTAAGGTTATAATTCCAATTTTCAGATTACTATTATTTAAGGTTCTCCGGAAACTTCTAATAGCCGGTCACGCTGGGACACGCTGTATAAGAGTAAGCTGATTCACTGACAGATTTGCTGGAGGCTAAACCATTGAAAATAAAAACATGAATATTGAAAGTTTATTTCCTTAGTGGACTGTAATATTCACTAAGGATCAAAATTCCACTCGTAAGTAGTTCAAAAAAGGAGTAGAAACTTTTCAAGAGTTGTCCTATTTTTTGAAGTACGAAGATTTTTATGGGGTCTCTCTTCATAGGCCGTGTATTATTGTTTAAGACAGACTTCTGTTTACTATTTTGTCAAATTTTACGTGAACAAAGCCATGGGTAGCTGCTCACTTATTTATATTTCTTAAATTATTGTTTAACTACCTATACGTGTGTTTTTTGATTATTTAATTTTTGTAATAAATTCTCGAAAAGTGTACTTTTGCTTGCAATAAGGCGATTCTGGTGTTTGTCTGTTCATACCAAGACGTATATTTTTCTAAGCCGACTGTTTTTTATTATAAATTTTACGTGGTTGCAGTCACGGGTGGTCACAAGTTTCGTTTATAAAAGCAGTGAATTAATGTTGCAAGTGAATAAATGAGAGATTATGGGAAAGCTTACTTTTTTATTAATTCATTAGAAATGCCTCGGTTTATCTATAAAAATGCATTATCCAAGTGAAATTATACAAACAATTGAATCTGTATTAATATGAGCTTATTTCATAATAAATAATTTAAGACGTACAGTTAGAAATGGATATGACATATTAAAATGTCATCCCTTATAAAATTATCCCTTAGTAATCCCATACTTTCATTAATTAATTTGCACTTCTCCTTTGCTCCGTTTGGAGCTTATAAAAGCTTATGCTTTCAAATATAAGATTAAGTTATTTGACATTTCTTTGACCGCACAAAAATTCAGTCCTCAACAAAATGTATGTGATACAAAAATTTTGCACTTAATTTATTTGATATAAAATGTTTTAAATTTAAATAACTTTTGAAAACAAGCATTTCTCCTAGATGCATATTGAAGCACTATTTTTAAATCGTTAAAAATAGTTACATTTAGCTGGATTCGATTAGCTAATAAGAGGCATAGGTTAAGTGTATCGAAAATTTTCGCCCACATTATCATACTTGATACGTAGTACAATTTAGGCCTTAACTTTTAGAATACATTGAAAATGTATGCGTTGACATTTACCTATAATATTCAAGAGCTATTCATAAGTTATTTATATTTAGAAGGGCTGCTACGGGTTTCGAGTTAACGAAATCATAAAACTCAAGACACTGCGTATTTTTTCAATGTGAAAAACAAATTCTCTTTTATTGCGTTTACCAACAATAAAAGAGAATGAACCGAGTATCGACTATAGTAAGTGACAAAACGTAGGGATTTAAATCAATATAAACGTTTTCTTCATTGTTCGACTGAAAATAATACAGTATGCTTAATTTTATTATATTCTACTTAAAATGCAGACTTGTATTTACATTCAAGATAGTCAAGTCGTAGAAATATAAACTAAAAGCTTAAGCGTTAGACATGGACCAACAGTTTGAATTCTTCTTAAAGATAAATTCATGTTTTTGATGTCGTTATTATCTAGTTTTAAGGTACCGTAAAAAAATATTACACGGCCATTTGTATTGTAGACTTATGAAATAAAAAAAATGTAAGAATTACAGATCTACTGGAAAAAATGGTCGATACGAACAATGAGGATAGATTTATAAATTATCTACAACTATATAAATCGTATAACATATAGCATAGTTATAAAATTAAGACATTTAGTTTTCTGTTTCTCTTACATTTCGCGGTCCTTATAAGTGGACATACGAATAGAGGAAGGTTGGGTATTTGAGAACACCGAGTAATTTGAAACAGTTGAATTTTAATTATTTCTTATTTCGCGAAAATGTTCATAAATGTTTAAATGGACATGTTTGATAACCATTAGTTTCTGGATAGAAAAATATTTAAGTTGACGTCCGCATACTGTCACAGTAAGCAAGTAAATAATTAAAGTTTATTCTTTAGTTACAATTTTTGCCGTATCTAAAAATCTTATTTTTTTGTACTTTGGTGTGTGATATTTTGTTATTATCTTTCATGTACAATTTTTTTTTTTAAATTTTATATACTTAACTATTTAAGTTCAATGAAAAAATATTTTGAGTTTTGAGCATTTTAATTTGAATTGTCTAATTCGGGTAATTTGAAACGATTATCACGGGGTAAATGTGAACGTTTATTAATCTGTAATAAATGAATTATTTCATAATTTTTTTGATAAATTTTCTTATTTTAAATTATGACGCAACGTTTCGTTAAGTTTTTGTTTAGTTTGATCGATATTTTTGCATCAATTTTGTGTTGAAATGTTGTTTTTTTATTGTTACTTCTATTCATTGATTGATCCTCTAACTAAGGATGTTCTAACAATAAAAAATATATTTTAGATGCCCCGAAATTACGAAAGGAAAACTACACCGCGTTATATACAATTGAAAATCGTCAACGTGCAAGACAAGACAAGTTAGATGTAAACGGCTATTATTAGGCAAAGCAGCAACCAAATACGGAGTGCCAAAATCTACATTGTTCAGACAAGTGCATCAAGAAGCTTTTAACAAACCAAAAAAAGGATAACATCCTGTCTTCAATCAAAGTCACGAAAATCAATTGGAAAGATACATCCTCGATTGTTGCGGCAATTTTTTTACGACATAATACCTAGGTCGCTACGAAAGATTGCCTTAAATTTGCTGAAGCCAACAAATTGAAACATAAATTTAACCTGGTCACTTAGTGGCGTGGTGGACTAGATAGTTGCCTTATACGCCAGCGATTCTGGGTTCGAATCCCAATGAAAGCCTAAGATGTTTTGCCTGGGTTTTGGATTCGACGGTCGCTAATGACCATAATAGTTGATGCGACCTTAAATACACCAAAAAATTTAACCAAGAACTCCAGCTGCCTGGTAAAAACTGGTACTATTCATTAATGTCTTGACATCCTTCTATCAGTCTACGACTCCAGAAGCAGCGTCACTTAACCGAATACAAGCGTTTAATGCCACCGAAGCTAAACTATTTTTCGACCAACTAGAAGCTCTCCAACGAAAATAGTTTTCTTATTAATCGTATCTTTAACATCAATGATACCTGTATGAATACTGTTCAGGGAGATTCGAAAATATTGGCTCCAAAAGGTTCAAAGTAAGTAGCAAAAGCGATAAGTGCTGAACGTGGTATCACCACGACAGTTGTTTGTGCTGTTAGTGTCAGTGGAATATGATGTTCCTTCAATATTTATCTTCAAAAGAAAGCGTACATGTGTGAACTGTTGCTTTTTATAATTAATTTTACACCTGATATCACACCTGATTTAAATGTAAATAGGCAAATAATTCTCTAAAATATTACTGCGTAGTATACGCCGAGTTAAACGGTAGTAAGAGCAATATAAAATCATTTTGCAAAATGTGATAAATTTTTTCTGCATGGTTGTTGGGGAAAAATTAAAATCAAATTATTATCTTTAGATAATCTATATATTAATACGTAAAGCAAAAATTTTAAACCCCTTTTACCGAATATTATACGAACGGAGGAGTATGAAATTTGGCACAATTGAAGTTTATAAGGGGAAGTTGCGTTATGAGATAATATTTTTTTATAATAATGCTTCAAAATATCTTAAATTAATGAAAAAAGACGTCACACACACTACCACGCGTTTGACACACACAGACACACAATACACACAATTATGTAGGTGTTTAAATCTCAGTTGTTCAGTTTGACCACAGACTTCAACCATATTCCAAATGTCATTATTTAAACAAAATATTGTGAGAGGAATTTAAATTTTGAAATTGTAATTATTGAAATTGAAGGAAACAAATTTAACCGATTATTTGATTATTGAGTAATATTATTAAAAATATATTTAAAAGATACGTATAACTTCAAATACACAACGTTTCAACCATTTTATTTGGTCTTCATCAGGTGTTTCTAGATTATTATATAACGTAAAAATAATTCATACTATATTCTTTTGACAAAATCATTCAAATAAATTACACAAAAAATTAATTTAGGTAGGTAGGTACTATTTGAAAAAAAAAGCTTAGCTTAATTCAAAGTTTTAAACAGGACTTATGCAGCCTATTTCCATTTTTTTTATTATTGGCTTTTAAATGAAAAAATCTAAACATAAAGGTACTTTTGTTTCATTTTTGAACGTAGGAAACTCACTTGAAATTATTTCTGATGTTTCATAGTCATATTTTTTTTTTGTTTGTCTAAAAAAATTTTCAGAATACTGTAATTTGAATTGACATACAACATTATAAAAAGAAAAACATCTACTGCGTGGCGTCACAGTACTTTCTTTTACTTTAATTTATGAAACTCGCTGTTGGTTAAAAGAAATACATAAGCACCTTATAACTATACATAGCAGAACTATAAGCATACAAGTATACAACATATATGTATTTATGAAATCCCAACCTTCACCCCAGAACCGTCCTTAATCGAATTTTCCCAAGAAAAAGTTTCAAATAAACGTTTTAGCCATTAATAAGTCTAAGAACTATCATAAGCTTAAAGAAAATCTTTGCAGCCGTTTTCGAAAAAATTTGAAAAAGCTCAAAAACTCCGAGAATAAAGTGGAGCTTTCGGTTAACCGATTTCAACTAAATGCTTCACGGCAAAACAAGATATAATATGAAGGAAAATTTCCAAGTTTGGTGAAATTCGGAAAAGCGTTCGATACGATATGGCTGTCACACACAGGCACACACAGACATGTTTCTAAAAATATGAACGAATTGATTTTGATTGATGATTGATTTATATTTAGTTTTGAAATTTTTAGAGAATATTCTGAAATAATTTTGTAAAAGATTTATGGAAGAAAAAAAATAAATATTTTGAAACCTCTACACCTATTTCCTTCCTTAACTTAAAATAAATATTTTCAATCATTATATGATGCACTTTCTTTAAATGAACCTTGAAGAAAAAATTAGTCAAGAAATTATTTTACAAACATTCGCAAATGCAATTCATTATCTGCTGTAGTTAGCTTAGTAACTAAAGTTTTTGAGGCAGTTAAAAGTGAAGTGTACTTTTAGGTATATTCACTGTCAAAACTACGTGGATTCTTTCGTGTTATATATTTATTCTTGTTTAAATCCAAGATTAACAAATATATATTTCTTTTAGTATTAAAAATATTCACTTACTTCGTAACAAGCTAGAAATATAAGATACTAATGAATTATAATTGTTCAGTACTTTTGCTTCCTATTGTATCTCCTATACATTTTTAAAATGACAAAAATTTTTATTGTTGGGCATATATAAGGTGTCCCAACTAGAGCGCCGGATTTAATTCTGCCGCCATTTTGTTAATACAAGTTGTCCAATAATTTTTTTGTGACAGTTGTCACGTCCAGACTACGCGATTTAAGCATGTGAAGAAGTATTCAAACCATCAACTGTTAATTATATTAAAAACACATTATATACAAAAATGGTGAAAGTTTTCAAAAACAGTTTGCCAATTATGTCAAGTTTTCAGTCGCCATAATGCGCTAAATGAATCGACATTGAGACATTTATTACAAAATTTGAGACCAAATTTACGTTGTTGGATCAGAAGATCGTTGTTCGTCGTCGTACTTGTCGGTCACTCGAAAATATAACCACAGTAAAGGAATCTGTGGCCGAGAATACAGAAACTTCCATTTGGCATCGCGGTCAAGCACCAGAAGCACTGGAAATGTTTACATCCGAATTGGATGTAATTGATATGGAGGATATGTTTTTCCAACAAGATGGTGCGACCTGCCACACAGAATAATGATGTTAGTACTGCAGACTAAGTTTCCAGGCCGTGTCATTTCTCGATTCGGCGGTCAACATTGGCCACCAAGATCGTGCGATCTGACTCCGATGGACTATTTTCTTTGGGGCTATGGGACGGAAAAGGTGTATGCAAATTAGTCTAAAACAGTTGAACATCTTAAAGAGAAATTACAGCGCGTTATTGGTGAAATACAGCCACCTTTATGTGAAAATGTTATTCAAAATTTCAACACAAGAATAACCCCGTGACAGAGGTTTCGTGGTGGCCATTTGCCTGATGTTTACGTTTAATCGCAACTATTTTTCTTTATGTTGAAATATAAATGTTTGCTTAGTTCGAAATTACGGGCGTTTTTCTTTCAAATTAAATCCGGTGGTCTTGTTGGGACATCCTTTATATGTACTAGTGATGTAACGAATATTCGCATTTGCATTCGCGAATATTCGCATATTTTTTTACATTCGCATTTGCAAGAAACGACGCGAATGTTTTGCGAATGTTTTTGACAAACCAAAAGGAAAATATATGGAATAATAATACAACTGATAATATTTTTTTATTTTTTTTATTTCATTAAAACATTTGAATAATTAAATGATCAGGGAACAGTTTTGAGATAGGCCACTAAATTAAGAATATTTTTTTATATTTTTGTTAGTTTAGTTAATAATGGAAAAATCACAACTAAAATAAAAAACTAAAATCCTTCCTTTATTACGTTTAAAAAAACTCCATTTCTAAATTTTTGTATATTTTTTGAAAAACCAACTTGAGAATCCAATAAAATAAGATGATAATATTATTCTAGGTCTAATAAGTTTTGTTGCAATCTATAATGTAAGATTTGTACTTATTAAGCAGATTATAACTACGATTTTAATTAATAGACCAGAGCTAAAGCCTTTGAAAATGGTAAAAAGTGAAATAAAAAAAAATTATAGTTGGTTGAAACCCATTAGAAAAGGAAGAGAATATAACAAAAATGAAAGGAAAAATACATTACGGTCGATCTGAGGTAGGGAAGTGGAAAAAGGGGGTGTTTTTAAGGGTTGAAACAGTTTATCTCGATTTCCGACAAAACTACAAGACCTATGGAAAAAAGGTAAATACCAAAGTTGTAGATAGTAAGAAGATCTACAACTATTTTGCTAACACTTTCTTCACATAATCTCAAAATTTATGTGAAAAATTCTAATAACCACGTTTTTGGTGTTTGGTTTTTGGTTTTATTTTTATCTTATACAAAAAGAAATATTCATGTAATTTGGTAAAAACTTACCTTTTAATGTCCCAAACACAACTGTAATTTTTTTGATTGAAAATATTTATTTTTCGCTTTATTTTGACTTAATAATGAAAAAGCACCCCAATTTTCAATCTAAAATTCTCACGTCAAAATATCAACTTTTTTAAAAAAGTCGATGGGCTTTTTGTTTGTTGAAATCTCTACTTTCTGATGGTTCAAAAAATATATACATTACAATGTTAAATGTTCCCAGAAAATGCAATAATTAAAGTCTTAATTTTAATAAATTGCTCAAAATTGTACATAAAAAAAAATTAACAAATACCTACAACTTTGAGCAATTTATAAAAAAAGTAAAAATAATTTTTTTTTAAAAGTAAACATTTGGACGAAGTATTTTCGATTGAAAATAAGGGTGCTCTTTCAATATTAAGTCAAAAATGGTGAAAAAATTAATATTTTCACATCTAAAAATTACAGTGTGTTTGGGACATTAAATATATATATTATTAGCATAATTAGCATTTTACGCGCACTTTATTTGAAAGTCAACATTCGTATTCGCATTCGCGAATGTCAAAAATCGGACATTTGTAACATCACTAATATGTACCTAAATGCATAGCAAATAAGCAAGGACTAGAAAAAATGTCAACACCCAATAAGCAAGAATAAAGATATTGCTTTGGTTACACACAGTATACTTTAGATTAGCGTTCAAAACCCTTATTCCCTAATCAAACTAAATATTTATAAGAACTGTTGAAAAATAAGCATTAGAAAAATGTTTCTAACGTAAATTATAATTATTTTCAATTCCACTAACCACCACTTATTTATTTACTCACCAGGTATAATTTTCTTTTACATGTCAATAATATGAATTTTAAAATTTAATTATAACTATTTGCTATCACCATTTAAAACTAAAAGTTACATTTTTTTTTAACAATTTCATTATAGGTATATTTCCCCACAATCAGTCACAAGTAGCATTATTTGACTCGTTTATATATACACTCCTATTTAATTAGTTTAATGCCAACTTATAATTATCATATTTATCGTTAGACACTGCTCATTATTTAAATTATTTTTCTAATCAATATTTTCCTGAAATAAGGGTGCAATTCACACACTGGCAAATGTATACACAAATATATAATGTAATGAATGTATGTATGTAGCTTTATGTATAATAATAACACTATATCAGTAACTGCACGCAGTTAAAATATGAATTATTCTTGCTTAACGTTAACAACAATACTGTTCACATTTTTTCTCCATTCGCAACATATTTTTTCTTGTTGGCCGTTTTCCAACAACACAAGATTTATTTTCTATTTTTATTTCACTCAAAGCGAAACTCATTTCGGAGAAATTTGTCAATGTAAATAATATTATTCAATGTTTTCTTTGGTAAATTGCATTTCCGGAAACTAAAATTGAATATTTTTATTATTATCACCGCACGAGTGCATTGAATTTCGATGTTGACACGATCAAATTTGAAATTCAAACTAAAATAGCTCGGCTCTTTCGAACGTTTTAGTAATTTCCATTTAAACATTATATTACAAATATAAACTTCGTAGTAATTAAATGGGGCTTCATTTTAATTAATTAAAAAGAAATGTTGACGCATTTTAATGTCGCGTTTAATGTCATCATTTAATTATATCTCTAGTTGCAATCTTAGGCACGTTGGGGTAGGTAAATGTACCTATATACATAATAAAATTAATGACAATTTACTATCAATTAAAATGATTTGATTTGATCAAACTCAATTCATAATTATATTTTATGACAAAAAAAGTAATCACTCACCTATTAATTGCATATGCCGAAGTATTTATAGATACAATATTGAAAATTAAAAACCCAATATTTAAATGATACAACTGTTATGTTTTTAGTTATGAAAATCTTTTCAACACATAATTTTACAATTTGTATAAATATTTATATTTTAAAACATTAAAAACGATAAAATAATTGTCTGGTAATGAAATATCCGTATACATTAAATATATGAAAAATTTTATGGAACAAATTTTAGACAAGTTTTAATTTGTTTGGAGTAGAAGCAAAAACTAGTTCCGAGAAAATGAAATAAATCACAAAAAGTGATGGTTCGGTTTAAAATTTTCGCGTCTTTATTATCCCCACCCTTCTCTTTCTGAAAAATGTAATTAATTAATTGATAAAAAAATCTGATACTTGCTTGTTATGTGAAGTTGCTTTGACTTCCGGAAATTACGTCATGTAAAATAAATAATTTTTTTGTATTGTTTATTATATTATAGCTTATTAAAGGCTTGATAAAAGAAAATAAATAAAATAATCTATGCAAATACCCATATAGTAATGTTGATAACATTTTGGAAATAATCTGGTACGAATTGTAAAATAAATAAATGAGTAGAGGTATTAAATAAAGGCAAACCTAGTGGTTACGGTTATGTCTAATATATAACACTGGTCAACATTGGTTTTGTTGTTCTTGATAGAAGGTTGATTTCTAATATGGTTATGCTCACAATTCATGAAACTATCAATGATTTTGGATGATTTGCTATGGTTTTTTTGAAATCTTTATTTTAATTTTGCACTACAAGAATCGAAAAATATGAAAAAAAAATAACAGAAATATTTATAATGTGAATTTTCTTTTTTAAATTAGTATGGATCGAAGTAAAGAGATAGGAAAATGTTGAAAACCCATGTTATACTTTAGTGAAACGTTTTTTATAAGATTTTCTTCTATAATTTTTTTTGGCAGTCTCCTCTACCCTACATCTTTCCTCTATTACTTTAAGATCTAAGTGGAAGTGCTCTCCCTGTTCCTTACTATAATTTCCCAAATTATCAGAAAATCTATCCAGATGACTGTGGAGAAAGTGCAACTTTATACTTATACTTTATAATTCATATTTGCTCCTTAATTCTTAAAACTTATTTTTGCACAATTTCTTTATAATTTGGTGCTTTATAATTATCAAGAAAATTTTCTACTACCAATATGAAATTTTTCTAAGCTTCACTTTTTGGAATTGTCATAACTTTGATAAAATTTACATCTTTCATCAATCGCCGAGTTTGAGGACCATCAATTAATATTCCGCCTTTTAATTTTCCCATGCTGAGCTTATGACATTTTCTAAAAATTTACTTAAAACATAGTCCTTTCTTGTCTAATGGTTTTACAAATTGTTCCATCATGCCTAATTTATAATGTAATGGCGGAACTATGATTTTGTCTCTGTTTAATAACGGATTCTTTATTATGGCTCTACTAAGACTTTCTAAAAAGCCACAAATCTTGTTCCCAATGAAGTTGTTTTGCTCTACTATCCCACAGACAAGTAAATCAAGGATATTTTGTGTATCCACTTTGTTGATCAAGTAAAAATTTAACCATTTTCAAATCTACACTTTTTTCCAAAACTAATTGGTTAGATATGCTGAAATCATAAAAACTTGCGTCGTTACTTTTATAATATATTCGTAAACTGTGGGCTGTGAACTTGAAAATAAAGAAATTCACAGAGATACCTACCCACGACAACAAAAAAAATTTTTTTTGTAGACCTCTGTAATATTACTAGCTGATTCCTGCTCGCTTCGCTGGACATAGCTAAATTAAACTGATTGATTAATAGAAACCGTCATGGCAAAATATGAAAGCAAAAAGTCATTTTAGCTATGCATAAATTGAGAATAGTTATTTCTCAAGAATCGTAAATTTTCTAGAGTAATAATTATCTTACCTTACTATTAATTATATTACCTGCCTAGAAATCTCACTATTTGCAGTTCAATCATCTTTTAGTGGATTTTACCCGTAATTTACGTTTGACATACTTTAAGCCATAAGTTATGGGTGTATAAGTTATAATTTTTTTTGTTCCAATTCACTCCTATGCACCTCTGTATATTTTCCCCTCTATAAATCGAACTCCTAACGGCTTCACCTCTCTAAGTCAAACTCTTAATTGGGATAGGGATGTGAGGTTAATGGAAAATAATCGATTAAATAAAAATCGATTTTTCTTTATTCAATATTAATCGATTTGTCAAAAATCGATTTTAATTTTAAAAAAATCGATTTATGCGAAAAAATCTATTTTTCTGTTATTTAAAATTCTACTTGCTTTTCATATTCCAATAATAAACTTAAGAGATTCATACTAACAATTTGTCAGATTAAAATTCAAATAAAATGATATGAATAAAAAAATAACCAATTCAAAACTAAAAATTAAAGCGAATTTTCCATTAAACTTTCAAGGTAAGGAATAAGGTAAATATGATTATTGATACACAATTTCAGTACCATTAAACGTTTTATTATAATAAAAATGAAATGATGACAACATTACAACCTTATTGCCTCAAAAACTAAAATATAAATAAATTTCTAGTACTATTTTATATTTGACTATTTGACTAGTTTTCAAATGAAATACTTAAAATGATATTTAAAAAACTAATCGAATTCGTTGTGGTCTCAAAAACTAAAATATAAAACAAATCTTTCATTTTTTTTAAATTCACATGCACTTTTAAATACTTGGTTTAAGTTTAAACAAAAGACGAAAAATAATTATGCTTTACGTAAGAGTAGTATTAAAATAAAATGAAACGATAAGTAAAAATTCAAACGATAACGTTAACGTATTGTCACAAAATGTTACTACTATGTGCTTAGATTTAATTGAAATAAATATTTTCGATTACAATCTTTTAATAATGAATTTTAAATTTAACAATCAAATATTTCAATGAATGTCTATTATATTTAAATGACAAGAATGAAAAAAACCGTTACAGCTAGTTTGCATTTAAGTTTGCGCTGCTTATGAAAATCGATTTAAACGCGTAATTTATATAATCGATTATTTAAAAATTGATTAATATTACTATGAAAATCGATTATAAAAAATCGATTATTTTTTAACATCCCTAAATTGGGATCACTTACGTCGAATTATATGCTTTGGTTATTTATTCCTACGGGTGTCATTTTGGAACTTGGATATTTATTTTTAACAATAAAATCATATTCACTGCAGAAAATTTTCTGATTACTCCAAGTTTTACTCTCAATGAATAAATAAAACTCCTCCCTCGATAATTCGAACGTTTACTGAGCCGATATACAGCTATACAGTTATTAGTGACTCTAAATAAAACATAAATGTATTTATTAAAAATAGTATGTTAGGGATGGAACGTTCTTTAAAATTGAGATAAATGTTTCATCGAAACTTGAATCATTGCTTCGTGTCGACACAATCTGGTTTCACAGTATTATTGTTTCTAATGAATATGTTCCTGAAAACGTAAACGTTTCGGTTTGATGAAAATCGTTAGAACTCGCTTGTTTCAAGAACACAATGTGTTTTCTGTAAATTGAATATTTCCATTTACTTATATATTTAAAAAGCAAGAAATACAATATTGATATCGCTACTAAATACTGTAAAATATATTTTTATATTAAAAGTTGGTATGAGTCATGTTTGTATTTTTATAAACCCTTTAGGTAATGACTTCCTCTTTTTGTGAATACAAAATTCATTGAACGCTCATTAATTTTAACAAGAATGAATTTGAGATGTAAAATCCCACCAATTTATCTCGATCAATATCATTTCATATACTATACAAGTTTCTTTTTTGGTTTGACCATTTAAAATTGTGAATTTTTCACTCTTTATGACGATAGCGGATAGACGAGTACCTAGTTGGTTTCCTACTTGGTTGTGGTAATATATGATAGATACACAGCGGTAAAAATAGAGACAAATTGTGGTTATTATCACAGTCTAGTCAGAAAAAACTGATAGAAATTGTTTCTACTATGTTATATCTAATACTCTAATTATCAAATATACATATTATAAAAGAGGTGCTAACTGATAACCGTCCGCTTTGCTAAGCATACTTATATTAAACTGAAAGATGAAAATTGATCATTTATTTATTCCTTTGATTATATAGATCCTTTTTAAACTGCTTTGACAGAAAACGATAGTAGCTATTCGTTAAGAATCGTACATTTTTACTTTCTTTTATTACTATAATATATAGTAAAAGAAGTATTGTAATCGGGTCCAATTTTTGAATTCGAGCTTTCACCGGAAGTACATGTTTTGAATACAAAAAATTGGTTTTAGAAATATGTTTGGATGTGTGTCTGTATGTGACAGCCATATCGTATCGAAAGCTTTATTCGAATTACACCAAACTTGGAATTTTGTCTTCATATTACCTATATCTAGTTGTGTCACAAAGCTTTTGGTTGAAATCGGTTGGCTGGAACCTCAACTTTACTTTATGAGGTTTTGAGCTTTTTAACATTTTTTTGAAAACGGCTCCAAAGGTTTTCGTTAAACTTGTTCTTAAACACAGTAATGCCTACAACTTTTATTTGAAAAATTTTTTGTGACTGTATGCATATAGTTCGTTTTATATAGTTATAAAGTTGCTCAATCATTTTAATTAGATAAGTTAGTACCTATAGGTATCTTAAAATCATATTTTTTCCCCGAAATAGCAAGTAGCCTATTCCACACCCACTAAGTCAATAAATAAAATGTTGAAATTAAAAATGTGTTTCATAGTACTTATCTTAACACGTAGAAATTATATTTTATCATTTTAAAATTTCCAATTTTACGTTATGGAACATCAACATAAAAAAGTAGAAGTAATAATTGAAATCAAAGTGTGTATTTGGTTTTGTATAGCTTATTGACAAAAGCAGCGATGTTCCCATTAAAATTTCTACCGAAAAGACTAATCGTATCTACATTTATACGTGAAAAGCTTAAAAAATTATGCACAAAAAAGTTGCTTTAAATTTTAAAGCTTGAACATCAAAACTTACATCCAAACTAAGCTCTATGGAAATGTTAAAATAACATTTAATTTAAAAGCCTTAATATAAGTTTTTTTAAGTAGATACATATTACAATATAGCGCACTCCTTTTCATAATATAACTAAATTTAATACAAGAATTTAATGTTTTAAATTCAAAAACTAAATATTTCTTGTTTCAAAAACAAAAACTTTAACTTTCTTTGCATCATATTTTTGACCTTCATTTTACTTAAAAAATAAACTTAATGTCTATAGTTCCTTCAAACTTCGTATTTACTTCTCATATGTTCATTATCATAGTATTCAATTACAGCTCTTATATAAGATTTGCTTGAAATTCGCTGTTAGTTCAAAGAACATAAATAAAGAGCACGATTGGTTAAAAAAATTATAAATAAAATGATATATAAATATCTTCATACACAGAACCATATGTATATACTCCCCCCCTCTTCATCAGAACCTTTTTTATTAGAATTTTTCCAGGAAAAAGTTTCAAACAAAAATTGTAGGCATTGATGAGCTTAAGAATTATAGCAAGTTAAAAAAATCGTTGCAGCCGTTTTTGGGAAAAAACTAAAAAACCCAAAGAGTGGAATTTCCTTTCAACTGATTTCAACCAAAAGTTTCACGGTACAGAAAAATGAAATGTGAAGACAAAATTTCAAATTAGGTAATATTCGGATAAAACTTTCAATACGATATCGCTGTTACACAAAGACACATTGACATTTTCCAAAAAAAAAAAAAAAAATACTTTTTCGGATTCAGGGAACCTCAAAATGTGTATTTCCAGTGAAAACTTGAAATCGAAAACTCGATTTGATTTCAATACTTCCTTTACCTACTTTATATAGTAGTAAAAGAAAGAAAAAATAATCATCATATTTAGATCAAGATATATATTTAAAATATATTCAATATTCAAAAAAATGAAGCACAAGAAAAAAAAATGGGATTCCTTACTGGAATCCCGACTATCACGACTTCTCCCCCGCCAGATGTCAGTCGCAGCTTTATGAACTACCACGGGACAAGACTACCTATGCGAGCACTTGCACCGTATTATGGCATCCTACCGACTCCAAACTGCTCCCTCTGCAATGGGGAGCCCATGAACTTGGCAACTGTCCTGCACTTGTAGACGCCAGGGAGATAAATGAAAACAACCAAAACTAACTACATACTCACTAACCTCTACTGGACGACGCGGAACCGAATGGCAGAAATGTCAAAAGTAAAGAGTTGGATAAGAAGAAGTTATTGAAAAAACAAGTTAAAATAAATATGCTTATAACTATAAAAATGATATTTGTAGTAATTTGATTCATTTAAAGTTTTTAAACTTTTTGTAAATTTGCATTGTTTTATAAAGAAAAAAAAGAATAACGTATGTAAGTAAGTAAAAATGTTTCAGAATAGATTACCCACAATAAGATAGTTGAAATATGTTTCAATACCTTCAACTTTTATGCTTTAATAGCTTAATTCTTTTTTTTTCGTCCATTGAGCAAATTCTCGTAAAAACTAAATAATACCGAAACTAACTTAATTTGTTCCGGTCACAATTTATAACACGATAGTTGGGTATTTGACCTAAATTTTGTTTTGTAAAATTCACATTTTTCAAATTATCAGCCCATTTCTATACCTATATTAAAATTAAAAATAGAAAGCCACAAAAACATGTCGAATTAAATGTTATGTAGAAAAAACCTTTTTTCGAACAGAACAAAATGTTTCAATAATGTACAATAATGGAAACGAACTCAATTTATGTTCTATTTATTATTATATAAGCGTTTTCTTTTGAAATTAAACTCTATTATACGAGCACATCTCTTTTCTACTTCAATGAAGCTTTTTGAAAAGATTTTATAGATTCGCAATAAAGGTATGTTATGAGGTTAGTTAGAAGATTTTAGAACTTTTTTAAATTTCTTTAATTTAAGATATTTCGATGTAAAGACTGTTGCAAGAGAATTTTGCTACTTCATGAATATAGTTCACACAAAATGGGTACCTTTACCACAATAAACCAAAA
Organism: Sisyra nigra; assembly: GCA_958496155.1. NCBI lineage: Eukaryota > Metazoa > Arthropoda > Insecta > Neuroptera > Sisyridae > Sisyra > Sisyra nigra. The sequence goes on along the minus strand of OY292316.1, from coordinate 35,009,821 downwards.
ATACACGTTAATATTTGAAGCTTTTTAACCACATCAAATAAGGTTTGGTAACAAAATATGACGCACTGAAGTTCAAAAAAAAATACTTTTTTTAAATATTTTTATTCACGACAAAGTTGTATCAAAAAGTTTTGTAAACATTTTTATACAGGAAAAACCGTGAACATTTTGAACTTGTTTCAGATTCTACACGGCATCTTCTAATCTATACATTTTTCTTCGAAAGCTATTCTTTACGTGTTTTAATAGCATTGAATTTGTTACAAATTAAGCTCAACAGGAACTCTGCAGATTAATGGATTACCGAGCTACGACACTTTGAAAATAAGCCAGTTTTTAAAAAAATTAAAGATTATAAATTAAAAATTAAAATGTGGATGAATCTAGCTGAGATCATCCATGTTTAAAAATTACTTCATGCAATAAAACGTGTTTAGGTACATTTCTTGAAAAATTTGATTTTACCTTATATGGTTTCTTTTAAGGTTTTGAGAGAACTACGAGGCTTACAGACCCCGTTTTGCACTTAATTTAAAGCTAATGAAATTACCTACAAATTGTTTACAATAAGTTTTGCTCGTAGAATCAATGGTTTCAACGCAACTTGGATACAAAAAAGGACTAAGACTAAAATTTTTAATTTTTATAAAAACTGGCCTATTTTCAAAGTACCGTAACTCGGTAACTCATTGACGTGCTGAGCTTCAGTTGAGCTTAATTTGTAACAAATTTAATGCTCTTAAAAATGTACAGTTTCAAAGAAAAATACATGGATTAGGAGATACCGAGCAGAATCTGAAACTAGGTTAAAATTTTCCCGGGTTTTTCTCTATAAAAATGTTTCCACAACTTTTTTAAAGTGGCAAACTTGAGAATACATAGCCTTATCCAAAGCTTCAAAGGTCCAAAAAACATACTAAAAAATCAGAGATACATCATGTTTTGCGAATTTAGCAATTTTTATGTCGATTTTGACTGGCTTAATATACGGACGTCTAATTTTTTTTTATCCAGGAGCCAATAGCCATCAAACATGTCTATTTAATTACATATGAATATTTTCGCGAAAGAAGTAATTAAAATTGAAATGTTTCCAATTACCCGGTGTTCTCAAATACCCGACCGTCCCCTAATTGTTCTTTATAAACTGTCGCTACAAAAAGAGCATCCAAATGTTAAGAAAAACGTTAGCTTTAATATTTATCACCTTTAAATAAGGCCTTTTATTGATGGAATAGTAGAATTTTCCCAAAAAACATTTTATTGTTTAACCTCGGGACTTATTGAGTGACAGTTACTATCAAAGATGTATTTCAAAACTTTTGATTATATTATTTGATCGATCTTTTATATAACATTCTGCTTGTTAAAGGCAACCTCAATTCTCATATCTTTCAGGATATTAGGAACGTCATTAGAGAACACTCACACAAACTAAGAAAAAAAGTATTTGAAGAAAAGAAAGTATTATTTTCACCCTAAGCTATTTTAAATTAAATAAGGTCATTAAATAAAACACCTTACAACAATGAGTAAAAATAAATTGACGGTTGAAATGATTCAATAGATGCACACAAAATCGTCCTTTTTATACCTTGATTTGATATCAAACCGTTTGTATTCCTTTTATTGATTCCATCCAATCAAACAGTGACAATTCTATTTTTTTTTCAAATAAATGCCTTTTTTCATATTCTTATATTCTTGGATCAATTTTCAGCTTTAGATATTCTAGAATTGTTTATTTTTATAGTGTAGGTAGGTGATTTATTCATACTTGAAACCCCCTAAGGAGTTCATTCACGGTTCAACAACTTTGCAAAACTTAGAATCACGCCTTCAAAAATCTTGACTGTCCTACTTTAAGTATTTAAAACTTGAATAAGTATAGCTACGCTTAAAAAAATTCAGTGATGATTATTATAAAATCGATAAAAACTAATTGCTAACTTTGATATGTTTTTACTCCACAAACTAAACAATGTATCGATTTACGTTTAATAAATTATAAACTTTTTCGCTGTACTCATTTCTAATAAATTTAAAACGTCGTAAATTTAATCTTTGTATTCGAGAAAAACGACATAAAATGAAGTTATTAAATATTATAATTTATTTAAATAAACGTAGATAGGTATATAAAAGTATATCCATATAATATACAATGAGATAAAAACGCTTCATGTGTTCGGTGTTTCTTTGACGAATTTATTAAACTTTATCGATTGAAATTAAGCAGTATCCAACAAAGGTTTCCAGAAATATATAAAAGCATAAACGACAATGAGTCGCTTTATGAGACTACTGAGGCTTCCTCATTTATTTACAGGGACGTTCATTTACTGTATGTATGTTGTTCATGTTCATCCAATATTGAATTCTCAAATAAATGTAAAACATTTTCGTTGTTTCAGCCAACAAAGGATTCATAAAAGGATGATTGAAATAAATGTTTAAGTGATACAGACATTAATTTTTCACGCCTTACTTTAGCAACTTAAATTGTGCATGGGGAATTTAAAATTAAATAATCAATGAGGGTTTAATTAATTATGGGTTTAGGGAACAATATTCATATTTTCAATTGCATTGTAAATATTTTCTTACTAATTGAAGGGTTCAATTAAGTCTATCTATATCAATAATGCCTTATATTCTACAGAGGAAACGTTTTTAAGTTTACATGTGAGTGGTAATCTCCAAAACTATACTCATCTGTAAAAAATTCTTTCACCAATATGTACAACAGACCTCCAAATAAGACATAGGCTATATTTTATTCTGGAAACAATTCTTCTAAAAATCGTAATATCCTTATTTAAATTTCAAAGATATTTAATTATATAATTTATTTAGTGTAAAATTAGTTTTGAAGTGAAACTTCTTAAGCGGTGAAATTTTACGACCACTTCATTTTGTTACACAAAAGAGAATAACGTTTACAATGAAACGAGATAGACTTATTCGACCTCACGTGGAGTCGATGAGGACGAATGATTCTTGTTTTAAATAATAATACGTATAAAATTTTTTTGATCCACCAGCAGTTTCAGGAGTTTTGCAGGATTGGCCTTGGTGGTTGCCTCGCTCGTACTTCAGTTGAAAATTAATAATTAAACAAAAATAGAAACAATATTTTAAATTAACATTGAACACAAATTAAATTTATTCTGATAATAATAATTGAAACAAAATGAAATAAAATTATTACAAACTAAATTAACATATTCAAATTCTCATAGTGGCTAAATTATTACGAGGCTTGTTCTTCAGCTGGCGGAATCAGTGTCTTCGAGTTTTTCCATTTGCCTCGGCATCTAGCAGACTACATCCTCCCCCGGAGTCCCAACATTCGCCGATAAACAATCAAATTCGACTTGTTTTTCGGAAATGAAACTGATAGAAAAACTCCGTCCGCTCAACGATTAGCTCGCTTATCAAACAAAATAAAAATTACATATATATATATAAACGCCTCGTTACAACACAAGGTAGATTAAGGTGACCGTGTTATTTTTTAATAAATTTTTGAAATAAATATTCTGTCTCTTACACTAAATCTCTCTTGTTTTTTATATATTTCTTAAGAAGTTTCACTTCTATTACATGTACGGTGCTGTACGTACAATTTTTGATTTCTAATTACCTATTTTTTATAAAAAAGAGTGATTTTTATATAAGAAAAATGGATATCCTTTTTAGGGTAGTTATAAAAAGAATAAAACATTTTTCATATTGTTCACACATTGTGTATATTGTTTTAATTTGCTTTAACATCGAAGGTCATATCACTACTTTCAAGATACAGAAAATTTCTGTAGGTCATTAGTCTTGGAAAATTAAGGATTCAACAAGAATCGAACCCAAAAACTTAAATCTCGCTAGTGTCATAAGAAACGTAACATCATTAGTTATTGAACAGCTCTCGTAGGTCGAAGATTGCATATGTTTGGTTTTTGCAAGGTCGCTATATGAATATAAATTCCATTTGTTGGTTCTTTTAAAAGAAACTAAATAAATAATTCACTGGTCTGCAACGAAATTATATAGTATAATATATATTTTTTTATCACGTCTAGATTTTGTATTTATTTTTTCTAAAAATATTTGAGTTTTATGATTTTTTAAATTTTAATTTTTGTAAAATATAAATAGTGAATGCACATAGAAATGCTTTTTAGTGAATATAGTTAAAGAAAGAAGAAAAGAGTCCTAAGTAATTTTATGGTAGTACACCTGTGCATGGTAAGTTTTCGCTGTGGCTGTACAGTAGTTAGTTAAACACTTCTCTGTTAATTGTTTACGTTTTAATATATCAACTATTTTGATAAGTTTTGCACAAACTCCATATTCTATGTATTTAATTGAACTTTGAAGTATTTTATGGATTTTCCTAAGAGCATAGCCAATAAATATATTACGTATAGAAATTTCAAATTTGTTCTTAAATTAATAACCTAACACTTTATCATTTTTATTTATTAATTTATTCCCCAATAAATATATATTTAAAACTATGAATGAGGATATGGTGCAGGCTTTCAGTATTTAAAAAACCCTTAAAACTACCCCGAATCAGTGACGCGAAGTTAAAAGAACGATTTTTTGTACGTCCGCAAATAAGGGAGCTTATAACGGATGCATTATAATTTGAGGCTAAAAAGAGCAAAAAACAGAGCTTGGGTGGTTTTAATAGAAATGTGTTATAGTTTTTTTATATTGGCAATACAAAAGCTGACAACTACCAACAAAATCATTCAAGAACTTCTTTCAGCTTATAAAGCTCTAGGATGCAATACGTTACTCAAAATTCATTTTTTAGGTTTGCAATTAGATTTTTTTCCTGAAAATCTTAGTTCCGTATCTACCGTATCTGATGAGCATGGTGAATATATTGCAGATTGAAAGACTCAACACAATGGAAAATGGTCAGCAGCAATTCTTGCCGATTTATGTTGGTCGATTCACAGAAAAGCTCCGTTGGAAACAATTAAATGTGAAATGGAACAACGCTAGAAAATAATTAGATTTTATCATCATATTAAGATAGATTTATGAGATAGATCAGATTTTTCCTGTTAAACTTAAACGTAGTACTTTTGTTAATAGTTCTTACTCTTATAATATCATTTTGTAAATAATTGAACATAATATTAAAAGTATACGTGCTGTATTTATTCCATGTTAAAATCGGCGTTTAGAGCACCAAAAATAATGTTATCATGCATGAAAACAATAAGGAAGAAAAAAAAACTTTTTATGCAGACCATATAGAATGCAATTTTTGAAGATATAACTTTTTTGGATTGAAGGTTGTATGTACTGCTTCTTGTCCTTCAAAATTAATGTTTAATGTTTTTTGTTATAAATAGAGACACGAGATTATTGTTTCTCACAGTGTAGCAGGGGTTCAGCATAAATTTTTATTTAAAAAAGTTTATTTGTTGAAGAATATAATACCTTTATAATGTTACTATCCGTGAAAAATGTTTGGTTCCTCTGGGATAAACAAAAAAAATACCTTCCACCAACACATAGTTTGAGCCACGTTTATTAAAGCTGGCGTTCATTTTTTAGTCTAACATAAGTTTATGATGAGTTTTTACTTTTTGCTACCAAAATTGTTGGGTAGATGTTAATAAACTAAAGGTGTCTTTAATTTTTATGAATTATTAATTATAATTTATGAAGTATATTTTAACAGAAAGTGCATCTAAATAAAAATAATAGAAACTTTTCCTATGCCCAATTAAGAATATACCTGGAGATACAATTGTAAACTTGATTTAAAACCCAAAAAGCAGATCACTAAAAAAATCAGTTACCAAAAAGCTTATATTATATACTTCTTTTCACTAGAATTTGATATATAAGTAAGGGAAGTGAGCCCAAAATGGGTAAGCCGTTTTACGCTCCTGTATGAAGCATTAGCGTTTTGTGCGCGTGCGCGGAGATTTGTCTAGCTCTGACGAGCTTTGATCAGCTAAGCACGAGCGCCGCAATTGTTTACAAACATAGGAATATTAAATAAACCTTTTTTGCTAATTGTACTAAAAAATCTCAAGGTAATTGTTTAATGATTAGTCAAAAATCATTATTATATTTGTGTTGTTCGTATCATCGTTTTATTTTAATTTAATATACGTTTGAAATTACATGAACACTTTGCTTGCTTTATCTGCCATGTTGAGTTTATTTCTACTTTAAAAAGAAAATAGTGTCTCGGGCAAAACGGTTAGATAGATATAAGCAATTTAACATGAAATTAATACTCAGAAAAAACTGGAAATGTATTTATGCCTCGTTTGTGGTGATACGTATGAAGATCCACCTAAAGAAGACTGGATCAAATGTGGAGCTTGTAGAGAATGAGCTCATGAAACCTGTACTTCTTATCCTGGCATAGGACATATTATTGTGATTTGTGCCAAGAATGAAGTTTTGAAGCATTTTGGCTTCAATTTACTATCAGTTTGTATTTTCTATTTGATATCTAATTGTAATAATTATTGTTCTATATTACAATATTACAAAATGGATCTCTATAATAATAGGTAACTGTAAAAGCCTGATGAAATGAGTATAAAATTAGTGATATAAATAAGTGTTAATCTCTATCGACTAAATAGCCAATAAATATTGAGACTGATTAATTAAATACTACGTAAACGAGTAATATTAATACGTTATTTTTATATAAAACGAAAAAAAAATGATTCATGACTCATTACAGTAAATAAAAAGACGTTTACCCGTTTTGCTCTAAGCTTACCCTTTTTTCCCAAGGTAGTTACCCGTTTTAGGCTTATGTATAGGGCAAAACGGGTTTTTTGATAACTTTGTTATTTTTTTAAATAAACAAATACTGGACATATAATGTGGTCAAATCGTGTTCTACTTCAAAGTCTAATTATTATTCTATACTATAAAGTAAATCAACCTACCACTATATAATACCAATGTTACAGTTTTTTTTACTCGTTTTGGGCTCACTTCCCCTATTAGTTTATTTATTAAAGTATTCTTCTTAGATAATAATTAGGTACTATTTTAATTCTTGCAAATTACATAAGTTCTTATGTGAAAGTGAAATAAATAAGATTATGATGGTGTGAGACAAACAAATCTCTTATAACAAAGCTTCCATTAACGCAAGCTTAACTTTTTTCTTTTATGTGAGCCGTCGTTGCTTTTCATACGTTTCTTAAACCAATCTTCTCGCGTAAAAAGGGTAGCAAAATTCTTCTTGAACAAATAATTTATTAACAAAATGGTTGTTTCTTTCTAGTTAATAGTTTTATTTTCGCAATTTAAAACAGTTGTTGCTGATAAAGACTTTTTATTCTTATTCATGCTATTACGGAAGTTTTAATACGAAGCGGCGCCTTTTTGTCCAGCCAATAAATGCAACAGATTTCCCAGACTTAAACATCGTAGTTTACAAAATAGAGTTTGATTTATTAATCCATCCATAAAGGATAGTTTTTATGATATTTTTTATGAAGGCAAATAATCAAGTTCTCATTATCATGATGTATTCTATAAATTTACACTTGCCATGTTTTTATTTCACATCATTAAATTTTATTTGAAAGTCTAAATTAATTGAATCTGCTCTATAAAAATGAAATTGTCATCTGTAAAGCTTGATATACCTACCTAGGTATTATATGAACAAAGTCGATATCTTGCACAATTGAAATGAGAGAAAAATGAATTTTTCATGAACATTTTTCCTATATACATACTTATTCTATTGTAATATTGTTTGAGATCACATGAATAGGTTAGTTCAAATGAATAACAAAAGGAATCAAATCATGTTAATAAAACGAATTTTTTATTTCAGATGGAAATTCAGGTAAATGAAAAGAGATTGGATGAAAAAGTTTATTGAGGTCATGAATTATTGTTTCGGAGCTTTTTGCTACGAAAACTTTACGTAATTAATAGATCATATTTTAATGATAAAAAATTTTTCTTCCATTGAAAATTTTCGAGTGGAGTGTAAAACCTAATTGCTTGAACTGGATTCATGAATTATTCAACACAAAAAGTGACAAAATTAAAAAGCTCATTTCAGTTGGATGAGTGGAATCACTGCTGTGTGAAAAATGAAAAATCTCATTTTACATAAATATCAAAAGTAAATTTTGAATAATTGACTTTTTACTTTTTCTTATTTCTATATTGAGAAAACATGCTGGGAAGTAGCTTACACTTTAAAATGTATAATCCAGGTAATTGTAAGGTAAGTAAATAAATATACTATATATAAATAAATATACAGTTATGAACCTCTAACTAACTTGTAACTACAAAATGAACTTGTAAAATTGTATGTGACCAGATCTATGCACAGGTGATTGCATCACCTCTATAGGATATTATGTATTTCTGGTTAAATAAATAAATAAAAAATATACAGTTATATTTATTGATAAAGTTAGAGGGGCAATGGATCGGGATTTACAATGGATGTTACAAGAGTATCAGGTCGCGAAGTTTCGCCATATATCATAGCTTCTTCAGGCTTACTGATGCATGCTCAGCATTCGTGTTTTTCTGTAGCCTTACATAAACCAATTATATACTCCCATTATTTTTTCTATTTTAAAAACGAGTTTGACACTCATGATTGATAATTATGAAAATTGTTGTCATCATATTTTAATCATGATTTAATCATGATTAGGAGATATTAAAATTAAAATGTTTTTAGTTAGCATACGTAGTTAAATTTTTATTCTGGAAACAGCGTTAAAGTTCTATTAAGCGACGTTGGAAATATTGTGAAACCGGCGTTGACCAACGAGACCAGCGACGTTACGTTAGTAGATAACGTTTGACAATCTTAATATAATTCCCGAGTAGGCTATGGCCATTTTGACTTCCATGAAGAATGAAAGTTGTTGTCTATAGCTCAGTGGTGGAGGGGGGAGGGGTAAGATACAAAATATGTTTTGTTAGCTTCGTTTGCGGGTGCAATTCTGAACCAATTCCAACTATTTAACCAATTAAAAAAAGCGTTCGCGGGTTAGCAAATTATGAATTTTTATTATCGAAGGCTATCCCGACTGGAAATTAGTTATTATTAGAAATTAGTCAATAGAATCCGATCCGGATCAGAATTGCCTATAGACAGGGTTAAATCAGGTTTCATGATCCGGGTATGATGAAAAATCATCAATACATAATCAGCAGAGGATCCGTTGAAAAGACCAATAGGGGAAAGTGGGGTATTTGAGAACAATAAACTTTAAATTATCCTAATTAATAATATAAAATAACAATTTTAGTAAACTTTTGCTATAACATAAACTTTAACTTATCTACTTTAATAATTTGATCACAAAACTTTTTTAAATTAACATTAGAATAACAAAAATATAGAATATAAAAACTATTGCCATTCCTATTTCCCCGGTAGTGTGTGGGGTAATTAAACTCAATCCACGGGGGAAATAGAAACTGCATTGGGTAATGATAATATATATAATATAAAATTTAATGATTAACTATGTTTCACACAAATCACAGACGTAATTATTACACATGTATTGACCGTTCGTACATGCATCATGGGCCCATTTCTTACATTTGGTACACATAATCCAGTCTTCTTTAGGGGGCGATTCATATTTTTCCGTGCAGAATATGCAATAATAGTCAACGCCGTCACTTTCCTCGAACACCGTTTTCAAATTTCTAACGACCGCTGTATTGTTGACTGATGGTGGGTTCGTTGTACTTCTTCGTTGTTGAATATTTTTACTTTTCTTTGCAGTTTGCCGTTTTTGTTTTTCCTCTAATTGATGTCTTATGGGAGTGCTGGATAAAATTTGAGAATGTTTTCTTTTTCTTCGTTGTGAAGTTTCTATTTTAGGAATGATCGGCACGTTGGCTATGTCAGAGAGGAGCACAGGAGTTAACGGAGCAAGAAAAGAGTGTATGGTTAAATCGGTTTGATGTTCATGATTATGGTTGTGTGATGTTGTCGGTGGATCGTCCACAGGAATTGTTTTCTCAGCTGTAGTAGTAGTAGTATCACGAACGGAAGTAGTATGTGGACTGTCATGACTGTCAGCAGTGTTGAATTTATCAATAAAAGGCATATTTTCGAAGCATTCGTTAAACTTGTCCGTATCGATGGGATGAATTCCAGCCACTCTAAAACCATTGATCGCTTTGCTTATGTTGGCTGTCTTGTTGTACGCATTAGTAAACAGCTCGGCCACTTTGTATTGGGTGATCCGTTTGCCAGGATTGTTAACCATGTAGAGCTCACACTGTCGATTGTATGCACATTTCAGTGCACTGAAAAAAAGTTAAGTCCAGCGGTTGCATTTTATGTGATACATGAGACGGTAAGGAAAGAACATGAAGGTTGTGTTCTCGAAAAAGCGTGTATGCCCCCAAGCTAATGTGACTTTTGTGATTATCTAGTATTACCAAAGCTGGCTCGTCCTCGGTAGGTTTAACAAAATTAATGAAGTGCTGTAGGTATTCAACGAATATGGACTCATTTATCCAACCAGAATCAGAAACCGTGCCAATCATATCGTTATTAACGCCATTCAGCAACAGGTCACACATACGCCTTCTTTTGAAGATAAACATTGGAGGTACATATATACCGTTTGCACTTATCGCACAAACAACGGTAGTGGTGATACCGCGCTCAGCGCTTGTCGCTTTTCCAACTTGCTTCAAACCTTTCGGCGCCAATATTTTCGAATTACGTTGAACAGTGTTGATACCGGTTTCGTCAATGTTAAATATACGGTGACTAGGAAAATTGTATTTGCGTTGGAGGGCTTCTAGTTGATCGAAAAACAATTTAATTTCGGTGGCATTGAACGCTTGAGTTCGGTTAAGTGACGTTGCTTCTGGAGTTCGTAGACTGATGGAGGGATGTCGAGACATGAATGAATAGTACCAGTCTTTACCAGCCATCTGAGATTCTTGGTTAAATTTATGGCTCAATTTGTTGGCTTCAGCAAATGTAAAGGCAATCTTTCGTAGTGATCTAGGTGTGATGCCGTAAAAAGACTCGCAACAATCGAGGATGTATTTTTCCAATTGATTTTCGTGACTATGATTGAAGACAGGGTGTCGTCCTTTTTTCGGTTTCTTAAATTCTTCTAGATGCACTTGTCGAAATAATGTTGATTTTGGTACTCCGTATTTGGTTGCTGCTTTGCTTAAAGAAAGTCGTCGACATCTCACATCATGTCTCGCGCGTTGGAGATTTTCAATTGTGTACCGCGGTGTTGTTTTTCTTGTGTAATTTCTGGGCATCTAAAGAGAGAATTTTTTTTTCCGTAGAACAATCATAATTATTGGAAACAACAGCACAAAATAAAATTGATCCAAACAAATTGATCAAACAAAACAACAACAACAAGTCAACAAAACGAAACGTTGCATCAGAGTTTAAAATAAGAAAATTCTTCGAAAAAATTGTAAAATAATTAATTTCTTACATATTAATAAGAAACGTCCACATTTACCCCGCGAAAATCGTTCCAAATTACCCGATTTAGGCAATTCAAATTAAAATGCTCGATACTTAAAATATTTTTTTCATTTAACTTAAATAGCCACATAAAACTAATAAGTGAATTGTAAATGAAAGATAATAACAAAAAAATACGCACTAAAGGTCAAGAAATAATTTTTTCAAAGATTTTTACATACGGCAAAAATTGTAACAAAAGATCAAATTTTAATTATTTACTTACCGTGACAGTATGCGAACGCCAATTTAAATATTTTTTTCTGTCAGGAACGATAAAGCACACACTTGTCAATTCAAACACTAATAAAAATTTTTTTAAATACAGAAATAATTAAAATTTAACTGTTTTTAATTAGCCGCTGTTCTCAAATACCCAACTTTCCCCTACTGGATTCGTTTGAAACATCCATGTCGGATCCGGATTTTAAGTTAAGTACTTAAATGAACCATCATAACGTTGATAATATAATCTAAATACCAAAACCATAATAAGATTTGTAGTAGGTATTAGAACCTGATAAGCAACTGATTAGATGGTTGGATGAACGGATAGAATAGAGCTGATCAGATAGCCGGATCAAAAGAAAGGGTACTGGACACCGATCAGTTTCTGATCATATAACCAGATCAAAGAATAGGGTCTGTACTCTGATCAGAAACTGATCCAGAAAATCTGATTCGGAATATCTGATCCGGATCTGATCATGATGCGGGTTCCCTAAAATGATTTCCAGTCGGAATGACTAAGACATCGCTCCAATTTGTAATGAATTTTCACGAGTTCATGAGTCCTATTTTTTTTGCAGTATGGTGTTTTATATGGTTTTTCTCTTCATAGGCTGTGTATTATTTTAAAGAGTAACTTCTGTTTACTTTTTGTCAAATTTTACGTGAACGAAGTCACGGGTGGTACTAGTTTTATATTAAGTAAAGATGAAACTAATGGTTATGTTAGTGACCAAGTAAAATACACAAAAGTGTTAACTGTTTGGAATAATATATTTCAATCATTGTTAATTAAATAATAAAAATTTTAATTTTCCAGAGTTTTGTCTAAATTTTATAAAATGAAAAATTTCAGAAGACTCAAACACTAAATATTACTAAATTAAATCAAAATACTTATTAAAATTGTAAATAGTGCATAATGCTTATCCATTAATTCTGTTACACTGTAGGTACCGTAGAGCTTATTAACAATTTAAAAAGGTTTATTAAATTTTTTAAAGCAGAAAAATTTGGAAATCATAAAGTTGTATGACATCAAAATAATAAGGTTCCCTATTTATATAGAAATTAGTGAAACAATAGATAATTTAGTGAAAGTAAAAAGTAGGAATAAAAACTGTTATAATTTTAATTAATAAGTTAGTTAATAAAACTTACTCATTGATGTAGATGTCCCCGACGTGGACGTAGATGGAATATTTTCACAACAATTCGACGAAAACATTTTGCAACAGTTATTCATGAAATTTAAGTATAGAATAAGCTCACATAATTTTTCAAAAGAAAATCAACTCAACCAAAAGCTCTACTAAGCGCTTTGGTCGACACATTAACCGCCACTAAAAAGATCATTGCACTTCAAACCACATAAACAACACGTTATGGAAAATGACACAAACACCATCATTTGCATAGTTAAGATTTAAAAAAAAAAGTTAACAGCTTGCCATCGAACAAAACAATTTCTACTCGGTTACACTAACATTATAGTTTCGAAACATTTATTTTCAAAGAATTTTTTCCAACGAGAACAGCAACGTTAAAAGCTTTTATCAATAGGGGGGCCGAGCACGAAGTTCCACGACAATGAACTTAAACTGACGCATTGTAACCTTAAATATGTGGAAAGTATTTTAGAAATCAGGTTAAAAACGAACAGTGGAAGAAAAAGTTTAAATCAATAGAACCATAGAAATTAGATTTCAGCATTGAGACATGAGGAAAATTTGAATGTTATTCGGTGTATACAACAAATTACTTCCGGGATAAATCACACATAATTCAAAACAATTGTTTTATTGTTTCGTTTGAATCAAATCATACATTGATTTCGTATTTGAATTAATATAATTTTCATAAAGGTACTAATTAATGGACGTTTTTTGGAGGCACTTTATTATAAAAAAAATTTAATTAAATAAAATTTTTAAAACATTTTGATTGCACAATAACGAATGAGCTTGTAAAGCAATAACTAATGTTCACTTTGAATTTTAATACTTTCTTATTTACAATTTTTAAAATTTTTTTTTCGTTTTTTTAAATTTGTGATTGAAAGCTGTGTATTCGACGGTGTTGTTTTGTGCAATGTAAACTTACGATACAACGAGAGCTTTCAGCCGTCAAACTGGAGCCGCACAAAGCTTACTCCGCGTTATCGACCGAATGCGGGAACATTTCATTGAGCTTTAACTGTTTCGTACGAGTATACGGCGGGTATATGCTACGTTAGAAAATGGACGTTTACGTATAATGATTCAATTCGAAATACGCACGCTCCCGTTTAACGCTCTTATTGACCTATTCGAACTTTCGAAAATGTTACAGATCTGTTTATTTAAATTGGATAACTTTTCAAAGAAATAATACGATTTTATTGCCTTTAAATCATTGGAAATGGCTCTGACTTTATTCAGATGACAAAATAATTTTCTCATTACATTATTCATAAGCTTTACCGTTCCATCTGTATCTTTGTTTTTCCTCCTTAAGAAGAGTAACATTAACTATGCAACCAATATACTTTTTTAAAAAGTATTAAATTTTAATGCCGATTTATAAGAAAAGTTTTGAAAGAATGAAGTTTCCTATATTACAATTATAAAATTTTAGTAGTTAATTACAATTTACATAGCTAACAATTTTAAGTAGGTACATAAAAATATTTATTTTATACATATTGTAACGTTTTTACTAATTTATATAAACGGGTTCTTGAGTTCTGTTTAATGACAAAAATGTATTTATTTTACACTATTTACAAGTAAAAAATTTAGTCCACTGTTAAACTGGTCACTTTTCACATTCACTTGTTCACTAATTGTCACTCACTGTTTATATTTCACTATTTGACTATATGCACTATTTATTTAACACTCGCGATTCACTATTTATGAAACACGCACGATTTGCGTTTTATTTAGCACTCGTATTGCCGGTTTATTTACAACTGAACTCATTTGTCTGCAGACCTGCTTATATAGGAATTTCGGGCGTTTTTCAGAATATTCCAACTCCACGTATTCGATTGCTAGAACATTCGATTTGATTGTGTTACAATCTGTCCATTTCCCATCCATCAAGAATTCCATGAAGAAATTTCTAGACGTTGTCTTCTTTGTCATCCACCAAGTAATCCTTTATTGGTCAATCATCCGCGCAACGGGTAGGCTGACTAACATAATTCTTTGGAATGTTCTAGACGTTCTTTTGTCCAGTCGACTACGCCCCTCCATTATTCACCCTTCACGCTTTCTTGGGGTGACCTGGTGACTGGTCTGACTTCGCTCAGCGTGAAGTCAGACAAAAGGTCTAAGGAGGGAGGCTTCAGCCCACATCATCGTGAGCCCAACCCCTCAGGCTTCCAAGACTGTGACAATATATTATTATTGTCCTATAGTTTTGCCACTCTTTTCTTACTTTTAACCTGCATTTTAATCTCAAAAATGGTTTATTTCTCGATTCAAAAATAAATGTAGACAGGTACCAGAAAGTGGGCTTTTTTGCAGCATTATTTGATATCAAAGAGCGCCGGGTTGTAAAAGTTTCAACCCTTTGACCCATACAAACTCCCTGCAAAATTTGAAACTTATCTGAAAATAATTGATGGTCCCAAAAACTATTTAAAGATAAGTTAATGAAGTACATATTGCGTTTTATTTGGAATTTAAATTTTTTTAACGTTGAAAAACTATTTTTAACGTGTGCACAAACGCGAAATCGTCATTAAAACTGATATACCGAATTGCATGGAGGATACGTAGATTACGCGTTCTTAGTTGTCCTTATCACATTAACGAAATTAAATTCAAAAATTTTATGTTTAACAATAACCTTATCAATACCCGTTTCACTATTATAACGAATCAACGTGTCTAATTATATTTTTTACCTTTGCAAATGGCAATATATTACTCTGAAACCCCATAAAACAGTTGAAAAACGACGTCACATTGTTTTAATTGGCTATGTATCCCATCAAATTATGGAGCGATCAAATTTTTGGGAGCTCCGAAATTGAATCTAGTAACAGTAAAAACCCTGAAAAAACATCGCTCAAGTCGTTCATAACTGGTTCATAACACCCTTGTAGAATAGGAAATTACGAAAATAGTTTTGGCTCCAAACTTTGGAACGACTTCTTGTAAGACTGGTGTGAATCAAAGTGCTTGTACTCTTTTAGATGAACTTCTTGTACGAAAACTTATATACTAAAAATGTGTGTTGAGAAAAAGTGCGGGAAAAGCAGTACTCCTGAAACACCCTATTCAACTGGTTTGCTGATGTAGGGCACTGTATCAACCAAGATCAATTCACTCATAGCCTCGATGATTCGATTGTTTGCTCGAATATTTCCTCTACTGAATGTGAACAAATCAAACGGTTTTGCGAAAATCAGCTACAGTATAATCAAATACGTGGTGGATACAAGAAGCTCTTAGAGCTCACGATTACATTTCTTTGTGAGGGCGGTGGTGTTTTTTGCACATGTGGTGCAACAACTCATGCTACATTTATGTATATTCAAGGCTATTTATTTTTTGAAAGTAGGGGAAAGTTATTCGTAGTTATTTAAATTATTTATTGAGTTAATCGTAATTATTCGTAGTTAAAAATCAAAATGTAATTCTCGATTGTCTCTAATTATTAGTTTAATAATAATAGACAAATGTTTGTATGTCGACACTGTGGAGACGGTTTGTATTACTTAATGGTTTGTTAAAATTTCAATGTTATTTTTGTGGCCTAAGGATTAAGGACCCAGTATCACACAGTGTCATATGCGAGAAGTCAAGGGACAAAACCCACAATGATTTTTTTTTTAATTGTAGGTACGTTCGGTATTTTAAACTTACTATCGCGAATATTTCACAGAAAAATGAAACCACTAGTTGTTATAAGTATATTCACTTTTTTCGATCGTATTCAATGCTAAAAAATTGCTCTCTCGTTTTTCTATTAGTAATTCTAGCTGTTTTGTACGTGAGCTTGTTATTAATTAATTATTAATCCTAATTGACAATTTACACCTGCAAGGGACGATTGTGACGTCATCATTATAATTATTACTTTTTTTTTTTATTATTTATAGTCGCTTGGAACGTCCAAGGTCATCAGCGACTTATCTAGTTCAATAATTCTCACTTTTCACTCACTCATTCATGTTGAAATACAGTTGCATTCACCCTTGATCACATTTATACACTCACGAGTCACAATTCACTCACAAAGTTTTATAGTTCGGTGAGGAGGTTGGCCTCTCTGAGGAAGTTCAGGCACTTCCGTCTGAGGTTCTCCGTTTCCTGACATTCCAGCAGCAGGTGTTTTACGGAAGTATCGTATCCATACCTACTGCACCGCGGTGCTGTCCTGCTGAAAAGGTGACTATGGGTCAGTCTTGTGTGCCCCACCCTCAGTCTGCAAAGGCTTACCTCAAGGTTACGTGGCAGCTCTTGCACAGGTAGTTTTGCTGAGGTGGATCTTCTAATTTTATTAAGTTTTTGTGGTTGAGACCGCCAAAAACCATCCCACAGCCCTCTGGTTGCTTCCCTACACTGCCTCATTGTATCTTCGAGTGACAATGTCGTTTCCGGTCCTAGCTCGCCATTTGTGGCTTCTTTTGCTGCTAAGTCTGCTGAGACATTACCAGCAATATCCTTGTGGCCCGGAATTCATAATAATTCTACCTCCCTGGCGTGGAGCTCTCTTAGCTTGCGTTGAACTTGTGCCACTGTCGTATTTTTGTTTTCTCTGCTCTTTATGGCTTTTACGCATGATAAAGAGTCAGAGAAAATGGCTATCTGTTCTTCCGCTGGGCCTTTCTCTACTAATTCTAAGCATTTCAAGATTGCTTTGGCCTCGTACGTGAAAATAAAGGACCCATCTGGCATTCGTACTCTGGTGGTATCACTGGATAATAATTATAATAATAATTATTACTATTAATTATTATTGTGGAGCAGTTGTAGGTATATTGTAAACGAGCATTTGAGGTGCTATTTTTTGGTAATTTTTTTTTAAAAACAATTAATTTTTGGCGCCAACTTGTTCATGGTCACACAGCATATTTTCTGGGTAGGTACACTATGATAATATGTTTGGGCAGTATCGTTTGTTACTGCAAATTTGTTTTTCCACAGTGATTTTTTTCTGTCAGATATTTCCATTTTTCCATGAGAACCCATGTTAAATGTTACTTCTAGGGCTTTTAGGGTATGATTTCTTTTAGTTATATTTTAGTTCTGAATTATCCTCAACTCACAAAAATTTAAGATTTCGTTTTCGACATTATTGATTTTGCTGTTTATTTCCATCAAAATCTGGAAATAGGTTTAGTTATATTAGGATTTGGGAACAACCTTAAGCAATTAAAATTGCCCGCGTTTATTAATACCCAAGGCCGTAGCCAGAATTCTGTTAAGAGGGGGGCAGGCGTAGAAGAACCAAGAATATACTTAAGGTAAATGCTGCACGAGCAATGGGACAAATTACGTTAAAAATGAAAAACAATCATAAATCAGTGACTAACTTTATTTTACAAAAAACGTTAAGTAATTAGTAGTACCTACTTTACGGTTCATATACCTAAGCCTTCCTACTAATTATCTGTATCTTCTAGAGGAGGGCAGGCGCCCTATCCTACCCGTATACCTCGGTACGTCCCTGTTAATACCACTTATAACTAAAAAATTTTATATTTTAAAAATTTCATTAAATTGGACCGTTTTTTTTTACATTGTTGGAATGTCAATGCCCTGCAATTCTTTTGTTTACCTTTAAATACACCTAACCGTAACTAAATATATTATTTCCTAAACAAATTTAACACGCACCACAAAAATGTTTCCTCTTAACAAAATTTTGAGGAAGTTTAAAATTCTAATAGCAAAAAATTCCTTTTTCATTTTTTCTTCGCTTTTATTGCGATTGCGTGTGAGAAAAGTGAAATTTTATTGTTTGCAAATTATCATGGTGAACACGAACAAAACGTTGAAAATATCACCTATGTGTAGCAAATCAAAGAAACTTTTTCCTATATGAACCGAGTTAAATCATTCGATCTATGTTTGCTCTTTATTATCAAATTAATACTCACTAGTTGCTTATATCGCGTGTATCTTCGCCGTCAATCTAAAGAGTAAATATATTTAAAGTTGAAAATTTTAGACACTTGTAGTATTTATTATTGGATTAAGTCAATATTTTGTTTCGATATTATAGTTTCAATTTGATAATTTTATAGTACCTACTTTATTACCTATATTAATTTACAATAATCAAACATTTAATACCTAGTAGGTATAGAAATATTCACTTCCTTGAAATTAAAGGTATATTGCCTGTTAAGATTACAAATTTTAGTTTATATTTAAGCTTTTACTCAAACGAAATAAGATGTGAAAATATTTCAAATGAAACGCATTTAAGTATAATTTCGTTAAAATTAAATCCGGTTTTTATTCGAAATATTTATTTTTATTTATTAAGTTTGAGTTCATACACATTCGTGGGAGGTTTTATAATTTGCAAATTATTAGGTAAAAGCTGATTACAAATTTTACTATCGCTATACTGTGGTTTCGATTGTAGAAAGGAAAACAGAAGTGCTTATAGATATGGGCGAAAACATATTTCCTTCAACAACCACAAAGATATAATAAGTATATTTGCAATATAATTAGCCCTTAGATAATGCCCTAATAATAGCCTTAATAATAACATAATACTTTCATTAATAATCCAAAGAGCATTTAAAAATCATTGACGACGAGGGGGAATTAAGCATTAATATTATAAGAAATTAATGTTCGTTAATTAGGTACTTATATTTCGTTCTTTTGAATAAACTGTTTCAAATTTTAATGTATACATAACACATGGGCTGAAAAGTCCCGGGCCTAACAAAGAAAACGCGGTTTTTTTTGTTCGAAATTGGCTTTATTCTTTTGCCTCAAAATAAACCTCAGTTTCAGCGATAACGTCTTCATTCTTCTTCAGTAGTTGCTGGGAGCCAAATCTAGCGAATACAGTGGATGAGGGAGCAATTCGAGTTTCAATGCATGTAGGTTTGCCATTGTTTTGATTGACTTATGACACGGTGCGTTGTCTTGATGAAACAAAAATTTTTCTTTTCCATATGCGGTCATTTCTTTGCAATTTCGACCTTTAAACGCTCCAATAACGTTATATAATATTCACTGTTGATGGTATTTCCCTTCTCAAGATAGTCGATGAATATTTCACCACGCACATCCCAAAATACCGAGGTCGTAATCTTTACAGTTGATTGTTGTGCTTTCGGGCGCTTTGGTCGAGGTTCACCAGCTACTCCACTCAGATGGCGATCGTTTTGATTCCGGAGTGAAGGGATGGATCCATGTTTCATCCATTGTCACATATCGACGCAAAAATTCCTGTTTGTTACGTATAAACATGGCCAAACACTGCTCAGAATCATCAACACATTCTTGTTTTGGTCAAAGTGAGCAAACGCGGCAACCACTTTGAACGGAGCTTTCTCATAGGCAAATCTTCATGCAATATAAAGCTTACACGTTCTTTTGATATCTTTACGATGTAAGCTAACTCACGCAACTTCACTTTTCGATCATTCAAAACGATTTTGTGGATTTTTTTGAGGTTTTCTGGAGTTACCGCCTCATTTCGACGTTCACTGCATTCTGCATGATCGGTGTCTCTACGACTACGTTTGAAGCCAGAAAACCAACGTTTTATTATTGTTTCTGATAGAGCGGAGTCCTTATAACACTTTTCAAGCCATTGATTCGCTTGAACGGTATTTTTTACCATCAAGAAGCAGTGTAAAATTAAAAACACGAAATTGTTTTTGATCCGTTGTTTTCAAAATAGCAAAAGTAGTGTCACTCTTAGTACAATAACTAACAAATTTATGAGTAGAATATCATGAAATTTTAACAGCTTTCTTTGGAAGGTTAGTACTAACTAAAAAAGCGGTGAATGCAATAAGATTAGCGCCATTTATGTGTTAGGCCCGGGACTTTTCAGCCCATGTGTTATTTTAATGAGTATATATTATGTAATTGTAAAACAACAATAGAATAATATTATTGTATAACAACAACGGTTCCGCGCGTTTTCTTCCCCCGACAAAATATCCCCGTAAAAATATTCCAAGAACAAAATTTGACAACGGATGGTTAAAATAAAATATAAAAATACAATTTCCCAGTTTTCGTTTAGTTTTAGAATTTTAAAAGTTGCATCGAAAACATAAAATGTATTTAAATTAAGACGTAAAATGAGGCGTGGGCTAATCATATGCGAAATTGCGGTAGCCCGAAATCCTTTTAGATTAAAAAACAACGCGATCGTCACACCTAAGTTGCTATTTTTTCCTAAAAAATAAGTTGCTCTACTGATTAAATTAACGTTTTTATTTTAAAACTAAACCTACGTGCATATATCATATTGCATTATTTGCATCTATTGTTCTACCCATAACAAAAAGGAATTTTTTAAATCGAAAAGTAGAACATACTGTCACGCCTTTGACGTGTCCCTGTGAATGTGAGCATATTTTTGTGTGAGCTGAGACCTCTCTTCTCAGACTTTTTTTATCTGACTTCACGCTAAAGACTCACTGAAGCGTCACGGGTAGTTAAAAGGGGCGTGGTCGACCTGACAAAGAAGACGTTCTAGAAAATTTTTCAGATATTTTATTTGGTGCCGGACCTCCCATTGTGTGTTCACCGAAACATGAAAGATAAGCGGGGGAGGAGTGATCAACACATGAGATAAAAGAAAGTCTAAAAATTTCTCTATGGAATTTTCAATTTATGAGAAAAAGGATAGGCAGTAAAACAATAAAGCCAAATATTTTAGAAATGAAATAATCTGGCACCCGAATTCTCTAGAACCTCTCTATATAATATATCCAGGGAGTGACAAGCAATGAATAAGAGACACTTTAAACAGTGAAATAAACCATTGTTAAAGTGTATATAAATAAGTTTAGTAGTGTTAAATTAATAAATAAACATTTGTATAAAATAAATTGTAGTCGTGAAACACAAATCCTAAAACCCGTCGAAATAAATAAAGAAAAACGTTACAATAGAAATTATAAATCCTATAAACTAACGATATAAACGTTTCACTTTAAATTAAAACAACAACTGAAATCTGAATATAAATACCTAGACTTAATAATTACTTACCTCCTATCATTCTGCTTTACTACGTTTAATATCGCGATGCAATTAGTTTTAATAACCACTGATCTAATAAATGCTAATTTTTTTAACATATGAAAATTTATGTAAATAACATAATGTTAATTAATGAAATATTAATTTAAGAAAATATTATGCTTAAAGAATGTTATTCTAAGAAAAAGTAAAATTTTATTTTCATTATGAAAGATTTACCTTAGACTACATAATATGATACATCACCATGTTTGTACTAGATTACGATTACACACCGGGTCATATTACTGAATTAAAAATGAAATTTTATACTAAAATTTACTTAAGTAAAACATTTATACTAACCTAAATTTTTAGTGTTAGCATTAAATTAGAATTAAAGGGAAAAATTCTATTCAAAAAAAAAAAACTTTTTTTGAAAAATTTATACTTGGAACTCTAAAAAATGATTGCCTCGAGAGTTTGTGTTAAAACTAAGTAAAAAGCAACGATTAATGATCAAAGTTAATTACACAATATATTATATAATTCCATTCTCAAAAACATTCGTAATCATAATAGCAAAAGATAATGAGCTTTATAAAATAACCAACGTCTATGATTGATAATTGTTGCTTAATCCAATTAATTGCCTTAGTTATGCACTGTTTTTGTAATAAGCTTGTATTGGATCAAATCATTTGTAATATCAATGAGCTTAGTTTTTATTCTTTAGGTTTTAATTATTTCAGATGGCAATTTTTTTAGCTTTTCCATTGCAAACAAGGTATACCTATCTGAAGTCAACTTTGCTCAATTTTTTTGCTTTACGGAGTTAGTCAATATCTATGCAGGGGCGGATTTAGGATGTAGCTTGGAGGGGGGTCACTACCTGGGGGTGTAGGGATAGTCCCCTGACGCGGGGGGTCCAGGGTCCTCATTCGGAAAATTTTTGAAAATATATTTCTCAAAAACGTGCTTTACGCGTTTCTTGGTTAAAAACAATAACTATCAGATTTGTATTTTGTACTGCATACTTATTTAGCAGACAACCTGTAACAATGTTATAAATGTAAGAAATTCAACGATGGTTAATATTGTCAATTCAAGAAAGGTAAGATAACTTTATATAATATACCTCATGAAACAAAAAAGTTATTACGAGTTGGCCTAAAATTCATTTTTGTTACCTTGCTTAAAACTAAGTTAAGAAAGACAGAAAACGTTAACTCAAGAAAAGAAATACCAAATAAACTTTATTTGGTTTAGGTATGTAAAAAACTCGTACAGAAAATATTAATATACAACTGATAACTTAATAGTTAATACAATACAATCAACGAATGAACCATAGCCCATGGACCTAGAAATAAAAAAAAATTTTACCATAGGTCCTAACTAGTCTGGAATTTAACACAATGAAAATTGACTTAGGTCTATACATTTTACAAACTATTACATCTTACATTGATAATTATTTGCTGTATGCCTGACATGCAAAGTCGTAGGGTTATTTAAAAATAAATGATATTATAGAGAAGAGAAAACTGCCATTTCAATGTATAAAACAATTGATACTATGACCGGTATTTACGCTAAGGGAAGGGAAGGACAGCGAGCCAAACAACGAAATTTTTATTAGCCTTAGTATTTATTAGACAATTGAATAGTAAACGTAATTTATTTATATTTTAATACAAAAAAAACTTGCTAGGCGATAATGGCCCCCGTGACCCCTCCCCTGAATCCGCCACTGCCATCACCCATTTTATTGCCGTTTGACCGAAAATTTGGTCGGTCATTATAGAACAATGTAAAAATGTTTAGAAATCGGGAAACCAAATGAATAAACTGTTTACGCTAAAATCCACGGTTACAGTTGGACTTAATTTTATGTTTTTGCTTCCAGAGCATTCCAAAGTTTCATTCATCCATGAATTATTTATCGGTTTCCCAAGAAACTATACATACGGTTCGTTCCAAGCGACACACAGGGCGAACATTTCTTTGTACGAACGGCTCAATGCCGTTCCACTGAACTTGGTCGTGCTTACACACATGCCTTGAGTGGGTGAGTTTGTAACCCAAGCGAACTTATCACTTTATGATGCTCGGATCTAAACATGTGCTAAGCAATTTTAGTTTTTAGTGCGGCATCGTTTAGGTCGACCCAACGGCCAACCTGATGGTAGACTTGCGCACAGAGTAATTGCAAACAGTTCTTTTACACGCTCTCGTGCACGACCAAGACATGTCGATTGTAACATCTATAATGCACAGTAAATGGTCATCAACAAAGGAAAGATAAAGCTCTTTGATTTGGTCTTCTCAAAACAGTGCTATTTTGGTGTCCGACCAGTTTTTCGAATCACAATTTTTCGAATCACAATTCTTTGAAACACAATTTTTCGAAACACAATTTTTCGAATCACAATTCTTTGAAACACAATTTTTCGAAACACAATTTTTCGAATCACAATTCTTCGAAACACAATTTTTCGAATGCACAATTTTTCGAAAGAACAATTTTTCAAAATAATGCAGTCTAAATCAACTTCTACAGGTAGAGTTGGTGTTTTTGAACAAAAATCAGTGTAAATCAACCTCGACGGGTAGGGTAAATGAAATAGGTACATAAATGTGTCAGTACATATAACTTTTTTTTTCACTTTTTACAATTTCTGTATCTCTTTTCGTTCTGGAAATAGCGATAATGTAGTACTTAAAATGAAGGGGAGAGTAAGGTTAGCGTGGCACCATGAATTGACGACGGTTTCTGATAAAACAAGTCAAAAGAAAACGAAAATGAAGAGTGCTAATTTGCGATATTTCGCTTCGTTTTCGATAATAACCGGATTTCAAGACGCATTTTTTTTTTTTTTTTTTTTTTAACCATTTGGGTACATTTAATCAGTTCAGCGAACCACCTGTCGCTATATCATGATTTTGTTAGCATTATTTTTAGCTATATTATCTTTTGAGGCTTGTCGTTACATCCTCTAACTTTACTAATACATTTAGATGATTACTAAAACATTTCTACCACCTCCTGTGGGAGCCTCCTTTTTAGCCGTGTAGTTGGTCTACGCTGGCCCAGGTTAAGTTCAGTAGCACTTTGGCATGAACCAAGTTGACCAAAAAAAAATTTTGAGCCAGCATCCTAATTACACCGCATTTTTCTTATGGGAAATGATTTTGATAAATCTGTCAATTAAGACGTAACTATGGGAACTGTCATTTATTTTAAGTTAATTCATATAAATTCATTCAACAATTTCCTACTACAAATGCCAAAGGGGTCCAGGGGGGCCCTCTGGCGGGGGTTTGGCGGAGCCCCCAACAAAAGAAATTGTAGTCATCCGAATTTCATTATTTGACTGAATGTGCACTTCCTGACACCACCAAGTTTTACATAAAATTAAATGTTTTAACATAAAAATTATGCTGCAAATATCTGTAGCGTCAGTGCTACAAACTGGCGAGATCCGGAAGCTGTCATTGGTCAACGTATCCTGACCAATGACAGTGAGTCCTTCAGCAGGAGACCATATAAATACCAGAGACCAACAAGGAAAGATCAGTGCCCCAAAGCACCCATCAAGCCGGCTTCAAAACCCACCCCCACTGCTCCACCTACAAAGGCTCCACCTCCACCAAAAACCACAAGGAAGGCACCACCCCCACCAAACACCACAAGGAAGTCACCACCTCCACCAAGCGCCACCAGGACATATGCAAGTGTTGCATCCACCTCCTCGGCCTCAATCAGCAAACCCGAAATTGTCCCACACCTGGGGCAGCTTTTTCAGCTCTTGTCCACTCTCACCGATACGCTCAAAAACCTCATCCAATAGGGAGTCGATTAGCATACTTAATTGGAATGCTAATGGACTCTCCCCCCACAGACGCCTAGAATTGATCCAACTTCTCGACACCAGGGCTATTGACATAGCCTGCATTACCGAAACCCGCCTTAAGCCGCATAAAAACCTCTTCTTACCCAACTTCACCGTCTACAGGAAGGATCGCCCTGATTCGAACGGTGGTGGAGTGGCGTTGTGCATCCGCAACACACTCCAGCACAAAGGTCTCGAAGCAGGTCCCCAATCATACGAAGCCATCGGAGCTGAAATAAATCTCCACACAGGTCATCTGAGAATATTCACTTTCTATTCACCTCCCAGTCACAACGATCTCTCCAAACTACCCGAACTCTTCGACCTCTCAATCCCAACCATCGTCGCTGGTGACTTCAACGCTAAACACACCGCTTGGGGCTGCCATAAAAACACCAAGAAGGGAAACCAACTTTTGACAATCGCTCTACAGCACAACATTGTAATTGACGCCCCAACCGAACCAACTTACATTCCAATAACACCGCGTTACAAACCTAGCATCTTGGACTTTTTCCTGACCAAGAACATCACACTCGTCAAGGACCCGTGGACGCTGCCCGAACTCAGCTCGGACCACTCTCCAGTGTACCTGGACATAGTCGGCCACTCCACACCTTCTACTCCGACTGAGTCCAAATTAGACTATCTCCACCTGAAATACATTCTCGAAACCTCCAACTTCAAATGTGCCCACATAAAATCAATCTCCGACATCGATATTGCAGTCAATGAATTGACGGCCGAAATTCAAAACTCCATTGCTTTAGCCACCACAACAAAACTCATTTCTCCTAGATCCAACGACCTACCGCCTCACATCCAACTTCTTATCAAAAGGAAAAACAAAATGCGCAAGAAGTGGCAAACAACCCGGAACCCACAACACCGCCGATCATTAAACTCCATCCAAAGGAACATTAAGACGGCCCTTCTGGCTGTCAGCATGACTAACTTTGAAAATTTCATTTCAGAAGCTGAACAACATCCCAAAAGCTGCTGGAAAGTCATCAGAGCTCTTCGCAATAGGAAACCCCACCTGCCTGCCCTCATCAAGGACAACGTCAGGTACTCTCTGGATGACGATAAAGCCAGTATCTTCGCAAACTCTCTCCAACATCAGTGTTCGCCTTTTCCAAGCGTGAACAAACACATCCACTTCCACGACACCGTGTCCAACACTGTCAACAACTTCTCCGTCACCAACAACGACTTCCACCCGACCACTCCCAAGGAAATCGCGGGAGTGATCAGGACTCTCAAAAATAGGAAGGCACCCGGAGACGACAGGATCGGCAACGGAGTCCTCAAAATTCTACCCAGAAAGCACATAGTGGCTATTTGCAACATCGTCAACGCGATGTTACGTCTTCACTATTTCCCCACCAGATGGAAAACAGCCACCGTCATTTTTCTCCCAAAACCTGGGAAACCACTCAGCGATCCCGCTAATCACCGCCCCATCAGCCTTCTCTGCACTCTAAGCAAAATAGCTGAAAGTGTCATTCTCACTCGTCTTGACAGGTTCGTCGTCGATAACAACATCATACCAGACTTTCAACATGGCTTCCGCCCGAGACACGGCACGGCACACCAGCTTCTGCGGGTCTCGGAATACTTGGCGGACAACCTCAACAAAAGTAGACACACCTCCATGCTGCTACTTGATTGCAAACAAGCATTTGACCGGGTCTGGCATGATGGACTTATCTTCAAACTCATCAGACTCAACTTTCCACAATACCTCATCGGCATAGTCAAGTCATACCTCACCGATAGAAGTATCGTCACCAGGGTGGGCAAATCACTTTCCGATTCTCATCCAATCCGTTCGGGGGTTCCACAGGGCTCCAAACTTTCACCTTCTCTCTTCAACATATATTGTCATGACATTCCTTCTGATGACAATATCCTCACAGTTCAATACGCGGACGACATTGGATTTCTGCAAACCTCTAGGGTCATCTCCTCTACCAGGCTCAACAAGTTCATTCCTTTGGTACTGGACTGGTACTGGAAATGGAGATTCGACATCAATTCCACCAAATCAGAAGCCGTTTTCTTCTCTCGCCGAATGCGCAAACCACCCAAGCTCATCGTGAATGGTCACCCCATCAACTGGAGCAACTCTGCCAAATACCTCGGAGTCATCTTCGACAAACGCCTCACCTGGACTAAACAAATAACCGCCACCCGCAACAAGACTATTGGAGCCTTCGTCAGTTTGAAGCCCTTCTTCAACAACCCAAAGGTGTCCCCGTCCACCAAGAAGCGAGCCTTCAATGCCATCATCAGGAGCATCTGCACCTATGCCATCCCAATTTGGGGCTCCGCCGCCCCCCACAGGATCCGAAAGCTGAACGGCACATACATGCGGCTACTGCGCTCCGCCCTCAACTTTCCTTGGTTTGTTCGCAACGAACAAATCCTCCGGGAAACCAAACTCCCCTCTATTCCCGAGGCGGCCCGAATCTACGCAGCAAATTTGCGGCGGTCCGTTTCTGGCCACCAAAATCCTACCATCAGCACTCTTGCATCCTTCAGGTGCAAGAAAACCGACCGTTTCAGAAGGCCCAGCCTTCTGGTCTCCTAAGGTACCTCAAATCTCCTAGCTTCGCCACTGGCGTCCGTGTCCTGCATCTTCTGCTCGACCTCTCTCATCACTTGGTTTAGAACCCAAACGGTTGGTAACCTGTAAGGTGGGGGTTTTAGTCGGTAGGCGCTATACGCGAATCCGACACTACCCTTTTTCCTGGGTGTCTTTGGAAGATTTCCCCCACCTTACTTCTGTCAAAAAAAAAAAAAAAAAAAAAAAAAAAAAAGGAAAGATCAGTATCATCCTAGCGATCGTTCGTGCTCTACAAGACACTCGAGAAATTCTACCTGTCGTACACCCAGAGGCCCGAAGGGATCAGTATCGTTTGCCAACCATTCGGCTCAAGGCGACCCAGGCCAGCTCCGTATAAATTGTACTCGGTCTCATAGACCACATCATTGTTAAACCTAAGCCATTTGCAAATAAAGAGTTACTTCTTAGACAGTAGTTGACCGTGTCATTTTTCGTACGGTCCCCTTCATATCTATGAGTTTTCAGAATTCATTGATAATCTTTATGAATACAGATCCCGCATTATTAGAGCATTTTAAATTTATAGAATATTTTTAAAATCTATAGTCATTTTTAAAATACGTGGTATCTAAGGTTTGTTTATTTTGCCTATTATATTTTCTATATTACTTGAGTTCAAACTCGTTAGAATTTCATTAAATTTATGGTGTTTTCTGTGTATTATTCCTGAAATTTTGTGTTATTTGTGATGTTTATAAAATATGTGTCCTTTGAATTGCAAAAAAATGAAAATTATTATCACTCAATGGAAGTTTAGTATTGAAAACGTGTTCGCAAATAAAAAATATTGAGTGTTCAAATTGGACCATCTAAGTTCCCATAGTTACTCATATCTTGAATTTTGCAAATGGCTTGCTTAAGCCTCATGCTGACGTCAAAATTTATCGATTTCTATGGTACACAAAAGCATAACGTTGGGCGATTTCAAATTCTCTAAGCGCCAGGCTAATCTTACCAAAAATGAACAATCTGTAAACTATAACTTATAGGTACCTATTTACAAAAGTAAATTACATGGTTTTTTTGTTTAGTAAATATATGTTAAAATGTCCAAAAATTATTAAATTTTATTTACTAAATAAAAGTTTTTTTTTTCAATTACATTTGTTTTGTGTAAACTGGCAAATAAAACTAAATTTATTCTAATTATTTCCGTCCCTAAAATTATTTATTATTAATTTTTCGAAAAATTGTGTTTTGAAGAATTGTGATTCGAAAAACTGACACCTAACCGCTATTTTGGCTAAAAGACAATACTCCATAGCAAAGATTTTTACAAAAAATAAAATTAGTTTTAAACTTATAGGAAATAAAAAAATTTATTTTTCTATAAAATCAAAAAGATTATATTTTTAGATAGGTAGTAAAATAAAAAAAAAGGTATTAAAAATGTAAAATTTTATTTTATGTACAATATAAAACAATGTTTTTGTTACAATTAAAAGAATTTTTTACAGACTTGGAATCAAGTACGTATAAAAAACATCACAGCTCAAATAGTTTACAAATTTTGCATTTCCGTTTTTAAATTTTCTAGATACAACATTGTGTCAAAATTTTGTACGTAACAAATTTTATTTTGTAATTATGTATAAAAATTATCAGGTCAATATGACTAGAACAAATAAAATGTACATATTTCAAATTAATTCGTTTAATCTCAATATTTTTCTCCACTTTCTATTATAGAGTATCGATAATCAAGCCACTCAACATGAGTTAAAATTCAAGCTTAGTCGTGTTCCAACTAAATATAGTTCAAAATCCACATTCTCAGGACTGGATCAAGCTACTGATAGTACAGTAACTGCAAATGTAAGTTTCAGTTTAACAATTTTTTTTGCTGTTTAAAGTCGTTTTTGACTGATATGGTCACAAGTGACCCCCGAATTCGAACACCCAAGAAAAATCTTGGGCTTCCATTGGGATTTGACGCTAAAACTGGCGCATAGGGCGACAATCTAGATTAGCCATTAAATGACCTAAACTTTTTACATTTTAGTTTAAAAAAGCTCATCATCCACATCTTCCGCGACTAAGATATTGGCAGTTCATTGACGCAAAACCTCCTAAACTGGTAAATTGCCTATTTTTAATACCATAGAAATAATTTTAAAAAATATAGTAAATTTCGACATTATGGGGACACAAACAAATCAAAATTAAAAAAATTATGCTGTATATAACTAAAATTTACAATGAAAACAAATGGGATTTAGCAGATGCTGTTTTCCTCGAGCCCGAGTTCACCATTGAATTTGCTTT
Organism: Sisyra nigra; assembly: GCA_958496155.1. Taxonomy (NCBI): domain Eukaryota; kingdom Metazoa; phylum Arthropoda; class Insecta; order Neuroptera; family Sisyridae; genus Sisyra; species Sisyra nigra. The sequence continues at coordinate 34,979,113 of OY292316.1, read as the reverse complement.
CTTAATGATTATTGATTTTTGTTTAATTTTTTTGACGACAGTTGTGTGGAAGAAGTTATTTGACTGGCAAAAAAGTTCCACCCCCTTCAAATATACCCTAATTAATCGATCATCGAACCATATTCAGATGCTAAACAATTTGGAAATCGAAAATATGGAACCAAATTTTACGTCCAAAAATTCAATGTCATTAAAACATTTACAACATGTGTCGCAAAAGGATTATCAAAAATATTTAAACTCGATGACCACGTTATGGAATCGAACGTTTAGTGCCGATTATCGAGACGAAGCGTTAACTACTAACGGTTTAATTCAAAATATCGAACCATGGCTTGACGAACTTGAAGAAAATGTCACTAATAACACACAAATGGATAAAACTGATAGTACATTTGCAATTAGAGCATCGACCAGTTTTATCGATATTGATAATTTTACTGAGTCTGAAATTAAATTACTTGAACGTGTAGATAATCCGTCAGAGGCTATTTTTTATAAACATTCCGATATGTCCATCGTATCTGAATTATCCACCTCGAGCACAGATACTTTCGGAAGCTTTGATCGGGCTTCTGGAAACTATAATCTTAATGGAAGTATTACGAACTCGTCGGCTTCACAGACACTCAGCCATAATACAATAATAGGAAGAACTCGGAAAGCCTTTGATGTAATAGTAGAAGAACCATGCGGTGATTTTTAATAAAATCTTAATCTGTAAGCAAAAAATATTCATTAAAATAATTAATTCTCATAACAGAGCTTTTTTTTCAAAATTAATTAAGCGTAATGTTCGCGTAATTGTTGCGATTATAACCGATATTAATTTAATTTTCGAGCTTTAAATATTTGAATGCATTGGTGGTCGCGCATGCGTGGATGTGAAAATAAATATTGACTTTACCGACACGATGTCTACCGGTCACAGATGCGCGGTAGATTCAAATAAAAATTAAATAAACGACAACAAAATATTGACTTATTTCATTTTTTTGTTGTAAAATAATTGATCGAATTATTTTTTTTGTATTTAATATTTTTACATAATACATTTATCACTTATATTTATATAATATTATACAAAATGAAGTTATTTTTTTAAAAATGACTTAACGTTTTTCCATTCAACAAATCTCACACAGGGTATATTATATATAAACTTTTGCAAATTCAATGCAAATTCATAACATTTACTCAATTTTGCATACAATTTTAATTTCTTAAAAATAAAAGGAAAACTCGCTTAATAGGATTTACAAAGCTGAAATATATAATGTAACAAAGCAAATGGGTTACAAAGGGGAATGAAAAAAATTTTCATTGTTGGTTTTTTTTTTTCATTTCCTTTTACAACTCATAAAATAAATTTTATTCAAAAAGAAAAACATGACAAGATTAAAAAAATCAACGAAAATGCTCGCAAATTCGAAAGATAAAATTTTTTTTTCATTTAAAAAAATTGTTTCAGCCTCAAATATTTAACTAATACATTTATTTACATTTAAATAAGATTTGAAATCAAATCTTAAACAAAACTTCGTTTTTTATTTGGAATTAAAAATTTATTACCACTGATCTCTAAAGCCACCACGATGGCCTCGTCCTCGAAAACCTCTTCCTCGTGAAAAGCCACGGTTACCCATGGGACCACCTCGATTCATACCACCACGATTATTTCCCCCACGATTTTTCCAACCCCGACCAGAATTGTTGCCACCCCGAAATGGTGGTCGATCATTCATAAAATCTGGCCGGATTTGTGGCAGAGGCGGTGGTTGATTGTACTGTTGATTCGACGGCTGCATATGTAATGGTGGTTGAAAAGATCCTTGTCCTGGTGGAAATTGTTGCATCGATGGATGAAACTCGGGTCTAAAGTTCATCATTTGCGGCCCGGGACCATCCCTCATATTACCAGGCGGCATCAACGGTGGCATTCCACTCATATTATTTGGCGGTCGCCACTGATTACCATCATACCAATTCCGATTACAATTTTTATCGTTTCGATTTGGTTCTGACGAGTCCTCTAAAAAGTCGTCCTGGTTCAAAGAATCGATTATATTAGCCGCAGTCGCATCATCGTCTTCTACGCCACTGTGGTCGTTATGCGGTGGTATTCTCATATTAGGCACTATTGCATTTGGTGATCCGAGTAAACTAGGAATATGATTGTGTTTCTTCCGAGGCGAATTCGCATCGAAATTGGCTCGTTTGCAAGGCATAACAACCGAATTCACAGCTTCTTTGCCATCGTCATCACTCAAATCCATGTCTATACTTTCAACATTATCCTGATCAGGACGTGCGTGGCGATGATGAAAATTTGATGGCGGACCGCGTTTACTATATGGGCTGTTAGAATTGATCGGTGGAGGTGGCGGTGGTGGCTCAGTGCCCAAATGTGGAAATCGAGATATCAACGGTGGAGGATTAGAAATAATTGGCGTCGACTCATTCATGCGATAATCTTGATCTTTTTGTTGAAAACGGTAGTCCTATAACATTATTCAAATTAAACAAATTATACAATCAAATAAAAAACAATATGCAATATCAAAGTTATGCTAAGGAGCCATCTATATCCATAAATTATGTCACACGTTAAGGGGGAGGAAGGGGGTCGACGAAGTGACATTGTGTGACAAGAGAGTGGGAGGGGTCCTAAATTTCGTGACGTCACATTTCAAAATCTATTTTAATCTAATTGTAAAGGAGTATTTAAAGGAGTGGGTTCAAAGTCCATGGACTCAAGATGGTTAAGTTTGTTTTTTGTTAGTTTCTTGAAATGTTTGATTTGATGTTAATTTTATTAAAAAATCAAACAACTAATTTTGAGACTACTTAAAATCTTATATTTTTATATTATAAACGTGAAAGTTTGTAAGGATGTATGGATGGATGTTTGTTGCTCTTTCACTCAAAAAGTACTGAATGGATCTCGATGAAATTTGGCATCGATATAGAATATAATCCGGCTTAACATATAGTATACTTTATATCCAGAAAAAATGTACGGTTCCCGTGAGATAGAATTTTTTTTGTTTTTTACAGAGCAAAAGATTAACTTCCTTTTTTGTAATGTGGTAGGTTAGAAGCCAGAATATGATATAGATTACTTCTTATACCGGAATAATAAACGTTAATCATGGGATAGCAAAACAAGTATGTATTTCATAGGAACCGAGTATTTAAAAGCAGTTTCATTAAAATCCACGAAATAGAGTTTTAACTCATTTTTCTTAAGAAGATTTGATCTAATTTTTACTCAGGAGAGATGTACTATTCCCGTGGGATAGATATGTTTTTTGTTTACCACAGAGTTAAAGATTGATATGATGGTAGTTTGGGGGAGAATGATATAGCTTTCAACTTTTAAGGCTAGAATAATGCATGGTTCCCATGGGATGGCAAAACAATTATATCCTACAGGAACCGTACATTTAAAAAGTTTCGGTCAAGTTCGTGAAATAGAATTTTAACGTATTTTCTTCCAATTTTACACATTAACAAAAAAAATCTCTACAAAGTTGAAATTAAAAAATTGACAATTTTTACTGGAAAATAAATATGAATTTCCAATTTAACAATCGATAAAATTAAGAACGCAATTTTTTAAAATATTTGAATTTTTTCATTGTTCATTGTCGAAGATATTAATTAGAAATAAACGTATTAAAATAATAAACTAAAAATTTCAAAATTTAACAATTACTTAACGGAACGAATTTTAATGAAGTTTTGCTAAAGATCCTGTACGATAGCTACTAATCTATTTTTTTAAGGAAACATGCATTAATTTGGTGAGGCGTTCAGGGGCCGATGGGGTCGAGCCGAATCTCATCTAATCTTACTTTGGGGAAAGGGAAGGTCTCGCAAATATCACGCATTTTTTTTGTTTTGAAAATATCACATTAGATTGCGGGTTGGGGGAATGATATATGCCAAATCTCATGACATCTTACCAGAGGGGAAGGGATAGGATTTCAAAAATCGCAAAAAACGCCTCGCGCAATTAATAGATGCCCCATAAAATAGCTGTACGGTTTTAAATGACATTTGGTATGAAAAATTTTCAAGTCCCAAAGGAAGGAATACAGTTACTTTTTTACTAAAAATCGTATAGAATTGATGTGAGACAGCTAACATCTCTTTCTTGAAAAGTAGTTTTACGAATTTTGATGAACTTTCTTTGGACCTAAAGTCTGAAAGTATCTATCATTTTTTTCTGTCAAAATAGATTAATTTTTATATTTCGCTATGAATGTAGAGAATCTTTTAATCAGTTAGATTTAAATACACTCAGCGAAGCGAGCGGGTATCAGCTAGTAATTCTATAATTATTTGTAGATGTAAAAAAATTGTGTAAAATATGTGACGTCACACTACGGAGGGGTGGGTTTCATAAATGTGACCAGCTGTGAAACGGGGGGGGGGGGTAAAAATCATAAAATTTGTGGGACGTAATTTATGGAAGGCCCCTAATAAAAAACAAATTCTATACACTCGTTATTAATAAAAAATTAACTTTGATATTGCCGCCCTTTGTTTTATATCATACCTGATCACCGGCATTTCCCCATAATGGAATCGGTGGTAATGGTGGAGGAGGAATACTTTTCGTACGTTCATCATCATTTCGAGGAGATCCAGTTAGACTTATTAAATTTCGATGATCCACATCTTTAAGAGACCGATTGCCACGATGATGTTCTTTATCGGGATGTTTCAAAGGTGGTGGTAAATGTCGATGATCAACATCGTCTTGAGAAGTCATAATCGGATGATTTAGCGGCTCGTGATATTCAATAGGTTCAGCGACCGATTCTTTCTCATACACAGGTGGACTCTCGGGCGTTTCTATCGGTGCTGGAATTTGTGCTTGCCACATGTTCGCCTCATTTTCCCATGTTTCAACCTCTTCCTCGGGATTGTACTCATCCACACTTGGGTGATATGATGGCGGTTGATTGTCATAATTCGGGACATAAGAATTTGGAATTTCAGGAGCATAGTTATTAACAGGAGGTGGATATACAGGTTCTCCATATGTTGTACTATTTTGTGGGTAAGAGTTTGGAACGTTTGGTGTAAATGGTGGCATTGGTGGTGGGAGTAGTGGAGTTGGATTTGAATATGAATTACTTTCGGGTGGGGTGGGTAATAATTGCTTTATGATACTGTTTATATTATTAAAATTATTGCCATTACTTTCATCTACTTTTTGATTACCGACAACTTCAATTAAATTGTTACCCGCCGCTGTCGCATCTCGAGACTGGGAATCGTTGAACATATTAGAGTCAAAGGAGATATTAGAACCGACAAATGAAGTGAATCCATTATTTGTGAACATTGATTGATCACCAATAGGAGTGTAAAAATTCGCTGCATAATTCCCTGTTTCTAAGCCTTGATACGGTAAACTATTTGTATTTGTGTTAGACTCGGGTAGTTCTAAGTCAGAATCGGGACTAGGTGACGGTGCGTTAATATCAGGTGACGGTACTGGACTGTTCCAGCGAGTTGTATCACGTAGCAACTCATCTAATTTCTTTTTTAAGGCTTTTACGCGACCACTAAAGTTTTTATAAGCGTTTGCGACCACTTTCACTTCTCCTTTTTGGGAGCGATAAAAAACGTCGGCTTGGCCTAGTAACGATAGTAGATGCTTTCGAGCTTTGATTTCGGCGTTTAGTGCATGAATCACCGCATCGACCACCTTACTGCCTTCTTCAACATCTCGTTCGACATCCTCAACTTTTTTACGATCTACAACAAAATTACATGATTACATGAACATAAAACTACTAGCACTGGCTCATGATAAACATTTTGAAGAGAATGGGGGGAGGGATAACCTTGTTTTTCCAAAACAGGGAACCTTCCAAGCAGTATATCGCCTCACTGTGAACGACGCTTTACAGTTACAATTTTTCTTCCCCCCCCCCCCATATTATTTATCAAAAGTATTTTATCCCTTTGTGTGAAGCCTGCTTTATGGCCATACCAATTCTTTTTTGTAAGGTTTTTTTTAAATTTTTTTTCATTGTGTTATAAATGATCTACGTAAAAATGAATATAGCTAGATTATAGGTTTGGTCGCGGATCTCATACTGAACCAATAACGAATTAGTCCAAGTGGATTTAGGATAATCGCCAAGCCCATACACGCTTATAAACTGATTAAGGCTTATTTTTCCGTGAACGAGTTTGAAAAAGTTTCTGAAGTAAAACGAGGATTAACGAAAACCCACGAAAAATGTTAATTGAATTTAACGTTGATAGAGAAGGATAGCGAAATTGGACTTTGGTTCTAGCGATTCTCGGGTTTTTTTAGGGCGAAAAATTCGATTCTCTTTCTCACGCGCAGTTTGATAAAATGTGGCTAGTTTTTCTATCATCCGCTATCAACGTTAAATTAACAATTTTCGTGGGTTCTCGTTAATCCTCGTTTTACTTTCGAACATTTTCAAACTCGTTCAAAGAAAAATAACCCTTAATCAGTTCATAAGCGTGTATGGGCTTGGCGATTATCCTAATTCCACTTGGACTGATTCGGTATCGGTTCAGTATGAGATTCGCGAACAAACCTACTGATGGTTCACTCCGAGTTTTGATGATCATTTCTGTCTTATTGGGCTTGAGAGTAAAATTGTGGAAACCATAACGTAACGAACAGGCGGCTAGTTGACCTTTCCTGTTTTGCTCTTTAATTCTAATTTTTCACTCTTTTTTTTTATCTCCTTACACTCACTACTTGCCAACAGTGATTGGTAAAGAGTGAGTGCTGCAAAGTGTGTAGGAGGGGAAATAGACATTAGAGAGTGAGAGAGAGAAAGAGGGGGAGAAATGATTTTACTGACTATTAAATGTAGTCAAGTCTATCTTAACTTGACTAAATTATGAAAGTTCTAAATATCTATAATAGGTTAATCAAATTTTGTAATTGCAATCCAAATACAAAATTACTCACACATATAAATACTTTTAATAAGCAAGTTCTATTTTTTGGGGGGAGGGGGGTATTTGTCGCTTTAACATCTATGGTGATATTACGACTATCTTACGCACAGAAATATTCTGCAGGTCTAAAATCTTAATTTTTTAATTTTACAACTAGGAATTCAACGGGGATCGAACCCAGCACCACTCCGCATGTAGCGGAGAGAGCAATTGCTCTAACCACAGCGCCATCAAGTGGAGTCAAGCTCCAATTAGAGAGCAATTTTTTCCAATTTTTCTTTTCAAACCAGCCGTTTCGATTTGAAAAAAAAAACGTAAAGAACTTTCTTCTTAACGGGGGTTCCCCGACCAACTTAGTTTTTTATAATTAACATGTGTTTGACGACGCCTTGCTGTTTTGGTTTTCATAGACAAGCCGCCGCTATAAACAAGTCCCTACAATTACCTTTTAACGATGCAATGATTGATTCCGGATCATCCCAATTGAACTTTTGATCCAGATCTTTCATTTTTTTAAGCTTGTCGTCGGTATCTTCTTCGAGTTTTGAGCAACTATTTATTTTAGCGACTAAATATGATGTTTGAAATTCGGATGGGTCTTGCTCTACTTTTTTGGCCGGGGTCGCACTGATCAAACCAGATAGGTCCGACAAAAATTCTTCGCCGTAAATACCTCGTTGTTCCCATATCTTAAATATTCTCAGCACACGATGTTTAACTTTTTCCTCCCTGCATTTATAAATGATTAATAACAACCCCAGCGTTATACAATTCAATAAAATATACTAACCGAACCATCGTAGTTGCTTTCTGCAACGATGTGCTCCAACTCTCAACGAAATCATAGTTCTTACGTTTGGAGTACTGTATGACATCATTGGCCAAATAAAAAAGCACTAAACGATGTTCGATTTTGACTGAAAATTGATAAATTATAAATTTTTTCTCATTTTAACATCAAAAAACTGTAAATAATTACCTCGTTTTAAAACATTTAGCCAAGAAGTAACAATCTTTTTATGGTGCTGTCGATTCTCTAGGCACCAAGCTGACATTGAATTGATACTCTCTTGCGAGTCTTTTAAATTTGTTAATCTTTTCTCAAATTGAATGGAATTAAATTCACTATTACTCGTTTCCATTATGATATTTTGATTAAATGTATTTTATTATTTACGGAATATAAATTATTCTAATATGTGAGGTTAAAACACACCGCTAAGTCCATGGTTATACTAGAACCATTTTCCCCCCATTGTAAACGAAACGTAAATCATTTATTAAAACTTCACATTATTTAAATAATCAGATTTGTATTGAACTAGAAGTAATTCATCAGTATTTATCAACGACTATAATAAAATTTTCAATTTTGAAATGCCAAATAGACGCCATTCGACAACAACTTTTAATTGGAAAAAACGAATTAACCGTTCGATGTTTATTAATATAAGAATGTTTAAATATGACAGTAAATCACAATATGTAACTTTTGATGTATAATTCGGTAGATTGAACACAATTTTCTTAAAACTTTATTTTCCTAGAAAATATTTTATATTCCTTAATCAACAAATTCACCATATTTGATTTACTTGAAAGGCTTTGTTCAATTACGGAATATAGTCCGTAAAAATGTCGACTTGAACACATTTTACGTTAATTTGGTCACACACAAACTAGGGACAAACAAATACAAAATTAGTTAGTTGAAGTTACTAACACTAGGTTGTACTGTACATATTAAAAGATGCAAGAAAGCTATAATAGGATTATAGCGATTGTAGTAACGATAGTAACAGGATTATTAAAATTCTTTGCGATTGTTGCAACTTTTTCAAATATTTCATTTTTCAATATTAATGCAACCATGCAAAGATTTTAATTAAAACAATAAAAACAAGAGTATTCGATTGTATGAATTTATAACATTTATAAGTTGTATTTTATGAAAGCTTCAAAGATAGGTACCTTTTATTCTGAACATCCCCCATTGAAATTATAAATAGTTCATAAATCTCACATTAAAAATCTAAGAATAGATTTCATTATGTATTCCATCTTTGTATTCTTAAGATATGATCCATATCTAAACGATCTATACTAGACGATCTAAACTAAAAAAATTATACAATTAATTTAATGACAATCTTTTACGGGGCTAGGTATCTTATATATAGAGGCATGAATTTCAGGTAATTTTAAAGTGCCGTAAAAAAAGGCAATCAATATTTTTGCTAAATAGATTTTTCATAAGTTATTTATTAACATTACAAGAATACAGAAAAAAATTAGGAGCTGATTAAATGGGGGGTCTCAAAAATTAAACCTGAAAAAAAACAATTTTTACCAATTTTTTAATCTTTTTTTTTTTACTTTTTCGAACTTTTAAAAAATAGTATATAATAATTGAAATCTTATTATAGTTTTAGTTAGTGCGACAAAGTAATGTATTGAAATGGCTCACACCAAATTTCAAGTAAATTGGCTCAGTAGAACTTGAGATATAATGGCAACCAGCTCGAAAAAAGTAGTTTCGAAAAAAATACGTTTAAAGTTTCGAGTATAATTACGTTAAAAAACGTAAAATTACAGCCATACAATGGTAGTTAATACTTCCATTTTTTAAACAGCCATTCTTTCTCCAAAATAATTAAAATTTTGAAAAATCCTTTTAAGGACATATTCTTAAAGGTATAAGCTTTGAAAATATCAAAGAAAAGAAAAATCGTTTTTTTTTTCAAATTTCTAGACCAGAATACCCCCTTAAATATTAGGATCTGTTTCTTTTATGAAACTCGCCGTTGGTAAAAAGAACTTTAAAATACCCACGATTGGTTTAAGATATTATAAATTGAATAATATTTAAATATCTATTTAAATAGAACTATATGCCTACAGCATATATACGAACTGCCGAAACTGCCACCCTTAAGGGGGTATTCTAGTCTAGGAGTTTGAAAAAATAAAAAAAAAAAAATTTTTCATAATCCAATAGTTTATATATCCAAAAACATCTCCCTAAAAGGATTTTTCAAAATTCAAATTATTTCCGAAGTTATAGCCGTTTTAGTGTCGCGGCAACTAGACTGGTTGAGACTTAACGTAAAACTTTAAACGCGTTTTTCTCGAAACTACTTTTTTCGATGCGGTAGCCATAATATCTCCAGTTCTAATCAGCCGATTTACTTGAAATTTGGCATGAATATTCTTTAAATATTTTTCTATCGCATGAAGCAACAAAAAATTGAAATTTTAAATTAGTAATATTTTTAAAAAATTTGACAAAGTTAAAAAATGAGTAAAAAAATCGACCTTTATTTTTGAGGAGCCGCCATTTTATGAAAAAAACTTTTTTTTTTCAGTTTTGCAGATTCATGCGATAGCGACATTCGTACTTATCAAGAATCCATCATTGTTTTATTTTTCAAATGACCACAAGGGTAGAAATCATGGCGACGAGGACACGGCCTTTTTTCTCCCCCTCTACTTTAAAGACGCATAACTCAATGAAAAATAAAAAAACAATTTGACTAGAATAGACTAGAATACCCCCTTAACCTCAGAAACCTCTTTTTTTGAACTTTTCTAAGAAGAAGTTTCAAATAAAAGTTGTAGGCATTAATGAGTCTAAGAATTATAGAAAGTTTAAAGAAAATCGGTGGAGCTATTTAAAAAAAATTGAAAAAAGTCAAAAACCCATAAAATAAAGTTGAGCTTCCAGTCAACCGATTTCACCATAAGCTTCACGGCATAACTAGATGAAATATGAAGCTAAAATTCCGAGTTTGGCAAAATTTGGATAAAGCTTTCGATACGATATCACTGTCCCAAACAGACATACAACTAGGCCTTTCGACTGAGCTGGACCCTGAAGAACTCAGAGCCGATGAACGGCAAAACAGTATTAGCCGATGACAAGTGCTGTGGAATGACACAACTAATAGCATGTGGACATACCGCCTTATCCCACAAGTGGATACATGGCGACGTCAACTACTATCTGACGCAAATTCTGTCGGGACATGGTTGTTTCCGAACATACCTACATAGGTTTAAACACGAAAAGTATCCGGAGTGTTTGACGTGCCCCGGAATTGTAGAAGATGTAGAACAAGTGTTGTTCCTGAGCCCTTGTTTCAACTCACAGCGGAATGCTCTAGAAACTGCCCTCGAACAGAAAATCAAACCAGAGACTATAGTAGGAATGATGTTTTCATCGAGGGTAGCGTGGAATGCATTCCACCTCCGTCGCAAATATGTACATGTTGCAACATGTACATATTTGCAACGGAGGTCCTCAAAGATCTTCGCCGGACAGAAAAGCAGCGAAATAAGCGTAACTAGAAAAAAGCAGTGGCTTCGAATGCAAGACGGAAGAGCACCAGCTAAAGCCTACCCCCGCGAAGTAATGCCTAACGGCGGTTCCGCGGGGGAAACAGAGTGGTAGAGGAAGTTTTTAGTTGATATGGGATTCTCCGAGTCCGACATCTAGCCCTGATGATATGTTAATGTATTTTTCCCAACCTCTGGCAAAAAAAAAAAACACACACACACACAGGCATGTTTCTAAAATCCTACTTTTTGGACTCAGGGGACCTAAAAACATGTATTTCCAGTGAAAGCTTGAAATCGAAAATTCGACCCGATTACAATACCTACTTCCTTTATTGAATAGTATAGTAAAAGAAAGTAAAAAGAAAGGTTCACTTCTCAAGCATCCTTAAAATGTTCCATCCTTGAGAAATATCACGTTATATCAACACTGTTTATAATGTTGTAATTAGTTTTTAGTTCTAAAGAGTGACACAGATATTTATTGATAATCTCACGTTTCAAATTTGATACAAATTGCTTGATTAATAGTATCACTGTCGTAAATTTTCATTGATTTATCCTAACGAACTTCATTACAAAAGGAAATAAAAACAAAGGACTACTCTAACGAAATACAAACGCCTTTTAAAAAAATATTGTCTCATAATAATATCCTTAAAATTGTTTATTAATGATATGATCAAAAAATTAATTTGAGGATATTAAAAATAAAAAAAGTGTTTATTAACATATTAACAAATCATTTTAATGCAACTTTATTAAATATAGACATTCATTATTATTTTATAATAATTTTTCTTTTATAAATTAGATCTTTTGTCTTCTAATAATACTGATAAAGTCATTAAATAACAACAGACATACAATAAATAAATAAATTAAATAAATATTTTTTTTTTTTAATAACAATTATAAAGAAAAACTAAAATAATGACTAATTTAAAATGTTTTGATAGTAGTCTTCATTAGTTAGAGGTAAGTTTAAGTTTGCAGACTCCAATTCCTGATCATATAATTCAGATTTGTCCAAGTTTAACTCCGGAATTTGTATGGGTATCGACCTTTTACGTCTTCCTCTGTGAAACATAATTTTATTGAAATAAAATTAATTTTTGTTATTGATACAATTAGGTTTTACTAACCACAAACGACATTTAAAGAAAAGAACCACCACCAAAACTAAAATTGTAAATTAGGATAGAAAATAAAAGCGTAGCAATTTAAAAAAATGCATAATTTATTTAAATAAAAGCAAAAATAACATTAGAAAATATAAGCATGTAAAGTAGAAGCGTGGTTTAAAAATAATTCATGGATGTCCGCCATTTAATTTTTCCATATGGGTAGATTGATATAGGTAGTACTAATTCCGCATTGTACGCAAAATTTTTTCGTCTTTCATCTTCATTTCGAGCACGCAACGATGGGCGTTTAAAAATTAGATTATGACTCCTATTCGTCAGTAATTGATTACAGAAAATGGATTTCTCTTTTTCGAGAAAACGTTCATTCAAAATTCTGACAATCTATCGATTTCCATGCCTCATCATACGTCTCGATTTCTTTTGCGTATAAATTTATTCTTCGTGGACCACTGATTCGGATCTGGGCGTAGTAAATACTGTCTGTTTTAATAAGGAAAAGCAAAACTTAAAATAACAAAAAAGCTTTTGAGGACGAAAAATAATTTTTTTTTTCAACTAAGCAGCAAGAGATAGGTCAACAGAAAGAAAAAAACTATTAAACAAACATTGAAAATGTTATGAAAAATGTTTGTTTTACTTACATTTTCATCGGGTCGAGACGACCAAACGCCAGTGGAACAGATACAAGACGACCACGGATTTTTTCCAGCGCTAATAAAGTTTCCAATTCAGCTAAACGTTGATCGGACACCCGTCGCATTCTGAATAAAAAATTTAACTTGGTAAGATACAATGGAAAAGTCGTACACTCCAACATTTTTCATGTTTCTAAATCTCGAAGGTTCAAAGGGCAAACTACGAATGGTCTTATTTTTTCTAAGCCAAATCAGATATTTCCTGATAGACGCATTGAAAATTCGGTTTCATTCATTGAGTGTTTATATCAAATTAAAATGATGCAATTATACAAATTGATTGATTGGATCAATCAAAAAAATTGATTGAAAATTTTAACTAAAATCCTTTAATTAATATTATCATTATTTCTAATCGAACGAGTCACGGTCATATTTTCAATCGAACTATATTTATATTTACAATATTTACAAATTTTCATTTAAAAATTATCAACTTAAAATAAAATCAATGAAATATTATAGATAATAACTTTTTTTCAGTCACAAATACTTCAAGCTTTTTTCGTTATTGTTAATTAAGGCAAGGTGCATAAATAAGACCTTGCAACAATCTCCGATTTGAGGCCAAGGAAATCAAACTAATTGTAAGATAGTAAAGCTAAAAATAAATATTCACGCCTAAGCTAACAATTACAATAAATATATAGAACATTTTGAAAATATTAAAATCTTACCTGATATGTGCAGATTTAGCATTTTGAATTGTAATCGCAAAACATACCACGAACATAACAAGCATTAACTTTAAACAGTTCATTGTTAAACTGATAATGTCTCTTTAAAACAATTAAAAAACGAAAAAAAATTTTAGTCAAAACTCAATATTTAAACAGTCCACTAGTTCGACTACAATCAGTGAATGCACTTTTATTTAACAAGGTGTGAGAAAATGCAATATTTGATCAATCGAGAGAAACATTAATTGTGATATTGTTGAATGAATTGCTATTAATGATTGATAAAACATTATAAAACTTGGCTTTATATAGGAGCACATACGCACACACACACATCCACGCATTATGTGATGAACCACTATCGAGCGTGAGATAGTATGGGTGCTGGTAACGAATTTCATTGGTTGAAAGAGAGAAAACTTGATCCTGGTGGAAAGAAAATGGGAAAGTAAAGAGAATGGTACTAGAAAATCATATGTTCTGATATCATATATCTTATGCTTTTGGAAATTCAAACCGTCAAAAGACGGGCACGTTTGCGTGGTTTTTCAATTGGCTTTTTACTTGTGATACATGAACACTTTTTCTTTTATATTCTATTTGAAAAATCAATTTAAAAAATATTTTTTCTATAATATCCTTGCTGAGAGATGCAAAATACCTACGTATACTTAAATTTTTTCTATATTTTTTCTTAAAGTTTTTCTTAATAATGTACTCGCATAGGTATAACTAGCGATTACCTGTGGCTTCATTCACGTAAAATTTAACAAAATAATTAAACACGATTAATTTAATAAACAGCAGTTGCATATTTTTTTTTTTTGATTATCAAATAAAATTAAGAAACTAGAAAAGCAGATCATTTTTAAATTTGTATGTAGAAACATAATTGCACAATTAGAACTATGAGAAAATTGATAATTTAAGAGTTAGACCCCAAAAATTCATAACGTCAATCCTGTCTTTGAGCTTCGTAACTCGTAAGAGTGAAATTTTGTAAAATCCATCCTTACTGATAATTACAGTCCTTATAGTAAAGGTTTTCTATAAGAACTTTTAATTTTTACTAATTAAATATGTTAACATGTTGATACTGCAGATATTTTTATTCGTTGCTCCTTATTAATTTAAATTTTTTGAAATTTTACACAATTTTTCAGCTACAAGAACGAATATATAATGGTTATTTAATAACAAGTTTCAAAAATTACTGATTTAATTGCAACTTGTTCAACTTTCCCTTATAGTCAAATCTTCCTGATTACCAATAAATAGGAATACTAGGGAAACGTGTAAAATAAATAGCTAATCTAAAGACAATTTTTTCTAAATAAGGATGCTTTTTGTGTAATAATTTTTTTTCAATAAAATTTTTTTCCAACTACAGACCGTATAATTAACGTTTTTCGAAAAGTTTATGTAGGACTTAAGAAAATAGAGTGGCAATTTTCACAAATCTATTTCTAATATAATGAAAGTTTCTTTATTCTTCATTGTAATAAGTTTATTCCTTTCAGTATATTCAGTACATTCTTTTATAAAACTTGATGTTGATTAAAAGAAATATAAGCACTTTATAACTATGTAAATAGAACTATTGTATATGCATACAGCCTCTATGTCTATACGAACTCCCACTCTTAACCCCAGAATCCTTCTTATTTTAATTTTCCCCGGAAAAAATTTCAAATAAAAGTTGTAGGCATTATTGCGTCTAAGAACTGTAGCTTTATAAAAAATCGTTGGAGCCGTTTTCGAAAAAAATTTAAAAAGCACAAAACCTCCTAGAGTAGAGTGGAGCTTTCGGTTAACCAATTTCAACCAAAAGCTTCGCGACACAACCAGATGTAATATGATGGCCAAATTGCAAGTTTGAAGAAATTCGGATAAAGCTTTCGATACGATATGGCTGTCACACACACACACAGACATGTTTCTAAAAACCATTTTTCTGGACTCAGGGGACCTCAAAACATGTATTTCCGGTAAAAGTTCGATTTCGAAAATTCGACCCGTTGCAATACTCCCTTAGTTGCTATATAGTACTATAATAAAAGAACGTAAAAATTATTAGGAAAAAACGTGGTTCATTATTTTCGGTGATATTAAAGTTAAACATTTTAGATCGTTCGCGATTAGAATGTTCATGGTGGTTTCGATTTCCCAATTTCACAGAACGTATAAATAAAGTTCTGAAACGTTCTAAGACACGTCCTTATTCCGATATTCTTTGACTAAAATGCTAAATACTTAACTTATGAGTGAGTTGATTTTCATAGAAGATCTAAAATATGATAAATATTTAAAATAATGAAGTTTTTGTTACTATTACCAATAATTAAGACAAAACGTTAATCTTCAAGAAACTATCGAAACATTACCACATTCGATCTTAGATTGATCGATTATCAGCAAAGCACCTTTCCAGACAAAATCGATTCTATCAAGCGTACTTAGTAGTCAGGTGGCTACATGTCAAGCAAAGTCCGATCGAAAGGTGTTTTTTTAAAACTTTGTCTGATTAATTATAGATATATAATACATGTAAGATAATCCTCCTTTGTAGCTGTTCAAATTATACAATACACATTTTCAGTTATACTAAAATTTAGAAAAATGTATATTGCACATATTATGTATTTATTATGTTCTTATAAGTAGATATTTCAATTTTCCGAGTCTACTGTATACGCACGCACAAGTGGGTACCAATCCTTGTATTTTTATAAATAATAAATAAATCCTACGATTGGTTAAATATATAATAAAATAAATAGAATAATATATAATAAATATAAAATATTTATATAATTTTCTATAATTATCTTATATCTTATATTTAATACTCCTATATAATTATCTATATAAACAGAACTAAATGTATGAGCCTCCGTGCATATAGAACTCACACCTTCTACCTCAGAACCCCCTTTATTTGAACTTTCCCAGGAAAACGTTTTAAATAAAAGTTATAGGCTTTGATGATTCTAATAGCCATAGAATGTTTACAAAGAATCTTGGAGCCGTTTTCAAAAAAAAAATTGAAAAAACCCAACACTCCCTAGAGACTTTCTGTCAACCGATTTCAACCCAAAACATCGCGGCACAACTAGATGAAATATGAAGCCAATGGAAGTTTGGTGAAGTTTTTCGGACTCGACTCGATAACAATACTTTCTTTACTATGTATTAGTAAAATAAAATAAAAAGGAGAGTTAAAGTGAAGAAATATTAAAGGAAGGTAAGTTTAACTTGAAATTGGGCTTTGTCTGAAATCTTTTCTTGTTTAGTTTTATCAAATTTTACGAATTATGTGAACATTTAGACGTGTAAATGCTTCGTAAGTTCAAACAAAACTCAGCAAAATAAAATTTTTGTTTTTTAAATGGCTGTTGGATATTCCCAGTAATATCTAGAAGTAAAATCATATTTTACAAGTAAAGATGATGAAATTGGCAAAACTTAGCCAAAATAAGAAGAAATCAAACTTTTTTCGTACTCTAAAATCAAAAATAAGGTAAGTAATAATTAAAACGTTATTGAGTGAATATTTCGCTTTTTCTTATTTGATCATACGATATGAAAAGACTCAAAAGACTTCGAGTTTACATAGCGACATTGTTACTAAGGATATTAAGGCACTATTTTTGGATCTTTTAGATTAAACTAATTTAAATCGACTTAGTTTTATTAGAAGTAAAAGAAATACACAAAAATCTGCATACGAATTAATTACCTTATCTACATATCTATGAGTAGCTATAATATGTAGAAAATCGTTCTATATTATAATATCTACACTCTCTTTAACTTCCCTTTAATTTATTAAATTGGTAATCTCTCTTATTCCAATATTTCCTATAATTTATGGATAAACAGGATTTACTAGGAACATACAACACAGGAAACAACTAGGAAAATTATTACAAAAATTAAGAATAATATCAAAAATGTGAAAATTCCGAATATAGATATTTCACCATTGATCTAACTAATAGTTACTTAAATAAGTTCAAACTAATTAGTTAATAATATCTAAGATATTTTGTAAAAATCTTAGATAAAGTCCTGACTGAATAAATTTGATTTAAGAGAATCAAAGATTGCATCAGTCTAACATATTTCTATAATGAATTTTTTGAGGGAAATCGCACCAGTTCATGAACTTACATTGCACGCATTTACTTAAAATCAAAAAAATCATGCGATAGAGCAAAGTGTGACATTATTCACTCGTGATTGACTCGATAAGATATTTGTACACTCTTTTCATTTAATAAACTTATAATCACGTTAATTAAATGACTGGTAAAATATAACAGATGATACATATTTCGTCTGTTTAGCATTGGAAATAACGAGGGAGATAAAAATAACGTGTAGGTAAGCATTTAATGGAAAGAAATTTAGCCATTTGCAACATTCGTAAATATCAAACTTCAAGTGTACCTACTTCCAAATTAATGTGACAATTTTGGTTCCTAGATAGCTAGAGATAAGAAAGAATGATTTTTTAAAATTGTTAGATAGGTATCTATCTATTACTCACTAGTTTGAAAAGGATTTGAACAAAATCCAAATTTTATTGAAATGACTCATTTAAAGTTGTCTATATCTGTTTAAACAAATCATTGACTGATTTACGTTCATATCTTTCTTATCAGGACGTGAGCAGGCGTTTTATTTAATTATTACATAATTAATTTAAATAAACTTATTGTTTTAACACTAAGTGATTTTTTTGGTTTCTACTTATCGAGAGAAAATTTACGTTAATTGCTATTTTATTTACTTTATAGTGACGTGAATGTACCCATAGAGTTAATAACTGTAGGCATAGAAATTAAAGTAGGGTACGTTCGATTACGTGTATGGAATTCTAGGATGAACCAATATTTCATAATAAGCAAACAATTTTGAATCATATTTAAATAATTTTATATTCTTTTTAAAAAATCCGATAACGAATTCAACTTTTTACTATCGCAGAAAGCTATACGAGATAATATTGGCTTTGTACAGCTCATTCATGGAATTGCTTTAGATTTTCAACTAAGAATAATAGTAGAAAAACACAAATAGAAGAAAACTGCAAATATTACACATACTATAGGTTTATTACGGAATGATTCCTATATAAGGTTTGTCGAAAACCGGGTTTAAAAAACACGGATTTTGATTTTCTATTAAAAAGTGAAAAGAGGTCTCATTCTCGCCACGAAATAGTTATATCATATAATTTTATATTATTTACTGCTCCTAAAAATAAACTATGTACCTGATTAGAAAATGTTAATGTTAATACTACTAGTGAGACACCTAACTTTGTCCTAGCTGAAACTTGAGTTTAAAATGAGACATTTTCAGTAATATTTCAACTTTTTTTTTACTTTCTTTTACTACCTGTTAATTATACAGTAAAGGAAGTAGGTATTGTAATCAGGTCGAATTTTTGATTTATAGTTTTTTCCGGAAAAACATATCTTGCAAAAAAAATTGTCTGTGTATTTGTGACAGCGATATCGTATCGAAAGCTTTACCCGAAATTCACCAAACTTAGAATTTTGCCCTTATGGGCCTACACGTTGAGATCGGTATCGAGGTTGCAGTACAGTGATACATACAGCGATACTGAGTTAGACAAATACACTGTGAGATTTGTATAAAGATACTGATACTTGCAACATGTATCGATACCGATCTCAACGTGTATGGGGCCCATTATATCTCATCGAGTTGTGCTGCGAAGTTTTCGGTTGAAATCGGTTGACAGGAAACCCCATTTTTATAATGAGTTTGGGAGTTTTTTAATTGTTTGCGAAAATGGCTCCAACGATTTTTTTGAACTTACTATGGTTATTAGACTCATTAAACCTATAATTTTTATTTGAAACTTTTTCCTGGGAAAATTCAAATATTAAGGATATTACTTATGGGGTGGGAGTTTGTATTTGCGTAAAGGCTGTATACGTACAGTTTTGTTTGTATACATAACTATATATTATTCTATTTTTAATTTTTATAATATTTTTTTTCCGTTTTACGGGTCCGAGGATATTCCTTCCTTTTATCACTGCGACCAAGGAGGTCTATTGTGATGTGACCCTCTGTGTTACTAGGGGAGCTCCAGGCTTTTAAAGAAAGTCAGCGCCTGCCTAGGGGCTGCCATCGCTATTTCGCTAGGCGTCATGTCCGTCTTTCCGAGATGCTGCAGTCTTCAATTTTTTATAATCAATCGGAGGCTTTATTTATCTTATTTGAACCAACAACGAGTTTTATTTAAAAGAATGCTCTGTGACGCGTCGTAGCATATATTTTAATATATTTTATTTTAATATTTTTATTACATAATATATTTATAAAATTACGTTGCTTTCATCCTGCATTCATAATTAAATTCAATTGAAATGATTTTCACGGTAAAAAATTGATTAGCATAGAATTTTTTATGGTGGTTATAAGTCGCTTTAACATCTAAGGTCATATCACGACTGTCTAAACATAGAAAATTTCCGTTGCTTAGTTTTATCTTGAATCTAGGATCTAAAGTCTTGGATTCAACGGGTATCGAACTTAGTACCACTTGACCTATGAAGCGGAGAGAGCAATTGCTCTAACCATTGCGCCAATAGGTGGTGCATAGGATTTTATTTTGAACAAAAGTATATTTAGACTTAAGTTTGGCATCTCACAAATAGTATTAATTACAATTTTTTCTCTCAAATATATTTTCTAATAGGATACATCGTCTACTTTTAGGATAAGTAAAATAAAAATATCAAATTGTCTGACAATATTTTTTCCATATTTTGGGGCGAAAATAAAGTCTTATCAATGCACTTCTTTTAATGGAATGTCATCAATTATGTTGGTTTCATACACAACGTAGCTTCTTATAATCTGAAAGTTTTTATTGCATTTACCAGTATTTTTAAATAGCTCAAACCCTTTGCTTAATCTATTCAAACTCTCTTTATTGTAACGTTTTTACGGGTTCGTTGGTTTGTGTATAATGACTACGAATTTATTTCTTAACAATTGTTTATTTATTTATCTAACACTTATGCACTACACGTTAACAATTAGTCAGTTTTTAAAGTAGCTTATTTACTATAACAATGTTCACTGTCAACAATTTTTATAACACTTTCACAATATTCACAATGTACACTTTATTCAACAATTCACTGATCACTTTAAGCACTTTAACAATATTCACTTGATTTATTTTAACACTGTCGATGAATTATTTGAATACTCGTCGATTTATTTGAATACTCTCGGTGATTTATTTGGATACTCGTCGAACATTTATTTGAACAATGGTCTGTTGGCCCATCTTTCGGATTATTTATAGTAACTCATCATCAGTCGAGAACTTTCCAAGCCATAAATCATCCGTTACTAGAAGATTCTATTTGTAATCTTAGCGCCTGTCTGTCTCTCATCCATTGACAAATCAATGGAGAAATTACTAGAACAACGCGTTCCTTGTTATATTAATCCATTGGTCATAAAACTGCAGGGGGTCCATCCTTTTGTGCAATTCTTATCGCTGGTGATTGGTTAATTCCACCCATCGGGCGTCCAGACACAAAATGGTGTCTTAGATTTGTGACATTATATTGCTACTATTGATGATAATTTAAGAAGTGAAAATTTCCTAAAAAACATACCCCGTTCATCAAGAAATGCTGGTTCCACAGTTGCATTTTAATCTGGTTGCGATGGTTCCATCCACTTTCATCTAGTTCTTGTTTAACCGATTTAATTTGATTTATGATAATAAGAATCATAAGTAATCAGTTTAGCAATTAACGAACTAAAAAAAATTAAACCAAAATCAATTTTAAAAAAACCATGGATTGGTTTTTTTTTTAAGAAAAAAATTATGGTTTTCGGTTAAACGCGGTGACAAACTTTATTCCTATAATATTATTAAGTAGGTATACTACTAGCTGTACCCACGGCTTCATTCACGTGAACTTCAGAACATAGTTCATAATATTTCTCGATACACCTAGACGTTGTTTCCTGAAGACCCGCCAAAAACATGAACAAATAAGTACAATGAAATTATAAATCTAAGTTCTTAAATTTTATACATATGAATACAATTAAAGAATTTTTCTGTGATTACTACATTGTGATAACTTCAAAATTTGTATTTTAGAAATGTAAAACCTCTATTATTACAACTTTCAAATTTTAACGAACTTCATGTAATGTTAAAAAAATATAACAATGAAAACAACACATTTTAAAAATCGGCACAGAAAAATTCAAAATTAAAGGTAGGTACCTACTCATATTAATTTTTGTCTTATTTTATAAGGGATTACTATTATTATCATTAGGTTTGTTCCAATTAACATTGTACGTTAACGCAATGATAAAAAAAACGGTATGAGAATACTTTGTGCACGTGTCCACCCTTAGCTTATGGGCGTTTTTAAACGATATCTGCTCAAGACCAAGTACTAAGTATTATACTGGTTCAGATTTGTGTAATTTAAAATCACAAGTTCATCTGGCACACAAATTCAACTGTTCAGAAACAGTTACAAATTATTTGGATTGCTATATTGCCATTCATGTATTGAAATGTACGGTTTGACTGTTATCTGGAATGAACCTATTATTAAATAAAAGTTTATAGCTTGGATGTGATTTAAGCTCGAATCAGTTTTTCTATTTTTCCGTAGAAATGAGGTATTTTCCCGTTATAATGAGTATCTAAGATGTTGACCTGGATAGTCAATTATCATCATATCCAAGAAAATACGTCGAATAGTTTATGCCTGATGCGTTGACTGACAGACAAGAAAATTTTTAAAAATTCAGAATTTGACCTCTATAACGATAATAATGACTATAAAAATAAAATTTTCCATAAAAGATTCAATGTACGGACATGCTCAGTTGCGTTTGTATGTTTTGTGTGGATTAATGTAAAAATCCTTAAATTAAATAGTATCACAAGTGCTTTTCAGATTACCCGAACAATCTGAAAGAACCGAAAAATCCGATGAATATAATTATTGTTTGAGAAACATCCTGTACCTCAATTGGGGAACGATTTTATTTTTTTATTTTTATATATTTAGATGGTACATCCTTTAAAATATAACAATACAAACTTTCAGGGGAGAAGGGGTTAATTTTTTTCGAACCGATTACACATAGGCTTATCTTAATGAAAATAATGAACCAATAGAAGAAATACATCAACAATACATGTAACTATGCCTATACAATATGTATGTACTACTTTCATTGTTAGGCCAAAGACTTTTCAGCCCATGTAGATGTATACTAAATGTATGAAAGTACATTTACACTATAAATTAATTTATAAAGTTGCAAACAGTTCAACTCTGTTATTATTTTAATTTATCTAAATAGGTCAAATACTTATTAGTAAAATGTAAGAAAATAGAAATTTATTTAGAAGATAATAAATAGAAATACAGAATATATGTATAACATACACATAGATATATTTTAAAAATTTTGGTTTAATAATTATTTTGCTTCTGACACATCGTCAATAATAATAACTCAATGAAAATGTATAATAAAATGTACCCTATATAGATAATTCGATTATATTTTTATGTCAATTAACGTGGTATTATTTTAATTGATTTATTTTTAATAGTTTACTTTGTAGGTACTAACACTCGTAAGAATATATTATAAAATAAACATACTCTGACAATTTAAAACATTTTAATATAATTGCATAAGAGCAGATATAGATATTAATTATATTAAGACAGTTTTAGTTAATCGCATAATCTATTTAAAACCATCTTTGATTATCACATAATAATAAAAACTGAGTTTATGGAAATGGTTTTATTGATTTTCAAAGCGAAAGTACGTCGTGCAGGATTTTTATTTTATTTGGTGCTTTGATAAATAGGTTGATATTTTATCCTTATATACCTATATATTGAAACGCTCAAGAAAATCCAAACAAATTTAAAATCAGAACATGAAAAGTTCATAGTTCAAGTTTTATAGTATGGGTACTTAAATATATGACTTAAACTACTTTACAATGAAATGAAACTGATACTTAACTATAAATAGATTTTTCAAACAGATCTGAAGAAAATATAAAGGGTTCTAATGTTAATTTTAAATTTTTTTTTTCATAACTTTGTGAAACAACAAGTCAAAGAAAATGAAAAATTTCTGATTACTCTAAGAACTTTCATTCACATATCCTTTGTAAAAGGTTTTCAAACATCAAACAAACTTATTGTAAGTTGAGTTATAAGAGATTATTATGATTTTATCTATGGAACTAAACAGGGTTACATCTTTATTCATATAAAAGTGCATTTTGATTCCTCAGACA
This sequence comes from Sisyra nigra, assembly GCA_958496155.1. NCBI lineage: Eukaryota > Metazoa > Arthropoda > Insecta > Neuroptera > Sisyridae > Sisyra > Sisyra nigra. The sequence continues at coordinate 34,954,914 of OY292316.1, read as the reverse complement.
CTTCCTCACACAAAAAAAAAATAAGTTTTGTAGTCAAAAATTTGAGAAAATAAATTTGGCATATTTGTGATTGCATTGTTTCATCCATTTTTAGGTGAAAAAATTAATTTCATTCTTTATTTCTGTATTTACATCTCAGATTGTGTTGCATTTTTTTATTGATTTATTTAAGAGTTTGGTAGTTTAGTCAAAAATTGGAAAAAAAATGTATTACATCGTATAGTCAGTGGTCATGTTATTGCTCTGTTGAAATTTTTGTGAAAAAAACATTTATTCTGTATCGGGTATCGGATAGGATTTTAGTAGTTAACTAGTTTATCAGATGAAGTTTATCAAAGTAAAAATTTTAAAAAAATGTTTACTGTTATAACATACATGTAGTAGTATTGTGATTGGACGTATTGTAATTTTCGATTTCGAGTTTTATCAAAAATACACATTTTGACGTCTCTTGAATCCAAAAAAGTGATACAATTTACCGAACGGCAGACATTGGGTTCGTTCCAAGCGACATACAAGTCGACCATTTCCATGTCCGAACGCTTAAATCCCGTTCCACGCTGCCTGGCGGAGCATTATGCACGTGCCTTGAGCGGGTGAGTCTGTAACTCAAGCGAACTTGTCACTGTATGATGGCCAGATTTAAACACGAGGTAATCGATTCTAGTTTTTTATGTGGCATCGTTTAGGTCGATCCAACGGCTATCCTGATGGTAGACTTGCACACAAAGTAATTGCAGACAGTTCTCTTTGGCTCTTTCACACGCTCTCGTCAATGCTCGTGCACCACCAAGCCATGAACCCTTTTTTTTGGCACTTAGCCCTTTATTAATGTGCAGTCTTCAATTATAACAATAAGAAATATTTTACTTACGTTACATGCCTTGAATTTGCATCTCCTTTCTCTCTTTGTACTACCGCCGAATGTAAGAGCATACCCCGATCGCTATCGAAAATTTTTCAATCAGATTGAGAACAATTTAATGGCTTATCCATAAATCATATATCATACATTTTGCTAAGTGGGAAGTATACTCTTATATTACGTGATATTATTACAAAGAGCGAAAGAAGATGCGAATTCAAGTCAAGTAACGTAACTAAAATATTTTTTATTTTATAATTATTGTACCTATAGACAAGGGCACAATGGATAATGTCTGCCGTTCGTTTTAGAGGTTAATAAGTTAGAAGATTTAGTTATGTATTACATATTTTTACCAATTCTCATACAACACAAAATTTTAAAAAAATCCCACCCTCTTTTCAGAACCCTTCTTATTTGAATTTCCGCAGGAAAAAGTTTCAAATATAAGTTGTTAGCTTTAATCGGTCTAATAACCAAAGCAAAACTAAAAAAAAAATCGAGCCATTTTCGAAAAAAATTGAAGACTTAATAACTTAATAGAATAAAGTAAAGCTCCCTGCAAGCCAATTTCAATTTGATCAATTGATTCAGTTTGATTAATTTAGAATAAAGCTTTCGATACGATATCATTGTCACACACAGATACCCGCAACCACAGACATTTTTCTAAACCTCACTTTTTTGAACTCAGGAGACCTCAAAATGTGTGTTTCCGGTAAAAACTCAGAAACGAAAATTTGGCCCGATTACAATATTTCCTTTACTATTTTGTAGTAAGAGAAGATAAAAATATTTTTAATGCCTTAATTACAAATAAAACTTGCGTAATAACAAGGGAGGGTATAACAAATTTGATTCCAAAGTTATTCATGCTAGTCGGTTTAAAGATAACCCCTAAACCCCTGAGTTTATTTTCTAGAACTTGTTTTGAAACATATAAAAAATATCTGCTGTGAGGCATCACAGTACTTTATTTTATGAAACTCGCTCTTGGTTAAAATAACTATAAGCACTTAGTAACAATTAAATATAACTATATGCATACAGCCTCTACCTATGTATGTATATACGAACTCTCACTCTTAACCCTAGAACCTAGAAAGGTTAAAGCACGTTTAAAGAAAATCGTTGGAGCCGTTTTCTAAAAAAAATATAAAAGCTCAAACCCCCTAGAATAAAGTTTAGCTTCTGCTCAACTGATTTCAACCAAAAGCTTCGCGGCACAACTAGATTGTTAATATGCCGGGTAAATTCCAAGTTTGGTGAAATTCGGATAAAGCATGAGTCTAAGAAGTTATAGCAAGTTTTAAAAAAAAATTTGTAGCCGTTTTCGAAAAAATTTGAAAAAACTCAAAAATCCATAGAATAAAGTGGGGCTTCCTGTGAACCGATTTCAATCGAAAGCTTCGCGGCACAACTAAATGTAATAGGAAGGCAAAATTCTAAGTTCGGGGAACAGAACACTCAGTCATTTTTCTAAAAATCGCTTTTTTGGATTCATAGGACCTCAAATCGTGTATTTCCGGTAAAAACTCGAATACTTCCTTTACTATTTATTAGCAAAGGAAAGGAAAAATACGGCAGATTAAATTAGATAATGCTTCTACTACATAACCATTACCGCGCTTTCTATGAATATTATTCTTATAATTTTTGATATTCTAAGTTATTACATAATACATACTTCAGCATGGCTTAACAATATATTAAGTGTTTCTGTATATATTATGTCCTTGCAATGATATACCTGATATACCTGCAATGATAACCACTGTATCGACAAATTTCCAATGAAACATATTCAAAAGTTGGTTTCTTGCTTATCTTGATTGATTTACAATACGCTCAAGATACCAAATGAAAGTAAATATTTTACGAACCTATAAAAATTTCGAAGAACTTTGTTGCAATCGAAATTGATATTTCATGAGAAATGTCACGTCTATAGGATCCATATAAGTAGGTTTTGAACAACCACGATGAATCAGTGATTTTTACCTGTTAGTTATTTATAGCCAAGGTACACAAAAAAAAAATTATGAGTTCATATGTAGACGTATATTTAAAGATTTTAAACCTAACAAAATACTTAAAGATTTCGCAAATTGACGAAATAATCTCACCTACTTACATTTGTAATTTAAGAAAAGAAAAAAAAACTTTCCTTTCGCTATATTTCCGTTTCAATTATTTACAAAAAAAAATTGTGTGAAACATAAGTTTGTCTTACGTTTTATGATAAACACTTTATGCATTTTAAGTGATCTATAATTATTAAAAACATATTATAGATTATAATATTGATTTTTTATAGACTTCAAACTTTTTTGAGAAAATTAAGCAATAAAAAATTTTCAAAAATAAGAAGAAGAACATTCTATAAAACAAATACTGATGTAATCAATTTTTTCTTATTTCAAAATTGTACATCTAAAATAACAATTATTTTTATTTAGACTTCTTTTCTTGCATCTACGTTTTGTATAAGTATATTCCGACATCATTTTGATAATTTCTTTTTATAATTATATACAATATTACAATTATGCGAGGAAATTTTCATATAATTCCTTCCAAACAAAGCTTAACATCATCTTGATAAAAATATCTCTTTTGTTTGCTTCATCTTAGGTATAGTTTTTATAGCTTAATTTTAGGGTTATTGATTGCTTGATACATTACGTAAGCAAGAACGATTGTTTTCAATAAATTTCAGAAGATTTTACAAGCCTTACATCATGCGAATGGTATATTTGTTACGGACAATTATGTTCAAGATCTCAAATAAAAAATTTTTTTAAATACTAAGCTTAAAAAATATTGAAGAAATTAATCGAAAAATTAACGTTACCTCTCACTCTCCTCTATCCCCGAAACGAAATGGAATACATTTCTAAAAAAAATTCTCAATACAGGTTCTTACTCACAATTTTAGAAGTTTTTTTTTTGTGTCGGAAGTTCTTCAAAATTGTTGATTTTTGTATGATATAGAAAAATCTCTTTTTTCTAAGATCTCTTTATCTTTTTTTAACCGGAGCATGGAGCGGAGTTGAAGTTACTACCTAACTTTCATGTCGGAGCAGAGTATGTCAGAAAATTGGTCGCTTCCTGGGATTTAGGGAGCTCTGTAACCATAACCAAAACTATCGAATATCCGAAATAAAAATCTATCCATAACCGTATCCGAGTCCGATATAAAAGTTTCGAATAATTTCGAATTTGTAATACTAAATTGTAATTTAAAAATAGTGAATTACCAATTTTTTTCCGTTAGCAGAAAGCCAGGTTAGGGCTCATTCCCCCAACACTGCATTAAGCTTAGTATTTATATAAGTATTAAGTTAGTAGCTTATTAAGTATTAAGCTTTTTGCGCGATTTGAGCCTGTTTGGGCGTCATTTATCCCATACAAATGTCGCCACTTTGTGAGGGCTTTGCAGTTAAAAATGACATGGGTCGTGTTTTCCTCTCTATCCCCACACAGTCTGCAATTGAGATCCTATTGAGGCACCCCAATAGCTTGCAGATGCTATTTCAGTCTACACTGTCCGGTTATAATTCCCGTTACTGTCCTGAGTCGGTTCCTTCCCAGCCATAAAACCCCAGCAGTGAGCCAAGGGGCAAATTCTCCTCATCATTCTCTTGCTGAGCTTCTGATCGGAAATTTCTAGCCAGTATTTGTTTTGCTACTGCCTCGGCTAAATTTTTATCGCCCTTTTGACAGCAGATTTGGTGATCTCCACTCCAGGCTCCGGGCCCACGAGTCCCCGGGGTCATCGAACCAGCTCTCGCGAAAGCATCAGCTTCTTCATTGCCCTCAACTCCCTTATGCTCCGGCAACCAACCAAATTTGACTCGGTTATGCTTCGCCAGATCCTCCAGGAGTCGCCGACACTCCAGCACCAACTTAGAGCTGATCGTTGTATTGGCGATAGAGTTTGGAAAAGTCCGATACATTCAAGTCCGTTCGGGCTCTGGCTCAAGCCCGAAGGTTTTTCTCGGGCTTTCGGGCTTGCCTGTAATATTAAAAAAGACTTCAAGTCTTGTTTTAAAGCAATAAAAATCAATGTATTTTTCTTGTTTTGATATCTTTATCAATGAAATAAGATTTTAATTATATAAGAGCACTTACAGTACTTAAAGACATATCCGATAATCTGGAACGTAATTTTTCTACAAAAGTTATTCGCAACAGAAAATGATCTTTCTGCTCGAACCCTGTCGGGTTTTAGGCTCGGGCTTGGGGCTTCAAAAATCATGAAAATCCCGTCGGGTTTCGAACTTGAGACTCGCCCGTTCCAATTTCTACTTGGAGATCGCTTTTAACGCTGTCTGGCTACCAGAGAGGATCTGTATGTTCCTATTTCAATACCCCATATTTAAGTGAATTACCAATAACCAATTGGTATTTTACTTTAACAATTTCTTTAAAATCTTATATCCGTAACCGAAACTATCTGAAACTAACGGATAATTCGAAATAATTTCAAATTCGTTACCGTAACTGAAATCGGTATAATACCCGTATTAATCCTGTATGCGTATCCAAGCCCGAAATTCCATATTCATAACATTCCTGGTTGCTTCGAGAGCCCCTGACGATTGAACAGAGGTCTAACTGCTACGCCACTAAGTGGACATCGACCAATACTAATATTGTAAATACAAATGTAATAAAAGATTATCATTACGTAAGACTGAATCGATTTTATAAAGCTACATTTTTAAAAATTTTTGAGCAAACAGTTGTTAGATTTTCAATTCAAACGACTAGCTCATGTTATGTAGGTGGAATGTAATTGATTGTGTATTGCAAATCGGGATATTTGAACAAAATATTTAACCGATTCGATTTATCTGTTGCAAATTTTTATTTGAAAAATTCATTGAGAATATTTTATCAAATCACAACAAATAGAACTTGATAAGATAAGATGATGAAATAAAAATTACTATAATTTTATAATATCAACTTTAATATTCATATTTATGTGTGTATAGTAAATAAAGTATACGGATTCACAAAAATATTATTTAATACTAAATCAGATAGTAAATGATTTACAGTTTAATGTCCCAACAAAATAAATCCGGATCCATTTACTCTTTTTAATAAGTTAAACTAATAACGCATGTTTAACGTTATACGATTAGATTTAATATAAAAAAAATACGCAAAAAATATTTCAGAAAATAAAAACAGATTAATTAAGCCGTAATTATCGTATGATACTCAGCATTTCAAGAAACTGTTTGCTCCTTTGCTCCTATATTTTCATTTTTTTTTTTTCTAGATTTCGACAAGGAGGTGAACGAACGGAATTTCCAGCAGAAAAAGTCGCTGATTAGTAAGTCAATATTTACATTTATAACATTTAAACTGTCGTATTGGAGTAAGCCTCGTGTTTGGTCCAAGTTTTTTAAAGAGCAACATTTTAATCTCAATCTCGAAAAAAATGGGATACGCAATTGTTGATGGAGTGACATCATTTCTTACAATGATACGATAAGAGACTCTTAATTTCTGCCAAATCAAAAAGTGAAATCGCACAAGTCAGACTACAAGCCTGACTTGCGTAATTTTAAGATTTTATCGAAATTTGCATTACTAAGACAAAATATTTAATTGTGTTACAACTACAAACCTCTTCAGATCAAAACGGATCTAAATCAATGGCGCCTCTTAAATCTTTAAAGCAAATATTGACTCTTATTAAACTTCTTTGGAAATGACTAAAGCATATTTACGTCATTGACTGCAAATAGACCATAAAATTGATCATTACTATTATTACTCATAATTATTGCCTACGTAAATCAACGTGAAGATGGAAAACCCTTTTCTTCACAACTTTCACTTTTTATTATTAATAACTCAGAAAGTATCCTCACCTTTCTTCTATTTAAGTACATTATAAGATAAGAAAATTTATCTCTAAATCTCTTCTATACAAAGATTAACAGACTAACTAAACATTGAAATAATGAGGTATGTAATTTGATATAAATAAGACAATAGAGCAAAGTACATTGGATACTATAGTGGGAAATCAATAAAATAGAATCTATATAGCCTCTAGGAAAGACAATGCACTATCAGAAATTGCTGAAGCTATAAACTGATGATTTCATTAGTATTTTATTTCTCATTTTTAAATAGACAGGTATTTCCCAGTTCCTTATCTTCCAATGAAACAAGGTCAGTTTAAATTCTTTCTAAGATTGTATCGGTAAAATTCGATAATAATTCAATTTCAAATAAAAATCCTTTCTATTTTTCTACTTTTACTTCTCGACGTTTGTTATGTTGATACTTACCTACATCCATGCTTTTATAACCATTATTAAATTAATTAGTTAGCTTTTTTTAATATCATAGTTTAAGCTGGAAAATATAGCGAGAGGAAATGTAAAAGGTAATGATAAACATAATAAACAAAATGTATATCCGTCAGTCATGTTTAATATATTCTTGGCAATTTATGTAGAGTTATAGATTATACGTATATCTATATTGTTTCCCTTGCACATGTGGCTAATAGAATTAAAGTTCAATTATGTCATAATTAGCAAACTCTTGAGATTAGGATGGTATGTGATTATTATAAAATTAACTACAGAAGCACACATTGAACGGTTATAACTTAATGGGGGTGGAATACAAAATTAAAAAACTTTGTGTTCTAGTTCAGCGATTCTCAATCACTGGTCCTGCTGACCGGCACTAGTCCGTGATCAAATATATTTATAATATTGTCTTGTATACGGAGTCTGACAAATAAATTATTGACACCACTGAGTTTCTCTATGAATAAAGTTTTTTATTTATAATTTCTTAAAACTATTTACATATTATTTATAAAATCTTACCTATGAATAAAGAAACGACATTTAATGTTAATAATTATAAATGCCAGTTCCCAAAATTAAAGTGTAGAATCATAATGAATATTAATAAACAAGTAACCATAGCAATATAAAAAATGAGGGATGAAACCTTACATCACCCCTCCTAGGAAAAAAATATTTGTAAAATATTTTCACATTTTTTTTTTTTTTTTTTTTTTTTTTTGCAGTTGTTAGGGCTGGAAGTAGTTTAGAGATGTGGAAAAGTTTTGATCCCGTCTTGTTGTGGCTCGTGTCAACTCTGTAAATTAATTTTGATAACTCTTCGTAAATTTTATAGGGTCCAATTTTCAGTTCATCTAGTTTTTTCCTTTTCGACCTCTGTACAGGCTCTATTTCATTTGGAATATTTTCTCCGCTATCAGATTTTACCATTTCTTCATTTATTTCAGAAATATCTTTCATCTTCTTCGTTTTTTCTATTTTCTCCTTGGAGATCACGTTACTATCGTCAAAAGATAATTCATTTTCAATAAGTTTTTCTTTATTTTTTTTCTTTTTCTTACACTTCTTAATGCCAACAATTTCATTGTTGTCTTCTAGCTTTTCTTCTGTAGCAGCAACTGTTAAATTTTCATTATGATCTTCTATATTTTCTTCATGTTTTCTTTTCTTTTTACTTTTTTTTTCTTCATTTAAATTTTGTGAATCTTCTTCTAAATTAGGAATAATTTCGGGTTCAGAATTGAATTCAATCAATTTTTCCTTATTTTTCTTTAAAACACATTCGTTGTCGTCTAATTGTGAATGTTCTCCTGTATTAAAGACTTCGGGTTCAACATTTTCTGTTTCCTCATAGGATTTTTCTTTATAAGATTCTTTCTTTTTACGTTTTTCTGGTTTGGTTATTTTGTTATTAGCTTTTGTTGAATTTTCCGTTAATTTTTTCAGTATTTTTATCAGCGTTCCTTCGAAGCTATTTTCAGTATTTGAAGTGATTTCTTCCAGGAAAAAGTCCTCGAACTGCACGTTTTCATCCTCATCTAAGTAAACTTTAGCTAATTCTTCCGTTAAACTTATCCAAACTTTTCTGGTTTGATTTATTTTTTCTATTGAGTTTTTTATTTTGGAATACGCTTTAGTTTCTGTGAGCACAGTGTGCAACGTCGCTGGCTGATATTCATCTGGTATGTGGAAGGTGCGATTGTCGGGTGTTCCTACAGACGTTATGCACATAATATCTGTTTTTCCGTCTGTAGTTCTTCTAATTGTAAAGCCGAATCTTAATTTTTTTATTTTTGACATGTTTAACAAAATGTCGTTTTATAATATTGTCTTGTATACGGAGTCTGACAAATAAATTATTGACACCACTGAGTTTCTCTATGAATAAAGTTTTTTATTTATAATTTCTTAAAACTATTTACATATTATTTATAAAATCTTACCTATGAATAAAGAAACGACATTTAATGTTAATAATTATAAATGCCAGTTCCCAAAATTAAAGTGTAGAATCATAATGAATATTAATAAACAAGTAACCATAGCAATATAAAAAATGAGGGATGAAACCTTACATATTTTTAACGATTTTTCGTGAATTTTTTTTGGAAAGGAAAATAAAATGCAATCATTCTGAAAAAAAATGTATTAATTATTCTACTTATTCTAACTATTCTATTTTTTGTTTATATTTTACGCGGTTGAACTCTTCCGGAAAAAATCGTAGGTTGAGAAGAAGCACCCGCAGGATCGTGTGGTGATCGTCGTGGGTGCTAGCAAAGTCCCTAGCTGTTTAACCGATATGCTCTCTTCTCTGAAACTTTCGGAAATTTTTGACTGAAATTTTCACACAATATTTTTAAGATATTATAATACTTTCGAAAAATTAGAAAATTGAAAAATCGATTTTTTTTAATCGTCACATTAGTAAAGAACCTTAACTGCACGATTAAAAAAAAATCTTGTCTATATAATATCAAAATTGATATAAAATTTGAGAATGTTTTCTTTTTCTTTGTTACAAAAATGTTGTTTTAAAAATGATAGGTAAGTACATGTCTATGTCAGACAGGAGTACAGAAGTTAATGGAGAAACAGAAGTATTAATGGTTAAATCAGTTTGATGCTCATGAACAATAGTGGTATTGTGACTATGATGGTTGTGTGATGTTGTCGGTTGATCGTCCACTGAAATTGTTTTCTCAGTTGTAGTAGTATCACTAAAGGAAGTAATTGGATCATGACTGTCATTGTTTTGAATTTATTAATAAAAGGCATTTTTTTAAAGCATTCGTTAAACTTGTCCGTATCGATGGTATGAATTCCAGCCACTCTAAAACCATTGATCGCTTTGCTTATGTTGGCTGTCTTGTTGTACGCATTAGTAAACAGCTCGGCCACTTTGTATTGGGTGATCCGTTTGCCAGGATTGTTAACCATGTAGAGCTCACACTGTCGATTGTATGCACATTTCAGTGCACTGAAAAAAGTTAAGTCCAGCGGTTGCATTTTATGTGATACATGAGGCGGTAAGGAAAAAACATGAAGATTGTGTTCTCGAAAAAGCGTGTATACCCCCAAGCTAATGTGACTTTCGTGATTATCTAGTATTATCAAGACTGGCTCGTCTTCGATAGGTTTAACAAAATTAATAAAGTGCTGTAGGTAATCAACGAATATGGACTCATTTATCTAACCAGAATCAGAAACCGTGCCAATCATATCGTTATTAACGCCATTCAGCAACAGGTCACACATACGCCTTCTTTTGAAGATAAACATTGGAGGTACATATATACCGTTTGCACTTATCGCACAAACAACGGTAGTGGTGATACCGCGCTCAGCACTTGTCGCTTTTCCAACTTGCTTCAAACCTTTCGGCGGCAATATTTTCGAATTACGTTGAACAGTGTTGATACCGGTTTCATCAATGTTGAATATACGGTGACTAGGAAAATTGTATTTGCGTTGGAGAGCTTCTAGTTGATCGAAAAACAATTTAATTTCGGTGGCATTGAACGCTTGAATTCGGTTAAGTGACGTTGCTTCTGGAGTTCGTAGACTGATGGAGGGATTTCGAGACATGAATGAATAGTACCAGTCTTTACCAGCCAACTGAGATTCTTGGTTTTTATGATTCAATTTGTTGGCGTCAGCAAATGTAAAGGCAATCTTTCATAGTGATTTGGGTATTATGCTGTAAAAAGACGCGCAACAATCGAGGATGTATTGTTCCAATTGATTTTCGTGACTTTTATTGAAGACAGGATGTCGTTCTTTTCTTAGTTTCTTAATTTCTTCTTGATGCACTTGTCGGAATAATGGAGATTTTGGAACTCCGTATTTTGTTGCTGCTTTGCTTAAAGAAAGTCGTCCACATCTCACGTCTTGTCTTGCACGTTGAAGATTTTCAATTGTGTACCGCGGCGGTTTAGTTTTCCTTGTGTAATTTCTGGGCATCTAAAAAGATAAATTGTTATTGATAGAACATTCTTAATTATAGGAAACAACATCTCAACATAAAATGTATGCAAAATATTGATCAAACTAAACAATAACAACTCAACAAAACGTTGCATCATAGTTTAAAATAGGAAAACTCATCGAATAATTGGAAAATAATTCATTTATTACATATTAATAAGAAACGTTCATATTTACCCCGTGGAAATCATTTCAAATTACCCGAATCAGACAATTCAAATTAAAAGGATCGATACTAAAAATATTTTCGTCATTGCAATGGATTTTACATGAAAGATAATATTAAAATATCACACACTAAAGCTCGAAAAAATAATTTTTTTAATATTTTTACATACGACAAAAATTGTAACAAAAGAATAAATTTTAATTATTGACTTACCGTGACAGTATGCGGACGTTAATTTAAATATTTTTTTATCTAGGAATTAATGGTCATCAAACATGTCCATTCAAACACTTATGAACATTTTCGCGAAAGAAGAAATAATTAAAATTCAACTGTTTCAAATTACCCCGTGTTCTCAAATACCCAACCTTCCCCTATAGCTAAAATCTTATTATAAAGAAAAATCAATAACGTTCATAATCGAAAGTCGATTCATTTCCATAATTTTTATAGTTAAAATAAGCCATGGTAAAAATTCGATAAGATAATAATAGTACTATTTTTCCAAAATATCGTATTATGGTGTTGATTTTTTTGGTATTTTGTTATTTATAATATTTTGGGCTTTTGAAAAATATCGAAATTATAATTATTGATAATTTAGGAGCAAGGTGCGTCCCAAGCTGCCAACTTTTCTGCATTTTAAGGTAAGTATGTATAGGTGCCTATATCTTTTGTGAGCGATACATAGGTATACAAATGTCATATATAAAACAATTATACAGATTACAGCCACAGAATTAACAGCCGTTCTCACTTCTTTTATGTAGTTATTATTTATGACTAGTCATTATTATGAAATCAATAATGAGGTGAATAGAATCCTTAAAACACCTATTATTATCTATTATATAACTATGAACACAATAAGTTCGACCAATACTATATTTACATACCAAGTTATTATCAATTTTATCATCAAATTCAATTCAATGTTTACGCTTGGTAGCAGATAGTTTATGACCCAATTTATTTAAACTATTATTAAAACGTTAAAATGCTACTTGACCGTTATATCAACAATTAATACTCATATATTATTATTAATATTTGATAAGAACTATAACAAAGTGAAACATCAATAATATATGTTTATGTAAAATATACATACATGTATGCAATATACATTTTATCAATAATAATACCTAAAATATTTCATAGAAAAAATAGACATAAACCCAATTTATAATGGAAATTACCCAGATTTTTGATAAGCATTTGCTTAATGTGACCTATATAAAACAGATAAGACGATATTAGAAAAAATGCCCCAAAAACCATACGTAATAATATAATGCCATAGTTTTGATTTGGATGCTACATAAAAAAAATAAAAATTACGTAGATAAAAATGATGTTATTTCAATCTTAAATTTTATTTAATAACTAGCTGATTTCCTCTCGCTTTGTTGAGAGTATCTAATTGTAATTGATTGATTAATTGATATCTTACCTTCACAACGAAATTTAAAAATTAATCTTTTTTGACAGAAAAAGATGATAGATACATTCAGACTTCAGATCAGAGATCCAAAGTAAGTTCATCAAAATCCTTAAAACTACTCTTCTATAGGAAGAGATATTACCTCTTTTATACGTTCATTAATTTATTAATTAATTAATTTTAAATTTTAAATGTTCCTTTAGACTTGAAAATTTTTCATTTCAAATATCATTTGTAATCGTTAAGCTGTTTTATTAGAATAGATTCGTAGCTATCCTACAGGAACCGTGCCTTTTTTTAAGATAAATGATATTCAATATGTTAAGATCTGAGGTATCTTTAACAAAAATTCATTAAAATTAGTTCCGTTAAGTAACTGTTAATGTAGTATAAAAAAATTAAAAATTTAGTATATTATAGCTGATACCCGCGACGTCGTCTGCGTAGGTTATTATATTAAGAACATATTTAATTTACAGAGGAAAAACATTTAAAAAATTGAAAGCAAAAATTATTTTAAAATAACCGGAAAGCAGTTAATGTAAAACATTTTTTAACTGTATGGCAAAAAATTGCTCAAAAATTGCTCCTTCAGAATCCGCTATTGCTCCAAGTGTATGGTTATTAGTTAATTAATAATTAATTTTTCAAAAATTTGTAAATTCAAAAATTAAAATTGCTAAATAATCCAAAATAATCACTTTTGTTAATTTTTTTTCAAAATTTTTTTCCTTAAATGCTTTTTTCGGATCCGCAATTGTGTATAGTTTATTAGTAATTCAATTTTTAAATTACTCATCTTTATAAGATCCAACGGCAGTTGATGACGTCATAATACAACAATACATGTAACTATAAATAGTTACAAATAATTAATTATTAAAATGTTGCAAAAATTTGATCAATTATTATTTGCGTAATGAAAAGAGTAGATAGAAAGCTTAAAAAAAACAAAAACTTCAATCATTTGAAAATCATTTTGTATTTCACAGCAATTTTAATTTGCAAGTTTTTGAAAAATTAATTATTACTTAATTAATAACTATACACTTGTGGAAATTGCGGATTCTGAAAGAAAATTTTTTTGGCATAAAGGTTACTAAAAATTATCTTCACTAACTTAACTCGTTCTGGTTAAAAAAATTATATAATAATAAAAGTGAGTGTTGAAATGTAATTTGATTATTGTAACGGTTGTAACTTAAAAATGTATTTTGAATTTGTATTTACAGTAAAATATTAAAATGCTAAAAGAAAATTTTAAATAAGCTACAAAAATATTTTAAAAACATAAAAAAATAGAATTCAAAAAATATTTTATGGATATGTGGATATGTGTGAGTGGAATAAGGATTTCGGGTATTTATTTATGGCAGTCACACTTCATTTTACCCCTCTATTGCTCAAAGAAAGGGTTTAAGGTTTTACATGTCTTAAGTGTTACTCCTAAGTTATCATTTTTATCACATTTTAATTTGGAATTATGTACATAGCAATGTAAAGGGCTTCTGTTTTTGTATAGTTTCTTAATTCACTCATTTAAGACTACTTTTATAACAAAATTTATAAAAAAATTTTAGGGTGCATTAATTTTAATTACAAATAATTCACAAATTTATTATGGTGTTTAATTTTTATAATGAAATTCTCGCAAGTTTCCTTGCTACTTACAGTTATGTAGGCAATTTTGAAGTCTATGTACCTATACATATAGACTATAAAGAGTATATAGACAATGGTTTATTTTCTTAAACCAAAACTGTGTTTACTTTTTGTGAAAATTATTCTTGAACGAAATCACGGGTACTCATTAGTTTTATATACACATAGTTATTACCTACCTATGAAACCAAAATACAATAAGTACATACTTTTTTTTTAAATAATAGATTAAATTTTAAATTCATAAGATGATCGTTGGCTAACTCGTGCATTGAAAATAATACCAAAGTCTCTCTAACTTTTATACTTTTCATCTAAAAATATACTCCTATTTCATATTGAAGCTTTTTATGTAGTTATGTGTCTTCGCATAACATTAAGAAAATATCATGCTGGAATCAACATTATATTAGAATATTCCGAATCGATTGAGTGATATTACAGTATCAATGTCTGGAAACAGGATGAAACTTTTGAATACATTTATATGAATGGTAAGTATTTTTTAAAACCAATCAATCTAAATGTTTTTATACAATGTACATACAAAATGTATATTTCAAATTATTTCCTAAAAATGTATTTTAAGTACCTACATATTATGATATACCTATAATAATATTGCAAGATCTTTAACCCAAAAGTGGATTTTTATTTTGTTTTTAACCGACTTCAAAAAAAAGAGAAGGTTCTCAATTTGACTGTATTTTTTTGTGTTACCTTAAAACTTTTCTCTGGGTAAATCGATTTTAATGATTACTTTTTATTTGAATGGCGAAACGTCACGACCTGATACTCTTGTTGCATTCATTGTAAAATCCCGATCCATTGCCCTTCTAACTTATTTTATTAATTATATTAAAATCCACCTGATTATAATATAGTGACAACAATTTTCATAATTTATTATCAATCGTGAGTTTCAAATTCGTTTTTGAAATAAAAAAAAAATTTACGGTGCATCCGTAATATAACGTACCTCAATATAACGACTTCCTCGATTTAACAAATTCTTCGTAATCCCCAAATTGCCCATAAAAGTCTATGTAAAATATACCTTTACATTGCGAACAACCTCTCTATAACGAACTTTCAACTATCAAATTAAAGTGTAAATCCTCTAATTAACGAATTTTGTCAACCCAAAATCTTTATATAACGTTCCCATCAACATATGAACCTTAATCCCATAGTATGTGATCATGTCCCGACAGGTTTTACAGGATTTTACAGGATTTTACAGGATTTTACAGGATTATTAATCTAAAGGGAAATTTTTGTTATCTGCCTATTTTTTTTTTAAATAAAAAATAAATACATTAATTTGCTAAACCTGTGTTATCATTTATTAGTAGAATTTGTTCGCTATAACAAGCTGAGTACGTAATGTTGAGGTAAATAAAACTGTTTTTACCTCTTTATAATATATTTTAGACCAAACTAGTCTTAATATAATAAACCTCAGTTTAACGAATTACTCGATATAACAAATATTTACTTGTTCCCTTCCGATTTGTTATATCGAGGTTGCACTGTATAAAATTGGCAAAGGCAAGGCTACAGAAAGACAGGAATGCTGAGCATGCATCAGCGAGCCTGATAAAGCGAACTGGTTATAAGTGGATCGCTCCATAAATACTTCTCTATCTACCTACACGTACGAAGCATATGCGGTCCATTGCACAGTAATACAAGAAGACCAAGTACACAGAAAGTTCCTCATCTGTACTGACTTCCTCAATCAAAACGGCAGCAACTTGAAATCCAACTATGTTTTGAAAAAAATCCAGGAAACAGAAAAATATGGGAAGCAAGTCGAGCTCCTGTGGATATCTTCACACCAAGGAATAGTTGGAAACGATCAAAGCTGACGAAGAAGCAAGGAAAGCCACGGAGTCCCCCCACGACATCTATAACACCATTCCTGGACCACTTTCGGACTTTACAAAGTTCCTCGGGACGATTTTTGCGGAGAGGTGGGACTTAGAGTGGGGAGTACTTGTCTCGAAACTACACTGTGTCTGAGACTCCACAACCCTAAAAATTAACTTTACACATCTCAAGCAGCCCCAGCAGGTTGCATTGACCAGGCTGCGAATTGGCCACGCCCAAGCCACCCACACACACTTGATGAAAAGAGAGCCACCAACTAATTGCGAAAATTGCCCCGACCACCCTACTCTCACCGTGGAACATCTGTTGTGCAGTACATCAAGCTTAGCAAAGACCAAATCAAAAATATCCTATCAACCCCCAGAGAATGGCCCGCGCTCGTGGACCGGCTCAACACATCAAACATACGAACTAAAATATGACCGCCTGACTCAAAGTGCTAATAATAATCAAGCAGTTGAAGCACTTTAATAAGTAAAAAAAATCCCGATCTATTGCCCCCTAATATACCTACATCAATACTTTCTTATACCCACTTGATGGCGCAGTGGTTAGAGCAATTGTTCTCTTCGCTACATGCGCTAATGGTTCTGGGTTCGATCCCCATCGAATCCCTAGATATAAGATTAAAAAATTAAGAATCAAGACCTACAGAATATTTCTGTTTGTAAGACAGTCGTGATATGACCATAGATGTTAAAGCGACTATAAACACAAAAAAAAAATCTTATGGTTTTCAATCGATTCTTAAAAAATTACAAAAAAGCTCTTTGTTGTTTTTGTATCTTTTTGTCATAAAATTATTTAAAAGAAAGAAAAATTAAGTTTTTTTAAAGCCATATTCAATAAAAATTTAATTGAAGTCCACGTTTGGATTAAAAATCTTGTTATATTATTATTTTATCATAATAGTAATACATTTTTAAGAAACGTACTTACTTTTGTGTAATTTATTAATTGATAAATAATAACTGACCTATTTCAAAAATTGTCAGTTTTAAGATGCTAAACGGATAAACTTTGTTCCCATTACTTACGTTCCTACATTTAAAAATGATGTATTAGTCAATAATCGGGTTGATATAATCTAGAAGCCAAAAAAAAAGTTTCATTAACCTAATATACATCTAGTTTTATCGAGATATATTTCCGTTTTTTAAATAAAGCCCAGTTTTTAATTGCTGCTCAGATATCAAATATTTCAATTTACTCTCATTAGTATCTCCTATACATTTTTTTATGTTTTCAAAGAATTTAATAATGAGATAAAAATGGTTTCATATGTGAGTTAAAAGCTGTGAATGAATTTCACATTAAAAAAAAGAAACTGCGATACGAAAAAATTGACTTGACTAATTAATCATTTAATTAAAAAAAAAACACGATAAGATAGAATCCGTTAAGCATACTATGTGTACAAAAAATACAAGCGAAATCTATATTTTAAGTATGTATTATATATATGTATATGTATATAGATATTTTATTATTATTTTATTTAGATATAAAAAAATATCAAATAAAACTCAAAATGAACGCGTAAGAATTGTGATTGGTTGAGTCTGATGTAATGCGAACCGAAACAAAAACTAATATCGCGTTGGGGTCACATCCGTCGCACTAATAAAATATATTACATTACATATTAATCATTTTAACAATAATTATTTAAATACTATCGGCTTTGTGATTATTAAATTGGATTCTTTTCTGCGCAATTTATTCAATGCGAAACCTTTCAGGTCATGGGTACGTCAACGTTACGTTCCAAGTCGTTGACACGTTTTAATACTTGAAGAACTTGAATTGAAAAGCTCTTACCGGTTACGCGTACTTACTATACATATATCGCTATGTGTAACGTGTTATCTATTATCTTAAAAATCCTTATTTTCAATAAAAACTCTTTAGCTATATACGATCTGTGTCTGAGATTTTATTGTTTAGGTTATCTTTTAAATCATTCATGATTTATAATATTAAATTTTCGCATATAAATACCTAATATCTACATGGGCGTATATCCAGCTTTAAGTTTAAAAAAGTACAAATCCTTGAAAAAGCATTCTAATAAAGCAAAATTTCTACTTAATTGGTACCTTTTTTTGTTCTCACTGTTATAAAACGTGCCAACATACAACCATTATATACAATTGGGATTAGGTCCACTTAGTGGCGCAGTGGTACTGGGTCGATCCTCGTTGTATCCCTAGATTTAAGACTTGTGATCTAAGATTTAAGACCTACAGAAACTTTCTGTGCCTTAGACAGTCGTGATATAACCTTAGATGTTAAAGCGACTTAAAACACCAAACAAAAAAAAAACAATTAGGATAACTGAGATCATACAAATGTTTGGTACCTTTTCAAATATTTTTACTTAACCGAATTCATTATATAAGAAGTCTTAATTTAAAGAAAATGTAAGGTGGGAGTGGTTACCCACATTTATATACATATATAATTGAGTAGCCCAGAATCAAAGTCGGCCAATCGCCATTTTTATCAAAATTGAGATTTTGATGGGTTATTATTCTTCACAATAAGCTGCATTATCGTGATATTGAAATAATATCTAAAAAAGCTACATAACGGGTAAATCCTACTTTGAAAATACGCCTTAGGGTACGAACAGAACAAGTAAGTCGCGGTCGAGGTGGCGGTCGCGATCGCTGCTACTAGTTAAGTCGCGGTCGATGTCGACAGCACATAACAAGGAGGTTACCAGGGATGCTCGATGTCAAGCTAGGCCTACTGTCAAGTGAACAAGTTCTGTCAAATTCCTTCATTTAACATTTGAAAACGAACTTAATAATCAAAAACATAAACAATAACAATAAATTGAAACAATTTCGCTTTGAACGCACCAATCACAGGAAAGCATCCTTGTAGACCGCGCAGTAGACATCCATGTAAATCAAACTCATTTGATTTTCAAAAGCATCGATGTAAGCCTCCTGGATGGCATCGCTCTAAACCTCCACCGCGACCTACTTGTTCTGTTCGCTTCCATTAATTTCAATGTGTTTGATTTACATGGATGTCGGCATCGACCGCGATCGCGACCGCCACCTCGACCGCGACCTACTTGTTCTGTTCGTACCCTTAGAATCAAAATCGGACATTTACAGGAAATTGTAGTATCAAAGTCGGACAATTACTCTGCGGCCAATGAGAACGCTTATTTTGGTCACGTGGTAGCTTCAGAAATGAATATGACGAGATATGCACCATACACTTCATAAGAAATTATGTGATTCATCTAGGACCAATAAAGGAAATAGTACTATACACATGTTGATGCATGAAGAGAGAATAATGTTGTTGAAAATCATCTTTCTTTCTTCATACATCAAAATGTGTTTAGCACTGTTTCATTCATAACTCCCATTATTTCTTATGTAGTGCATACATCTCTTATGAGGTAGCTTGTTGCTTTGCATAGATATTTTAAATGTTTTAAAAGTTAATGAGTTAAAAGTGTTTAAGTAATCAGCAATGAACAGTGAAGTGAAAGTGGCGAAATGACACCAGAAAGTGCTAGAAAAACGAAGTTTCGGTTTCAGGTATGCCAAGAATAGATGAATTCAGCACGTGTCTGGAAACAAAGGAGGCTAGCACCGTATCGAAGCCTGCTGGGCAGTTACATTTCCAAATGAAACAAACAAGAAAGCAAGTTAAGAAAAACGTGGTAAAATGTAAAAGGTTCATTTTATAAAAATAGACAAAAAACGACATTTTAGTTCGAGGAGAAATAGCCTACAATGTTGACACAGGGAAGAAAAATAATCTGTAAGAAGGGGAAAAATATAAGTATGATCAACCCGAAGCAGATCTCGGTAGGAGTGAAAGTCAAAAGTGCAAAAATAGCTAACATCAAGAAGCTCATTCAGAAACATTTTGGAGTAACTTGGAGAAAAATCGAGTCATTGAGGTGGTATGAAAATGTGATCGAGAGCAGCAAGGAAATCGCTTTCCGAACGAAGAAATTGAAGATTGCGAGTGTTTTCCCGATCATGGGGAAGAAGAAAATAAACTATTAAATTGTTAATTGTACCTTGAAATTAAATAATCAATAATCAATAAAAAAACTTATTCTAAGGCCTTTTTTGTTTGTTGTATATTCAGATCTTTAAGTTTCAAAAACGGCCAAAAGTCAATCTTAGTTTCAAAAGCGGCCATCTCAATTTTCAAAATTTTTTAGGGCTTAAAATTAATAATGTCATGCTATGAAACTTGCTGGAATTAGTCATGAGATAGCCGACGACAGATTAAGAAAGGAAAAAATAGAAGAAAGTTTGAAGAATTTCCCGCTACAAAAAATTGGCTTTCCTGAAAAAAAAAGTGTTTTGGCGATTGGCCGTCTTTGATTCTGAGCTACTCATATATATATATATATTTACAAGTACAGTGGTCAGCACTAACCCCGAACAAATAGAGTTGCTTAAGGCAGGGGTCGGCAACCTTTAGTTGTAAAAGGGCCAAATATTTTTCGTAGGGCTTATTGCGGGCCGCACTTAAGCAGGTGGATCTGTGTGGTGGATCTAATGATAAGCATTTCAGCAAATATTGACTAGGAACACCCCACCCCCCACCCCGGTTGCATCTCCCTGGAATCCCCTTGTGGGTCATGCACCGTGAACATTAAAAAATCGCCGTACGAGCTACCAATGAAAATTACCACCAAATTCACTGTTAATTCTACCCCAAAAATAAATCTCACTGTACAATCCCCGCCATTTTAACTTCGGAATCTCGCAATTCAAGGAACTCCACACGAATTGACACCGGCCGTCATAGAGAAATGTACTCGCAAATTCGCATTGGCGAATATCTTGCGGGCCGCACCAAGACTCCGCGTGGGCCACATGCGGCCCGCGGGCCGCTGATTGCCGACCCATGGCTTAAGGTATATAACGTCGTTTCGTCAGGGCAGTTGCGAGAGGTATCACTACATGTTTGAATTCCATTTCTAGTCGCCACAGAAATAATAACATGTTAATGGGAAATGCTGTTTTGGTCATCAAGCATTACTGAAAATTATCAAAGAACAGCGATTGTATCAATAAGTTTGTTCCAGACATTAAGGCAAAACACGTCCACGTAAGACAAAAAGCAAGGCACACTGACCAAGAGACAAGAGTGAGTGAAGAAACGCCCCAGCCCTCAGCCGTTTGGTCGCACCAGGCCGAGAGCGAAGCTATAAACGTACATTTTTATGACAATAGTTCGCTCAGGCATTGATTTGGAGGTGTTTAAACACCGCAAAACCAGTTTTAAATTAGGGTGAAGCCGTTGCTTCATGATTTTCACTCACTCTTGTCTTTTGATTAACGTGTCTTACTCTTTGTCATTCGATGGAGATGTTTCAACATCATCAAATGTACAAGTGGAACAAACTTAATAAACTATAGCTGTGACCGCGACTTCGTTCACGTGAGCTTTAGAACATTTTTAGAACTCAAAATTTGACGAAATTCATAATAATCATTTATGATAACAAACTAGAACAATATATTTTGATTAAATTAAGAATTGATTTGATTTTTTGATTTCTTATTACCAGGAGGGTTGCAATCGTGAGAATCAGGGAGCGCTATTTTTTGAGACCCCCACTTCATCAGCCTGTAACTTTTTGAATTTTGAATTTTTTCCTTTGATTTTTTTTTTTTTATATATTCTTCAAACATTAATAAATATTTGGTTACATAATGACTGCTAAAAATATTATTTGTTTTTTTTTTATTGTACCTGAAAGAATAACTACAATTCATGACTCTTGACTAGAATACCCCCTTAAGTTTAGCTATTTATATGCGTTTCATTTTTGAAAATTACTTATTGCAATGAAATTAAAAAATAAAACTTTTTATTTAAGTACTTATATGTTAAATATTTGTATGAAAAGGGAACAAGGAAATTATACCTACTCGTTAACCGTAAAGCTCTTACAAATGTATTGTTTTCTAATTATAAATATTATATGAGTAGCTTATTGGAAACTGTATAAAACTACGAGCTAATACAAACTATTAACTAGGTTACGTATAGATATAGGTTTAACTGTATTTAAAATGAAATGTAAAGACGTTAATTTTTTGCATACATAATTGGTTTTTGTTAGTTTGTAAATAATTTATTATCAATGTAAATATAAAAACTTTTGTCACAGTGTATCAACTCGAAAACTGGATGAATTCGGATAGCCCAATTAAAATGATATGTTCTTTATTTTTTTACATTTTTGATAAGATTATTCGCTAATATTTACGATAAGAAAGTGTTGAACCAAAAGATTACGTATGTCAATTATTATTAATGGCAAGTGTAAGGTCAATTTTGTTAACAATCAAATTTGCAATATATTACGTACTGTGTTTGGAAGAAAAAAAAAACAAACTATTAACTCATTCATTGTTAATAAATCATCCATTTTCCGTTAAGAGGGAAACTGAAAAGTTCATAACCCGGTATATCAAATACAAGGAAGACTATTTTGGGCGAGAAAAATATTAAATATACATAAGTAGTAGCATTCATTGTGTTTAAATGTTCCATTCAAAGACATTGTAGTTAATGGAAAATAAAACTTTTTTTTTCTTGTGACAAAGGAAAGTGTGATTTATTAGGTCTTATTATTAAATATGTAGATAACTATTATAAGAAACGGATAATTTTAAAAAAATGACTTATAATCATTTTTAAATAATAAACGAAGTAAGAAGGAATAACAATATCTTATAGTCCTTTTATTTTGCACCAGTTTAGATTATGTATTTTAAAATTCCTTTTTCAATTGTATTTAAGCTATATTTAAAACTAGCTGATACTCGCTCACCTCGCTGAGTATTTCTAAACTTAACTAATTGAGTTATAGAAACTTTCACCCCAATATAAAAATTCTGCCACTTTAACAAAAAAAAGATAAAAATTTATTTCAAGAGCTTAATATCTGTTTAAATATTTCTTCAGTAAGACATATTTTATATTTACTTTTCAGAATAAAAAGTACTTGCTTTAAGACTTGGGAGTCTTTAATACGAAACATCATTAGAAAGCGCTCAGTCAGTTATTTTAGCAATAAAGAGCACTAAATAGTTAGCATCTAATAAAGATTAGTTAGCATTTAATAGCATCCTACCGGAACCATACTTTTTTTAGGGCAGATAATAGGCAATGTGTTATATTAAGGCCTAAGATGTCTTTAACAATATTTCATTAAAATTTGTTTTGTACGTCGTTGTGCTACAAAAATTATTTACCCCACCGAACTGTCCACACAAGATATAGTATATGTTGGTATCCATTGTCTTATAAACTTTCATTACATGAAAAATTACGTTTATTCATCACTCTTTCTTTACGTTATAGAAGCGCAAAGCAATGACAGAATTTTACATTTTTAAGTATTCCAAATTATTCAATCCTTTTTGGGACACCCCTATTTTCTACTCATTTTGGGACACCTCCAATTTTTCTCCCCTTTTAGGACTCTCATTTTCACACCTTTTCAGATACCCACTTTTTTCATCCCATTTGGGACACCCTCATTTTTCAACCCATTTGGGACACCCTCATTTTTCATCCCTTTTGAAACATCATCGATGTTCGAATTAGGGGTAATGTGAGGTAAATAAATGCGTATACAATATACATATATATAATTGACTTTCCCTTCCAATTTCCCATGGGGGACTCTTGTGGGGGCTGCGCTAAAAATCTAAAATGTGGAGAACTTTTCCTGGGATCTGGACAACAACTACTCCAGATTTCAACGAAATCGGTCTAACAGCTTAGGAATGCATAAAAGACAGATAGACATACAACATTTGTTTTTATATATAATACATATAGGATCTAGTTAAAAAACTCTGATTAAAATTGAAAAAATAAATCATTTCTTATAAAGCATTAGTCAGGTATCCCATAAACGAAATTAAATCGAATGAATGTACAATGTGATATTGAAAATGGGACAAAGAACCAAAAGAAATTTTTTTGGATTTTTTTATTATTTCTTTGTTGTCTTTCAAACGTTTTGCTAACAAAATGTAACGAACATCTTCGTTATTTCGAATTGCTAATAGTAAAACCAAGTTTTCACAACTAATTGTTACATTTTTTGCTATAAACTTTTAAAAATACGAATAATAAACAAAAATTTAACATAGAAAAGAATTCAAGCTCAATTATGTTTATGACTATAGCAAGGCCGTTTCCTGAAAAATACTAAAAATAAAAGCTGAAATTGTAAAAAAAATTAACTAATCAGCCTTGTCAGCCAGTAGTATTAAAATATTTTGTAAGTATAACTCCACCTGAGGCATTAAGAAATCAAAAATAAAAATAAACTGTAAAAATTGACAATCAATTTGTAATTTTTAGATTAAGATACCAACACATTGTAACATTAAACACTAGAAAAGTTTATCTCTTTAGGATAAAGAGGATGAGTATGATATTGGGGTGCCCGGTGCGAAAGGATAAATAATACACACACACACACACACACACACACACACACATGTCCCCGTCTTATAATCATCTCATCTCATAAATTTCATTCAATTAAATATTTAAGTAATTTTTCTGGCCTTGTGACGCCAAGTTAATTTTCGTGATCCATAGTTTAAATATTCACCAACAACTTCATGAGCTTTTAGCTAGATATTCAATTACCATGAAAGATATACGAATTTCACTGACATAAGTCCCAGATATTTTTGCCAACTTCTAGTTTTCAAAACTTAATGCTAACCAGGAACCAATTATTAAATTTTTCAAATCATTTAGAAATAATGATTTTTTCAAGGTATGAGTGTATGAAGAAGTTATTATGTAGTAGTATTCAACGACAACATGGAGACATACGTTTGATATCATTTCAATAGCGATTAGTGTCAGGGATGGTATTATACCGGTATATTCTTTCTGTAGTTGACAAGTCGTTCACATCTACATAAAATGGATCGATGAAAAGCTAATTGCTTGTCTTATCAAAACAAATCAAATTTGATTAATATTAATTATGTGGGATGTTTTCATAAATTGTCACAATCTTTAATAGAGTTATCTGTTTAAATATTGATACCCTTATAGAAAGTTATTCAACACATTAATATGTTGTTTCTCATCAAAACTATTTTAAATCATGTTTAATTTTATGAAAGTAACAAGTTCTCATATTTTAAAACTATTTTAATAGAAATGAAACCATAATCATTTTCATGTGAAACTAAACGATAATTTGTTAATTTGATAACCTTTACATTTACATTTGAATTAAGTACTTATATGGAAAAAATCGCAACAAAAAATATTATAGATATATTCTATTTTTAACAGAAGTCACGTGCACGATTTGTAAATAGTTTTTTTTTTTTAAAATTCAACTTTTATAAAATATTACATATATAGGAAACTTCTACATTGTTGCCTGAAGACAATGTCAATTGTTTTTGAAATTGGAGCTGTTGATTATTGATAAAGAGAAATATGAAGTAAAAAAGAATGGTATGATGGTAAAAATGCTTCAGAGGCCAATCATTATAGATTTGATTTCCAGTTTTAGTCCAGAATTTTTTTCTAGGGTTATTAGTGACCTTAGTAGATAAAGTAGAAGTAGTTAACTAGTTTAACTTAGTAGAAGAAGAAACGAAATGAAAAATGTTTACTTATTTGTATCTATGTATGAATTAAAGAGATAGTTTTGACTATTGAGTTATTATATAGAATTAATCAAGTAATTCGTAGATAAATCCATTATCAAGTGCGTGCACCACAAAACGCATCGTTATCTCTTAATTAAATAAATCATTTTACTACAATTCACAAGGTCAAGAACAAGTCAAACTGACCAAATGCGCAATATTTTTCATTAATTTTTTATATAATAAATATTTTTTTTATTATGTACTTTTAATGCAAATTTTTTACTATACAAACGATAAAATTATTTTGAGAATATTTAAAGCTTTACTATAAACGATTCAATGCATCAGGTCCTGGTTGATGTTTGATATATATGGACAAACAATCTCGTTATTGATTTGCTGAGATCTTACTAAACGTAATATTAAAAAAATGTTAATTTTTTTGTACACTAAAGTATAAAATGCAACTAATTTCTCAAAATGTTTGGGCCCCCAAAAGCTTCGGGCCCCCCCGCGTCGCGGGGTCTAGCGGTATGGTAGTTCCGCCACTGATAAGACCACACTCAATGACAAGTTAAGTGCATGCTAAGAGAACTTCAAATTAAAGACTCCACCTAGAGAACTGTCCAAGATACTTTTCATAAGGATCTCATAGGTACTGTTCAATAGTTACTATCATAAATCCATTATTTAAAATTAATTTATTTTTTTTCTCAAGGAAGAAGTTCATTTACCATTATAACATAAAAAAGCATCAGAGGGTATTCTTGTACCATTGTATGGCCACTGGATGTAACTTTACCTGAAACTGTCTTTTTCAAAACGATACTCACGATTTCTCAGAATCTATTGGACCGATTTATCTGAAATTTTTAGAGTCTTCTTTATAGACTTGTCTATACCTATAACCCAACCCCAAATTTTAATGTTTACTGTTTTTAAAAAATTCAAAACAGTCAACAAAATGGTACAAAATTGTTTTTATTTTTCAGGCAGTCAACATTTTGGGAAAAAAAATTTTTTCCAAAAAAACTTTTCCGTAGTTCCAGACATTGCGACATTATTCTAGATTAATAATTTATTTTTTTTTTTTGGTTTCACATTGCTAGGAGGGTTGAAATCATGGGTATCGTCACGTGCTTTTTTTGAGACCCCCCACTTCATCAGCTACTAATTTTTGAAAATTGTAACTTTTTTTTTTTATGATTTTTTTCGGTATTCATGCAAGGTTAATAAATAACTAATAAAAATGGATGGTAAAAATATTAATTGTCTTTTTTTATGACACTTCAAAAATTACCTGAAATTCATGCCTCTAGAGTCTAAACTAGAATACTGCCTTCAGTGAAGCAAAACCTCTGTTTTGGTTTGCAAAATTAAACTTGACCAAGACCAAAACTAAAGCAGCAAGATCAAGATCAATACTAAGATTAGCGTGGTCTTGAATCTTAATCTTTATTATTTGACTCGTTATTTGAAAAAGTAATTACAGTGGAAGACGTTTAAGATGTACTTCAGTTAACATGAAATAACACTGTTAATATAATTAAATTTTACATACTATGATTCCAAGAATGTTTTACTACGCAAAATAGATCGCTTAACACAAAATAACTACATTTAAAAAAATCTCTTTTTTTCAAAACATCTAACAATAAGTATAACGATTACCTATATTATAATTAGAGATAAAACGGATGCAGTTTCGCTGGATACCAGATAACCTTGTAGCTAGAATTTGGAAAATCCCGATACATGCAAGCCCGTTCGGGCTTTGGATCAAGCCCGAAGATTTTTTCGGACTTGCCAATAATATCAAAAAAAGAATTTCTTTTATCTATAGCAATAATAATCAATGTTATTTCGTTATTTAAAAATCTTTATTAACGAAAAAATATTTTAAGAATACAAAAGCACTTAAAACCTCATCTGAAAACCTGGAACGTGATTTTGTACAGAAGTTATTTACAACAGAAAATTATCTTTCTTTGTCAATTGATGGTGTGAATTTTGGTTTTGGTTTAATGGTGCTAATAGCATCTAATAAATGCTTAACATTTTCGGTTAATACACCATTATTTTTTGGTAATGAAAATTCTTATCGTAATTTTTTATAACGCTGGATTTGCGAGAAACTTTGAGTCGAAGATTCTAAACGATTTTGTAATTCTTCTTCTAGTAAAATATTGTGATTAACATTTAAGTGCTTACTTTGACGTTTGAAAAAAAGATTTGAAGATTGATTGACGTAATTTGTTTAAATTGGTTAATAAAAGTTTTGGTTAAAAATCTTACAATATTTTCTAATTTTCAATTAAAAAACTTTTATATTTATGTTACAGTAATTATTACTTATTGGGTACCAAAATGTTCATCACAGTATCTAGTTTAATGGTCTATCATGCAAAACTTTATAAAATGACGCAATAACGTATAATTTCAAATTAATTTCCAATGGGTCACTAGGGTTAAGTGTGCGCATTAGTTTGTGGGGTAAGAGTGCGCATATTTCAATGCGTACTTTTACCCTGACTATGATCGTTTTTTGAATATTGATTGGAATAAATATTTTTTTCAAGTTAAAGATATACGTTCTATAAAAACACAATGCCTCGAAATTATAAGTGTAAGGGCTCCACATAGATGCGTAGCTATGAAAGATCAGTTGATGTGGCTAAATTATTAATTGCTGAATGTTTCAGCCAAAAGAAAGCAGTAAGCAGTGATTTTTGCTAACATTCACTAATGAACAAGACAATGGTGTATAGGTATTATTCCTTAAAAAGGTGTGATGATCTTTATTATGATCTCAATATGACTAAACTACGGACACTCATCTCCGAGCATGCTGCAACAAATCATATTTCTTTTAGCATACAGACATAGAAAATGTTGATCTGTTGAAGCAATAAATATAAGTATAAATTTTAATCGATAATAAAAATGAAAGAATGCATAATTAGTAAATAAACACTATAAAATGAATATATATGAATAAATTATTTCATTTTTATAGTTATATTAAATTAAACTATACTTTAATAAACTAATTTCCCTGTTGTTACGAGTGCACACTCTTACCCGGAATACTGCGCACACTTGCCCCCTATGTTGGGCTAAGTATACGCATTCGGACAAAGATTTATTTTAATTATTTTCTAGAAGTACATGCAAATAAATTTGATTTGGTCTTTTGTAACTGTTAAAATAGTAAAACCTTAACATAATTTACTTTGTTTTATTTTATTTCACTTAAAATTTTTAATTTTTTAACGGTTTAAGGAAAAAATGCACACTCTTGCCCCACATGACTCTATAGGCATTATATAGGTATCTTTTGTATTTCTCTTCGCCTCAAAAAATTGGTATAATGTAGTTAGTTAGGTAGTTCAATAAAAATCACTTTTATCAATTTTTCGACAACTCTATAATTTAAATACGATCAAGTATTATAATATTATCTACCTTTTTATTTATTTGCGTCTAAACTTATTATCTAAATATGTAGGTACATTTAAAATTGACATATGGTCCATTAATTGAGTTACTACGAACGTTTATAATCATTACACGGGTGGATTTTAGTAAATCGTGAATAAACTTTTGATCAGTTTGATTGCTTAGTATATGTTACACATGTGGTTATATCTACACATATAAATGGGTAGCTAAACCGCCTCTGTACATTAAATATTTTTTGGAAAATCTTATCCTAATCGTCTTAATTATAGCGTCTGTATCGCATCACACTATAACTTTTTGACAAATTTTTATGAAACTTGATTTGATCATAACCAGCCCCCTGTCACTTAGATACGAGAAATGCTAAAAAAACGTGACCGATTTCTACAAAAATCTGTGTTGTTATAAGAGTCATACGTCTCAAACAGCCCCCTACCACTTAAACTTCTCACTGTTATTATAATTATTATATAAAAATACTTATCATAATTATTCTCATAATCACAATAATAATGAAAACATTTAAAAAAGTTTCATTTTAATAACTTGCCTGACGTTTAAAAAAAATTATTTCTAATCTCCGACTTTCATAAATTCTACGGTCTTTGTCAGTCTTTGTGGTCTTCTTCGTTCAACTCGTTGGCAACTAAATGGCAACTAGTGACTGCAAATCGAGTAAAAATGGTCACATTTTTGTAACATGGAGTTGTAGGGGGCTGATCATAACTGTGATTCAAGAGTTGATAATATTCAGTCTACCCCTCCCCTCTTAAATGCCTCACGTAATTTATGAACAGTCCTGTAGTAAAAATAGACAACCCGAAAACTACAAAGAGGGCAAAAAATAGTGATCGTTACAGAAAGTGTATAAGAAATTATATGTTGTTCAATATACCAGATACACAAATTTAATCTTCTATATATGTAAATAAAATGATAGCTGTTTTTCAATGTTTGCTTTTAACTCAAAAACTTATAGATAGATTTCGATCAATTTTTTTTTTGTTTTACTTCTTATCTACTTGGTCCTTATCTAAAAAAAGAATTATCACGATATCTTAATTAAAAACAAAGTAATTACAATTTTAAAAATGTGATTTTTACAAGCAAAACGCGTGAAGCGGTGAAATTTTCATCACTTTGATAGAGTGGGACAAACGATGTAATGCGCATGGGCTGGACAGAGATTGTTTCTCCTGCCACTGCCTACTGACTATTTCATACTTGAGTGTAGACTTTATACAGCTCCGCGAGATATTAGATTAATAAAGATTTTTTGAATTCTATTTTCTATTTGTTTAGCAGTTTTTTGTAGCTTTTTTTTTAAACTCTCTTTAAGCATTTTTTATATTTTACTGTAAATACAAATTCAAAATACATTTTTAAGTTACAACCGTTACAATAATCAAATTACGTTTCAACACTCCCTTTTATTATTGTATCTATATATTTTTTAACCAGAAAGAGTTAAGTTGGCTAGATTAATTTTTTTTTTTTATTAAACTATGTGCCAAAAAAGTGCTCTCAGAATCTGCATTTTCTCCAAGTGTATAGTTATTAATTGATTAATAATAACATTTTTTTAAATATTCAATCTCAAGAATTAAAATCGTTATAAAACCTAAAATAATTTTTAATTGAAAATTTTTTAAGCTCTCTTTTTGCTCTTTTAATTACGCAAATAATTGATAAAATTTTTGCAATATTTTTAGTAATTAATTATTTTTAACTATTTATACATGTATTGTTGTGCTATGACGTCATCAACTGCCGTTGGATCTTATAAATATGAATAGTTTAAAAATTGAATTACTAATTAACTATGCACCTGGACCAATTGCAGATCCAGAAAGAGCATTTAAGGAACACTTTGTTGAGAAAAAAAAAAATTAAAAACAGTAATTATTTTGGATTATATAGCAATTTTTATATTTGAATTTACAAATTTTTGAAAAATTAATTATTGATTAACTAATAACTATACACTTTGAGCAATAGCGGATTCTGAAGGAGCAATTAAGGAGCAATTTTTTGGTATATAGTTAAAAATGTTCTACGCTAAGTTCTTTCCGGTTATTTTTAATAAATTTTTGCTTTCAATATTTTTATTGTTTTTCCTCTGTAAATTAAATATGTTCTTAATATAATAACCTACGCAGAGGACGTCGCGGGTATCAACTATTTTACAATAGAAATACAAAACAGATTTTTAAATCAAATTAATTGCACACTATAGGGTAAAATAAGCACAATATTCATATACCACAACTGAATAAAAGTCCAGATTTATTAAATCATTTCTTTAAAGATAGCTCTTACTTTAATTCAAGCTTCAAAATTTAAATACAAACAATTTTCTGATTCTTGAATTTAATTTTTTTTACGGTTTTAAGTAAATATTAATAAAAAATAAATTTCTTTGGGTCATAATTTATAGTTAAAATCAAAATTTTAAAAGTCAAAAAGTAATTTAAGTGAATTTTTCTAAGAACTATGTTCACAAAATCATTTTAACGTTTGCCTATACTATATGGAATATAGACAAATACATTAAAAAAATATATTTTTAGACAAAATTTGGACGTTCTGATTTAGTACGTGATCAAATTTCCCAAATTTTCGTTTTTAATTCAAAACGAACAAATTGATTTTTGTACATATATTTTGTTGGAATTTCGTCACAGTTTTGACGAACGAAATCGTCACTGATACCATTATGAATAATGTATAAAGCCGATTTAATATATAAAAAAAAGGTGAAATGAAATAATCTAAGAAAATCCTATTTCTTCCACCAACATATACACTATATGTTTCTTCTATCCAACACGAAAATCATGATGAGAAAACGTGAAATCTAATATGAAACTTACAAAACGGATATTTGAAATCAATTAAAAAACGGGACACACGTTCAATGATATTTCATGCAAAGTGCAAACATTAATTTATGTATTAATGTATGAGTAACATTTTTCGGAGATAACATAATTTGCAAATTAAAAAGGAAACACTTACTAGACAAATATATATTTGAAATTAATTAGATTTATAATTAATAATGTATTTTTCTATACAATAAGAACTACCAAAGATAACGATTGTACGCAGCATTGACTAATACACATTTAATCGTAAATTCCAACGATAAGAATCATTTTACGCCAATAAACTTTGAACTTAAATTTTATTTTTAACAAATCGAATATCAGCAACAAATATTTTCAATATTTGAGTCTTATACATTTACAATTAATAGTGAGTCAGTATTTCGCTTTTAAATCGTTTCACTGCATATATAAATTGTTATATGTAAGCTATATACTTATTTTCATTGATAAATATCTACCTAACAATAATAACGCACTATAACATTGGATATAATATCATACATTAGAATATTTACATATATTTTAATTACTTATTTATAAGAAAACTGAACCATAAAAGTGCAAGTAAATTTTCAAGGATTTCATATTATTCCATTATAAGCTGCAATATTATGTTTGTACACGCACCCATAATGGTACGAAGAACGTAAACCATAAATAAATATTATTAAAAAAATGAAAAACCGACTTCAAAATATATAAAAAATCTTAAACAAGAAATGCACTAAAAAGTAACAAAATAATGGCGTATCTTTGCAGTATCTACAACTTACAAATTATTAGGATGATACAATGTACAACTATTGTTATTTTTGGAGTTGGTGTCAGCCAAGGAAATACGACTATATTGGTACTTAGCAAAAAACGAGAATACCTTATGAAAATTAGTTTTCAAATGAACTTTTAAACAATATACTCGTACTGTAACAATATTTAGCGACTTTTAAACTACAAAATACCAATTACCAAATAAACCTTTTTACAATTTTTACAAATTACCATTAATATTTATTTTCTTGACTGACACCAACTCCAAAAATAACAATAGTTGTACATTGTATCATCCTAATAATTTGTAAGTTGTAGATACTGCAAGGATACGCCATTATTTTGTTACTTTTTAGTGCATTTCTTATTTAAGAATTTTTATATATTTTGAAGTCGGTTTTTCATTTTTTTATAATATTTATTTATTTCTCGCGTTTTAGTGATCTGAAGTTTGATAACTGATTTTATTTTCCTGAAAATGGTTAAACCTTCTAAACGCGCTGCTCATATGAGGCAGCGCCGTTTAATATTAAAAGTTACTACCTCATCCCTTTTTGCCCTTAAGGGTTGAAATATTTTGTTTTTAAATGTAAAAACAAAACTAAGTGGATTACTCTTTCGAACAGAAAAAAAAATATCAAAATTCGGTTAAATGTCACTATTTCATCCCCTATTTTCATCTTTAAGGGGTGGATTTTTTTCTTCAAATTGAAATGTGAACAATTTAAAGGTACGTTGTACGTAATAGAAACAAAATTATCAAAATCGGGTTAGCCAGGAAAAATGTATAATATTATTTCATCTCTAATTTTTAACCTCTTATGAGTGGAGTTTTTTTTTTTTTTAATGGATAGGAGATTAATTTAAAGTTGTGTTTTACAGATAAAAAAAGAATAATCAAAATCGAGCTATCCAATAAGAAGTTAATATTTTATCCCTTAGTTTTCAACCCTTTAAAAGTGAAAGATTTTCCTCAAATTAAAATGGGAACACACGAAAAGCACTAGTTTTCAAATAAAAAAAGAATTATCGAAATCGAGCTATCCAATAAGAATATTGGATAGCTCGAAAATAGGAAAAAACTTATATAAATACTTATATAAAATAGGAATATATATATAAGTATTTTATCCCTTAGTTTTCAACCCCTTAGAAGTGAACGATTTCCTTCAAATTAAAATGAAACCACACGAAAAGTACTGGCTTTTAAATAAAAAAATAATTTTCAAAATCGAGCTATCCAATAAAAAGTTAATATTTCATCCCTTAGTTTTCAACCCTTTAGAAGTGAACGATTTCTTTCAAATTAAAATGGGACTATTCGGGAAGCACCAGCTTTCAAATAATAAAAAATCATCAAAATCGCTTCACCCAGTCGGAAATGCTGAGGTAACAATCATAAAAAAAAAAAAAAAAAATAGTCGAATTGAGAACCTCCTCCTTTTTTTGAAGTCGGTTAAAAAGAAACTTATTGACGGTCGTATATTAAAAATTCTTATCAATTACAACTACGAACAATTCGTAAATAACTCTAATTGTGTAATTCTAATTAATTGCTTCTCTAATCATCATTTTAGAGTCTCTATCTAATTAGTTTTGTAAAAAATTAATTACTCGGAGCATTGTGTAGATTTGAAGATGGTTAAATTTTTACATGGTCAATAAAGTTGATACACAAAATATCCTTGATTTACTTGTCTGTGGGATAGTAGAGCAAATCAACTTCATTGGGAACGAGATTTGTGGTCTTTGAGAAAGTCCTCAACTGTTGGTAGAGCTGAGTGCCAACATAGTAAAGAAGCCGCTATTAAACAGAGACAAAATCATACTTCCACCATTACATATTAAAAAATAATAAATAAAAAGTAAATTTGTCGAAAATGTCCTAAGGTCAGCATGGAAAAATTAAAAGGCGGAATATTTTATGGTCCTCAAACTTGGTAATTTATGAAACATGTAAATTTTATCAAAGTTATGACAGTTCCGGAAAGTGAAGCTTGGAAAGATTTTATATTGATGGAAAACTTTCTAGGTAATTCTAAAGCACTAAATTATAAATAAATTGTGCAAAAATGTTAAAAATCTTTAAGAATTTAGGACCATTTAAAGTTTAAAGTTGCAGTTTCTCCACAGTCACCTGGATAGATTTTCTGATAATTTAGAAAGTTATAGTGAGGAACAGGGAAAACGCTTCCACTAGGATCTTAAAGTAATGAAGGGTAGGTATTTTAGACCGCCACATAATGGTAGATTACTGCTGGTCTTTAAAAACAGATTGTCCCCTAAAAAATTATAGAAGAAAATCTTATAAAAGGCGTTTCACTGAAGGATAACATGGGGTTTCAACATTTTCCTGTCTCTTTACTTCGATGCATACTAATTTAAAAAAAAAAATGCAAATTATTAATCTAACTGTTATTTTTTTCTCATATTTTTTGAATCTTGTAGTGTAAAATTAAAATAAAGATTTTATAAAAAATTAGAGCAAATCTTCCAAAATCATTAATAATTTCATGAATTATGAACATAACTATATATTAGACATCAACCTTATATCAAGGGCAACAAAACCACTGCTGACAAGTATAATTAAAGATAAAGTCATCTAAGACATACCTAATATTAATTTTCAGGTCTTAATAGTTTTATATTTTAAGTAATTATCAGGTTATTAAAGACCAGTTTTTTATTTTAACAATTTATTTCTTTTCACACAACGTTTCGTCAGCCTTATTCTGATTTCTTCAGGTATCTAACAAGATATAAATTTAATTAAAAATTTAATCAAAATAAATTTAATTTAATTTAATTTTTATAAATTGTCTGTCTTGAATTAATTATTCAATCCAACAAACTTAATCGATCATTGCAGTACACAAGGACCAGACATGGTATAGAATCATAACATGATCTATAGACATGAAAAATAAAGTGGGGAAAAACGAGGACCTCAATGAAATTGAGATGTGTAGGAGGAAAAGGAGCAATAATAAAAAAATTCTTCTGAAATTTTTGAAGGGATTATCAAATTCAGTCACCCCATAAAATCGATGGAACCAGATTATCTCGTTCGTAAATAAAAAGGATGCATTTTTAATAGTCCCCTATAATAAATTAACCTGTTATCCTGTTACTTTCATGGCACTGGCTTCTCTAAAGACAACCCTCATTCTTCCGTCTTACTATAGGTTAAAGATAAGTCACTATTCAAATTGATTAATGAAGTTTCTATTATTAAAAAAATAAAACCAAAATGTAGTTCTTAAAGTGAAATTATGTCCAATTTTCTAAGCAAAGTGACGGTATACTTTTACTGTATGTATGATGTGCCTATTTATAAATTTCATAGCCATGAAATTAAACACTGGTAAAGCTTGAACATTATATTAAAAGCGCTGTCCTAAACAAATATTATTATTGTTATACAGAGCTTTAGATATGTTATATTATGAAGTAATTCTTTTTGTTTCGTATCCTTCGATTTATTTTCTTATACCCACTTCCTCAATGATATCCCATAGGAAATGTCGAACACGTCTTAACATCACTTTTACATAAATATGTACATCCTATTGGTAGAAGATCAAATACGAATTGAAATTCCAATTTTAACTGGATTTCAAATGTACAAAGCGTAGGTACGAGTATAATTTCAATTTTTCCATGCATTTATTATATATCCGCAATATATTATATTTTCAAAAAAGCTTTGATATAATTTAATTAGTGACACATTTATGCTATATATATTTGACTCGATTTATGTAAATGTGGTACAAGTACTGCCAGTAATACATACATTGGTGTGTGACGTCTTATAAAATATAGGTATTAGATATATAAATATATAAGTACATATATATCGTATATTACGTGTATTTTCAAAGTCAAAGAAAATGATTCCTTGTCGATTTTTTCCCAATTGAGAAAAGAAAATCAAATTTAACTTTTGTATTTTTATTTTAAAAGAATTCAAAAATGTTTTTTTTTTTAAATTCGTTATTAGCGTTACTATTCGTTACTCGCTAGATAGTATCTACGTGGACGTAAAAAACACTCTTAAGCTTCAAAATGTAGCACCACAAACAAAAAAAAAAGATAAATAGCATTGCAATTCCATTATAAAGATTATTGGTTTTGAAACATAAATGGAGGGTCTATTCCTATTGGCACCATCCAGGGATCAGTTCCGTAGACGGAATTTTAGCCGCAATATATGAGTAACCCAGAATCAAAGTCGGTCAATCGCCATTTTTATCAAAATTAAGATTTTGATGGATTATTATTCTTCACAATGAGCTGCATTATGGTGATATTGAAATAATATCAAAAAAAGCTACCTAACGGGTAAATCCTACTTTGAAAATACGCCTTAGAATCAAAATCGGACATTTACAGGAAATTGTAGTATCAAAGTCGGACAATTACTCTGCGGCCAATGAGAACGCTTATTTTGGTCACGTGGTAGCTTCAGAAATGAATATGACGAGATATATACCATAAACTTCATATGAAATTATGTGATTCATCTAGGACCAATAAAAGAAATAGTATTATACACATGTTGATGCATAAAGAGAAAAAGACGATTTTCAATAAAATCTTTCTCTCTTCATACATCAAAATGTGTATAGCACCGTTTCATTCATAACTCCCATTATTTCTTATGTAGTGCATACATTTCTTATGAGGTAGCTTGTCGCTTTGCATAGATTTTTTAAATGTTTTAAAACTTAATGAGTTAAAAGTGTTTAAGTGATCAGCAATGGACAGTGAAGTGAAAGTGGCGAAATGACACCAGAAAGTGCTAGAAAAAGGAAGTTTCAGTTTCAGGTATGCCAAGAATAGATGAATTCAGCACGTGTCTGGAAACAGAGGAGGCTAGCACCGTATCGAAGCCTGCTGGGCAGTTACATTTCCAAATGAAACAAACAAGAAAGCAAGTTAAGAAAAACGTGGTAAAATGTAAAAGGTTCATTCTAAAAAGATCGACAAAAAACGACATTTTAGTTCGAGGAGAAATAGCCTACAATGTTGACACAGGGAAGAAAAATAATCTGTAAGAAGAGGAAAAATATAAGTATGATCAAGCCGAAGCAGATCTCGGTAGGAGTGAAAGTCAAAAGTGCAAAAAGCTGACATCAAGAAGCTCATTCAGAAACATTTTGGAGTAACTTGGAGAAAAATCGAGTCATTGAGGTGGTATGAAAATGTAATCGAGAGCAGCAAGGAAATCACTTTCCGAACGAAGAAATTGAAGATTGAGAGTGTTTTCCCGACCATGGGGAAGAAGAAGATAAACTATTAACTTCTTAATTGTACCTTGAAATTAAATAATCAATAATCAATAAAAAAACTTATTCTAAGGCCTCTTTTGTTTATTGTATATTCAGATCTTTAAGTTTCAAAAACGGCCAAAAGTCAATCTTAGTTTCAAAAGCGGCCATCTCAATTTGCACAATGCTTTTGGGGCTTAAAATTAATAATGTCATGCTATGAAACTTGCTGGAATTAGTCATGAGATAGCCGACGACAGATTAAGAAAAGAAAAATAGAAGAAAGTTTGAAGAATTTTCCGTACAAAAAATTGACTTTCCTGAAAAAAAAGTGTTTTGGCGATTGGCCGTCTTTGATTCTGAGCTACTCATATGTAAAAATATGAAATGTATGTTCACTTACTGGCACCACAAAGTTTTACAGAAAACCAAATGACTTAACGTCACAATTACAATGTTCTACGTTTTATTAATTATTAATAAATAAAAATTATTAATTAATTTTCTTAGTTTTTACTGATTTCCGTGTCTCCATTGAGATCTGTGGACGGTGCCAATAGCAGCACCAAAACATAAACGGTAGTTTGAATGAATAATTTTATAAAAATTCCTTTAAAGGACGCCTTTTAATAGGGTACATGACAATTTTTTTTAACCTTGTTATTATTGTTCGTATGCACTCACAACAGCCCAAAAGTGCAATATTTTTTTAAAAATGAAGTTAATTTCCTAAAATTTTCCATTTTCCTATATACAATTTTATATTCGCGCCAAAACGCCGATAAATGACATGGCGGCTTCTGTGACGTCAGAGCGCGGTAAATATAGCCACACGCTCTCTGTCATATGTCATAACAAAGCGACAAGTTTGATAAGTTGGGTAGCCAACAAATCTTACTGAACACAAAATAGAGACGCGAATAACTGATGGTTTGTAGCTGTCAGTGGGTTCGGTCGTTTCAATTGACAGAGCCGACTGGAGCCGACAGAGCACCGACGTCACGAGCTCTGATTTGCGTTTAGTATCACGTGACAAATGTTTGAATTTTAAGACTTTTATTTTATTAATTTAAATGATAAAACTTTCAATATTACTTCAATAAGCGTGATTTTCTTAATCCTTACACGTAAATCTACCATCTAAATAACAAATTTTGTTAATTCTTTCTTACTGTCATGTACCCTATTCAGAAGTCTCTTACTTTAAAAAGTGAGATCCAAATGCATAGTGTCCGCTGCATCTTCATTCGAGCCGGCTCTGTTCGTCACTAACTTTATGATTTTAAACTTTTATCGATATCTCTTGTGAGTTGCATACTTTGGCATCACGTCGGCTTATATTATGAAAGATAAATTTGAAGCCTCCTAGTACTACAATTAAACGAAATTTGTAATAGCCTGTAATTATTGTCAGTGGTGGAACGACCATATCGCTAGATCCCATAGAAAAAAAAGAGAAATTGAAAAAGGAACAGGAACAGGAACAGGAACGTTTCGCAAAAATATCAAAATTATCCCGTTTTCTTAAATCGTTTGCTACGATCACAGAAAAACAAAGTACTTCTAAAGATAAACAGGTGTTTGAACAAGTTTATAGCGAAAAAATTAATCCAACTGACTTAAAACTAAAAAATCACCTAAAGATGAAAGCCAATTTGAACATGTTGATAGCAGAAGCAGTACGGCAATTGATTTGAATAACGATGAAAGTACCATGGATTTCGACCAAGATGTTACGATTAAGGATATTAAGAAACCGTCGTTATTCTTAACGAACAAACCTAATTTTTAAAACAAAATATTACACCTGATATGAAAAAATGATAATATCTGATAACTCCTCTAGACCTCAAGGACCTTTTAAGAAGTACCTTTCGCAAGAAAATTGGTATTAAATTAAAATATGGGACGCTCGATACGAAAAGCAAAAATTCATATAAGGTTGGTGGTCGATGTATTTTTGGGGGGGGGGCTAAAATTTGTAGTTCGGCCACTGAATATCGTGCCTATGGATTCATCAAGTCAAGTAGTTGGACACTCTTTAAATGCTTGATATTTGACACGTTTGTAAATGAAATAATTTCCAAAATGACTTTCTTTATTAATTTCAAGCCAAGTTTCAAATAAGCTAATAACCTAATAGACTTGTAACGTCACACTTTCACATTTTCAAAATTTTCTTACAAATACTGGCAACTCCCCCGGTCAGCGTAGCTACCGCAAAAACGTCGTTTTCTATTTTTGGCAGAATAAAATTTTGGTTGCGTGTCTCAATAGTACAGGAAAGGTTATCTAGACTAATGGGCTCCACACACGTTGGAAATTATCTAAGTTTTCGCGAAAAAGAAACGTAAGCTTGAATTTGTAATAAAAGTAAGCACCTTAATAAAGTTTTTAGTGTAAAATGTTTTCTAGTGTTTAATTTAATTTAATATCCTTTGAAGATGTAAAAAATTTATAAAAATCGGTTCCGTAGTTGTAATGGTATTAGTAGCCTAATTAAGTCTTGTCTGGTGGATCTCACTTGCTCTTCATACTTACGGTTCCTGAGACAGCGTCAAGATACCTATCTATCTAGTCTAGTGTCCCTATATGGGCTTTATAGTTACTAGAAAAAAAGAAAAATAACAATTTATTGAATAAAATTGGTTTGGAACTTAATCGAAACTGTTTGTCTATTGGACGAAATCGGGTTTGACTTCCTCCAACGATTATTTCTATTTTTAAGGCTCAAGTCCTGATACGCGGAAAAAAGAAAATAATCAAATTTAAAAGTCGTCTTTGAGTCATGATTTTTTATGAGCAAGTTCGTACTCCGACTCGCACTTACAATTAGCCGATTTTCGGGTGGCTGTGACCACAACCGTTTTGAGGGCTGAATCCGCGCCTGATACGTACTAACCGATTCTTACTTTTAGACAGGTATCTTTAAAGGCCGCCCAACAAAGTAACAAGCACGTTCAATTTTATCACCTCGTGTACGTCCAAGACTAGAGTTTGGAAAATCCCTATACATGCAAGCCCGTTCGGGCTCTGGCTCAGGCCCGAAGATTTTTTGGGCTTGCCAGTAACATCAAAAATTATAGTTTAAAAAAATAAAAAACTAAAACAACACGCTTTAATATGAAGCTGTACTAAAAAGTAGAAAATAATTTTTATGTGTGAGTTTGTGTATCAGCAATGGAAATTTGCAACAATCAAGTATGACTATTTAATTTGGAAAAAAATTTAAATAACAATTTAGTTATTAATTATATAATTTATTCATAGTAAAAAAAGCGTAGAGTGCAATTATCTATATTTTTATAATTTATAAATAAGATTGGAGTCGGTAGGATGCCAATACGGTGCAAGTGCTCGCATAGGTAGTCTTGTCCCGTAGTAGTTCGGAAAACTAGGACTGACACCTGGCGGGGGAGAAGTCGTGAGATAGGAGATTCCAGTAAAGATTCCCATTTTTTTCCTTGCGCTTCATTTTTTTTTCATTTTGTTCCTATTTATATAATTAGAGTCATTAGAAAAATATATTTAATTGCACCCCACGCTTTTTTTGCTATAAATAAATTATTTAATTAATAACTAAATTGTTATTTAAATCTTTTTCCAAATTAAATAGTCATACTTGATTGTTGCAAATTCCATTGCTGATACACAAACTCACACATAAAAATTATTTTCTACTTTTTAGTACAGCTTCATATTAAAGCGTGTTGTTTTAGTTTTTTAAACTATAATTTATTTTCTTAGTTTTTAGTCTTAAAACGATATAAAAAGCCTCGATTTTTAGTAGGTACTTAAATCTTTTGTTTGACAAAAAATCTATTTTTTTTTTAGTTTAATAATAAATTAATAATTATTCTGAGCTACACATTGTCAATAGCTGTAAATTAAGTGTA
Source organism: Sisyra nigra (assembly GCA_958496155.1). Taxonomy (NCBI): domain Eukaryota; kingdom Metazoa; phylum Arthropoda; class Insecta; order Neuroptera; family Sisyridae; genus Sisyra; species Sisyra nigra. Next base: position 34,912,595 of record OY292316.1, on the reverse strand, counting down.
GCCTAATTACACAAATACGACACAAACAAAATTTTAAATAATCAAACAACGGAAGTGGTCATTGTTTGAATATTTAAAATTTTGATTGTTAGATATTTTCTATTTAATAGGTTTTGAAGTTGATGAAATAAATAAATTCAATCCAATTTTTTTTTCAAGTAACACAAAATATGAAAACTTAGTGGTCATATTTTGAACGAAAAAAGAATGACTTTTACCGTCATTCTGTGGTTTGTACGTACATTTAATCTTCAAACGAATATAGATATTTTTTTTATTTATCCTGATGATCCTAGTCAGGACACAGGAACAAAATTATTAAATTATTGCATTGTCATCAGCCCTTGACCCTTGTGCAAATTTTCAAGTAAATCAGACTTCAAGAAGTAGGTGAAAATTACGCTGAAAGATTCCTTTACATTCATACATACAGGTCAAGTTAATAAAAGCGTGTTAAAAAAAGAATTAAAGTTATGTTTCATAGCAATGATAATCAATGTAATTTTTTTTTATATATCTTTATCAACGAAAAAGTATTTTAAGAATACAAAAGCACTTAAAGACTTATCTGATAATCTGGAATGTAATTTTGGACAGAAGTTATTTGCAACTGAAAATAATCTTACTGCATCAAGTGATGGTATTAATTTTGGTTTTGGTTTAATGGTGCTAATAGCATCTAATAAATGCTTTAAATTTTCGGTTTATACACCATTATTTTTTGATAATGAAAATTCTTATCGTATTTTTTTATAACAATGGATTTGAGAGAAACTTCGAGGAGTCGAAGATTCTAACCGATTTTGTAATTCTTCTTCTAGTGAAATATTATAATTAATATTTTTCGATGGTTTATTATTATCCTCGATGTTGTCAACAAGTGAATCGCTGTGAAAAGGAAAAGACGTTTCATTAGTGTTATTGCCAGATCAATTGATGTTTTTATAAAATGGTATTATACAATTGGTATAGTTGTTAAAATTTTGTTCGTCAGAAAATATCGAGCCACAAAAGCCCGAAATCCGTCAAGCCTTAGGCTCGGGCTTCAGGCTTCAAAAATCATGAAAAGCTCGTCGGGTTTCGGGATTGAGGTCCACCCGTTCCAAACTCTAGTCCAAGACATATCAAATGGAACAGACCTAATAGTAACAAATATTAAACAAACTGTAATAAGTATGTTAAAGAAGTGGTATGATCTTTATTTTATCTTAAGAGTAACCTTTAGAGATGCATGTTTTGAACCATTCAACAGTGAAAAGTGCTTAAACGATAGATACAACTGTAAACTATTACATTTTAAAAACGCGTCATTAAAGAAATGTAATTTTATACCTCGTGTGCTCCTCTACGACCAACTTGGGTCAACTGTAAATAAAGTCTCAAAATATTTAATGTTTTTCGTGTTTTAATCTTTAAATAACAAAAATATGTTTTTCTGGTGCATGTACTTTTTTCGTTAGAATCGATAATTTTATTACTCTACGTAATCAAAATAAAATCTGTAGATATGAATATCTCTTAATATCGATAATCTATAATTAGTAAAACAGAAAGACATAAGTATATTAATTGTATATTAACTTGATATACCCACTTAATGGCTCTGTAAAAGGTTCATTGTAAAATATGTTTTTTAAAATCTCATTCAAACAATATAAGTAAAATGTAAACTGTAAACTGTATAAAATTTCAATCAAGAAATATTGAGAGACCAGACACATTGTGGCACGATGATGTCTTTCACCTCTATTTAAAGATACAATCAACCCAAAAAAGCGATCTTTTGATTTGAAAGTAAATTCATTGGCCCAAATCAATAGCAAAATATAGGTATATAGGGGAAGTGAGCCCAAAACGGGTAAGCTAAGTGCGAAGGTAAAAAAAACTGTAACATTCGTATTATATGGTTGGTTGATTTACTTTATAATATATTATATTAATTAAACCTTGAAATAAAACACGATTTGACCACATTACTTATATGTCCAGTATTTGTTTATTTTAAAAAATAACAAAGTTATCAAAAAACCCGTTTTGCCCTATACATAAGCCTAAAACGGGTCACTACCTTGGGCAAAACGGGTTAACGTTTTTTTATTTACTGTAATGAGTCATGAATCAATTTTTTCTTTTCGTTTTACATAAAAATAAGTCATCTATTAATATTACTCATTTACGTAGTATTTAATTAATGAGTCTCAAAATTTATTGGCTATTTAGTCGATAGAGATTAACACTAATTTATAACACAAATATTTACCTCATTTAATCAGACTTTTAGAGTTACCTACCTATTATTATGGAGATCTAATACCTATATACCTAGATCTAATAGTTTAGGTCATATCACGACTGTCTAAACACAGAAAATTTCGGTTGGTCAATTTTAATCTTAAGTCTAGGATTCAACGGGAGTCGAACCCGTGCCACTTGACGCATGAAGTAGAGAGAACTACTGCTCTATAGAACTATAATTATTACAATTAGATATCAAATAGAAAATACAAACTGATAGTAAATTGAGGCTACAATGCTTCAAAACTTCATTCTTGGCACAAATCACAATAATATGTTCTATGTCAGAATAAGAAGTACTGGTTTCATAAGTTTATTTTCTACAATCTCCACATTCGATTCAGTTTTCTTTAGGTGGATTATCATACGGATCATCACAAACGATGCATAAATACATTTTCCGTTTTTTTCTGTGTATTTTTCATGTTCAATTGTTTATATCTATCTACCCGTTTTGCTCGAGACACTAATTTCTTTTTAAAGTAGAAATAAACTCAAAATGGCAGATAAGCAGGCAAAATGTTCATGAAATTTCAAACTTATATTGAACTAAAATAAAACGATGATACAAACAATACGAATATTATAACGATTTTTGACTAGTCATGAAACAATTACCTTGAGATTTTTTAGTATAATTAGCAAAAAACGTTTATTTAAAATTCCTATGTTTGTAAACAATTCCGGCGCTCAAGCTTAGCTGATAAAAGCTCATCAGAGTTAGACAAATTTCCGCGCACGCGCACAAAATGCTAATGCTTCATACAGGAGCGTAAGACTCTGATTACCCGTTTTGGGTTTACTTATATATATATATAATATATATATTTTCAAAATATTCCTCTATATCGCCATTAACACTCGCGTGACTATAAAAACCTCGAAATTTCAAGACTTTTCAAAAAGAAAAAAAAAATGTCTGATTGGATAAACTCGAACCACCTAAAATAAAATTCTTCTTCTTTTCTGTTCTCATTTATGCTCGAGTTAAAATTGTGATACCAGATACTAAAAAACCCGAAGGACTCAATTTTTTTTCCAATGTTATCTATATATTAATACGTGAAGCAAAAATTTTTAATCCCTTTTACCGAATATTATAAGAACGGAGGAGTATGAAATTTGACACAATTGAAGTTTATATGAGGAAGTTGCGTTTTGAGATAATATTTTTTTATAATAATGCTTCAAAATACCTTAAATTAATGAAAAAAGACGTCACACACACTACCACGCGTTTGACACACACAGACACACAATACACACAAATATGTAGATTTTTAAATCTCAGTTGTTCAGTTTGACCACAGACTTCAACGATATTCCAAATGTCATTATTTAAACAAAATATTGTGAGAGGAATTTAAATTTTGAAATTGTAATAATTGATATTGAAGGAAACAAATTTAACCGATTATTTGATTATTGAGTAATATTATTAAAAATATATTTAAAAGATACGTATAACTTCAAATACACAACGTTTGAACCATTTTATTTTGTCTTCATCAGGTGTTTCTTGATTATTATATAACGTATAAATAATTCATACTATATTCTTTTGACAAAATCATTCAAATAAATTACACAAAAAATTAATTTAGGTAGGTAGGTACTATTTGAAAAAAAAAAAGCTTAGCTTAATTCAAAGTTTTAAACAGGACTTATGCAGCCTATTTCCATTTTTTTATCTTTGGCTTTTAAATGAAAAAATCTAAACATAAAGGTACTTTTGTTTTACTTTTGAACGTAGGAAACTCACTTGAAATTACTTCTGATGTTTCATAGTCATATTTTTTTTTGTTTGTCTAAAAAATATTTCAGAATACTGTAATTTGAATTGACATACAACATTATAAAAAGAAAAATATCTGCTGCGTGGCGTCACAGTACTTTTTTTTACTTTCATTTATAAAACTCGCTGTTGGTTAAAAGAAATATTTAAGCATCTTATAACTATACATAGCAGAACTATATGCATACAAGTATACAACATAAATGTATTTATGAATTCCCAACCTTCACCCCAGAACCGTCCTTAATCGAATTTTCCCAAGAAAAAGTTTCAAATGAAAGTTTTAGCTATTAATAAGTCTAAGAACTATCATAAGCTTAAAGAAAATCCTTGCAGCCGTTTTCGAAAAAATTTGGAGAAGCTCAAAAACTCCGAGAATAAAGTGGAGCTTTCGGTTAACCGATTTCAACTAAAAGCTCCGCGGCAAAACAAGATATAATATGAAGGAAAATTTCCAAGTTTGGTGAAATTCGGAAAAGCGTTCGACACAATATGGCTGTCACACACAGACATGTTTCTAAAAACTACTTTTTTGGACTCAGGGGACCTCAAAACATGTATGATATGAACGAATTGATATTTAGTTTTGACATTTTTAGAGAATATTCTGAAATAATTTTGTAAAAGATTTATGGAAGAAAAAAAATAAATATTTTGAAACCTCTACACCTATTTCCTTCCTTAACTTAAAATAAATATTTTCAATCATTATATGATGCACTTTCTTTAAATGAACCTAGAAGAAAAAATTAGTCAAGAAATTATTTTCCAAACATTCGCAAATGCAATTAATTATCTGCTGTAGTTAGCTTAGTAACTAAAGTTTTTGAGGCAGTTACAAGTGAAGTGTACCCTTAGGTATGTAAAAATTGTTACAAATTATGGTCGAATTTCGACCACTGGGCGACCTCTAGTATAAATGAATGAGAAACGTTACCGAGAGAAAATATATTACTTTTTAAAATCACTCATATACCTATATCTACTGTAAACAAAACAACTTTAAGGTTTCTTCTAATTGACTCTTTTAAAAACTAAAGCGATACAAAAGTCAAAAATGTGTAGATACTAATAATGTGGTTCCACTTCTCAACGTTTTTTTTTTTTTTGTTTGTGCTGAAAGGTGGAAATCTTCAATAGACACCATAAGACCCGTGCCTCGTGGTAGTGTGGGATTTTTACCCACTAAAACCACCTTCCGAATCACGGCCAATTTTACAAACACCTAGTGAAACTTTTCAAGGTGTTACATTTAATATTATTATCAGTATAGATTGTGCTTTTGGACTCGTGTCGTTATTTGGTTGAAAATTATTGTCAGCGATTTCTACCAGACCGATCAATGTTCTATCAAAGTCCATAATATAATGATATATAAGAATTTCGTAATGCGGATAAAACGCAAATCTGAAAATTGAAAAAATCTACTACTACTTATTAGATGTTAGATATCTACTGCAACGAGATTCCATAGGAAATCCATGCGACAAAGGTTGCTTTCATTTAGGTACACGTCCAAGCACGTCATTACTTCAATACACGGATCTAGCGCGTGTTTATGTTACGGTCACTTTTCAATTTTTCGCCTTAAAAAAACTACGCTGAGTTTTCCGGCTTAAAAAACTACACGGTATAAACATATATTCTAGTTTTTTCATACACAAACTAAGTGGTCACTCAAACTATAACATATACTTAGATACCTGAAGCACACTAAAAGATTTGACTAAAAAAGGTGACTCGTTCATTCGCAGGGTTACAGCCGCTCTAGGAAGACTTGATAATGTTCCTATCTATTTCTTTCATTATTTACTCATTTATGGTCTACAAATAAATTATTATTTATTAATAACTACTTACAACTTCGACAATATGCAATATATTTTTTCCTTGTTTTAACTACTAGTGGTCATTAGCACTTGCGGTAATTATTTTTCCTGGGTTATATTGTTAAATTTTGTTGAAGATATCTATTTTCTGGCGAAAGGTGCTACTGTTGTTCTATGATTTTGGTTCTTTAACGCCTTTTAAATGGAATGAGGCGTAGGGGAAAGTTGGGTATTTGAGAACAGCGGCTAATTAAAAACAGTTAAATTTTAATTGTTTCTGTATTTAAAAAAAATTTTATTAGTGTATGAATTGACAAGTGTGTGCTTTATCGTTCCTGACAGAAAAAAATATTTAAATTGGCGTTCGCATACTGTCACAGTAAGTAAATAATTAAAATTTGATCTTTTGTTACAATTTTTGCCGTATGTAAAAATTTTTGAAAAAATTATTTCTTGTCCTTTAGTGCGTATATTTTTGTTATTATCTTTCATTTACAATTCATTTATTAGTTTTATGTGGCTATTTAAGTTAAATGAAGAAAATATTTTAAGTATCGAGCATTTTAATATGAATTGCCTAAATCGGGTAATTTGGAACGATTTTCGCGGGGTAAATGTGGACGTTTCTTATTAATATGTAAGAAATTAATTATTTTACAATTAATTCGAAGAATATTCTTATTTTAAACTCTGATGCAACGTTTCGTTTTAATGACTTGTTATTGTTGTTGTTTTGTTTGATCAATTTGTTTGGATCAATTTTATTTTGTGCTGTTGTTTCCAATAATTATGATTGTTCTACGGAAAAAAAAATTCTCTCTTTAGATGTCCAGAAATTACACAAGAAAAACAACACCGCGGTACACAATTGAAAATCTCCAACGCGCGAGACATGATGTGAGATGTCGACGACTTTCTTTAAGCAAAGCAGCAACCAAATACGGAGTACCAAAATCAACATTATTTCGACAAGTGCATCTAGAAGAATTTAAGAAACCGAAAAAAGGACGACACCCTGTCTTCAATCATAGTCACGAAAATCAATTGGAAAAATACATCCTCGATTGTTGCGAGTCTTTTTACGGCATCACACCTAGATCACTACGAAAGATTGCCTTTACATTTGCTGAAGCCAACAAATTGAGCCATAAATTTAACCAAGAATCTCAGATGGCTGGTAAAGACTGGTACTATTCATTCATGTCTCGACATCCCTCCATCAGTCTACGAACTCCAGAAGCAACGTCACTTAACCGAATTCAAGCGTTCAATGCCACCGAAATTAAACTGTTTTTCGATCAACTAGAAGCCCTCCAACGCAAATACAATTTTTTTAGTCACCGTATATTCAACATTGATGAAACCGGTATCAATACTGTTCAGCGGAATTCGAAAATATTGGCGCTAAAAGGTTTGAAGCAAGTTGGAAAAGCGACAAGCGCTGAGCGCGGTATCACCACTACCGTTGTTTGTGCAATAAGTGCAAACGGTATTTATGTACCTCCAATGTTTATCTTCAAAAGAAGGCGTATGTGTGACCTGTTGCTGAATGGCGTTAATAACGATATGATTGGCACGGTTTCTGATTCTGGTTGGATAAATGAGTCCATATTCGTTGATTACCTACAGCACTTTATTAATTTTGTTAAACCTATTGAGGACGAGCCAGTCTTGATAATACTAGATAATCACGAAAGTCACATTAGCTTGGGGGCATACTATAGAAGAGCTTTTTCGAGAACACAATCTTCATGTTCTTTCCTTACCGCCTCATGTATCACATAAAATGCAACCGCTGGACTTAAATTTTTTCAGTGCACTGAAATGTGCATACAATCGACAGTGTGAGCTCTACATGGTTAACAATCCTGGCAAACGGATCACCCAATACAAAGTGGCCGAGCTGTTTACTAATGCGTACAACAAGACAGCCAACATAAGCAAAGCGATCAATGGTTTTAGAGTGGCTGGAATTCATCCCATCGATACGGACAAGTTTAGCGAATGCTTCGCAAATATGCCTTTTATTGATAAATTCAACACTGCTGACAGTCATGACAGTCCACATACTACTTCCGTTTGTGATACTACTACTACTACTACTACAGCTGAGAAAACAATTCCTGTGGACGATCAACCGACAACATCACACAACCATAATCATGAACATCAAACCGATTTAACCATACACACTTTTCTTGCTCCGTTAACTCCTGTGCTCCTCTCTGACATAGCCAACGTGCCGATCATTCCTAAAATAAAAACTTCACAACGAAGAAAAAGAAAACATTCTCAAATTTTATCCAACAATACAGCGGTCGTTAGAAATTTGAAAACGGTGTTCGAGGAAAGTGACGGCGTGGACTATTATTGTATATTCTGTACGGAAAAATATGAATTGCCCCCTAAAGAAGACTGGATTATGTGTACCAAATGTAAGAAATGGGCCCATGACGCATGTACGAACGGTCAATACATGTGTAATAATTACGTCTGTGAATTGTGTGAACCATAGTTAATCATTAAATTTTATATTATATATATTATCATTACCCAATGCAGTTTCTATTTCCCCCGTGGATTGAGTTTAATTACCCCACACACTACCGGGGAAATAGGAATGGCAATAGTTTTATATTCTATATTTTTGTTATTCTAATGTTAATTTAAAAAAGTTTTGTGATCAAATTATTAAAGTAGATAAGTTAAAGTTTATGTTATAGCAAAAGTTTACTAAAATTGTTATTTTATATTATTAATTAGGATAATTTAAAGTTTATTGTTCTCAAATACCCCACTTTCCCCTACCTGTCTCCTCTCGGCTTTTTCTTAGACGGATGCACTCGGACAGGTGGCTTACTTTAAGTGGACACTTTTCGCAACAAGATGGTGGAGTTTTACTGAGTAAGCATGTGACATATTGCACCCAGGCCACTAAGTGACTTGTTTTGTAGTGTTAAGTTAAATCAAAATAGCAAAGTACACCGGTAACGGTGCTGTTACCATTCTATTTTGGTTTAGCGGGCTGAAATTTAAGCAACCCGTTGGGCTTGTATTGAAAAACCTACCGCTTAAACTACATATCGATAAAGTTTAATGATGATGATAACATAAGAAATAAAGCGGATTTTGCAAAACTAACAGCCCCGTCCTTTTGATTAAACAGTTTAACAAAGACGGGTATACATTACACCTGAATCATAAAAAAACATACCTATTTAAATAGTTCATTTCTTTGAACGCCTTGATCCTTAATGCATTGTCTTCGAAATTGAACCAACACGCAAAAACTAAACTCAGTATACTATAGGATAAGTGGAGTTAGCTCTTATTCAATTTGTAAGATTTGATCTAAAAAAACAAACATTGCAAATTAAATAAAAGCTCAAAAACTAGGTAACCATAATATCTAATGGTCAAAAAGAAAATTAAAATGTGAATATATTATTAAAAAATTAATTTTTGAAGTTAACATGCAACTATAAATATTTTTCTTTGTATCCTCTCTCTATAGGGCAGCATGTATCCTTCGTAGAAGTCATTAAGGCAGGTAGATTAAGTGACAATAACTCGCCATCATCAATTGTTTTTCATCAACAAATTAGGAGCGACGATGCCGATGGATAACGTCCAAGCCCATACACGCTTATGAACTGATTAAGGGTTATTTTTCCGTGAACGAGTTTGAAAATTTTCGGAAATACGACGAGGATTAACGAGAACCCACGAAAATTATTAATTGAATTTAACGTTGATAGAGGACAGCGAAACGGAACTTTGGTTCTAGTGATACTCGGTTTTTTTTAGGACAAAAAATTCGATTCTCTTACTCATGCGTAGTTTGATAAATTGTGGCTAGTTTTTCTATCCTTCTCTATCAACGTTTAATTCAATTAACAATTTTTGTGGGGTCTCGTTAATCCTCATCTTACTTCCGAACATTTTCAAACTCGTCTTAAACGTGTATGGGCTTGGCTATTATCCTAAATCCACTTGGACTGATTCGTTTTATAGGTTCAGTATTAGATCCGCGAACAAACCTCTAGACTTAAGACCCTAGAACTAAGATATAATTCCCCAACAGAAATTCTCTGTGTTTAGACAGTCGTGATATGATCTTAGATGTTAAAGCGATTTTAAACACCAAAAAAAAGTACAAACATTAATCTTACTTATTGTTAGTTTAAGTTTTTTTTTTAAATAGTTCAAAGAGACTTTTACCTTTGTAAAAGTTCTTTATTAACCAAGAATGGATCTCAAATTTTAGTTTGTTTATAATTAAATAAAAACTTTCTATCATTTAGTAAATTTTAATGTTTTATTTTATACTAAACCTCTTTATTTACACTAATTACTGCCTAGGTCAACCTACCCCGGATATGGGGTAGGTTGACTAAGTTTTTTCGGTTTAGAAAATCGACTAAATAAGTATTATAATGATAAATGTTTAGGTTAAAGATTAATATTTTATGTACCTGAATAGTTCATCTATCTGAATCAATTGTTGTTTTTGTTATATTAAGTTAAACATCAGAGATATACGAGGTTAAGTAAAAGTTAGTCAACCATCCCCGGTCTCCCCTAGTCAATAGGAAGTAAAAATATTAATGAATTAATCAGTAAAGTAATTTATATGGGGATTTTCTTGAAAATTTAAAAAATTATTTTTAACTCTTAAATGAAAGAACTAAAGACTACAAAAGCAGAAGTTTTTCTTATTTGCATGTAGATTAATTGTAAGAATAGAATTCCTTAGATAGAAACACAGTCCGCTCAAAAATAGAAATCGTTCAGCGTGTATCAGCTTCTTACTTTATTATAAAGAGATTAGTTTTTATATTTTTTGCACAGTGATTGTCAACTCATAAAACATGAGAGATTTAATTTTTTTTTTTGTTAAAATTTAACATATACATATACACCGCCTCTTAAAAGATAAAAAAGTGAGGAAACTCTTGATTTCGTATCTTATCTTACAACCAGTGGCAAGTGAGTAAGCGTGCACTTGATAACTGAGCGTGTAAAAATTTTAGTTATGCAAATTATAATTCAGTTTTTTATCGACATATTTCGATGTTTAACTGTTCAGATAACCAATTTATTTTTTTTTTCATTTGTAGGTAGACCGGTGCTTCTTAAAGTGGTAGGTCGCGCCCCCCTGGGGTCGTGCAACAAATACATGCAATTGACTAGTAAGTGTACACATATAAAAAATTCAAAAAAAAAATAAGGAGGCCGTGAGACTTGGATTGACTTGGGTTCCAAGGGGGCCGTGACTTCAAAAAGTTTAAAAAGCACTGGACTAGACCATAGAATTTGTATTGACTTGCCAATCTTCTGAAAAATACATCCTTTATTTTCTATTATATTTGGTTTTTTTTTGTTTTATTGACTAACAATAAGATAATTTTAAGTTGGGTGTTCTCAAATGCCCCACTTTCCCCTATAATGTAAGCATATATAGAGATTTAACTTTTGGGGTATGTTTTTTAAAAATATATCTTGATTTAGAATTATCACCAATCCTCAAAAATTTAAGATTATGTTTTAACGGTATCATTGATTGTTAATTAAAATCTGTAAATTGGAAACAAGTTAAAGATGCAAAGTACCATAATGATTAATAACAATACTATCTTAGAAATACTGGGATAATTATTTTCAATTTAAGCTCATAGCATATAATTTAGCCTTGTATCCTTTGTAATGAAAATTGATTTTAGTTATCTATATCAATATTAGCAAGTGAATTGCGACTGAAAAAAACGAAATAAATAAATAAATGTTGATAATATCTATGAGGTTAATATTAAAACAATTTGTACCAATAATAAAATGTAGATATGTTATTTCATTGAATAAGCTGATAGTATTTAAAGTTATTAAAAAAGGGGAGCAATATTTTTAAAATCACATACGAAAAAAAAGTTAATAACATTCAGTGATAACTTAACGAGCTTTACATATCAAATGAAATCTGGTGAGGTTTTACTCATTATTGGAGACTTAAAAAAGTAGTACTTATCTTAAAATTTTAAAATTATTAAAAATTCAATTCAATAAGCATAAATATTTGAATAGAAGCTTTTTTACTATTAGTTTACTATTAGGTAGTAATGAGTTAAGTTATGCGAGCTAATCTTTGATTTAAAATCATATTATTATAGTGTTTGATAAGTATACATTTTTTCTCAAAGTATAATTAATTGATGATTTTTAAATAACTACTAATGCAATTGATATATGAATTTCATAATTAATTAACATAAGTGCAACACGAAAATTTAATTATTCTGGTATTAAAAATCGTATGAAATACTTAATAAATTATCTCATATTCTGGCCATCTGTGCCAATATTGATATTTGAGATTAAAAATTCACGTAGATGTTGTCACAGCGATGTATTTGTAAGGGGATGGTGGGTTTATGGGGACAACAAGCCCCCTAATCTCAAAGTGAGAATCACTAAAAAACTGAAAGCGAACGATCGCTTTCATATACACACAAAGACATTTCTATTATAATATTATCAAATAAAAAGCGAGCTTTTTGTGAAGGCGGCGGTTGTGCTTTAGATGCGTAAGTACTAAGAGTAGATACCTACGTACTTGTAGATAGGTACATATTTATTAGGCAGATATATAAAGATGAAAATGATGAAAGTTGATCATATATGAATTACGTTTGATGTGAAAAAGGTAAAAACACATTTTTGAGACTATTAATTATATCATTAATCTTATTTAATACCTACCTCTTTCGTCAAAGACATTTTCCTCCAAATATTAATAACAAATCTATTTATGTACCTATTTGAAAGATTACCGTAAATACTCATAAATATAATTACATACTTATCTAGCTTTCTTTTCATTTAAGACGAACATAATACCATTCTTGGTGTTTTATATTTGTTTCATGTTTATTCTATATACTGAATATTATGAAGATCGAAACTAAACTTAACTCAATTTTTATATAACCTAGGTGATTCCCGCTCGCTTTGCTGAGAGTATCTAAATTCTAATTGATTGGTTAATAGATTCCCTACCTTCATAGCGAATTATAAAAATTAATCTATTTTGACAGAAAAAGATGATAGATACTTCCAGACTTTAGATCCAAAGTAAGTTCATCAAAATACTTAAAACTACTTCTCTAAGAAGAGATATTAGCCATCTCACAGAGGTTCTATACGATTTTAAGCATAAAAAATTCTTTTAAGAAAATTTGAAGATCTCAAACCAAATGTCCTTTAAAACCGTTCTTTAACAAAACTTCATTAAAATACGTTCCGTTACGTAATTGTTAATAATTTAAAAAACTTTAATACGTTTATTTCTGATTAAAATCTTTGACAATGAACAATCAAGATATTCAAATATTTAAAAAAATTTCATTATTAATTTTATCGGGTGTTGTTTGAAATACATACCGTATTGCCGGTTAGGTGTCAGTTTTTCGAATCACAATTCTTCGAAACACAAGTTTTTGAAACACAATTTTTCGAAAAATGAATAATAAATAATTTAAGGGACCGAAATAATTAGAATAAATTTAGTTTTATTTGCCAGCTTACACAAAACAAATGTAATTGAAAAAAAAAACTTTTATTTAGTAAATAAAATTTAATATTTTTTTGGACATTTTAACATATATTTACTAAACAAAAAAACCATGTAATTTACCTTTGTAAATAGGTACCTATAAGTTATAGTTTACAGATTGTTCATTTTTGGTAAGATTAGCCTGGCGCTTAGAAAATTTGAAATCGCCCAACGTTATGCTTTTGTGTACCATAGAAATCGATAAATTTTGACGTCAGCATGAGGCTTAAGCAAGCCATTTGCAAAATTCAAGGTATGAGTAACTATGGGAACTTAGATGGTCCAATTTGAACACTCACTATTTTTTATTTGCGAACACGTTTTCAATATTAAACTTCCATTGAGTGATAATAATTTTCATTTCTTTGCAATTCAAAGGACACATATTTTATAAACATCACAAATAATACAAAATTTCAGGAATAAAACACAGAAAACACCATAAAATTAATGAAATTCTAACGAGTTTGAACTCAAGTAATATAGAAAATATAATAGGCAAAATAAACAAACCTTAGATACCACGTATTTTAAAGATGACTATAGATTTTAAAAATATTGTCACAAATCTAAGACACCAATTTGTGTCTGGCGCCCGAAGGGCGGGATTAAACAATCACCAGCGATAAGAATTCTACAAAAGGATGGACCCCCTGAAGCAGTTTTATGACCACGGATTAATATTACAAAAGAGGAGACAAGGAGCGCATTGTTCTAGTATTTTCTCCATTGATTTACCAATGGATGAGAGAAAGACAGGCGCTAAGATTACAAATAGAATCTTCTAGTAACGGATGATTTATGGCTTGGAAAGTTCTAGGCTGATGATCGGTTACTATAAATAATCCGAAAGATGGGCCAACAAGTCAGTATTTAATAAACCACCGAGAGTGTTCAAATAAATGTTCGACGAGTATTTAAATAAACCATCGAGAGTGTTAAAATAAATCAAGTGAATATTGTTAAAGTGCATAAAGTGATCAGTGAATTGTTAAATAAAGTGTGCATTGTGTATATAGTGAAATATAAACAGTGCTGTGACTATTGTGACAGTGACATTGTAATAGTGAATAAGCGACTTTAAAAACTGACTAATTGTTAACGTGTAGTCCATAAGTGTTAATAGATAAATAAATAAACAACTGTTAAGAAATAAATTCGTAGTCATTATACACAAACCAACGAACCCGTAAAAACGTTACAATATTCTATAAATTTAAAATGCTCTAATAATGCAGGATCTGTATTCATAAAGATTTTCAATGAATTCTGAAAACTCATAGATATTTGCAGCATAATTTTTTTGTTAAAACATTTAATTTTGTGTAAAACTTGGTGGTGTCAGGAAGTGCACATTCAGTCAATTAATGAAATTCGGATGACTACAATTTCTTTTGTTGGGGACTCCGCCAAACCCCCGCCATATTATATGAATTAACTTAAAATAAATGACAGTTCCCATAGTTACGTCTTAATTGACAGATTTATCAAAATCATTTCCCATAAGAAAAATGCGTCTTGAAATCCGGTTATTATCGAAAACGAAGCGAAATATCGCAAATTAGCACTCTTCATTTTCGTTTTCTTTTGACTTGTTTTATCAGAAACCGTCGTCAATTCATGGTGTCACGCGAACCTTACTCTCCCCTTCATTTTAAGTACTACATTATCGCTATTTCCAAAACAAAAAGAGATACAGAAATTGTAAAAAGTGAAAAAAAAGTTATATGTGCTGACACATTTATGTACCTATTTCATGTACCCTACCCGTCGAGGTTGATTTACACTGATTTTTGTTCAAAAACACCAACTCTACCTGTAGAAGTTGATTAAGACTGCATTATTTCGAAAAATTGTGCATTCAAAAAATTGTGTTTCGAAAAATTGTGTTTCGAAGAATTGTGATTCGAAAAATTGTGATTCGAAAAACTGGTCGGACACCGTATTGCCAGCCGATAAGACGCATCGGACCATAAGACGCACCTCAAAATTTATCTATACATTTTTAGAAAAAAGTATGATTTGGACTGATTTGGACTATAAGACACATCGGACCATAAGACGCATCCTGATTTTATGTCAAATTTTCAAAGTAAAAAAGTGCATGTTATCGTCCGGCAAATACGGTATTCATATTTCAGTAAAAATTGTCATTTTTTTTATTTTAACTTTGTAGTGATTTCTTTCGTTACTAAAATTGGTCACGACTTGTAGAAAAAATGCGTTAAAATATGCTATTTCATGAACTTTAACGAAACTTCTCTTAAATGCATGGTTCCTGTTGGATACAATTCTTATGCTATCCAATGGGAACCGTGCATTATTACGGCATAAGAAGCAATTGATATCATATCAAGCGGAATGTATATTGTATCAAATTTTGATCTCAATAGGTGTAGAATTTTTCGAGTTTTTGTCCAAATAATGGCCAACATAAGATTTTTACATAATATAGAAGAAGATACCGTCTTTTTCCGAAAATAAGACATCCCCGAAAATAAGCCACATCGTAATTTTCGGAACTTTTTTTAATATAAGCCATCCCCCGAAAATAAGCCATAGTTAAAAAAATATGAAAAAAAAAATTGTTAAAAAATGTTGTTGATTTATTAAGTATGTTTAGCTGCCCTAATACTCGTACTTCGTATACTCGTATGGTTCAAAAATGGCGTGCAGGCTACGATAACCTGTGTCAACTGGTGGACCAAGGAAATGAGAAAAAACGCAGAGTTGGATTCGGTCGGCAGCCATTATTTTCTGAGTTGGAAGAATGCATCTGGGGATGGATTGCCGACAGGAGAGCAATGGCTTTGGTTGTGCACAGGGCTGATATTCAAAAATTTGTTCTTGAAACGGTAATTGAATTCAATATATCCACAGCAGAATTTAAAGCATCGTCACACTGGATGGACAACTTCCTTCAACGACATGAACTGTCTCTAAGAAGATCAACAACAATGTTTAAGTTAGAGGACAATGAAGTTGCTAAACGTGCACTTGCGTTTAAGCTTTTTGTTGATAGCATCGATTTTTCAAAATAACAACTCTCCAACATGATTGCTATGGATGAGACCGCGGTATTCCTAGGCCAAGGAGCTCAAACGACGGTTCACCACAAGGCTTCCTCGTCAATTTACGTTCCTTCTACCGGTTACGATAGTGCATGTGTTACCTGTATTTTGGAGGTTCGTCTAGACTCTAGATGGCAAGAAAGTATCGCCATTTTTAATCACTAAAGGTAAAAAAGACCAGATTCAACGCGTTTCAGGAATTTATGTCATTGAAAGTGAAAAAGCCTGGTGCACCCAAGCAGTTATAAGGAAGTGGGTCAATTTTATGCTGCCACCACTGTTGGGGGGTCGAAATAGAAGTTTACTAGTTTGGGATTCAGCCAGTACTCACCGCGCTAAAGACATGAAAAACTTTCTTGCTGAGAGGAAGATTTGTCAAATAATGATTCCGGCAGGAATGACTGGTTACCTCCAGACACTTGACATTGCAATAAACAAGACATTCAAGGATCATTTGCGGATGGAAATCAATGAATAAATTGAAAACAGAATGTTGAGAAATCATCGACGTAATTTTGTAAAACCAGGCTTACAAGAAGTTGTGAATTGGGTAAAAAATTCATGAGACAAAATAACTGACGGTTGTGTTTCTAATGCACTACGAACAGGCTACTTAGACAAAAAGTGTTCATTTAACGATAGCTATATTGCAAGACATGAGAGATTCGGACCAATGATTCCACGGGAACTGGATTTGGAGGAAAATCAAAACAAAATTCAGAATTTGATAATTTATGACGATGTTCCAGAAGAAGATGACATGACTGTAATTGAATAAATTTAAATTTCTATATTCTGTGTAAAATAAATAAATATTAAATAAAAATATATAAATATACTTTTATTTTTGCCCTCTCCCGAAAATAAGCCATGGCGCATATTTTGAACCAAAAAAGAAAGTAAGACAGTGTCTTATTTTCGGAAAAAGACGGTATCAATAAAACAGACAATACGTACGACGTACAATAGCCAACACTTTTCATTTTAAATCTGTGATATCTTCTAAAATATTCATTCTTTTGATATGCTGTAAAGGGCAATTATGATCTACATGAAGTGCACAGCGTATCTAATGTATGTATTTAATTGGATAAGGAATAATACTGAAATGTTTAAAATAGCTTGGTAAATAAGAAATAATTTTTTTGTAATGTGTAAAAGATAAAAATGGTTCCTGTCGGTTATCCTTAGGAGATAGACATATACCATCGCGGACTTTTTAATCAACCTTTTTAAGATACACAATTTTGCCGCATATACATATGTATGTTCTATCTCGTAAGGTTTAGCCATCGTTTGCTATTTAAGTGCACAAAAATATGTTGATTGTGACCTCACATTATAAATCTTTAAATTTCCCAACTTTTCTCTACTATTATATGCATGTATTATACTTGTAAACCTTCCTCTTGAATCACTCTAGCAATTGCTGAAAATTGCATTAAAATCCATTGTGTAGTTTAGAAGATCTAAGGTAACAGACAGCGGGAGCGACTTTGTTTTATACTATGTAAGATGATATTTCATCATTAAAATAGGTACATTTTATGTATTTTGTAAGTAAGTAAGTGCGCCATATATGGACCGGTCTTATAATATGGACTACCGGTATTACTCAAAAAACAATTGTTGTGTCGAGTCAACGGTTTGTGCACATTAAACCTTACCCCTAAAGCTGCTTGCCAGTCATTTGCAGTGAGATAGCACAGATATGCTAGTACTACAAATATTTCTGTAGGTTTTTCAAAGTTTTTATGTTCGTAATAATATTTAAGTGTATAAAAAAATCATAAAAACATAATTTTACCAAATTCCACTGTGAATGGTAAAATTAAATAGATACTGTCTACCTATCACCAGCATAATGGAATTTAAGGAATTCGAGATATTATACGCTAGAGATAGATCCTTATGTGAAAGGAAAAAAGATTACAAAAGATTGTTTATATTATATGTACGTATCTTCTATATAAATAAAATGATAGCTGTTTTCTAATGTTCGCTTTTAACTCAAAAACTACTGGATAGATTCCGATCAATTTGTTCATTAAAATCTATAAAACTACTTTTCAAGGAAGAGATATTAGCTATCTCACAGGTTCTTTACGGTTTTAAGTATAAAAAGTACCTGAGTTCGTTTAAGACTGAAAATTTGAAAATCTTTCATACTAAATACCGTGTTTCACCATGTGACTGTTGGTTATGACGTGTATGGCGGGTTGCCGGTACACCGCTAACTATTAAAAAAGCTGTTTTCTCGCGGTCGCGGGTATATAACTGACGCAAAATATATAGATAAAAACGATTCTGGAAGTGGATTGTATATTGTACCAAAATTTGAGATCAATTGGTGCGGAATTTTCCGAGTTTTTGTCCTAGATCTTTTTGCTTTAGATAAATTTTAAATATTTTTGAAAACAAATCATTAGTAGGTAGGGATGTGAGATTAATGGAAAAGAATCGATTAAATAAAAATCGATTATTCTTTAGTCAATATTAATCGATTTGTCAAAAATCGATTTTAATTAAAAAAATCGATTTATGCGAAAAAATCGATTTTTTCTATTATTTAAAATTCTACTTGCTTTAAACTACTTTGCATTAAACGTTTTATTATAATAAAAATGAAATGATGAGCATCCTAACATAATTACAACCTTATTGCCTCAAAAACTATTTTCCATTTCAATCTTTTAATAATGAATTTTAAATTTAACAATCAAATATTTGAATGAATGTCTATTATATTTGAATGACAAGAATGAAAAAAACCGTTACAGCTAGTTTGCATTCAAATTTGCGCTGTTTATGAAAATCGATTTAAACGCGTAATTTATATAATCGTTTTTTTAAAAATCGATTAGTATTACTATGAAAATCGGTTATAAAAAATCGATTATTAGAAAATAATAATCGATTTAAATAAAAATCGATTATTTTTTAACAACCCTATTAGTAGGTACTGGGAGCACCTCTTTTGAGGAAATTAGCTAAGAGCAATAATTTTTATGTTTGAATTGGTTGAAATTTGAAAGTTCATTTATCAGCAGTTTTTTATTTTAAATTATTAGATTTATACACTTCCATGCAGTGTTTCGGGCATTGAAATCGCCCGTGAGAATGCATTTACTTTTAAATTGTTTTATTTTATGTATTATTATGTTGTATTATTTTAATTTTAATTTACATCATAATTATTTCTACATATAAAATCAACAAATTCATAGCGCTTATTATAAATAGAATTTGCATTAGAGATTCGTATTTTGATTAGTTGTTTCACTCATAAGAAGAGTTCAGCAACACCTTCAAAAAATATCGCTGTTTTCGACAAGCAGTCACTTTCATTTTTAATTTTATTGAACGTAGATTTTATAATTGAAACTGAGCGTGCGATATTTGTACCGCTAAAGAATTCTTTGATATCGGAAAATATATTTTTAATGACATCAATATTATTACTACTTATTTTTTTAGTACAGTACTGTAAGATACGTATACGATTCCCGCTTTTGCGAGCGCAAAGCATTTATATTGTCCTTTTTGTTGGTTACTCTTCTTTGATGTCGATTGAAAGAGCTTTTTTGAATTAGTTTTTGTTAGATATCAAATGTTTCGTTACTGGTGACATAGTTTTTCCCGCAATTGGCATACTTAGGGCTTTCGGTTTTTCCGATAATTTAACATGTTGAGATACTGTGCTTTCCTGTAAAATTTAGACATTGCGGTGCTTTATGGCAGTTGCTCTAGACGTGTACGAAGGCTTGGCAATTATAATATATGGTACAGTTACCATTTTGCTCCTATATTTGCTCCGTTTTACTATCGATTATACAGTATACTCATATAACAGTTGGAGATGTAGCCTTTAACTGATATAAAAGTAACAATTATGGCAACGTGGTACTTATGATTGTCAGATGCTTCTGAAGTTGATATGTTTTAGACAGTTTGAACGGACACAAGTGAGGATACACATCATTCTGTATCTTATTGTCACCTTTTAGCGACGAATAAAGTTTTTTTATTGTTGTAATGCGAAAAGGATTATCAATACATTCTTCTAATATAATAAATAGGTTAATTCCTAATATAGCAAAAACTCGATAACTTTAAACTAGTTAGCTCTTCAGTAAAATAGTAGTAGTTCGACAATTTCTTACTATGATCCTCATAAATACGTGAAATTTCAATTTTTTAGAACTTTATAATGAGAACAAAATATTTAACAAAAATTTTTAGAACAATTTTTTTTAGAATTCATGTTGTACATTTTGAACTAACTAAACTAATAGGGTCATTGTAGCTTTTTATTTTAAAAATTGAGTTATCAAGTTTTTCACTGTATGTATATGGATTATTTTTAACCGACTGATAGTTTGGTTAACGCTAGTCTAGTAATTTGAAAAAATCGAAAAAATGTTTTTTTCATAATTCGATAGTTTATATATTCAAAAATATCTTCCTAAAAGGATTTTTCAAAATTCAAATTATTTCTGAAGTTATAGCCGTTTTAGTGTCGGGGCAACTCAACCGGTTGAGACTTAACGTAAAACTTTCAACGCGTTTTTCTCGAAACTACTTTTTTCGATGTATGGTAGCCATAATATCTCAAGTTCTAATCAGCCGATTTACTTGAAATTTGGCATGAATATTCTTTAAAAATCTCGAATATTCTTAAAAAAACCATCATTGTTTTATTTTTCAAATGACCACAAGGGTAAATATCTGGTGCGAGGCGTCACACAACTTTCTTTTACTTCCATTCATGAAAATACTCGCTGTTAGTTAAAAGAAATGTAAGCACTTTGTAACAATACATATAAACAGTACTATATGCATACAACCTATAGGGCTATATGTATAAATACACGAATTCCCAACCTTCATCCCAGAACCGCCCTTATTCGAATTTTCCCAGGAAAAAATTTCAAATAAAAGTTGTAGCCACTAATGAGTCTAAATCTATAGAAAGTTTAAAGAAAATCGTTGGAGCCGTTTTCGAAAAAAATTGAAAAAGCTCAAAAACGTCAAGAGTAAAGTAGAGCTTTCGTTAACCCGAATTCAACCAAAAGCTTCGCGGCACAACTAGGTATAATAGGAAGGTCAAATACCAAGTTTGGTGAAATTCGGATAAAGCTTTCGATACGATATGGCTGTCACACACAGACACACACACAGACACACACACAGACATGTTTCTAAAAACCACTTTTTTGGACTCAGGGGACCTCAAAACATGTATTTCCGGTGAAAGCTCGAATTCGAAAATTCGACCCGATTACAATACTTCCTTTACTATCTATATAGTAGTAAAAGAAAGTAAAAATGATAAGAAAATGGATAGTAAAAATATCAAATCCTTTTTTTATCAATTGCCAAAAAACGCTCGAAATTCGGGCCTCTAGACTTAATTACTCCCTTAAGGTTATATTCGTTTCGGTGTCCCCTTTCCATTTAAATTGATATCCCGATAGTTAACTTAGGACTAAATACTGCATTAGGAAAATTCGAATTCTAAAAAAATAATTCTTGCAATTTGATTAGCATTTTACCAAACTATAATTTACTTTTTACGGAGAACATCATAACCAAAAAACCCCTGAAGTGTATTTATTGGTATCTGAAATATTCAGTTATGATAAAAAAAATGATTTGTGTGTATTTTATTGAATAGACTTTTAAAAAAATTAGAAGATAATAAACGAGATTCAAATGAGCCGCGTAACTTGCTACACTTTGCGCACGCGCAATGTCGTGTATTTGAAATCAGTATTGTTACTGCAGTTACTAGTAAAATTGTTTATAAATAAATAAATATTGATAAAAACTATAACTTATATATCATTCACCATGAAACGATTTCGAATTAAACTTTTTTTAAAAATAAACAAATAACCATCAAACGATATTGCAAACAAAAAAATTGCATTATATCAAAAAGGGATGCTAATTCGTTCATTGTTTTGTTTGGCAACTACTCAAAATTGATTAAACGCAAGTGATAAATAAAGACCTTAAACGCTTATTTTATTTTACTCTTTGAGTTACTTTTTTTAAAGTGTTTATTTCAAGTGTTAACATTAAAGCTTTGTCTATTTAATTATCATAAATATTTTTCTAAAAATGTGTACATGAATCAATCTTCTTAACAAATCACGTAAGTAAAATCGTAAACATCCATTTGTATTTTTTTTACATCCATATTGGGTTCTTACCAAGTGTTTGAAACAAAACTTAATTCAGAATAGTTCTGGAACTTGTAAAAACATTTAGAAATTAAAAAATGTGTGGTCCCAATTATAGATGTGCTGAATGTATAAGGCACTTAATCCTAATAGCCCCAGTTGTATA
Organism: Sisyra nigra; assembly: GCA_958496155.1. Classification (NCBI taxonomy): domain Eukaryota; kingdom Metazoa; phylum Arthropoda; class Insecta; order Neuroptera; family Sisyridae; genus Sisyra; species Sisyra nigra. The sequence goes on along the minus strand of OY292316.1, from coordinate 34,889,642 downwards.
AGGTCATAGATGTGAAAAGTTCGAATAGTAGTGTCATCTCAAATACCAGGGAACCAGCGGCGTGCGGTCCATACATGCTATAGATGCGCCGCATGCCTTGGGATTCTATGACGATTTTAAAAATTGAATATTTTTTATGATTTATTCATTTCATTTTTTAATTTACGTAATTGCATGCATTTGAAAATGATTCTAAAAATACTAAATATTTTTATCATTTATAATTTTTTTAATTTACGTAATTATAAAAGGTATGGCTCATAAAATTGACATAGAACAGCAAATCAAATGAACGGCAAAAGCCGAATGAATGCGCAGACGACCGCAACATGCGGCCGTTTGCTTCGAATTGGTCGCGCAGACGCACTAGTATGGTCGAATACTATCTCTCTTGGCGTTTCACATTGCCGATTGACGGTTTGCAGATGCGGTTGACATTTTGAATCTATAGTATAGTGAATTTAATTGTTACTGATTTATTTACCAAGAGGCCATACAAATGTTCTGTTCTTTAGGAGAAGAACTATTTTCGTTGTTTTTAAATACATTATATTATGCGGTTATTAATTAAAATGCGCTAATTTTTAAAAATTAATACTTTAATACAATGTTTAACAAATAAAAAAATTAAACTAAAAAATTTGCCCCCCCTCCACCTTCTGCTGACCGCATGCCCTGTTTCAAATGTCACCGCTCGCCACTGCAGGGAACCTATTTTAAGATTTTGATATCTTGAAAATTTTCTGAGATAAAAGGTCTCGACAGAAGGACTGATGGACAACAAAATAATCATAATATAAGGATTTGATTTTAAAGTACGAAACTTTAAAAAACGAAAATACACACATTCCTTTGTTAAGAATAATATTTATTATGTACCTGCAATGTCAAATATATTTATCATTTGTATATGTATTTCAATATTCTCAACTAATTTGAATGAATTCAGAAGTACATATGAGCAGCTTAGAAATGAACACATTTGTTCAATTGATACACGATATGATATTTATGATGTATTTTGTATATAATATTATAATTTAACGGTATAATATTGAAGCTCTTATTCTACTTTGAAAGGCACATTTATCAAATGAAAATATTTTCTGAACAAAATCACGTTTACTATCATTGTGTAAATTAATAATTAAAAATGGTCTAATATACAATAATATTAATTGCTAAAAAAAGGAAATTTAATTCTATATTATTACATTATTATTAGTTTAGTCCTGAGCGTTTCGTTTTCATTTAAACAATAAAAACCAATTTAAATTTACAAAATTAAGTCGCAACAATAATAACATACATACGTAAGGTACGGTTTTAAAAATATACTATGTACATTAGAAACATTAAAAAAATATTTTTTCAAAAATATACAAATGTAAAATAATGTGTATTCATACATATATATATTATTGAAAATTTATCGTAATATCATTATTAATCTGGCATATCAATACTCGTTATTGGCATTACTTGTTTTAGACAATCGCTTTTTTTAAATCGTTTGTCTCGAGATGTCGGTTGCATTTCGATTGATGCACTGTTGTTATCGACGTTAGGATCCTCATTATTATACGCAATGTTAGCATATTCTTGTAACAGAGGACAAGCACCTAATAAAAATTGACAAAAGTCTTTACGAATGCCAAACCACCCTAAAAAAAAAAGAATTATTTTAATATTAACTTTCAAGCTTATTTTAGTTGGCAGGTCCCGTACACATTGAGATGATAAACAGTTTTTTTTTTAACTTTTTTCGCGGATTAAAAAAATGCGACCCAATTCCTATATTTGCAGCTAAAAATTTCTTTATTCGCGGGTCTAATAAGTACATACATAATAATAAAAGGATTCCAATAGGTATCCAACCCAATATCCTTTGTAAATGCCGTCAAATGGACTAATAAAAAAAGTAAAATAGATCTTATTACAACTTTGCATAAACTATGTTGTTAAATGATATCGATTTGGAGGAAATGTTAAATTCACAGCCTATTGAAGAACTGGCTTCAACAAGCACTGGAAACGTGACATTTAATTTGAAAAATCTTAGTGTAGGTTTAAAAATGGCAAATGAGCTTTGCGATTTCTTTATGAACATTGATCTGTCTATGGAAAGACGTCTTATTTTTAAGAGGCAAATTGATAGTGCGACTGCTGCGTATCAGTCTGAATTGAAGAAGCTTTTAAAAGTGCTAAGCAAGAGAAAATTACAAAATTCTTCAAACCATTGCCTAAGCCTTAAGATAATTAATCAAAATGTTCAAAAACTTCAATTAAATTGATTTTTTATATATTGTTTTTTTTTTGTCATCTAGGAACGTATCCTCGTATAGTCTAAGAGCTAGCGACGTTTTCGAGGGAGAATTTTAGGTCAGCCAGTTTTTATATATATTTTATCTCGCACTATCCCGGACATAGCAGGCAAACTAGCAACTTTACGAAAATTATTTACTGGACGTGTTTTATGCAAAATGTTATTTTCTACATATTTCATCTGAAACTTTTTCTTTTTTCTGAAAATTTCAATATTTTACCTGTCATAGGTGCGATGCGCACTAATAAACGCAATCCCTACCGCCAGCCAGACAGCCCGTATGATGTCCGGGGTAGTGCGAGAGATAACATATATAAAAACTGGCGGACCTAAAATTCTTTTTTTTTCGACGTCGCTAGCTCTCGTACTAATATAATCCCATATAAATTACCATTCCGTATTCACGATTTCTGTATTCGCGGCATATTTATGGAACATATACCCCGCGAATAAATGGCTTTTACTGTACAACCTTTTTCAATTCAAAAGAAACTTTTCATTTCATATAACACTTTTTTTGAGGTTAAAACTTGTTAAAACTGCGAACTTTTTTTGTGGGTGGTAAATGAGACTGAGCTGAAACGCTCGGTTTTTAAACGCTGTTTCGGGTAAAGTAGGCTCGAAGATACTCAAAATTGGATTTTAATTGATTTTGAATTATTTTTTATATACATAATTATAGCTTTGATATCAGCATTAGATTTGAATATATCGAATGATCCAGACGATAGCTGAACAAAATATTTGAACAACTGTCTTAGGTACTGAAAATGTAGGTCATAAGTCTTCTATCTCGGTTTCAACGGGAATCGAACTCAGTACCACTGACGCTTGAAGCGGAGATCAGTTGATCTGACCGCTGCGCCACAAAATGAACCGTAATGTATACTTATTGACGTCTCTATACATACTCAATATCCAATGAAAATTTTGAAAAACTGCCTGAACCTTTTTTTATCGCCTCCATTTAGATTTCAAGTGTTTATCTGTGTGTATCGTAAATCGTCTCAATGTGAACGACGCCTTACACTATATTTTTGCATACGTACATTTGTTTCCACCTTTTGCGCTAAACGACATTAAAATTAAAGTAACGTACGATATAAATAACGGACTTACAACGACAATATAATTTATTGAGATCTCATTATCGAGTTTTGTAGTTAACAATACCTGAAAAAAAAAATATCAGTTAGTTTGTTTATTTTTGATTTTTTCATAATTTTCACAGCTATGCTTCTTTCGACTAACAAACAAAATTTTAGACAAGATCGAACAACAGAATACAAAATTCTTATACTTTGTGTGTATGTCAAAGAAGTATAACGTTTTTAATGTTCCAGGAAATTACTTATATACAGTGGAAAACGTTTAAGACGAAATTTTTTATGACGAAATTTGATTTCGCAAAGTTTGTTTAGCGATTCACGAAATTCAAACACGGTGAAATCGCTCCGTTTAAAATTTACAAATATCGCCACTATGAGCGCTGCTTGTGAAACATCAAGTTCACGCAAAATCTTAATAGAATGAATTACTATTCCTACTTTTTCCAATATTTTAAATGTGTTTCCAGTAATTCTCAATCTTTTTTACAACGGTACACTTTAAACAATTTTAAATTTGGCGGTACATTACCAAATAATAAATTTAAAAGAATTTTACATCCCTATAACATATGTCTAAGACAGCTTATAATCTATATATCTATATATATAATAAAACTGTAGATTTTTGTCTGTTTCTTTGTTGTGCCTCTTTCACGCAAACACTACTGAATGGATTTTTATAAAACTTTTTTTGTTATATAGCTTTTAGCTCTCGGTAACATAATGGCTATAATTTATACATAGTTTAGTAGAGAAAAGTCGTGAAATTCAAAGATGTGTAATGTGATGTCATAACAAACATATTTTTGTGCACTTACATTGCAAACGCGGGCTAAACCTTACAAGATAGATCAAACTTATATGCGGCGAAATTCTGTATCTTAAAAAGGTTGATACAAAAGTCCCCGACGGTATATGTCTATCGCCTAAGGATAACCCACAGGAACCATTTTTATATTTTACAAATGACAAAAAAATGATGTTGCCATAGCGGCTGGCTATTGTACGACGTACGTATTGCCTGTTTTATTGGTATCTTCTTCTATATTATATAAAAATGTTATGTTGGTTTTTATTCTGTACCAATTGAGATACAATATACAATCGGGTTCCAGAATGGTTTTTATTTAAATATTTCGGGTCAGTAATATACAGTGAAAAACACGTGAATCCCATAGGATAGCATAACAATTATATACAACAGGAACCGTGTATTTAAAAAAAGTTTCGGTAAGGTTCGCGAAATAACATTATAACGCATTTTCCTCAAGAAGGCCTGACCAATTTTACACAGTAGCCAAAGAAATTCTATACAAAGTTTAAATTAAACAATTGACAAAATTTTACTGAAAAATAAATAAGAATTTCTATTTAACACCCGATAATAATAATAATGAAATATTTTTAAATATTTGAATTTCTGTATTGTTCATTGTCGAAGAAATTAATTAGAAATAAGTAAACGACAAACGTATTAAAATAATTTACTAAAATTTTAAATAGTTAACAATTACTGAACGGAACGGATTTTTGTTAAAGATACCTCAGATCTTAACATATTATTGAATATCATTTATTCAAAAAAAAAACGGTTCCTGTAGGATAGCTCCTAATATTTTCTACTAAAATAGCTAAACTGTTTTAAATGACATTTGACAAAATCTTATAGAACCTGTAAAATAACTAATATCTCTTCCTAGAAAAGTAGTTTTAAGGATTTTGATGAGCTTACTTAGAATCTAAAGTCTGGAAGTATCTATCATCTTTTACTGTCAAAATATTATAGATTAATTTTATATTTTTCTATGAAAGTAGGGAATCTATTAATTAATCAATTAAATTTAGATACTATCAGCAAAGCGAGTGGGTATCAATTTTATCAATCGTTTTCAAATGTTCACCTTAAGTTCAAATCACAATCATTTTTACACCGGCTACGTATAAAATTTTCATCTTTATTCCTAAACTAGCTGATCCCCGCCCGCTTCGCTGAGCGTTTTCAAGTTTGGCGATGTATGTTATTCGTAGCACAGTTTTTATACTTTTTAATTTTTTCCTCAGAAAATTAAATTTTTTTCGGAAAAAAAGTATTTTATAGCACTTTTCGTAATTTTTACTACCTGTATGTGAAAATTTCGTCCAAATCGGACCAGCCGTTTTCAATTTTACCAAGAACAAACAAGCAGACAGACAAAACTATTCGAAATAAAAAGTAGCCTATAATGTAAGTTACAATATTTAATAACTTTTTGTACAAATTTCATTGAAATCGACCCAGTCGTTTTCAAGTTTACCCTGAACAAACAATGTTTATTTGGGGAAAATTATAATGTAAATGGCATTTAATTTTTTGTATTAAATATATGAAAATGTAGGTAATAAAGAGTATTCATGAAAACACCTTACATTTTTTAGATTAGATAAAAGTCTCAGTTAAGATAAATAATTCTGTTATTGTTCCCTCGCGCAGGTAATATGTAACGTTTTTATTATATAACTTTTTAAAAGGCAGAAATCTTGAATCTTATTATTGGTATAGATAATAATTTCTCTGTATTGAATAATTACAATATAATTTAATATAAACTTAGCCACAGAAACGCGTGGTCGGGACTGCTAGTACTTAATAATTTGCAATGTATAGTAAAATTTTAAGTACCAACTATAAAGACAACAAAATGTAAAAATGCTGTATAGAAATTTTTGTCAAATACTTTTCGACAGATAACGTACGCGTTATCTATACAAAAAATTTAAATTTAGATAAAATATGGAACATTCAAATCTATAAAATCAAAATATTATGTACCTATCTACATGTAGTCATATCATATGTGTAGTTTTATTTCCTTTCACGATTATTCAAAATGTATTTAAAATGAAAACAGATTCAGTTTAGCCTTAAACATTTTCCACTGTATGTATATCATTTTCTTACTTGAAAAACTAGTATTGGAACAACTAAAAATGTATAACCAACTGCCGAATGAAAACTAGATCGACGTTGCTGTGCGTTTACTTCCGGAGTGCGTAATAAAATACAAGCGAAAGTCACTTTATACACAACACCAACCAAAGAAAGACACATAATAATCCATAAAGGCACAAAAACTACCTCCCAAGTCCACGATATAAATCCATCTAATTTCAATGCAAGAAAAATAAATTGTAATATATTAACAGCACAAAATAGCTCCAACTGAAACGAAATAATTTTATGTATTACAACTTTAATGGTTTTGCCCTGTTGTTTTTACCTCAAAAGAACGATCATGTTTTACAGCCCATATACACACAGCAATTGATACAATTGAAATAAATATTAATGGGATAAATACTAATATCCACAGGTGTCTATGGGTTTCTAATTGGTCGCATACTAACAATTCAAACATCAATAATATTAAATGTAACGCCAAACTAATTAACATTGACTTATACTGTATGTACGATTCTCCCAATCTGCAAAAGAAGTACTGATATTCCCAAATGTTTTTGTTAAGTCAATTTCAATTTCACCTGAATAGGGGATTCCTCCACCATACCAAACTTCCAAAAGTGGCTCCCAATATTACCAATAACTTCCATACCCATAAAGGTAAAAATACATTCCAATAGGACCATGTAATGTATTCATCTTGTCGCAGTGCAAAAAATGCTGTAAACAGCATCAAACAGTTGTGCACAACGAACTTGCTGTAAAAGAGTAATTTTCAAAAAAAAAAATCTTTTGTGTAAAAGCCAAGACCAAATAACCCCCAGAAATAATTCCTAAAAAATTATTAACTTACCTCGGATTAAAATCTTGGCATAAGGTTTGCAAGTTCATTTTATATTAAAATAGATACTATTAAGAAATGCTATATTAAATTTCAATTATTCATAACAAATTACAAGTCACAGCGCCATTTTTATTTACAAGCCTTTGATTGTAAACACTTTTTCAGCATCCTTAAAACCTAATACAAGAACAAATCTCCTTCTGTATTTCCATTTAAACTGTTTTCATTAAAGTAGTTTCAAATAGTTTAAACCATTTTATTAAAATAAAATAATTAAATATTAAAGCAATCGTTGAAAATATTTTAAACATTGCACCTGATTGCACTTGTCATTGCAATTATGTTACACGAATCTTACACTGTGTACCACTTTTTGACACTCATGAATAAGAAGGAGGCGGAAGATTCAAATATGGTTAAAATCAAAAAAAAAATATATTAAAAGATAAACCCAATTTAATGAAAAGAAAATATTCACACATGTATTACATTGAAACAACATTTTTTTTAAATATTTAAACCACTGTAAAAATGCTTTTATAAAAAATGTGGTTCTTTACAAATATATAAACGTAAAATTATTATATAAATTAGGGAGTACTATCGAATAGTAGCTTAAATTATATTTTCGAAAATCATTGTTTGGAATGTATATTTGTGCACTTATAAATTAATAGGATTTAGTTTAATAAAAGTTTGGCATTTAATGATGGTGGCCCATCGTTAATAATAGAGGCATTAGGGCTCCAACAACTAACATTAATAATTCACAGTTGTTAATACCACCAAAACCTTTGGCGTTAGCTGAAATATCTACACTAGGTAAATGACTATGTGTACCATGAACATTCTGGGTCAATTCTGGTAAAACATGGACAGTCGCCACATACAAAAATGTTCCTGCTGAAAACAGCATAGCGATGCCTAAAAAAAAAATCAAATTGCAATAAACATAAATACGATAAATAAGAAAACAATAAGGGTGGAAATTGGTTAACACGAAATTAAGGTGTTAGCATTAAAGCGGACTACTTTTTATACAATACTGAAATGAACTGAACTACATTACTTTAAAGTTTTTCTTTAAACATATTATGTGGTAGCGTGGTTAGATAAGTTTCTACTTGCTACTTGACTTGATAAAATGGTCGGGGGTTCAAGACTTGCGCTCTGCAATTTTTTCATTTAACCCTTTTATTAATTTAAATAATTTATTAATTAATATCAAATTATATTTTAAGTGAGGTAATTATTTTACTCAAAATAAAATACAATACTTGCTTAATAATTAATAATACTACTTATGAATGGTACTGCTTATGAATAGTTATTACAACCAGCAGAAAACATTACAATAGTGTTGATTTAACTAGATATTACCTACAATTTTTATTACAAACAAGAATCAGAATGATAATTATAAAATATTCGAAATAATAAATTTTTCGATATCAAAGACAATAATTATTAATAAGAGAAGAATTATCGCATGAACAATGTTCTTTTAGAAATTCATTGTCAGTTAAAAACAATCATCATTTGCGTTAAAATTATTATTTCTCGTTCTTGGTTCTCCACAAAGTTTAGCTGTATAGCAAATATCGTATCATTTTATTACAAATTGGTGATGCTAATTGATAAACAATTTTCCCAAGAATTTATTTTCTTACTTTTTTCAATTAAAATTGCTCAATTTTGGATTTGGTTGGTGAAAATTTTGGTTTGAAAAAAATCAAGGTAAAATTTTATGTCGTCTTACATGTTATTATTTTAATTTTATTAGTTGATAATTTCGATTCTTTTTTATTATTTAAGGAATTAGTTATTTTTAATTTTAAGAAATGAATTAGTTATTATACTTGAAAAATCAAAAATTTATTTTAGTAAATAAAATCGTCGTTCAGCAAATAAATTTAAAATTAAAAGTTGAAATTAAAAAAAAGATGCCGAGCACAAGCTTCGATCCCACGACAATTTTCAAAAATGTATTTCTCCGAATTGGTTGGCCATTCTGATGAAATATTTTAGGGGGTGAATACTCTAAAGGGGTACTACGACTAGACAAAGTATCATTCCAAAGTCCGTGTCCCATGTCGTGCGCTCCCCTTGTGAGACAAACTTAGTAGTTTAAGAGCTAGCAACGTTTTCGAGAGAGAATTTTAGATCGGCCAGTTTTTATATATGTTATCTCTCGCACTATCCCGGACATCATACGGGCTGTCTGGCTGTCGGGAGGGGTTGCGTTTATTAGTGCGCATCGCATCTATGACAGGTAAAATATTAAAATTTTTAGAAAAAAGAAAAAGTTTCAGATGAAATTTGTAGAAAATAACATTTTACATAAAAAATGTCCAGTGGCTAATTTTCGTAAAGTGGCTAGTTTGCCCGCTACAAGCTTGGAAAGGCTGGCTCAGCGTGACGTCATTTGAGTGGCCGACTATTCAGAGATACAGCCATTGTGCCGACATGTATACAATGAGCTTTACAAGCTTGTAGCGGGCAAACTAGCCACTTTACAAAAATTAGTCACTGAAAATTTTTTATGTAAAATGTTATTTTCTACAAATTTCATCGGAAACTTTTTTCTTATTTCTGAAATATCAATATTTTACCTGTCATAGGTGCGATGCGCACTTATAAACGCAACCCCTCCCGACAACCAGACAGCCCCAGTATGATGTTCGGGATAGCGCGAGAGATAACATATATAAAAACTGGGCGACCTAAAATTCTTTTTTTTTTGACGTTGCTAGCTCTCGTACTATAGTATCTATAATGTGAAGTACGGCTATAAAAAATGAAATTGAATAAAAACACTACTCCGGAAATAATATTTCAGTTAACATGAAACTCATTTAGCAACCACGAAAAATATTGTATTCCCTTCAGTTTCGTGTAAACCATGTGCCACTAAAGATACATTCATACAAACCTGTGGCATTGACTGAACTTAAGGTTTCCTTTCCTTCTTGACCAATTCCAAAGTATGTAACCATCGTTGATACAGGAGCGGCCAATGCAAATATAAGTAAATGTTTTCGAATCCGTTGGCTAAAATTTTAAGTAGATTATATAATAACGGCCAGTATTATATTTAATATATGAAGTTTAACTAAGGAAAAATAACATGGCGTCTAAAAGAGAGGGGAAACATTACATCTCGAACAAAAATTAGATCATTAATTATATACAACCATTTTCAATGTTTTTATAAGCTTTAAATTAAGAAAGAAAAATATTTGCTAAGTAATTTATAATATTTTGTGTTAGTTAAAATTTTTTTTTTGTCACGATCCAGCTCGAGATTTTGCTTTATTTGTAATAATTAACTTATTCATAAATAATAAATAAAATAGATAAAATTTACTGGCAAGAAATCATTATTGAATTCACAATCAAATTTTACGTATTTTGGCGTCCAAGCGCAGACCATACTACGTAACATGAATGTAAAAGTTACATAACGAAGAAAAGTACTGTCAATGTTAGAGAACTGTTACATAACGTAATGTGAGGTAGTTGTTCACTGGATATTTTGTGAAATAGCACAATTTAATTAAAAAAAAATTACCGATCAATTCCTTCATGCATTAAAAACGTTACTAGTCCAAAAGCAGCTGGTGCTTTATGTAACATTATAGCCAGAAAAACAATCATTTCCACATCGGCATGACTGGTTGTAGCAGCGGCTCCCAAAGCAATCCCGTCAGCTAGAAAAAAAGATAACTTCGAAAATAATTACTTAAAATTTAAGATTATAATAATAGTCTAGGGAGAATCGGTGTGACCAAAAACTATTATACTTCAATGGCATTTTTTTTGAATGTCTTTAATGTAGGGGCACGGTCCCCAACTCTATGCCCACGGGCACCATGGTGTCTGGAGACCCTTTTATGTGTGTCCTTCGCTGTGAGACCACGATAAAAAAATTTTATTAGTAAATGGTGCCCGGCGCCCGACCGGCATTCTAGATATATGCTCTTAGGCGCAAAAAGGTTGGGGAGCCCGGATGTAGGGTATATAAATTGAAATAGATTCCGATGTTTCCAGAGCAATGTTTGATGATTAACCCTTTAGATCTCGTCAAAATAAAACGAAAATGAAGAATACAATCTTAATAAATACTTCATTTTTAATAATTTTTCGATTTGCGGCCAATTTATAGAACAAGGGTGGCCTGCCCAAATGATCTTGCGGGCCAGTTTAGAAAAGTATCATAACTCCGCGGGTCGCATATAAAATTAGCAGTATATCCTGAGATGTCGACTCCGTGGGTGCTTAGACACCCACAAAACATAATAAGTGGGTACGGAACATCCATGACTATGGACTTTAAAACTGATCAATAATCGACTTTGAGTAATAATAAAATTTATTTAACGACTTAAACTGCCTCTTTTTACAGTATTACAACTACCCTCTTCCCATCAATGTTACAAACGCTCCTGGTATAAGGTCCATTGTAACAATGACATTAACTCTCCAAAATGGTTAATTTCTTCCAAACTATTTTAATTGGGATTCAACAATGTATACAGGGTGTACCAGCTAGATCGGCTATTAGAAGTTTCCGGAGAACCTGAAATTATAGTAATCTAAAAATTGGGATTATAGCCTAACTGGATTGGAGCTACCTTCCTAAAATATTTTTAGTTTTCTGGCACTTCCGGTTGTACCGATTTTGTAAGTCGACACTAAAATCGTTATTTTAAATGGCATGCTCTATTTGTTCTTACATATCTCGATTGAATTAATAATTCTGAGCATCTTTCATAATACATTTAATACAATTCATAATACATAAGCCCTCATTGAATCCTTAAGGTTCTCGGGAAAAAAGACTTTTTTTTTGGAAATTTCGCAGCAAACGGATATCTTGTTAAAGGTCCGTAACTCCCACATTAAATTGTGTAGGAAGCTCGACATAGACTCGTTTAGGAGCTCGAAGATGCTGCTACACTCAAAATTATCAAAAACAATTAACTTTTTGTTACTAAGTAATTCAAAGTGCATCGTAAAGTAGCACGTGCTAAATTGTGCAAAAGTTCAATTTTTATTAAATGGCACCACTTAATTTTATTTGCCTTGTTTGGTTCTTCTTAAAGTTCCCCACATTTTCATAATTCATATCCCTATAGCCAAGTGTAAGGGTTTTCCAGTTATCGTTGAAAATAAGAAAATTCAACGTCACATCTGTAATTTATAACCGAGATTTATGCTGTATGCCCAACAGTAGTTGGCCATGTTTTCAGGTAGGTTATTCATTTAATTACATTGGGTATTATTTTGTTTTGTATTTATTATCTATTTTAATTTACCTATTTGAATTTCAGATAATCTTATGATAATTATTGTTTCGACTAAATAAATCCTGCCTGAAGACCAACTACTGTTGGATATACAGCATAAAACTCGGTTGTAAATTACGGATGTAACGTTGAATTTTCTTATTTTCAACGACAACTCGAAAATCCTTACACTTGGCTATAGGGATATGAATTATGAAAATGTGGGAAATTTTAAGAAGTACCAAACAAAGTAAATAAAATTAGGTGGTGCCATTTAAAATAATTGATATTTTGCACAATTCAGCACGTGTTACTTTACGATGCACTTTGAGATACTTAGTAACAACAGCTGATTGTTTTTGATAATCTTGAGTCTAACTGCTACTTTGAGCTCTCAAATGAGCCTATGTCGAGCTTTCCTACACAATTTAATGTGAGAGTTACGGACCTTTTACAAGACGTCCGTTTTATACAAAATTTCCAATAAAAGACCTTTTTCTCGAAAACCTTAAGAATAAAATTAGGTCTTGTTATTATGAAAGATGCTCAGAATTATTAATTCAATCGAGATATGTAAAAACAAATAGGGCATGCCATTTGAAATAACGATTTTAGTGTTGACTTCCGGTACAACCGGAAGTGACAGAAAACTAAAAATATTTTAGGAAGGTAGCTCCAATCCAGTTAGGCTATAATCCCAATTTTTAGATTTCTATCATTTCAGGTTCTCGGGAAACTTCTAATGGCCGGTCTAGCTGGTACACCCTGTATATCAGTGGTTTCCAAGCTTGATGTTACTACGCCTCTCTTAAAAATATTTAATCATTTGCCACCCCCCCCCCCCCCCCCGAAGATTTTATAAAATAAAAACACAAACATTTTTACTCTTATAAATTTTTTTACATAAAAAACTTTAGCAGTAATTTGGAAAATTGTTCACTGTGACTAATTTTCGCGGCTCCCTTTAGACTAGTCCGCGCCTTCCAGTTTGGAAAACGCTGCTGTATATTGTTAACCTATATTAAGAAATTTTATTTAGTAAATAACAAAATCTTTTTTTCTGCCAAATCCAAATTTAAAATTTGATTGGAAAAGCAACTTTAAGGGCTTAAGGAAAATTTTTACGGTGAATCAGGGTATTGCCTCGCATAGTTTGGGAAATCACTGTTTTAAACTATATCATTCCTGAATTGCAAAAAAGTGCTAAGTAACAATTCGACAAATGTTGAGGAGAGCCAAAAAACAAAAATGTCAATGTTATTACATACAAAAACTTTAACATAAAACCTAATAACGTGGCACCCACGTTATTTTCTTAAATATTCAATTTGCAGTTGTCCCCTTTCTACAAGTTGTAGAGGGCCTTTATTCAACCAAATTTTTGCACTTAACTCCGTTTAGACAAAAATGTTACTTAGCACCTTTTTGCAATTAAAGGACGGTATGATTTTTACCAGCTGCATGAACCACAAGGCCAACAGTAGCTGTTACATTTCTCTCTGCTGGATTCGTAGCTTGGTTACGTCTAGCTGATACTTGATCAACTAGCAGCATGAAAATAAAACCAAGAACTAGAGAAATGCCAATTACAGAATGGGCATCGTTTTCCTGATGAACAGGAACCGCAGCAACGTCGGCTGAATTTAAAATGGTCTTTGGAGACACAGGTGTATTATATTTGTGCTCATGTCCACTATCTAAAGATCTGACACCTTCTGGTATGATAACGGCTAAAGCTGTACCAACAAGAAGTCCTGCACCAAATACAGTGACTTTTTTTAGTTTTTCCTAAATTAAAAAAAAAAAACGTTTTACAATAAAATTATATAAAAATAACAACCTCAAAAACTCACTTCCGAAAAGTTAATTACTAAAGGAATCGATCCAGCAAAGTAACTTCCAACTAACATAACTAATACTAATAAAATTAACATAAATGTTTCTTCCATTTTCTTGCGTTTTTATTCACGATATTAAAACTCAATACGATTATCACTTATGTAGCATATTTTTTATGATATTGGTGTCGAATAAATTGCATATCATAAAAATTTACTTTTTAATAAGAATTAAACCTGTTGAGTAACACGATATTGATAAACATTTTCCACGTTTCAATATCTGTGCCTCAATATGCTTAGACGATAAAAAATTGTGAACAACATGAACTGTCAAGCTGTCAAAAAATTTTCTTAAGTTGACAACTCCGTGGTTGACAGCCGAATAAACCGAACTAACATCGTTCAATTTCGGTTTTCGGCTTATATCGTCTGGTACAGTAAAACCTCTTCCAACCAGGTTTATTAATAGTCTAACAATAAGATCCGAACCTACGTCGACCTTCACCGAGTTGATAATAGAATGAAACATATGTTATCATGAATTTAGTATATTAGAAAATATATTAAAAATGGGGTGGCTAAAAAAATCCGGGGCAGTCTATTTTTAATTATTGTTTAAAAAAACATTGTTTTTAAAAAAATATTGCAACATCAAGATAATAGAAAAAAATTTATATCATAAGCGCTGTTTTATTGCGAACACGTTGATATAAGTTTGTCTGCAAAAAAATCGGTTCTATTAGGGGTTAGCGAATTTTAAAGATTTAAATTTTAATGCGCGTGGAAATGTGTGACAGAGAGATCCGAGGTAAGTATACTGTGTAATAATAAAGGACCCAACATCACAGTCCCCTGTGATGTGTAAAATTTTTTCTATTTGTTGCAATATTTTATTAAAAATCATTTCTTTTTAAAATAATTAAAAATAGTCTACTCCAGGTTTTTTTAGCCAACCCATTTTTAATATATTTTCTCATATACTAAATGCATGATAACATATGTTTCATTCTATTATCAACTTGGTGAAGGTCGATCTAGGCTCGGATCTTCTACTATGACAAATTCTTGAGGAAACCAGATAAACATTAAAATGTAGAAATCCAATAATTTTTTGATTACCTATGTCGCGTCCTTATTCTGTTACCAAGTTTAAATAATGTTTTATTTTTCTCTTGCACAACATGATTTGTAACTTTTAAATTACACAATCACCCAGTAAACAGCTAATCAATGATTGGTTGTTGATTACTCTGACTTCGTTTAAAATGTTTTGTTTTCTCACTTACCTAAATATAACATAGTCTTTTTCAAATTTTGATTTGAGGTAATATTTCTTATGGGAAATTTGATAAATTTTGAAAATCCTTCCAAGCAGCTAAACTATTAAGAAAATTGAAAATTTGCTAAAAATATTTTCTATTTAAATCCGGTTTTCTACAAGTTTTATTTGAAACTTTTGTTCTAACTTTTCTCCTGTCAGAGTTATTTTGAATTTAAATTTTCTTCATTTTTTTTTACAGCCCTCGCCGAGGGGTGGGGTCAAAAATATTTTCACAGATAGTTATAGAATACCTCAAAGAAAATTATATCCAAAAGTCAGCCATTCTGCAGCAATTTCGATTAAACACTTGGTTGACTGGATTATAATATTGTCAATTCAATTGTTTAACTGTTTTAACAATTGTTATTATTCAGAATTTCATTTTATTTTGTCTGATTTGGATAACCTAATTATTAAGAATAATTTTAAGTTTAAAGTGAAACTTTTTATACATCGTCTCAAATTTTTTGGCCTGTCTTTAGCATGTCGCTAAATGTGTGTTACATTCTCGGCAAGGAATCGGCAGATCTTGTATACACATTGTTAGCTATATACCATGTCGTTTTCCCAGGCCTGTTGCGCGAGTTATTACCAAATGAGTTATTTTCCTCTCCATGACAACGTTTTAGTTTATTATAAGTTGTCATTAATTGTCAATAATATTTGTATTGGTATATTTTGTATGTTGATCAGTGTATTGATATAAATGTTGTTGTTCATTTGATCATGATAGACAAAGATACAGCTAGTGAGAATAGTGCAAAAATATCCGACGGTAATGTTACAATAGATAACAACAGGTATATGATCGATTTAACAATAATCAACCAATTCAATAATAAAAATAATATTCGAGTATTAACAGCAATAATGGAAATCAAAATTAGTTGCAATGGCGCGCGTCAAGTCAGACAGCGAATTCGTGCCACATCCCTTTTTTCTATTCTATTTTCATGCCCTAAATTCAAAAAAAAATAATATAAAATAAATAAATAAAATATTGTATTGGTTGGATCTTGTAGATGGCGCTCTATAAGAGAAAATTTAATCTTCCTAATTTAAGCTTTCCATCGATAATTTAATTAACCATGAAGATGTGGTGCATTACCCACAAGAATTTCTGAACACTCTAAGTCCTTATGGACCTTTTCCCCATTCTCTAAAGCTAAAACCAAGTACTCCAATTATTTTATTAAGACATTTAAGATCATCTAATTTGTGTAATGGAACAAGACTGCAGATAAAAGTTCTCCGAAGTAATGTAAAAGACGCTATAATTTTGACTTTTAACAATAATTTTTAATAAAAACGTATTTATAATTATTTAGTAAACATTAATTAATATTAATGTTATTTATGTAGGTATTATTAATTATGTTATAAAAATAATTTATAATAATTTTTAAAAAAATGTTTATGGGAATAAACTCCAGTCCTGTGTCGGAGTTAACACACACTTTTTTTTTACCCATTACTTATACGGTGAACTAACCCTGTGGTCTTTAGCAAGCAATCGCAGTCCGAAGAACCATAGCCCATGTCTGGTTTGTCGGTACCTTGGGCAAGTTTGTTGTTTCCCGGGCGCCAAGATTTGACGACGGATTCATATAGATCTCGCTAAAATAAATCGAAAATAAAGATTCCAATTTTCTGAGATATCGTTTAAGTTTCGAGATATCAAATTTGGTTGAAAAACAACCCGATGGTCACATCCAACTTGCTAATTTCTCTTGAAAAATAAGTTAGGATGTTTTTATTTTTATTTAAGGGACTCTGAAAAAATTTTGAAAGAAATTTTTACCGGGGGCTGCACCCTCAAGCCCCCGAGGCTCTACTTCCAAAATAGTTTCAACTTTCAAAATAGTTCTAAAAATGGTTGCTTTCAAAAAATTTAACTCCCATTAGAAATAACCGAACTAACATTGGAGTCGTGCTAGAAAGATCCAATTTTACTCGAAAAATTGTACTTTTCAATATCGTTTTATTTTGGCGAGATCTATAAGGACCCGTTGTCAAATTTTGGCACCCGGGAAACTACAAGATAATATCTATACAGGCCACTTAGTGGCGTGGTGGACTAAATAGTTGCCTTATACGCCAGTAGTTCTGGGTTCGAATCCCAATGAAAGCCTAAGATATTTGTTCTGGGTTTTCGGATTCGACGGTCGCTAATGACCATCGCAGTTGATGCGACCTTAAGTAAACAAAAAAAAAATATCTATACTCCGTGAGAGTGATGATTAAACGAGGTTTAACTGTATAGCCATTTCAATGACAAAATTTTTAAAAAACAACATAAATCTGATAAAAATTCTTTATTCCCATATAAACTATTATTTTATAAATTTCTAATAAAATTTCATAATAATCAATAATCTTTAATGTTCTGATCACATCACATACTACCTAATGTTTAAATAACACAGGCTATTTTTATCCCGGTGGCCACAACAATTGTCTACCTCCGAGAATGTGAATATGTAAATGATAGACAGATTGGCATCCATGAACACCATTATTTATAACAAGGCGATAACCTTCAGGAGCTCTTTGCTCCCCTAGAATTTTCGCTGTGAGCAATAAATGAGCTAAAATCTAAAAATACAACATTTAACATTTATTTTTGTCTATATTTTGTGTATATGAATTACTCCCGAATCGTTCAATTGACATTCGTTTAATAGCGGAATCCGTTTTTTCGGTATTACTAAAAAATGTACAGGTGCTTGTGGAGCGATATCATTAAATGCTAAACATTTATCATCTTCATAAATTATGTCGGCTGGGATTTTTTTCTCAATTATACTGTCAAAAATCGTTTTTTCTTTCTTGGACCATTTGGACTGTTTTGCTTTATCAATTTCATTGGATTGTATACTAAAAAGTCGCTGTTGTGACAACTTGTCACAGTTCTAAAATTGACATATAAAATATTAGTTTATAAGTATTGATGAAAATTGTGTATTACATTATTTTTATTTACCATAACCTTAACCTGTGTCGATTTTAATTCGAAGGAATTGAATATATATCGTAACTTATTATTGAGAAAACATAATCTGCGTACGAGTTCCATATTTACACTATATAGACCAGGGCGACCAGGGTAAATAATTTTTGAAGAGAAAAAAATTATAGTAGGAAGAAACCCATTAGAAAAGGAAGAGAATGTAACAATAATGAATTACACAAATTGCAGCAAAAATAAATTACGGTCGATCTGAGGTGGGGAAGTGGAAAAGGGGAGGGGTTAAGGGTAGAAACGGTTTATCTCCATTTTCGACAAAACTACAAGTCCTATGGAAAAAAGTAAAATGGCAAAGTTGTCGATAATACGTAGATCTACAAATTTTGTACTCTTTTTTCACTTTTTGCTAATCTTCAGAACGTACTCGTTCAGTTTCAACCTGCATAATATAGCGATTGAGTATAGTTGGTTGTCTATGTTGCAGCAAAAGGGATTCACCATGTGAACTTTTAATTTGTAGTTATAGTACAGGGAATAAAGACATTGCACTTCAAAAAAATTAAGAGAAAGTTGATTTTTTGCATGAAACTTCCTTTTGCGGTTCTAAAAACTATCTCAAAAATCCCCGCCGATACATACACGGCTACAAATGTTACGCAGGATCAAAGGTTAAGATAAACGGGGTTTTGCAAAAATCTCGCTAACGGTAACTTTTATCGAAAAAATGCTGGTTATCAAATTTGTAGTTTAGGAGAAAGTCTACAAAAAATAGCTTATTACTTTTTTTCGTAAAACTAACGGTTTTTGAGAAAATTCTAATTCAAAAGTTGTAACCTACAATATCCGTTTTCTGCTGGTTATGTTTAAAGCAACCAGTAAAAAAGTAATATGTACCTATATATATATTTATCCATTCGCAAATAATACTTTGAGTGTAATAGCTTTGTACGCATTCTGCACCAATTTAGAGATTATATTTTGTATGTGTAATTTTACTTTCTTTTACTACTATATACATACTATACTATACATTCATGATTTGAGGTCTCCTAAGTCAAAAAAAAAAATGTTTTTTAAGAAACATTTCTGAATGTGTGAGTCTGTGTGTGACAGCCATATCGTATCAAAAGCTTTATCCGAATATCATCAAACTTGGAATTTGGCCTTCATGAAAACAAATGCTTTTTTACTTTCTTTTACTACGTTTACTACTATATAGTAAAGGAAGTATTGTAATCGGGTCGAATTTTCGAATTCGAGCTTTCACCGGAAATACATGTTTTGAGGTCCCCTGAGTCCAAAAAACTGGTTTTTAGAAACATGTCTGTGTGCGACAGCCATATCGTATCGAAAGCTTTACCCGAATTTCAAGAAAATTGAAAATTTGACTTAATATTATGTGTAGTTGTGCCTAGAAGCTTTTGGTTGAAATCGGTTAACCGAAAGCTCCACTATTATTCTAGACGTTTTTGAGCTTTATCAATTTTATTCGAAAACGGCTCCAACGATTTTCTTTAAACTTTTTATAGTTCTTAGACTCATTGATGGCTACAACTTTTATTTGAATCTTTTTCCTGGGAAAATTCAAATAAGAGCGGTTCTGGGGTGAAGGTTAGGAATTCGTATATACATATAGGTTGTATGCATACAGTTCTGTTTATATGTATAGGTATAGTTATAAAGTATCTATATATTTTGTTTTAACTAACAGCGAGTTTCATAAATGAAAGTAAGAAAAGAAGAAAAAGTACTGTGACGCCTCGGAGCAGATATTTTTAATAAAAAAATAGACAACAATCAATTTTACATCTTTATTTTTTGAAATAATATATTATTACAAAGTATTTAATTAGAACACATATTACAATAAAAATTGAAAAAAAGTAATGGGAAAAAATTGCCCAAAATAAATAGGTAAATATACTTGACTTAAATGTTACTACCTGTTTTCACCAGTATGTATCCTTTTATGTTTAATTAAATTACTTGGTCGAGTAAATGATTTACCTTAAAAAAATTAAGTTTAATTTTTTCTAACTATTATGTAATGATCAAATAAATCTTACCACAAACATCACAACTATACGGTTTTTCACCAGTATGAGCCCTCTTATGGTAAGTTAATGTACTTAATTGAGAAAATGATTGACCTTAAAAAAATTAACTTAAATATTTAGTAACAAAAAAATGTAATTATAAAATAAATGTTTACCACAAAATTTGCAACTATACGGCTTTTCGCCAGTATGAATCCTTTTATGTGCAATTAAATGATTTGATCGAGTAAATGATATACCTTAAACAATTAAGATTAATTTATTCTAACAAAAATGTAATGATTAATTAATGTTACCACAAACGTCGCAACTATACGGCTTTTCGCCAGAATGAGTCCTTTTATGTGACATTAAATTACTTGATGAAGTAAATAATATACCTTAAAAAATTAAAATTTAATTATCTTAACAAAAATGCAATGATCAAATTAAGTTTTACCACAAATATCGCAACGAAATGGTTTTTCACCAGTATGAGTCCTTTTATGTATAATTAATGTACCTGATTCAGTATATGATTTACCTTTAAAAAAATTAAGTTAAAATTTTTTAAATATTAGTAGGTAATGATCAAATAATATCTTACCACAAACATCGCAACTATACGGGTTTTCACCAGTATGAGTCCCCTTATGCTTAGTTAATTTACCTGGTTGATAAAATGATTTACCTTCAAAAGATTGAATTAAATTTTTTTAAACAAAAATATCATTATAAAATATATTGTTACCACAAACATCGCAACTATACGGTTTTTTACCAGTATGAGTCCTTTTATGTCTGCTTAATGCACTTGATGCAGTAAATGATATACCTAAAAAAAAATTAAGTTAAACTTTTTTTTAACAAAAATGTAGTGATCAAATAAATTTTTACCACAAACATCGCAACTATAAGGTTTTTCACCAGTATGTGTCCTTTTATGGTTAGCTAATATACTTGACTGAGAAAACGATTTACCTTCAAAATTTCAAATTTAATTTTTAGTAACAAAAATTGTAATTATGGAATAATTTTTTACCACAAACACCGCAACTATACGGTTTTTCGCCAATTGTATGAGTTGCTTTATGTTTGTTTAAATTGCTTGATAGAGAAAATGATTTACCTTGAAAAGATTAAGTTAATTTTTTTCTAATAAAAAATGTAATTGCAAAATAAATTTTTACCACAAATACTGCAACTGCACGGTTTTTCTCCAGTATGAGTCCTTTTATGAAAAATTAAATGACTGGGTCGAGAAAATGATTTACCTTCAAAAAATTAAGTTTAAGTTTTTCTAAACAAAAATGTAATTAGATATCAAAAAACTTTTTACCACAAATATCGCAACAATGCGGCTCACAATGTTCATTTAACAACTGGTTTCTTGGAAACGATTTATCTAGAACAAAAAAGTTAATTTTAAATTAAGACAGTAGTGTGCAGTGACTTTTGAAACAGGGCATAAAAATTGGCCTATTTTCAAAGTGCCGTAACTCAGCGACCCAATAACGTGCAGAGCTCCGGTTGGGCTTAATTTGTAATAAATTTTATGCTCTTAAAAAACGTGCAGAATAGCTTTCAAAGAAAAATGCATGGATTAGGAGATACCGAGCAGAATCTGAAACAAGTTCCAAATTTTCACGGTTTTTCTTAATAAAAATGTTTCCACAACTTGTTGAGAGTTGCAAACTTGAGAATACATAGCCCTAATGGGTCCAAACAACATATTAAATCAGAGATACATCATGTTTTGCGAATTTATTGTTGATTTTGACTGAGCTAATTACGTAAATTAAAAAATGAATAAATCATAAAAAAATATTTTATATTTAAATTGTCTTAAAATCCCAAGGCATGTGCGGCGCATCTTCAGTATAGTATAAAGACCGCTCGCCACTGTTATAATAGTACTTATGAAATAATTTCATATCAGAAATATCGCAATTAATAAAAAAACTGCCGACGGTGGTTTCGTCTAGAGCAGAGGTTCTTAAACTTATGTAGTCCGCGGACCCCTTCTTGAACCAATTTTTTTTCGCGGACCCCATCCCAACTCTAGGTGTTTTATATAGTTTTTGAGACTAAATTTCTAGTTAAATAGGTCATAGGTTGTTTTAATACATAAACAGTTTTGTACACTTAGTAAACAATTTGATTAGCATATACATAGAATAAACACAGTTGTGTATACAATAATAGTATATACTATTAACGAAACAAATAATTTTGTTTTTGGATGGTCACTCTCCACTTGGTAGGTAGAGACGTGGTGTACTAAAAAGACACATTTGAGGCGAAATTCGCCCATCGAGACAAAAATACAAATTATGTAAATGTCTATTTAAATTTTTAAATTATGACGATAATGCTCGCGGACCCCCAGGGGTCCGCGAACCCTAGTTTAAGAACCTATGGTCTAAAGCATTTTGATTTTGATTTTTATTCTTTCTCCTACTGTTCGCGATCATCGAGAGGCTAGATCTTACCGGATCGGTTAGGTTTTGATTTTTTTTTTATTAACTCAATTTTGTGTGCCGTAGTACGTCGGAATAATCTTGCACGATCTCATTTTTATTTGTTTTACAATTACCTTCGTTAACTTTAGTTGCCCCAAAAATTCCCTCGTCAATGTCAATTTCACGTTTTATATCAGAATAACTTTTCAAAGATAGCTCTTCTTGTTCTTCTTTGGAATAATCATCTTCAATTTTTGGTAAAGTCTCATTGTCAAGCTTGATAATAGCACCGTCTGCAATATCTTCATCTAATTTCAACGGATCCTCATTGGTTTCCCAGTATTCTTCCTCGAATTTTACTAACATATACAATTTAAATAATTAACAACAATTTTACAAACCTGGAACACCGTTAGAGTAATGATATTAAAGTTTATATATTACCACTTGGTGTCAGAAGAATTTCCTCATCAATATCATTTTCTATTTTAATATTATAATGACCTGTTGATAATGGTCCTTGCAGTGGGACGGATAATTGTTCATTTGGTTCATTTTTAATATTAACTCCATTTCCACAATTTTCTTCTTCTTTAATATGAACCTTGCAGTACACATTGGTCACTTCCATATTGTTTTCGATTTTTTCCTTCACAATAACTACACGTATCGTATCAATCACGGAGGCCACGGAGGTATCAATGGTACGAGTGGGTACCTACGATCCCTACGATATAATTAACCCAAGAAGTATGGATATATGCGATATATGGTATAATGAAGCGTATAGAAGGAGGACAATCTAAATTCTCACGTCATTGTAAAAAAGCAGTACTTATTATTCAGGCAATGATACAGGAGATGCAGGAGATGTACATACAGGAATGACAGGAATACGAATATATTATAATATGTTGAAAAAATGGTCGCAGTTTGAGACGTCAAACCTTGTTGAGGCGTTTTTCACCAGAGGACGCTAATCTTCAGAACATACTCGTTCAGTTTCAACCTGAATATTAGGCATAATATAGCGATTGAGTATAGTTGGTTGCCTATGTCGCAGCAAAAGAGATTCACAATGTGAAACATGTGAAACTTGAAGTTATAGTACAGATGGTAAAGGGAATAAAGAAATTGCACTTCAGAAAAATTAAGGGAAAGCTGAATTTTTTCATGAAGCTTCCTTTTTTGGGTCTAAACAACATATCAAAAGTCCCCGACTATACATGCGCCGCTAAAAATTTTACATGACGTTAAAGGTTACGATGGTTACGATAAACGAATTTTTGCAAAAATCTCGCTAATGGTTAATTTTATCAAAAAAAATACTCTATCAAATTTGAAGTTTAGGAAAGAATCTACAAAAATTATATTGTTACTTTTTTCGTAAGACTAAGGGTTTCTGAGATAATTTGATTCAAAAAGTTGTAACGTTCAGTATGCACTTCTTAATGGTATCTGTAATATGTCAAAGTTTATATTTGTAATTAAACGTTAAATGTGACTTTAAATATTTGAAAATTTATTTTCGTGAACGTTTCAAAGTCCATAATAATGCAAACTAACGCACCTAACGCATATGTACTGCGAAATAGTGTCAACTTAACTCTCAACCGTCTTAACCTATGATCCCGATTTTCGCTTAATTGCGCGCACTTTTAAATTAGCACCCATATATATTATTATTCAATGGTTTTGTTTATGGAGGTTTTGTTAATGGGTGTTTAAGCCGTCTAAACTGGAACCACTGGAACTGACTGGAACTTTATCAAATGTACGGTTATGTCTATATTTTGGGGCTTGGGGTGTCTAAAACGGAATTTTACCAAAAGTAGTTCTTAATTAATATTCTTTAATCATTTATTGGGTAATTTATTGTAATATTTAAGTCGTACTTCAGTTTAATTCATTAAATAGAATGATTAGAAAATTGTTCAGTAAATGTCACAACCGTCACAACTTTTAAAAAGTTTAAAAATCTTAAGGATTTAATGTTGTAGTCGTTGTAGTTTTTCGAAATCTTTTTCAATAATTTATCAATTATATTTTAGATTGATATTTTAAGTATGACATCCAATGAATTAATATCGAATCGATTAAATTTAAAAATATGTCTCGTCAAATTCCTATCTTAAAAACGACTATCCAACATTTAAAAACGGCAAATAAAACCAATTTGAATGAAGATTCTGATTACTGGAATATCGAATTAAGCATCGAGACCAATTCCAAAGTTATGAAAGAGGAGTTTATGTTCAAATCGGTATGGATTCAAGGGGCAATCGAACAAGTCACCGCCGACGATATTTTCCTGGTGAACGATTTCAGCGGAAAAGCCAAAATAATCGATTGCAAACAAGCGGTTTCACCTCTAGATCGTCAGTGGACCTCAAGTAATTATTTCTTTTAATTTCATTATGTGTAAGGACTTATTCATAAGTTATGCAATGCCTTTAGTTACAAGAGATCAGAATATGATATCATGATTCATTGAAATCAGAATATGAAAATAATTGATCAATATTTTAGATTTTTTAACAATTTTTCTTCATTGTTTTCATTATCGGCTACATCAGTAATTATTCGAATATTCGGCTACTATTCGGCCGAATACCGAATACTAAATCATAACAAAATAAATGTTTAATTCGAAATTATATATACATATCTAGCTTATACCCGCTCCCTTTGCTGAGAGTATCGAAATTTAATTGATTGATTAATTAATTCCCTGCCTCCACAACGAAATTTAAAAATTAATATATTTGGCAGAAAAAGATGATAGCGAAAAAATAGATAGATACTTTCAAACTTTAGATCCAAAGTAAGTTCATCAAAATCCTTAAAACGATTATACTTTTCTAGGAAGAAATATTAACAAGTACAGGTTCATTATAATTTTAAATATTAAATGTTCCTTTAGACTTTAAAATTTTTTATTTCAAATGTCATTTATGACCGTTCAGCTATTTTAGTAGAATCGATTCGTAGCTATCCTACAGGAACCGTGCCTTTTTTTAGGATAAATGGTACTCAATACGTTAAGATCTGAGGTATCTTTAACAAAAATTCATTAAAATTAGTTCCGTTAAGTAATTGTTAATTATTTAAAAATTTAATACATTTTTTTTAATTCGTTTAGTTTTTAATTAATTTCTTCGACAATGAACAATACAGAAATTCAAATATATTTAAAAAAATGTCATTATTAATTTTATCAGGTGTTAATTGAAATTCATAATATTTATTTTCCAGTAAATCTTATCATTTTTTTAAATTTAAACTTTGTAGAGATTTCTTTCGTTACTGTGTAAATTTGGTCAGGCCTTCTTGAGGAAAATGCGTTAAAATGCTATTTCACGAACTTTAACAACATTTACTGAAAATACTACGAAAATAAACGATTCCTGTATATATATTCGGTACCGAATATTCGACCACCCTCTCGGCCGAATTTTCGGTATTCGGCTAAATCACTATTCGTTCCATCTCTAGTATTATAATTACTGTAGTAGATTGTAAGACTGAAACGACAGGCTTAAAGATAAGAACAACGGAAATTACAGAAAGAAAGAAAATGTACGGGCTCGCTTGCTCCTACGGTGCATCTAGATCTATGTCAACTCTCGAGTCTAGACGTTAAACGAAAGCTTAACATCTACATTTCGTTACATAGTAGAAAAATTTTTTACGTTTCTCTTGTAGGTGGTGCTAACAACTATTGTAGTATTATTGGAACTTTAATTCAAATTCGAGGAATTCCCGAGATCAAAGCTGAACGCATCATACCCTTAACACTTAACTCAGACGAACCAGCAAACCATCTACAAATTTTAAAGTCCCTATGGCCTTCGGAAGTGAAAGACTTGCACATGTACTTCTTAAATGTGACAATTCCTAGGATTTTATAAATAAAAAAAAGAATATGTCATACAATGTCTTTATTAATCTATTATCTAATAAACAAATTTCAAAAATTTCAACATTTAAATGAGCAACATAGAAAATGAGAATTTTTCCATAATTTGAAAGAAATCAAAATACAATCTAATAGTCAACATTTTTCTAAACATATAATTAATATTGAAATTGATTACAGTAACATGATTCATTTAAAAGGTACAAATATATAGATTTTGAAAATGATTACAATGTATTGTACAAAATAGACAGGATGAAAACAGAAATAACTTTCCCCAAATATTTACAATTAGTTTTCGGGAGTATATATTGCATGTATGATCAGTTGGAATGTGATTGGATCGTTGTATCAAAATAAAAATCGAAGATTTTCCAAGTATTTTCTTCTCGTTCAACATAAATATCATATATTTGTAAAGCAATAAAAAAATAAATACTTTTAAAATTATCGTCTATACATAAACGCGGCCATTGGTTATATAATAATATTTATTTCCCCAAAGCAATAATCTCGTTGCACTTAAAAACTAGTGAACATTTTTAATAACAGAGCAACTTGAAGACATTTAAAAAAAAATCTTTCATAAAATTTCTAAGATAAAAAATGTTTTATTTGTATATGTTTCAGTCTGTTTAGTATATATATTGCAAGACTTCAAGTTAATCAAGTACTTTTTTTTTAAAATTAATATTATAAAACAACCTTTGAATATTATAAATTATTCTTTGAACTATAAGATCTTAATCTTTTACTACGTTAATCAATTGTTTTTTGTTAAATAGCCATAGAGTATTTAATTAATTAGCCTCATTAAGACTCACATCAAATCATAAAATAGGTGGCACCCTAATTCAAATGGCACTGCTTTGATTTTGTTTCGGACGAATCTTTCGGAAAATTGACATTTTTTTTTTTAATAAGTGCAGTCGAATTCTGTACAAATGAACCTTGTGAATTACAACATAAGGCGCATTTAACTGGACGAATTTATCGAAAATGGACTCCATTTTCAAACGATCTCTCTTAAAGACTATTTTATTTAAAGATTAATTGAGCATTGGAGAGATTGACAAGAGATCGTGGTTTTATTGAAAAATTGCGATTTGAATTCGATGGACTTTTTAGGAAATCACGCAAGTGTAGCCGTCTGAGCTGGGGCTTAGTGCAAGCTCGTTAAAATTGTCATTGTTTTTATCGATTTCTCGATAGGTTCGTTTGGTGGAGTCGAACGAGCCGCTCGTGTTAGAATTGGGTGTCGCATCGCTAGCACGATCTGTGTGGGTGCTGCTCGACACGGAATTGAGACGGGGATGCGACGAGGCTCGATCTCCGGGATTTTGGCTGCTCGTGTCCTGGTTGGAACTGGAACGACGGGACCGTGACTGTGGCGTCATTGTCACTTGATTCGTGTTATTTGGCATCTTTGACTGGTCAACATTTTGTTGATTTTGTTGGTTGATTTGTTGTAATTGTTGCTGGTTTCGTTGCTGTTGTTTGATGTTTAACAACTTTATTAGGGCAGGAATTTGTTTTTGGATAGCTGTCATAAATGGAGTATATCCCAAACTAAAATAATTAATTAATTAAAACATTTAATAAGCATTTTTTTGTTTTTTTTTTCTTACCATTCCGTATGGGTCCAATAGTATAGCATTTGCAACCCATCTTTCAATCTTTTGACTGACTCGACCGATTGATCCGGAGATCTAGCCGCGTTAACAGTTCGTAAAACCGCCATTGCATCTTGTAGTAACACTGAGATAATCATTGACCACTCCAAACAACTAGCCTCGATGAACAATTGTAATAAATATCTTAAAAATAAGAATGAAATATTTTAAATTTTAATTTAGTGACCCTATGTGCAAACTGTGCTTTATGATAGTATAATATATTTAAAAAAAGAATTTCAATGTATATTTATATCAGATTTTAACATTTCAATTTGTCTCAATCTTAAAATCTCCATAGGTTTGTTCGCGGATCTGATACTGAACCGATAACGAATCAATCCAAGTGGATTTAGGATAATCGCCAAACGCATACACGCTTATGAACTGATTAAGGGTTATTTTCCCGAAAATGTTCGGAAGTTAGACGAGGATTAACGAGAACCCACGAAAATTGTTAATTGAATTAAAAGTTGAAAGAAAATGATAGAGAAACGGAACTTTGGATCTAGTGATTCTCGGGTTTTTTTTAGGCCGAAAAATTCGATTCTCTTACTCGTGCGTAGTTTGATAAAATGTGGCTAGATTTTCTTTCCTTCGCTCTCAACGTTAAATTCAATTAACAATTTTTGTGGGTTTTCGTTAATCCTCGTCTTAGTTCCGAAGATTTTCAAACTCGTTCACGGGAAAATAACCCTTAATCAGTTCATAAGCGTGTATGCGTTTGGTGATTATCCTAAATCCATTTGGATTAGTTCGTTATCGGTTCAGTATCAGATCCGCGAACAAACCTCATATAAATTGAAAAATAATATATATATATATATATATATTTGATAAAATATGAACATTTAGATAGTACTCCTACATTACCATTTAAATGTCAACTTTGCCTGAAATGTACGTAGGCAAAGCCAGTTTTACCTAGAAGTGAATTTTACTTTTGAAATATTCAGGCCTATTCTGTAAGGGACCATTAGAGCAGTGGTCCGCAAACCGTGGACCGCAACTCCCAGAAGGGTCGCTAGAAAATATTTCAGGGTTGTCAAATTTAAAGAACTTTATATGAAAATAAAAAATATAGCTAGCTAAACTAAAAATTGAATTGAAAATAGTTACCGAGAACAACTTTAAACACGAACTCAAATCTTACTTCTATTCCACCCAAGTAGAAAGGAAAAACTTCAAACGAAATAATTTAATTTTAACTACGTTGACGATTAAAAAACGTCTAATGTCTACTCATGGGTGGCGAAAATGTTTGACATGATAATGTCTTATAAATTGAGGAACTACGACTGCCAGTCTGAAAAAGTGTCACGTTCCATTTAAGGCTGTGAGTGCAAGCGAGAACGCGATACAAACGATAGAGAGGCAATTGTTGAATCCTAAACAACGTGTTTTGTGTTTTTTGTCTACAATTTACTTAATAAGATTTAAAATTGATATCCTTCATAACTTTCAGTCTGATTTCATTTTGAAAAAATTGATAATTTTCAATTAACTCCTTCCTTGTATTATACAAAATAATGACCCTTCAGTGATAATAATTTAATTCATAAAAGTATGGAATTTTTCATCAATGTTTCTTTATTATGTTATCACGTAAAACTATTGTCCGTAAACCGACTTTAAAGACAACCAATTTTTTTTCAATAAAATGGGGGTCGCGAATGAAAATAGTTTGCGCACCACTGCATTAGATATAAAAAAAAATTGTTTTTCTGATTTTGCTCAAAAATTTGTAATATACTTATATTGAAACAAAAATTTTTGTGTCAAAACGAGCTCTTCGTATTAATATTAAGGTTTACCAATCCGTTTTTTTTTTTAATTTTCCAAATTTTCCATTTAAATAAAGATTTTTTTTTTATTTTTGAATTTTCATAACTTTGGAACTGTTCATAGAAGCAACAATCTGGTCAAGAAAAAGTCCTTAGAACAAAGTTGAAAACTATTAAAATATTTAATCAGTATTATTTTTGAACTCTGAATTATTTTTGAAATGGTTGCTCTGAGAAACTTTTTAAGGACCCTTTTTTTATTGAGCGTGAAATTTCTTTTAAATCCCTTTCAGATTGTTGTTACTATGAACTATTCCAAAATTACGAATTTTGAAAAATAAAAAATATCTAGCTTGGAAAATGGAAATGAATAATGGAAAATGAAATAATGAATTTAGGCAAACCTTAATATTGATATTAAGAACTCATTTTGGCACCAAAATTTTTGTTCAATACATACTATCAATTTTTGGACAAAGTAAGAAAAAACCGAGTATAAGCCCAATTATCCGACGAAAACAGAGGAAAATCAATACATTAATGTTCATTTTTCCCAAATTTTAAAATTTCGAGACTTTTTAAAAACAAATGGGTAGAAAAATGAGCTATAACTTCTCTTTTTGCTCTTCCAAAGAAAAAGCATCGATTTTTCCTGGTAGCATTCTTAAATAAATCGTAATACGATACCAACCTTAGTTGAACTTCTGACTTGCTCGAAACTCGATTTTCAATTTGATGAGACAGTTGGTCTAGCATTTGCGAGCTTGGAACATCGCCCCAACTATCAATCGAGCCGTGTCCACCTCCTGACATTAACACGTCTCGTTCATCGGCCCATACCGAACTCGAAGCACTCAATACACTATTCGCGTCTCGAGCTATTTTTCCACTAAGTTGAGCCTCTAATGTGACCCTTGAGGGAATGTCACACTCGTCACTACTTGGCAAGACACTCGACGGACATTGTGTGTCGACACTAAGAACTGGCGTCACCAATCCCGTACACGGCAATCCTCCTGGAAAACTCATATATCCACTATCTCCAACTTGACTTCCTGACACCCCCGACGTTTCGATTCTCAACGACTTAATCTGTTTATCATCTGAATTATTCGGATTTTCAACAATCGACGAGGTGATTGTTTCTGAAGAAAAATTCGATACCATCGACGCCGACGAAGCACTCAAATGCAACGACGGAACTGTCGTCTGTTGCAAATCGGGATACGGCCACGAAAAATCTTCGTGCAACTTCTTCAACGCCACGACGAAATCGTCGATTCGAGCAGCTCGTTCTCGTTCTTTAGCGAGCCATACGACCAAATGAAAATCGAGATGGGCCGCGAAATATCCTAAATCACCAAGTCGTTGCGACGAGAGCAATCTACGTGCGTGTCGTTGTAGGATAACATCAAGGAAAAATTCCTCGGCCGAGCCTCCGCTGGAGGAGTCTCGATGTTCTAATTTACTAGACAAAGGAACTGATTTTTTGCGTCTCATCACTGGAGATATTTCCGAGGTGGAAGTCACCACCGACGACTTGTGACTCATGGAATTATCGTTCGAGACTTTCGGAGGATTAGTTGTACTATAACTTCTATTACGTGCCACTTGCATTGAACCTAACACCAGTGATAGTTCCTCGGCATTTGGACTCACCGGCGGAGTTTGTTGTGATAAATTAAACTTCGAGTGCATTATAAACGAATTTCTAGGTGACTCGACATCATTTGGATCTAAAAAAAGTAAAGTTCAAATAAAAATCTTAAGATAAACTTTGTTATCATACCAATAGCACGCAAAAATCGAACTAATTCCTTCGCTAATTCCCACTTGCTCTGATCCAATGCCGTGTCTAGCAACAACGTAGCATATTGTCGACTAACCGACGCCGTTTCGAGATTCTAAAAACCAAAATTTTTTTACAAACAACTTTCCACCTAACCGTGAAAATGTACCTGTAGGATAATTAAATAGCTCGCCGCTGTATCCAATTGTTTCATTGTCATGCACTTCTGAAAGAGGTGCTTCGGCTTTCCAGCCGCTGAAAACAAATACGGCCACAAGGCGATTTCGGTTTTACGAGCACATTGTACAACCGTTTGTAGATAAACCGAAAATTCGGAAATAAATTCAATGACGCTAGGTAATTGGGCGTCGGGTATCGGTTCTTTGCTGGTAGCCTCTTCCTCGAGAACCTAAGAAGTAATTTGCATAGCTGTAAAAACTTAGTTATGAGTAAATTAAACAAAATACCTCATGTAATAAGAGTTCTAATGAATGAGGAAAATATGGTAAGTTGATGCAACTCTGTGCGATTTCCCACGCATTGTATCCGAGATTTCTTCGAATTAATTGCCGAAGGATTTGATGTAAATAAACTTGGCTCTGGAAAAAAAAAGAATTTGGAACAAAAATATCAACGAAAATGTCTTCAACACGAGCTTAAAAATTCCGAAAATCTAGAAAAGAAATAACCATTTGATGAAATCGATTTGATAAAAAATATTTCTTGTTGTATAGGCAACCAAAGTTACTTCATTCTTAATATAAGGTATATACTTTCAAAACATTAGGGTTATTAATTTCCAATATAAGGATTAAAGGCAGCCCCAAATTAAACCCACCCCAAGTAAACCCACCCACATCTATCTCATGTAGTGGCTGATTTACACATTTACCGTTAGTAATTAGTATTTAGTAATTCAAATTTTGCCACCCCAATAAATCTATACAGTTCGATACCCTACTTGGCAATCATATTAATTACAATTTTTGAAATTTTGCCGCACTAGGTTCCTGTCTACTCAGTCTAAATTAATAGGAGTCTGGGCAGCCCAGTATTGTGCCAAGACAGATCCCGTCGTCTATATCCAAATTAGAAAAAATGATCAATTGTTGAAATAAATTTGGTTAATGGAATCACCTTTACTTCTAAATATTTTATAGGCAGCCATAGTTACTTCATTCCTAATAAATCATATCGAGGGACTGCTTGGGCTTAACACTTTCAAAAAATACTGTCTTTACTTAATAATACAATATATCAATAATGTTCGTCGGGATGTGAATAAATTCTTAGTAGATTAAAACATGGGAGTACGAATAACTAGGGTTTTAATCAACCACAAATTTGACCACATCCTTATAAACCGAACGCCATAAATAGTTACAAAATTTATAATAAACATCAACCGGAACAATTATGTCAAGAATAGTTCTCCCAAAACTTCAAGTCAATCAAAATAAAACTCTGAATGGTAAAGCTTTTAAAAATTTCTATCATTATGCGCATTTTAATCCTACTCAAAGTCGGGTTTTTAAACTCAATTTTATTAATATAATGATTATTTGTTATATTAAAAACAAAACATAAATATAGTAAAAAATTGCCTTTTTTTAATTGTTGAACCTAATGTAACCCCCTTAAAAACTGATTCTTGAAAATAAAACTTAATTTTATAAGAAATACTTAATCCATTGCAAAAAGTTAACTCCAGAAATAAAATTCGTTTTAATAACCAACATTTATATTTAATTTATATAAAATATCTCCGTTCTAAGGATATTGTTAATTAAAATTTATTATTTAATCATATATGCTCAACGTTTCGTTATTTTCACAACTTTTTCAGGCCCTATAAAACAGAAAAACAAGATAAGTGATAATTAAATGTTAGATAATTAGTTCTAGCGCCTGAAGAAGTTATGTAAATAAAGAAACGTCGTGCATATGATTAAATACTAAATATTTTTAAACAATACATCCTTATAACCGATAAATTTTACATACAATGGATATTAACAAAAATTTTGATAACTTATATATAATTAGCAGTTTCAAATGGTTAATTAAGTTTCTTCGGATAGCTTTTAATCTCTTACAGCATAAGTAGTTAATTTTATCAAAAGTTTGAGTAACTTTTTCTCCAAGGAAATTCATAACATATAATATTACCAAAAATTTGTTCAGGGATATATTTAGAATATATGCAAATATGTATGCATAACAACCGTAACATTTTTGAATTCAAAACGCAGAAATTCAGTACGCAACACGCGCACTACCTATGAAATCCCGCGATTTGATTGGCTGTCATAAACCATACTCAGTAACGTGTGTTGTGTATGTTGAAGCTGTGCTCATGGGATCCTGACTCTAAATAATCTGAATAATCGCAATATTTAACTTATTTAAAATTCAAAAAGTGTTTAAATTGTATTATAAATATTAAGCGATTGACTGAACAAATAATTTTTAATCAAGTAAGTCAAAATACACATTAAATATTTACATTGAAAATCGGCTTCCTCTAGCTGTGTCGGTTAGGGTTAAAAATCATAAGCAAGATTTTGACATATAATTTAAAGATGGTCAAAAAATTGGTCAAGATACTTTCAAAGACTTGTTTAATCGACTTAATGTATATTATTTTTATTAATAATGTTAACAAATGTAATGTGACAGGTTGATTTGGAAAGCATTATTTGATTGTAAGATATGTTAGAACAATTGGAAATTGTAGTTGATCGATTTGGTCACAAGATGGCCTTAGTGACCTTAGTTATGTTTATCGCATAATAAGAAAGTAGATCTTTATTAATTTGGCATTGATTTAAAAATATTTAACTTAATCTAAAACAAAAAATGATTTAAACATTATATAAATATTACTTGATCGTCTAAGCTAACCTTTTTTATTAAATAATGGACAACACATTGAATTCCTACTTTAAAAATTGGTTAATTCCAATTAGACCAGCGTCGATAATTTTTGAACACAAATAAAAATATAGTAGGATGAAACCCATTAGGAAGAGAAGAGAATATAACAAAAATTAAAGGAAAAATAAATTACGGTCGATCTGAGGTGGGAAAGTGGAATGGGAGGGGGTAGAAACGGTTTATCTCGATTCCCGACAAAACTACAAATTCTGTGGAAAAAAGTTAAATATAATATAATATACATATAATATCTACTTTTTTAAAAAAGGTAGGTGAGCTTTTTGTTCGTTGAAATTTCTACTTTCTGATGATACAAAAAAATATACATTACAATGTAAAATGTTCCCAGAAAATGTAATAACTAAAGTGTAAATTTTAATAAGTTGCTCAAAATTGTAGATAATACAATTGTACAAATACAATTTTTAAAATGAATATTTTAAATCAAAAAAATTATGCTGTATTTGGGACATAAAAAGGTAAATTTTCACTAAACTTCGTGGAAAAAAAAAATTTGTAAAATTAAAAACCAAAAACTTGGTAATTTGAATTTTTCACATAAATTTTGAGATTATGTGAAGAAAGTGTTAGCACAAAAGTTGTAGATCTTCTTATTACCTACAACTTTTCTATTTAACTTTTTTCCACAGGACTTGTAGCTTTGACGGAAATCTAGATAAACCGTTTCTACCCTCCCCCCCTCAGATCGACCGTTATTTATTTTTCCTGTCATTTTTGTTATATTCTCCTCCTTTTCTAATGGGTTTCATCCTACTATAATTTTTTTTCACTTTTCATCATTTTCAAAGGCTTTAGCTCTGGTCTAAATATATTGTCGGTAGATAGAAGTCTTAAACGAGATTTTGACATACAAGTCCTAAGAAACTTGGCGAAGATACTTTTAATAAATGTGTTTATTCGTTGTAATGACCGATATTTATTGATTATGAAAAAAAAATAATTTGAGACACTAGAACAACACTATTTAAATAATTTAAGTGTTAAGAATGTTGGAACGATTGGAGATTGTAGTTGATTGACTTGATCAAAAGATGGTCTACTGGATACCTAAGTCGCCTGAGTTATGTTTATCGAATATGATAGATAACTATAGTAATCTAACCATTTACTTCTTCGTCATTTACTTCATTTCCAATATATTTATAGATTTTTGCTCTTTCTCAATTTTTACATCATACAAAACCATTAAAGTACCAACAACATTTAATTATACTCACAGTTCTTTCCAAGATACAAAACGGCAATGAAAACGGCGAGCTTAGGTCTGACGTGTAAAGCATTGTATCATTTTCAGCTCCCAGTATAATCGCATCCTCGAACAAAATTGCTACAAACACAAACTTTGAAATGTTTCTCTTATGCATGTAGTTGGTTTATTCAGATACCTAAAGGATAAATATTAAGTTGAAAAGGTAACATGATTCGTTTTGAGATGAAAGCGTGTGGTGGTTGCGGTGCAGCCCGTCGTGGAAACAAGGGTAGCCAAACTCGCATGCCTAAAGCCCCACAAGCCAACCAAAGGGCCTCGGTCAAATGTGGTTTATGTCCTGAACCCACTGACCTTCCACCAGGAACCCATACACTTTCAACATTCGACGCCAAAACAGTCGCTTGTCCACATGTGAATAACTAAATAGCAATTTTGTAGTACTTTGTTTAAGCCATAAATCGTACAATAGAAGAAGAGACCAGGAGCCTGACTACTGGTTTAAGAGTAGCAAAAGGACGAAAGCACCCATTAGTAGTTTTATTGTACATGCCACTGCGATAAGCCAGATCACAGACATTATTTAGAGTACTCCATACACTACCATGTTGGAACGAGGGCTTATCAATTAATACTGAGTACTCTATCAATTCGTCCTATTTAAATACGGGCTCCTGGTTTCTATTCTTTATAATAAGGAAGTATATCTCTGTTAGTAAAATAATACAAAATCTTATTACATTTAAATAATAAAACATTTGGCTATTTAATATTTGACACCTGAAATTTTGTATTGTTAAATTTATATTCAAATTATATTTTTATTATATTTGATATAACAATTTTCAAGATACCTGATGAAGTCAGAATAGAACTGACAAAACGTCGTGTGGAAAGAAAATAAATCGTTAAAATAAAAAACTGGTCTTTAATAACCTGATAATTACTTAAAATTTAAATAATAAATAACTAGTTCTAGAATAGTCGCTTTGGTGCTATTCTCTTTGAACGTACTAAGTACTTTCAATATCCGTGCTTCTATCTTTGGAGCACCGTTATAATCAATTTTGATTATCTGGAATGTTGTTTATTAAACAGAAGTTTTGCAAGTTATTTCGGTTGCTTTGTCATTAGCTTTATTAATATTTTTTATTTCCTATTTAAACATGAGGTTCCTTCATGAAAACTATTAGCTTGAAGAGTTCCTAAATATGTAAAAAGTTGAAAAGCCGTACTTTAAAGGACGTCCTTTAATTACGTGAGGTGTTTATAAAAATGTTTTGATCCCTCTCCCTTCTTGGAGAAATGTGACATTTGATTTGATCTTCCTAGTCTTCCAATCTCCGAGAAATTTTTTCCAAATGTGTATAAATTGGAGTATAATTTTGTATAGTAAAAAATTGGATTTTTTCTCAGAAAACATAATTTTCGAAACAAATAATATAACTGAAAAAATTAACCACATTTAAATGAAAAATATATTTTACTTAATTAACTCAATTTAATCGATATTTCAAGCGTTTCTTTCGGGAAAAATTCACGTGATATTCACGAAGACCCTCCTCTTCTCAAAGTCAGGTTGTATTATAATACTGTAACAGGATTACTCAAACCTGTATTGAGATTCCCGTTAAGAATCCTTTTATTCAATGGAAATATCACCAAAATGTTTAAATAACCAAATTACACCTATCCCCCGATTTACACTGAAGATAGGTTCCAGACAAATCCGTGTAAAATGAAATCTTTGTTTTTCCTATATAAAACCGCGTAAAACAAAAAAAACTGCGCAATTAAGTCGTTTATTCAAATGGAACAAAAGTGAAACATATCCAGAAACTTTAACATTGGTATAGTTTTCCCAAAAAATGACGTGATGTCGTAGTGAACTTATTCTAAAAATGAAAACAAAAATAAAAACGAAAAATTTTTAAAAATTCAGGTATGTTCAAAATTCTCGAAATTTGCTATCACTTTGAAGAACTATCAGCTTTTTCTTCTTGATTGGTATAATGTCTTCTTGATAGGCGTACTTTTATTAATTTTTAACCTGGCGATTAACAATTTATCACAAAAATCACTTTGAAATTACTTTTTAAATCGCTCGTATCACTTCTATTCATTCGGGGCCATCCATAAATTACGTCACACGTTAAAGGGGAGGGAGGGGATAGACGAAGTGTGACAAGGTGGTGGGAGGGCTCCTAAATTTCGTGACGTCACATTTCAAAATCTTTAATCTAAGTGTTTAAAGAAGTGGGTTCAAAGTCCATGGACTCAAAATTATTAAGTTTGATTTTAATTAATATAATTAATTGTATTTTTTTTGTTAATTTCTTGAAATGTTTTCTTTGATGTTAATTTTATTCAAATTTTTTTTATATAATGAAATTAATGTTTTAATTCAATAATTGTTTGTAGATGTAAAATATGTGACGTCATGGGTGGGTCTCACAAATGTGCCCAGCTGTGACAAGGACGGGGTGGAATCAAAAATCATGAAATTCGTGTGACGTAATTTATGGATGGCCCCTTCTGCCTTATTCAGAATGAATTATTTCGACTGACTATTCCTCTTTATATGGTTTGCTTAGGCAAACAATTATACACTCTCGAATTCTCTAGAAAACTCTTGCCGAACCTACTAGAAACCGTTGGTGTCAAAAAACGAATCAATTCAAATATTCATTACTGATACTTCCATAAAACAATCTAGAATGTCCCATTCTTTTCTATCGCAGTTCATTATAATATAAGATTCGACTCAACCTCTTCCCCTAAAGTCTAAACGCCACACGTAATTGATGGAAGGCGGCTAACAGAATGGTACGTCTAACAGCGCCTGGTTCAATTTCCATTAAGTTCATTTTTTTAACACCGAAATATACTTCCTTCTTATACTCTTCAAGGTTTAAGCTTATGTAATGTATATGTACCATTCCCGTGTTTCCATTTACGTCATCTGAGGGCGAAGCCCGATCACGCTGAACTAATAAAACTCGCCCACTAACGTTTAAGACCATACTCTGGCATGGCGGTGATGCTCTATCACGTCCTGGTTCCGTACGTAAAGTGCTTAAAGCCACCGAAACCACGCAAGTTGAATGAATGCAAAGTGCACTTACATCAACAGCTTGTAACCGCGTCAATTCAACATTCCCAACTAAAACCCAAATAAGAAATTTTTAATCAAACACCAACAAAAATGTAGATGATCTCACCTAAATCAATTTCTTCAATTCCATAAACATACACTATGGTATCTGCACATAAACAAATCAATTGATCTTGTAAGCAATTGATCAGTAGCACCTGTGCAGGAAGTTTAACAATTTTTGCAAACTTATTATCTAATTTACAATCGCGCGGATATAATCGTAACTCATCGCTGTTATCAATGATACTATACGATCCCATAACGACATAATTTCGCCACCAAAACAATCCACCGGTTACTATAAAATCCTTTTCTTGGGTCTCGTTGCCAAACAATTTCCATTTGCGAAGCTGCAATGAATACAGAGCCAATCCCGTTCTTCCAGCAACCGCGAGATTTTGCCCATCAAAATCAATAGCTGTATACTGGAAAAATGGGTCATTAATTTGAATTAATATATTGCTAATAGTACGAGAGCTAGTCATAGCTAGCGACGTCAAAAAAAAAAAGAATTTTAGATCGGCCAGTTTTTATATATGTTATTTCTCGCACTATCCCGAACATCATACATCATATCCTGGGCTGTCTGGCTGTCGGTAGGGGTTGCGTTTATTAGTGCGTATCGCACCTGTACAGGTAAAATATTGAAATTTTCAGAAAAAAGAAAAAGCTTCAGATGAAATTTGTAGAAAATAACATTTTACATAAAAAATGTCCAGTTACTAATTTTCGTAAATTTACTAGTTTGCCCGCTACAACTGGCCGATCTAAAATTCTCTTCCGAAAACGTTGCTAGCTCTTAGACTATAAGAAAAGATTTACTTTGACGGGCCAATTGGTCGCCGAGTACGCATCAGGCATTGAAATCACGAGCCATTGCCGTGCCTCGGCTAAAATATTTGTATTATTGCCAATCTGCGTGTTGGTTGGATGATCTTGAAATAAAATTGGATTTGTTGGAACGCGGCTTTCCTCCGAAAACCGGGTTTTTAACAGACTGTCGCCAAGATTAACATAGAGACGATCGTCACCTTGTAAATATAAATGCGGTTGATGGCTCTGAAATTTGAAAAACAAAATTGTTATATTTTTCATTAGGAGCCATCCATAAATTACGTCACATCCCCTCCCCCGGCCTTGTCACAGTAGGTCACATTTGTGGGACCCACCCCTTCTTAGTGTGACGTCACATATTTTACATCTACAAATAATTATGAATTAAAACTTTAATTAATAAAATTAACATCAAATCAAACATTTCAAGAAATTTTAAAAAACGATTAATTATTAATTAAAGATCAAAACTAACCATCTTGGTCCATGGACTTTGAATCTACTTCTTTAAAATCTTAGATTAAAATAGATTTTGAAATGTGACGTCACGAAATTTAGGACCCCTGCCATATCCTTGTCACACAATGGGTACGTTCCACTAAACGCCAACAACGATTGTAACACCTAAGGCACGTGGTCGTCGCGAGCGATTGCTCGACGTCATACATGACGTCACTGCTCGCGACCACATCGCCCACAAAATATTCGTGAGTCAGAGTGGGCTTACCAAACCAACGATGGCGACGAAAGAAATAACTCTTTACTATCCTGAAACTGATTATCTCTCATTCGTTTTGTAAAAAATGCAACTATAAATTCACGCGAATCTATGTTGAATTAAATTTTACTCCAATCGATGCGTAATATTTACTCACAAGGTCGTGGTCGATGGCGTTGCGGGCGTTAAGTGGAACGTACCCAATGTCACACTTCGTCGACCCCCTCCCTCCCCCTTAACGTGTGACGTAATTATAATACGTATGGATGACCCCTTAAGAATATTTAAGGTGTCTACAACAATTTTTAAAAGTAAAAGATATTTTAAGAATATCAAGGACAAATTCAGGAGACAAATATAGATATTTGAAAATACGGACTTTTTAAGGATCATGATTTTATAGACACCTGATATTTTAAATTACCATGCAAGGATTAACAGTTAATGGACTTTTGACATAGTCAAGTTGAATCAAATCGGTGGTTTCTTCTGTTATTTTTTCACGGATCATCCAAAGTTGGTAACCTTCAGCACACCAATCCTAAAAGTAAAATTAATGGATACTCTTTTCGGGTGTAGAAAATTAAGTTACCATGCTTGATATTAGTAGAGGATTTGTTGAAGTTAGATCAACGTTTAAACCATAATCCCAACCAAGAGTGCACATGAGAAGGGCGCCAAATGTAGACCAAAGAGCAATGCCTCCGTTTTGCCAGGCAATTGCCATGGCGCATCCGTCTGGAGTCCATCGGATCATTTCAACAGCACCCGGACATCCGGGATAATCACGTCCACTCAGAGCACATTCGTGTGAAATTTCCAATCCTCCCGTTGTTTCATCAATCGTATACAATGTACATTGACCACTAAAATGCATCTCATTGAGAAAAATATGTGGGAAAATCGATATTTTCGGGATGCAAGCAAATGATAATATTTGATAATAAAGTGAAAAACTTAAGCACAAACATGTTTAACATTAAATTCGGTTAACATGAAATAATTCTGTGATTTCAACAAAATACCACTATATGTTCTAATATTATAAATGAGGAGTGCCGTTTCAAAAGGACTTATTTCCAATTTTCAAAAAAATTTATTTTTTAATATTAATTTAGTATAGTCATATCTCCCCTATTATTTCTATAAAAATTTTCGTCAAAAGTGCTCAAATTTTGTGGAAATCGGTACCAAAAATTGCCTTCCATATAAAATCTTATTAAATAAATATTAATAACGTACAAAACGTCTCGACAACACGGCTTATTTCCAATTCTCTTTTAATGGTCCCATAAAATTTACAACATAGATAATTTCCTTAAAATTCTTTAAAAATCCCATGGTCATATAAATATAAAAACAAAACTATATGCATACAACCTATAGGTACATATAACATATACGAATTCCCAACCTTCATTCCAGAACCGTCCTTAATCGAATTTTTCTAGGAAAATGTTTCAAATAAAAGTTGTAGCCACTAATAAGTCTAAGAACTATAGTAAAGAGAAAATTAAAACCAATTTTTTTTCTAACATAAATAACAGTTTTTTCAATTTCCCAACATAATGTTTTAGTGGAAATAAGTCCTTTTGAAACGGCACTCCTCAAATATGAAGCAGAAATCGCTTAACAAGAAAATATGCAATTTAAAAAAAAAAAACCCTTAATAACTTTTAGAAAAAAAAAATGTAAAAGTGGTTTTATTTTTTATGGTTATTTTATTATATTATGTGTAATGTGATTTTAAATTTTTGTTAAAGTCGTGACGTCAAAATATTGTATATTTCTATCAGTTCAATGCAAACCCAGTACAAGTTAAGTTTTAAACAAATAAAAAATTGCTTTTTGTATCGAAAAATGCATTTGAAGGTGAATAATGACTTCGTGAAAACAGTTTTTATAGGACGTTTTCAATTTCTATTTTTTTTTTTGCTATTGGAGTGCGCATCCAAAAGTATACACACAGTATTAGAAACACATTTAGTTTATAATTTATACTATAGTTCCCGGGTCATATTCGACAAATTTAAAATTCATACTTGTTTCACTTATTTAAAATTACAGTCAAACACCCGTCATAAGCATCCCTCTAAAAGTCTAAAAAGTCTCTTCCCCTCATTTACCAGTTTCTAAGTCGAAACAACTTCCCCCACTTGACCATTCTTTTTCGTTTCGTACTACAACACGCTTATAGAGCGGTTCAAGTAGGGTTTGCAAAAAACCGTAATTTTTTTCCTATCTTTAACCCAGTTAACCGGTTATAAACCGGGTTTTAAAGAAAATTATATCTATAATAAAATCACCCCCCCCCCTTATGACATTTATTTAAAAAAAAAAACACAATTTTTTAATTTTTTTTAATTCAACCTCAGTTATAAAAGTTCATTTACGAATTTCAAAATTTTATAAAACTGATAAAAACATGTTTAAAGAGTAATTTTACTGTATTCGAGTTCTTATCCATAGTTAATAATAAACAGTTAAAAGTTCTTTTTTAACGGATATTTTATTTTTTATTTGAGGTTTTTTTTAATTTTTGCACTACGAATTTCACTACTTTCGTAGCTTCTTCAGGTACTTAATTATAAACACCAACTGTTGTGATAATAATTTCAGCATTAATTTCTAATATGTGTTGATAGTATCCTCTCAATAATTAAAATATGTAAAATTAATATAAAATTATCAGTGACTCTATTTTTTTTAATAAAATAATATTAAAAATTATTAATACAAAAGTTGGTGTTTATAATTAATTATCTGAAGAAGCTACGAAAGTAGTGGAATGCGTAGTACAAAAATTTTAAAAAGCCTCAAATAAAAATAAAATGACCGTTAAAAAAAA
Source organism: Sisyra nigra (assembly GCA_958496155.1). Classification (NCBI taxonomy): domain Eukaryota; kingdom Metazoa; phylum Arthropoda; class Insecta; order Neuroptera; family Sisyridae; genus Sisyra; species Sisyra nigra. The sequence goes on along the minus strand of OY292316.1, from coordinate 34,845,622 downwards.
AATTTTAACTGTTTAGTAATTTTACTCTAACTTACTTTTAATTTTGTTGTCAAAATTTCCTGATATAGCAAATGTTTGAATCTCACTATCCTCACCTACAAACTTTCTGGTTCTTAATCAATCTGAATCATTCTTTCTAATAATCGCCTGCCAAATTTGACGAATATGACAGAGTATTTTAAATACTTCGCCAAAGTTCTTTTGTAAAATGTATTTTACATAATATTAAATACAGTTAAAAAAAATTTCCGATTATTTTTATTGAATAACCGGGTTTTCAGTTTTTACTAAAAAAATCGTGGGAATGCTGAAATTCTTATAACGGGTACTCGACTGTACTATTAACTAAATAATAGCGAAAAAAATTACTATCAGCAAAGATGACACTAAAATTTTATTTTTTAATTATTTTTTAAATTTGAGAAATCCAAATTGTTTAATTTACCTTCTCCTTCCAAAGGCTATCAGTAAAAATTTGTGATTGACACTCGCACAACTTGCGTCTTCAATATTTTGCGCCCAAATCCCTTGCACCGTCTAAAAATTAAATTATCACTAACATCTATAAAAATGTCAATAATTACAATTACATTAGGATCAAATCGAGATGAACTAGCTGTAAGAAACGCGGCTCGCCCATCATTTAATGTTATAACAAATCCTCCAACCAATGGTGAATATTCGATATCATTAACGTGAACGTTTTCCTCTACAATTGGCTCAGCTAAAAACAAATATTTTACTTTATACAGAAAGAAAAGAATTATTTGTGATACCTTTAGAAACTTGTTTGTTGATACAAAAAGGGATTCGTCGTAAATCGAGGCAATAATCTCGATTTTGAGTTCCGTCCCATCGATAACGGAGTACGTGGCCTTTGGTGGTGGCGACCATTAATTCGGTCATTGTGATACAAACTAAGCTGGTTATTAAGCCGTCCCATATCAACGTTTCGGAACACTTAAAAATTTTTGAAATTAATTTATGTTATCATTATTATTATGGGAGTTCAACGATTTAGCTCTGTCATCCCAAGAAGTGTCTCAAATAAGGAAACCTTACTGGAAAAATCTCATAGGATCTCATTAAAAAAACCGTCGAAGATATTTTATGAGATTTTATTGATGTTTTTGTCCAGGAAAATACTCATAGGATCTCATAAAAAATATTTTTTGGTGAAATTTTATGAGATCCTATGAGTATTTTCTCGGACGTTAACGTCCACTTTCTAGGCAGAGAAAAAAATCTTGTAACTACATTTTTTTACAAAATTAAGATTTTTAGCAAAAAAACATTGTTGAGTACTTCGTATATTCGAAATGATAAAAGGATTTTCTTCAGAAATTTTTTTTTTATTTTCCTCGTATTTACATTAAATGTCGCAGGAATTGTTAATTATATTAAATATTATTATTCACGTGTATTAGATGGTAATAGTTTTTATCGATTTCACAAAAATTAAGTGTTTGCAGTTACGAGGTTGACCCAGAAAAAGGACGAAAAACGTTTCATACTTAAGAGCTTTTCCGAATTTTTATGGCTTCCATTTTTCAATTTTCACCGAATTAATTCAAAAATCTCCATCTTACCACTGATAAATTTAAAGATGGTATCACTTCTTTGATAAAAAGTTCAGCACTATCTCGTCGAAGACTAGCATGTGGTGGATCGGTTTGTACATAAAGACTACGATTCTCTGTGATTGTACTCACTTTATAAAACAATAAATGTCCCTCAGACGTCTAATAAAAGAAACCCGTGGTTACTTCAATATAAGAAAGTTGCTCAAATTCCACTTACCGCAACCACAAGCATGCTCGAATCGGGTTTCCATTCTACTAAACAATTCGATCCAATTTTCGCGATTGACTCGGGTGATCTTCGATGAAATACAATTGGCACGCAGGGCTATAGAACTTCCTTATTTAAAAAATTGTTCAAATTTTCAAGAAAACAACCTCATACCTTACAAAACCAAATAGCCAACGTGTCATCTGTTAGTATAGCAAAAAGGATTTTATCTAAATTCGAAACAACTTGGCGAAGCCTCGATCGTCCCAGTTGAGGAATTCGTAATATTCTCGGCCAACCAATTGGAAAATACATTTTATCTTAGTTATATCCCAAAAATTCAACTAAATAATTCAAACGTTTGTTTCAATTTACTCGTAAATAAATTATATTAAAAATAAATTAATCATTTTGATGATTTTATTGTAAAAAAATTAAACTTTTTGACATTTCAAGTCATAATTATGTACATTGAGATGAGATGTGTTCCAATTTCACTCCATAAAACGTTTCAAGAGTTCATAAACTGCGCGGCGTGTAAAAGTAGACGCGCTGCGCATAAAACAAACGGTTATGGAATCGCAACTTGGAACGCTCTTATAAACACCACAGACTTATAAAAAAATAATTTCAGGTACATTCACATTGATTCTCGTTAATTAACATTAATCGCATTAATCACAATGAGTTTGACAAAAAAAAAGTGTTCTTGTAATAATAAATAAGTAATATTAAAATTTAATAGTTTAATCTCCATTAACAGCTTCGGTCCTTGGATCTTTCATTCTGAAAAATTAATTTAATTAAATTTAAAAAAAAATCTTTAAGCACAAAGTACACATGTATAGGAAGTAAAACTTCTTTCGGCTATATTAAATTGTTATATTATATTTACGTTTAAGATAATTCTTCTCTTTTCGTGGCGTCAAGATTTGACAAAAGATTAGTATGGATCTCGACAAAATAAAACGAATATAAATAGTTAAATTTCTAAAGTTTTCGTTTAGTTTTCCAGACATCGAAATTTTAAGCTCTCTGTTTTAAGTTAGGGGTTGTTCAAGTATTACGTAATCAGAATTTCAGTGATTCTTAACCCCTCCCTCCTCTTTGTCAACAAAACATGTATGTTTTTAAATCTATTCAGGTTTCTTTATTGTTATTACTTAATGAGAATCACAATTAATATTAAATATTAATTGTATAAGTTTTATCAAGACATTTGTAAACACTTTTTTTTTAATTTAAAATTTAGTAAATGAAAAATATTTGTTCTCAGTCCTTGAAACTTGCATCTATAACTCCAAGTTCTCGATGACATTGGTTGTTTTCTGTTCGAGAGCGAGTACCTAGCAATATCAATTGTTTTGGGGAATGTATATACCTTTTATGTATATACCCTTCGCTATCAAGCATCGACAATTATAAGGGTGACCATATTTGTTTGAAATAGAATCTACTAAATTTTTCCAAAAAAAAAAAACAATTAATAAATATACATTGCTGACGTTATCACCATCATCACCCTCTAGACCCCCCCCCCCCGGTCTATGTCATCAAAAATAAGCAAATTAAATACCCCCTCCCCCCTTCAGTGTTTACGTAATACTTAAATGACCCTTTATATAAAATACATTGTTAACAATGCTAACATAAGTATGAGATTTAGGGGATATTGAAGTATCCCGGGCGCCAAAATTTGGCAACGGATCTTTAGAGATCTCGCCAAAAAAATGAAAAGTACAATTTTCCGAGTTTTCGAGAATTGGATTTTAGTAGTATAAATTTTGTGAATGCGGCCATTTTTAGAACTACCAAGTTTTGACAGTTCCTCGCAACTATTTTGGAAGAAGAGCTCGGTGGTGCAGCCCCCGACGAGGGTTTGGGGGCAGTTATATGTGACCAGCGCATTGTTTTTTTAACCAAATTTGACGTTGTCGATTCAACTTTTAAAATTCTATATCTAAAACTAAGCGAAAACTCAAAAAATTGTATTCTTCATTTTCGATTTATTTTTTCGAGATCTATAAGAATCTGTCAACAAATATTGGTGCCCGGGAAAATAATGTAGTTGTTTCTTTAAAATTAAATTTATTTTCTTACTACTTCTCCTTGATTACTAAGTTAAAAATGGTCCTTTTCTCATTAGAAGCTCTTCCCCCTCCACAAAAACTCAGCGTTTGAACACACAGTTAGCATGTGAAAAATTTTGTAGTTCATAAAATTTATCTCCCATAAAAAATGAAAAAACGTTGAAATCATGAAACTAAAATTCTATTTTTGTAGAAAACTAGAAAACGAAAACTCGTAGTTTTTATTTTGGTTATGTTTTGACAACATGGAAATAGCAGAATCCCTACGTTTTAAATAATACGGACTAGTAACAATTAACATAAGCGACATTGAAAGTAAGATGAATATAAGCGTATATGTCAACAGCTGATGAGGGAACAATCTTAAATAAACGAAATAAGAAGCTATAGAAGCAGAGGTTCTTTTCATTCACGTGCAGATTGATAATTGCAAGAAAAGATTTGCGAAAATTGATAATTTAAAAGAAAGACTTAAATAATGCAAAACCATTAACCTTCTTTTTGAACTACTGGGGGGTGGAATTCCGAAAAATCTTTCCTTAGTGGCTACTACAGTTCACTCAGAATTAACACTTTAAAAATTTATTGTTTGCATTTACAATGGTTTAACCATGGGAGGGACACTCTTACGAGACGTGAGGTGCCCCTGAATTTTAGTAAGGCGGGTCAAACACAGATGGCGAAACAATATTCAGTCGGTTAGGTAGATACAATTTCTTCAAATGAATTGTTCCCAACTTCCCGATTGATACCGAGGATTGGCGATGATCAAAAAAATTCGTTTTTATTTTACACTTCTGTCAAGTCCTTCCATAAAGTGCACGCGTTGGTATGTCATTTTAAGAAAAAAATGTTGATTGTGTGAATTAAAGTCATCGGAAACAAATTATGTATTTGTTTAAATTTATTTCAAGGAGCATAATCACGAAAAAAAGGATGATCGACTCATCATAAGTTAAGTAAAAAATATTATATCTTACTAAATTATTTTTTCTAAGTTGGTTAAGTAATTTCATATTCCCAGATTTCGTGATAACCAAGATTATGAATGGAATACAGACGTCATTTTCATCACCAAACCCAATACTCGATAACAACGAACAACAACTGCTGCGAAACTGGAGAAAAGTAGTAATCATTTTTTTATAATATTTACATTCATGCATTTATTGTAAAATCCCGATCCATTGCCCCTCTAACTAAATTAATCAGTTGTTAATAATAATTTTGTTGTAGCAATTTAATTATTATTATTTCTTATGTATTAGGTGTATTTATTTTTTTTAAATAAAATATTTAACATGTAATAAAAGAATTAATTATTTTAAATTTAAATATAAGTAATAAAAATGAATAAATCAAATAAAATTCAAATTACGTGCGCGTGGTTAAAAATTGCCGACACTAGCGCCCCTATGAATGAACCGCCTTACTAATAGCAAAAAAAAGCACCGCAGTTTAACACTGAGTGTCCCTCCCGTGGGTTTAACCTTCAACGTGTCAATCAATCAGTTTGTTCTTTTATATATGAGATAAAAACATTACGCGTAACGTAACATTTTTAAATTTTAAACGTACCTAAAGAAGTTTTACTTTAAAAAAGCATAGTAATATTATTGGTTTACCTATGAATTGAAATTAAATCACAAGCCTCAATTGTTACATCCACCGGAGTTAGAAAGGCAAATTGTATTCCTATACTTTCTTTAGCATTGTTACACAAGAGATCCATTACAGTTCTCCGATTCATTTTATCCTGTAAAAATCCTTTGTTATTCTCTGCGGTTAAAATTTAAAAAAAAAATACAAATACCATAAACACATCAAATTCGTCTAAGAAAAAGAATGGAAAACGCACACATTTCCACAATGCCATTATAAATGATACGGTCGAATAAGAACGTTCGCCTCCTGACAACGTTCTCGTATCACCCGACGTATTCATATTCGTTGGAGTTTGTACATGCAAATGCAACTCCATTTTTTTATGATCAATATCTAAATCTCCCTAAAAAAATTTAATAACTTTTATAAAATTCAAATATTATAAGGTTTGTTCGAGCATCAGTTTATTTTCTGTAATTTGAACTAAATTGCACGAACTCATTATATGTACCTTAAACCCTCGCAGACTTAATATTTTGTGGAATACGCCACGCACTGTTTCACCAACTTTTTGTTGCATTTTTTTATAGTCTTTAACTCGCTGAGTGATCGATATTTTGCTCTGCTCACAAGCATCGCACCAAACTTCGAAAAATTCCGAGTATTTATCATATTTTCGCTTCAACTCATCATATGCTTCTTGAATGTTTTCGTCATTGGTTTGGTCCCGATCGATTACACTGATCGCATGTGTCAACATTTTTTCCTCCTTTTCAATTTCTTGTCTCGTTCTAATTAAAAATAACCATTAATTAATTTACTCCAACTTTTTGGTTTATTCCCGATGAAAATAACATCGTTGCTCAATTTAGGTTTGTTCCAGACGTTGAAGAAAAACACGTCTACGTAAGACAAAGAGCAAGGCACACTGACTAAGAGACAAGATTGAGTGAAGAAACGCCCCAGCCGTTTGGCCGCACCAAGCCGAGAGCCGAGCTATGAACGTACATTTTTATGACAATAGCTCACCCAGACACTGATTTGGAGGTGTTTAAACACCGCAAAACCAGCTTTAAATAAGCTTCATGATTTTCACTCACTCTTGTCTCTTGGTTAATGTGTCTTACTCTTTGTCATTCGATGGACGTGTTTCAACATCATCAAATGGACAAGTGGAACAAACCTTATGAAAAAGTACAATCTACGGTGTTTTTATCAAGAACAAACCTTTATTAACAAACCGTATATTATCATTTGGTGGATCTGAAGGAACTGTAGCTAAAAGTTGAGCAATTTCTGCTTCCAGATTTTTAATCGTTATTTTTTGCTCGGCGGTCGACGCCTCAAATTTTTTTACGAAAGTATGAAAGCGTTCAATGTTGTTCGTCTTTTTGGATAACTCTGTTTCATGTCCAACAATTAGGATCTAAAAAAACCAAAATTATCAAAAAAATAAAAGACGCAAATTAGTTATAAACAGATTCAAACCAGGCACCTTTATAAGTAGCACCGGTTGTACAAGGTGTCTCAAAAGTAATAAAAAAAGCGGAAAACTGTAAATGACGCAATTCTAAAACGAAAAGTCTTTTGCCTTTTTTATTTATATGATGCACCGTTCATTATTAGTTATTATCAAAATAAATTAGTCAATCAGAGAGCACGTAAGAGGAGGGCACTGAAATTAAACATTGGAGGCGCGAGGCGGAGACGGCGAAAAATGCAACACTGACACTAACCTTACACGTCTTACACACATACGAGCTCTCTGATTGCCATTCGCGTCGGGTGGTTTATTTGTCCATCAAAAACGCTGAAACGTTTTAACCAATCGTTTTATTTCAAGATAACTTTAAGTCAGGTGTTAGAATTCATTGCTCTACAACAATTATTTTTTTTTTTAATTTTACAGTGGCTCTCAAACATTTTAAACATTTAAAAATAAATATTTTAGCAGAATAGTGATATTATTTTATACTGTTTTACATTCCGAAAATTTGTATAACTATTATATATTATTATTAAAACTTAAAAAACTTGATAATATAAAACTAATAACACAAAATTTGAATAGATTTGTCAATATTTTTTTGAATGGTACCCATGGAAACATTCGCCAACATGTAAAGTAACAATGGGAACAATGCAATAATTAATTTAAAATTAAGCTAGGCAAAAAACAAAACACGTACACTTTTTTTTTCAATAGAAAAGTCCTATCCTATAAAAATCATTTTTTTTTGCAATTACGGAAATATTTACATACAAATTATAATGTTAAATAATCTATAAGGCAGAAGACGCAGGGGTGCGTCTCCCGCGTTCACATACAGGGACTCTAAAGACGCACCCATGCGTTCCTCGACGCGAATGTGTTAATTAACGGCGCGTCAAATGAAAATATCTTTGCGACGCGTCACAGAACTTTTTTTACATGGATGAAACTCGCTGTTGGTTAAAAGAACATAAATAAACCCATTAGTGTTTAAAAAATATGAATAGAATAATATCTGTGTCGATTGTGTATACACTTGTAAATTATCTTAGCGCCATCTCAGGTTTTATTTTTTTAAAAGTGGCTTACCAAATCCCATAAACCAACACGATTGTCATACAAAAAAACCTACAAAAATTTTAATAATAAATATTGTAGATAAAAAAATTAATGGGTGGTTTTATTCATATATTATTATTTATCCAAGAAAACGATAAAATTGCAATTCTAAATTCTGATATCTTGGTGTGTTTTCACAATGAACAACACAACAATTTCGATTCGATAGTTTTTTATTCGTTTTTTAGAATATCAAATCTTTCTAAACTCTACTTGTAACTAAGACAATAACGTTTCTAGTGACTCAGAATTTCAAAAATAAAACACAAGATGGCGCGATTTAAAAAAAAAAACATAACTAGCGTATAGAGAGTAAAGTTAAAATTTGTCACGTTTGGCAAAACGATTTTTACAGTTTACCGTTTTACTAAATATTAAGAATTAGTTACAGAAACAATTATACAGTTTACATTTTATAACTAATCAATTCGTGCAACTAGCTCAATTCCAAAAATTTTGGACTTAAACCTGTACCTATACATTCGGCAGGTGTATAAATATCATAAACAGAATTATACGTAACTCCTGTTTACTAACTCCCATCGTCTTCCCTGGAACCACTTTTATTTGAATTATTCCAAAAAGAAATTTCAAATAAAAGCTGTATACTTTGTTGAGTCTAATAACTATAGCAAGTTAAAAGAAAATCGTTAGAGCCTTTCTTGAAAAAAATTGAAAACCTACAAAATCTTTTGGATTAAATTGGGACTTCTTGCTAACCAATTTCATACAAAAGCTTCGCGGCACAACTAGATGAAATACGATAGCAAAATTCTAAGTTTGGTGAATATCAGATACAGCTTTCAATACGACATCGCTGCACACAGTCAAACACACAAAACCAGACAATTTTTTAAAAATCACTTTACGTACGCAGGACAAAGGACTTTTCGTCAAAGAATTGCGTCATCTACCTCCAATTTCCAGCTTTTGCATTACTTTTGAGACATCCTATATATATATATATTTTTTTTTTTTTCACTTACTTTAATGGGTTCGATTCGAGTTAATGTATCTCGTGAAATCTTTTTCATCTCACTTTCCTTGTGTTTTTGTTCGTTTAAACTTTTCTCGAGATGTTTGATTTGTTCCTTTAAATCAGCAGCTTCGATTTCAAGCTCAGAAATTTGTTGTTTAATATCTTTAATTGTATCTAACTAAAAACAAATACAAATACAAAATTGTTTTGTGATTTTCTAATTAAGTTAAACTCACCAACTTGGTATCTTGCAATGGCTCTTCCATCACAAACGCCTCGAGTTTATCATGCTTTGAATTTAATGTTGAACGTTTCTTTTCTAAAACTTTAATATCTTCGGCCAGCAAATTTTTTTCACGTAGTTGAGATTTAACATTAACACTCCACGTATCAACTTCTTTTTGTTTGTTATCCTTCGTGTCTCGAAGTTCGGCAACCCCACGCTGTTTTTCCTTAATTATCACGCTAACGTCGGCTTGAAGAAATTTCGCCGTGGTAGTTCGGGCAGAGTATGAACGATATGAGGGTGCCGGATAATATATATAACAACCTTTCGTCACGGCCATATGACAACTTTTGGGTCGATTCTCTTTGGATGATAGCATTTCCATGCATTGCTGATCTTCAGGTATCAAGAGAATAGTTTCGATGCTTAACTGATCTATCAAACAGTTCGTAACAACCGGATCTGTTATTTCTAACATTTTTATACAAGCGTAGCAATTTGGTGGAGCCTCAGCCATGTTTTTCGTATAATTAAACACCTAAAATTATAAAATGTTGAAAAAGCAACAGAATAAATTTAAAAGAAAAAAAAACTTCAAAAATGTGATTACAATGAATTACAACCTTAAGGTCTGTTTACTCTTTGATTAGTGTGAGAACAAGAGATTAGTGCAAGTGTTTAGTGATTAGAACAAAAAACGTGTGTACCGCAATTGATTAGTGCGAGTGATTAGTAATCAATGAATAGAAGCGTGTTTAATTTTTTGAGAGTAGCTACGCGTCTTTTACTTAAAGCAGTGGTTCTTAATCTGGGTTCGATTGAACCCCAGGGGTTCTGCGAACATCAAGATACATACCCGATATATACTTGTTTTGAATTTGAAAATATCAAATTTATTTTTCCAATTAAGAAGGGTTCAGTGAATGTGCATTTGAAATTGGTGGGGTTCAGTGTACCTCCAAGAAAGTTAAGAACCACTGATTTAAAGTTTGCTTCCTCGGAAACACACGAATTGTGTGTTTAACTGTACAGCTAAACAGTACAGTGGGTACTACGCGCACTACACACTTGAACTAATAACTTACACTCGCACTAATCAAAGTGTAAATGCGCCTTTAACCGAATGGACGAAAGTTTAAAGAAAATGTTTGTTCCTGAAATGTACTTTTGTACCTGAAAATATACTACCAAATTTTGAACACGTAATCAAACATAATCAAAAATTCCCATAAAGCTAAAAATGGTATCATAATTTTGCATGATCGAAATATGTACCAGAATTTTTTTATTTTTTTTTTTTGCAAGAAATTAAACTTTTTTTTATAAAAAAATTTTGTATTTGTCGTTCAAATACAAAAAAATGTGTCCAATGAACTGGTACATTTTGGTATGCAATAAGTTGGGTAGTTTTGATTTTTTGGTATGTTTTTTAATAGGCATCTTTTAAATTTCTTAGAGCTTCATTTCTTTAGTATGTTGTCACTGTTGTGCCTAAAATTTTTAATTAAAATTTTTGACCATGCTGTACATCCGCTCGCTGCCCCGTAGCACAAAATCATTAAAAACTTTGACCTTGTCTATGAATTAGTTGCATATTTTCTAATCGTTTGGTTTCACAAAAAAATGTATTTCCACTTAATTTAAACTAGAGTAAATTTCTTACAATTTGAGGATAAATATTCATCGAAGAATTCAAAGTACGGTTAATTGAACGCCGGATAATCAGGGTTTTACTGTAAGGGGCCATCCATAAATTACGTCACACAAATATCATGATTTTTGACCCCCTCCCGTGTCCTTGTCACAGCTGATCACACTTATGAGACCCCCTCCTACCCGTTAACGTGTGACGTAATTTATAGATGGCCTCTAACCCTTTTTTTGAAATTGATTAAAAACAAACCTTATCTTGAAAATCAGATATTATAACTTGAGGCATACGTTCTCTAGGATAATACTTCTTGAACAATTCGGTAAAGATGGAATGATCTTTATGATTGGACACACAATATCCTCCTAAAATACTGGGCGACAGAATATTTTCAATTGCCGGAATCCACTGGATGTTTTTCACCGAAATGAAACTACCGATTGGTCCACGGGGTAATTCAGAAAATCTATTTTTGTTCGCTTTTAAAATTTCTAAGAAATTTGGTACATATTTTCCATACAACGTAAGGGCATTTTTGTTTTTCTTGAGTGTCGTTATCAACGCTTCCGTGTCTCCTAAAACATTCGACTTTTAGATGAAAAAAAAAAAACAAATATAATATGGGAGAAACAATTACGGATTTTATCTTCTATTTTATTTATTTCCGAGATAACTTCGTTCTGTTTGTTTCTGGCATTATCGTAAGAATGTTTTCGCTGACTCAATTCCTCGTTTTTTGTAGTTAATTGAGCGTTGATTTCTTCCAATTGCTTTTTTACGATGACCATTTGTTGATCGTGCTTTAGTTTTTGTTCTTCGATCATTTTATTTCTGAAATACAAAAACTGTTAGTTATATATAGATGAGTGGATACCCGTGACTTCGTTCACGTAAAATTTAACATCATAATAATAAGTAAGCATAGTATAGGCTTAAGAATTCACACGAATACAAGTGCTGCCTTCTACTCCAAGTACAAAATTTGGAACTATTCCTTAGTCACTTATTTTAAACTTGTTGAGTCTTACTTCTTCAATATTAATTATAACAAATTTTAATTTTCCAATTATGAATCTACATGCAAATATTCTAAAGTCGTTTATTTTGGGTTAAAAAAAATAACAAAAACTATTTTTTATGGTCATTATTTTTGTTATTAACTGAGGCTATTGTTTGAGTTAATTTTTAGTTATCTAAGTTTTCGGTCATTGTCCAGCTACCCATAGTGTGATATAGTTTTTTTTTTTATAACTAATTGTATCTTCTTAAGCAGAGAGAAAGTTCAGAGAGCCAGATCGTACGAATACAAGTGCTGCCCCCTATTCCGAGTACGAAATTTGGAACTATTTCCTTAGTCACTTGTTTTCACATTTGGGAATTTGAAAAAAAAAATATGATGGTTTTTTTAAATGTATTTTAAAACTTTATTATTAATAATATTGATATTTAATGCGAAAAATTAAAAAAATTTTTTTTCAATTATAAGCAATTAAAAATTGAAAAATTTTTAAAAAAATCACGTGGTAGAGCTATTTAATAACAATAGAGCGTCTACAGCTATTACGTGTAATTTTTGTCAATAATATTGAAAATTTACTGCTAAAAAACGATTTAACCATGACAACAGAATTAAATAGATCAAAACATTGTATGAAAACTACCATTAAGACGTCACACACGCTCGGATTTGTTCGGGAGCTGTCGGCGTGTCTCCGGTACTAGATTTAAAATTTAATTTTTATTTTGAATTATTGCGAAAAAATAAAAATACTTTTATTATAAAACTTATATATGATCTCTCCATTTATCACAAAAAAAAAAATCAAAAGCCTATTTCTCCACTTTTCTATACTCTGTATAGGTTCCGAGTATAGAACAGTGGAGAAATGTGCAAACAAGTGACTAAAGAAATAGTTCCAAATTTCGTACTAGGAATAGGGAGCAGCACTTGTATTCGTACGATCTGGCTCTCTGAACTTTCTCTCTGCTTAAGAAGATACAATTAGTTATAAAAAAAAAAACTATATCACACTATGGGTAGCTGGACAAGGGCCGAAAACTTAGTTTACTAAAAATTAACTCAAAGAATAGTCTCAGTTAATAACAAAAATAATGATCATAAAAACTAGTTTTTGTTATTTTTTTTAACCCAAAATAAACGATTTTAGAATTTTTGCATGTAGATTTATAATTGGAATATTAAAATTTGATATAATTAATATATAAGAAGTAAGACTCAAAAAGTTCAAAACTTTTAACCCTATCTTTGAACTACTCAGGGGTGGAAAACCAGTAATACTTTGGAATACCCGTTCTTATATTGTTAAGGGTATAAAATTTGTAAAAAAAAAACTTGAACCTTTCTTCCAGGCCTTCGATTCGTTTTAACAAGCTATCGTGCCACTTTCGACGACTTTCTATTGTATTCAATACATCATTTAGTTTGGTTTTTTTATTATTAGCTTCTCTGTCAAGATCCATATATTTTACACGAATTTCCCGGGATTTTTCGTCCAAATCCGTTGAACTTTTCTTAATCTCGTCGATTTGAACGTTTAGAGACCTAAAAACAATGAATTTAAATTTGATTTAAGACGTAAAACTGTAAATAATTACGTTATTTCGGCCTTAATTCCTAAGATATTTTTATTGAGACGGTCAATTTTTTCTTCAAATTCTTTTCGTTGTTCGTCTTTTTGTTGCTGTTGCTGTTCCAATGTTTCCTTTTTACTGCAAAGTTCTTTGTGACTGCACCAGATTTTTTCCACTTTTAAATTGTTCAACCGTAACTTGTACGAACTATATAATTTGGATTGTTCCAATTTATTCTTGTACGCTTCTAGTTTTTGTTTCAAACTATTAAATTCCTAAAAGCCAATAACTGAATTTGTTAAGAAATTTTGATGAGACTTGGATTGAAAGAACCTCAGTTTTGTTTGCTCGTAATTTTTCTATTTCAGTCTGTTCTTGTTTCGCTCTTTCGTGGTAATCAATGATACTTTCTAGATTTGTAGCCGACATAAAAAGTTCATACTTCTTTTTCGGATCATTGCTATTTAAAAAACTACGCGAAACATCTTGATTTAACAAGCAAACCGGATTATCGATTTGAATGTTAAATGCTTCACGTATAGCAATTACATCTTTGGCGCTTGTTGAAACAATGCTATCTAAAAAAATAATAAATATGAAAATTACTTAAATAGTCTAAGAAATAAGATGTTCAACTTCGTAATAATTAGAGAGAAACTGAATTTTGCATAAATAAATAAAATCATTGAAGTATCCATCAATACAACGCCGTTAAAAATGTTTCGCAAAATCAAACATAACACAGTAAACGATGTTATGCTAAAATCTCAAACCGATTAGAGGCCATCCATAAATTACAAATTTCATGGTTTTGTGACCTACACCTTGCCTCTTTAGTCATTGTCACAGGTGGTCAAACCTGTGAAACCCCCTCTCCCGTGATACAACGTCACAAAGTTCTTATGCTTAGAAGTATTAAAATAAAAACAGCATTTTTTTTTTACTTTCTTTTACTACATATAGTAAAGGAAGTATTGTAATCGGGTCAAATTTTCGAATTCGAGCTTTCACCGAAAATTCACCAAAAAAGTGGTTTTTAGAAACATGTCTGTATGTGTGTGTGTGTGTGTGTGTGTGTGACAGCCATATCGTATCGAAAGCTTTATCCGAATTTCACCAAACTTGGAATTTGACCTCCATATTATACCTAGTTGTGCCGCGAAGCTTTTGGTTGTAATCGGTTAAGCAAAAGCTCCACTTTATTCTAGAAGTTTTTGAGCTTTTTTAAGGTTTTTTCAAAAATGGCTCCAACGATTTTTTTAAACTTACTATAGTTCTTATACTCATTAGTGGCTACAACTACAACAAGCTTATTAGTGGCTATAACTTTTATTTGAAACTTTATCCTGGGAAAATTCGAATAAGGACGGTTCTGGGGTGAAGGTTGGAAATTTGGTATATGTACATATAAGCTGTATAGTGTAAACATATTACTTTCTTTTACTACTTAATAGTAAAGGAAGTATTGTAATCGGATCGAAACTTTTATTTCGAGTTTCCACCGGAAATACACGTTTACACCAAAAAGTCGTTTTTAGATAAATGCCTGTGTGACAGCCATATCGTATCGAAAGCTTTATCCGAATTTCCTAAACTTAGAATTTGACCTCCATATTATACCTAGTTGTGCCGTGAAACTGTTCCAACGAAAACGGCTCCAACGATTTTACTTTAAACTGTCTACAGTTCTTAGACTCATTGATGCCTACAACTTTTGTTTGACATTTTTTTTCTTGGGAAAATTCGAATAAGGGCGGTTCCGGGATGAAGGTTGGGAATTCGTATATGATCAATATGTATATACTATATAGGCTGTATGCATAAGTTCTGTTTAGATGTATAGTTATAAAGTCCTTATAGTTCTTTTTACCACCAGAAAGTTTCATAAATGAAAGTAAAAGGAAGTACTGTGACGCCTCGCAGCATATTTTTTATTTACATTAAAAGGATTTTCGATTTTAATTTGTGCCGTCACAAAGCTTTTAACCGCCTGCCCTTTGTCATACAACGCCGCATTTCGTTGTCTCCCACCCCTCTTAACGTTTGACGTAATTTATGGATGGCCTTTTACTGTAATCGAAATTAAAATAAGACCAGTAAAAATAGTAACGATCAAATTTATAGTGTAGAAAATTGCATACAAAAATTTTACAATAGCTTTTACGTAAGAGTAACATTTTCCTGAAAATATAATTTATAATGTTGTACCGTGAAACATGCACTTCTAAATAATTGGTTTGTTCCAGATAAAAATAAAGACATGCACTGTACAGTGCATGTCATGCGCAATACATAAAAGACATGCGTAATAAAAAATTGGCACAATTTGAAATTGCACATGACTTCTAACGTACAAGGAACAAGATATGAATTTATTTTTATCTAGAAAGAGTCTGATATTTATGCGTAAGTCATATATGTTATTACAGTTATGCCTAAAATTTTAAATTCAAGTTTTGGACCATATTGCGCAGCCGCTTGCTTCGCAGTAGCGTAAAGCCAGTTGACTTTTTGACCATTTCTAAGAATTATTAGAATATCTCCTAAATGGTTGCTTTTACAGACAAAGTTATTATTACTTCATTTAAACTAGAATATACATAATTCCTATAATTTGAGGTTAAACTGAGCATTGTAGCTAAAATAATGACAGTTATGGGTCTTTAAAATTTCAGAATATTTTGAAAAGGGTGCGCAATACATGAGATTTTTGCACAATAACAACTTAACAATAGTATTCAGACCAATGCTTATTAACAATAAATTTTAAGATGAGTTAATTATATAATTAAAATGAAATATTATGTTGCCACGATAAATACTTTAATATTTAGAGCTAGTCAAAGGAAATGTTAAGCGATCTAACAGTTCCATCCATACGTTTGTACTGTATTTTCTACTTTAGTGTTTTCAACTAAGGCCTATGAAGCCCACCCACAGCCCATGCCCAGCCTATGCGTAGCTAATTCTTGAAACAATGATTTCTGTTTAGCATTAAAAACGTACATTGAACATATTCCACGTCTTAACCACGTTCTGTGTATATTTGACATAGATAAAGTGGCTCCTGCATAGTTTCGTGGGAAGTATTGGATCATTGTAGCCACTATTTATTCGTCATGTCTAAGCTTGGTGTAATACGAGATTCTACAGTAAAACATAAATTTACATTAGGATGGGTTATACATGGGTTAGACGGATGCTATAAATGCGCTGTGTGTGAACTGAGTTTAATTTGCAGTAGACCTAAAAACCTCGGCATGTTTTAACAAGTTTTTATTTTTGTGAAACATTGATAAAAAATTGGTTTTCTGTAAGTTCGGTTTACGGACGATAGTTTTACGTGATAACGTCATAAAGAAACAATGATGAAAAATTGTATACTTTTATTAATTGAATTGAATTATTATCACTGAATTATCATTATTTTGTAAAATACAAAGAAGAAGTTAATTGAAAATTAACAATTTTATTAAGATTAGCGTGGCGCTTTGAGTATTTGAAATTGCCCAACTTTATGATTTTGTGTAACCATAAAGTAAAGCCAATAGAAGCTGAATAGCGTGGCAATTATCTCAAAATCAAAATTTCAAGAGAAATCGATAAATTTGGACGTCAGCATGAGGCCTAAGAAAGTTATTAGCAAAATTCAAGGTATGAGTAACTATGGGAACTTACATGGTCCAATTTGAACATATCAATATTTTTTATTTGCGAACACGTTTTCAATATTAAATTTCCATTTAGTGATAATAATTTCCATTTATTTTGCAATTCAAAGGACATATATTTTATAAACATCACAAATAATACAAAATTTCAGGAATAACACACAGAAAACACTATAAAATTAATGACATTTTAACTATAGCGATTCGAGCTTGAACTCAGTAATATAGAAAATATAATTGACAAAATAAACAATCCTTAAGTACCACGTATATTAAGGACGATTAGATTTTAAAAATTTGCTATAAATTTAAAATGCTCTAATAATGCAGGATCTGTATTCATAAAGATTTTCAACGAATACTGAAAACTCATAGATTTCATAGGAATAACTACAAATCGTATTTGCAACATAATTTTTATGTTAAAACGTGTAATTTTGTGTAAAACTTCGTGGTGTCAGGAAGTGCGCATTCAGTCAAATAATGAAAATCGGGTAAACGGACAGTCGCTACAATTTTTTTTGTTGGGGGCTCCGCCAAACCCCCGCCATGGGAGCCCCCTGGACCCCTTTAGCATTTTAAGTAGGAAATTGTTGGATGAATTTATATGAATTTATTTAAAATACATGACAGTTTCCATTGCTACGTCTTAAATCACAGAGTTATCAAAATCATTTTCCATACGAAAAATTCGTCTTGAAATGCGGTTTTTATCGAAAACGAAGGAAAAACCCCCTCTTTATTTTCGTTTTCATTTGACTTCTTTTATCAGGAACCGTCGTCAATTCTTGGCGCCACGCTAACCTTACTCTCCCCGATATCAAACGTCAATATATTAGCGGCCAATGTTCAATTATCGTTCCTTCACCTTCGTTGGCTCAATGTGAACGAGCCCTTAGGACTATAAAACGAAGCTTCATGCAAAATTCAACTTTCACCTAATTTTTCCGAAGAGCATTGGCTTGAATTCCTTATATACAACTACTCAAGAACACATACTATTTTGGTTTTTAATTTTATACGACGATGTATTCGCTGAAAATTGTCGGATGATCGTGATTTTTTCTCCATAGACACTAGGATTGTATGCCTCCGGGCCAGAATTGCTCAAAGTGATTTCAACAGCTCCCACCATTTGACCAGCCTTGATAAACTCTAAAACAAAATAAATCGTTATTGCTTCAAGAAAAGTGTTTGAATTGTAAAAAATACCCCGTATCGATTTTCCACGATTTGTATTAGTTGCTCGGCCGCCAAGACCAACAACTAGTGCTGTCAACAAGGCACTTTTTCCACTACCATTACGTCCAATTATGAAATTGATCCGACTATTAAAATCAATCCTCAGGTGTGAGTGGCACATAAAGTTTTTAAGGACCATTTTTTCGATTGTCCCACATCGTATCTGTAATTATTGAATTCTTAGTATTTACTAATTACAGTATTTAAGAAGTCTTACATCTTCATTCTGTGAGCCATCGATGATAGAAACACTTTCATTCTCGTTTTCATCGGCAAAAAACTTTTTACTTTTGCTACACTCACCATTGCTCGTAGAGCATTTGCGTTTTTGTAACATTTTGTTTTTGATTTTATATAATAATAAATACAAAGGTAACTAAATTTAATTTATATTATGATAGTTTAAAAAAAAATCAATTATTGATTGTAATAAATAAAAAACTTCATTGTTTATAATATTTAACGCATTTAACAAAACTGAACAAGAACGTTCATAAATAAAAGCGCGAAAAGGTTTGATTGGGTTTGTTCGGTTTTTCTTGTTTGTACTTGTTTGATAATAAACACGTGGTAATGATTTGGTATACCGGTTATACTATTGCTTCGATTGCTTCATAAATTTTAAACTTTAATGGATTTTTTTAATCCTAAAAATGAAATTTTAAATCAAAAAATTGTTTATTCTTTTCCTAAAAATTCTTGCTTAAGCCGTATGTGAATTAAAACATCTTTGAAAAAATGGAATCGTTACTCACTGTCTATGGTTTTTTGAAAATGGCCGAAAATTCCATACATGAATGACATATAAGAGACATGCGCAATAATATCTTTTCAAACCAATTTAAACTCAAAAAAATTTTCATTAAATTAATAATAATTTAAAAGCATCTATTAATAAATATTTTCAAAAATAAAAAATCAACGGAGTTTTAGTTTTTATTTAACTATTTCTTAAGTAATTGTTTACGCATTTATTAGCTGGATCACATAACCTATAATTACTACTTAAGTAACAGCATGGCTCAAACATCTGAGGAAAAACGATTAAAATCTTTAAATAAAAAGAAGGAAAATTACAAACAGCAAAAAACAGCAATTCAACAGGCTTTGTCTAATATTGTAAGAAGATAATTTAAAGCAACCTAACAAATATATTTTTTACTTACAACTATTATATATAAGGATAAAGCGAGCAGTAAAAAAATTCTCTTCGACGACGACGGCGAGAAGAATAACACTAGCGACACGGAACACGGTTCAGATGCCAAAAAAAGAAAACTATTCGATGACGATGAAGAAAATGACGACGTGGACGAGAGTTTCGCTGGAAATTTTCAAGTGAAAAAACAATTTGAAGGAAAAAAGGGACAAAAAGTAATTTACTGTTTGAATTTCATGAAGAAATGTAATTTTTAAAGAATTATTTTAGTTATTAGCACTTCAAACAAGGTTTCAAAATGATGATCGTTTTAAATTCGATGAAAGATTCAACGAAAATGAAGAAGAAATTGAGTCGAATATCGTTCACGATGTGGAAGATGAAAAGACAAAACAATTGGAAATCCTTTCTCAAATTGTAGGGAAAAAAATCAAAACGGATAAAGTAGAAAGGAAACAGTACGTATTTACAAAAAATAAACTAGTGCATGTAGATGTCCCTAATTTATTATTTCAGTAAACTTTTTCTTGAAGTTTGAAGGACATTTAACAACGAATAGGGTCCCTCTGCGTCCGCATCATAATATTCACTCTCATATTTTTTCATAACGCCCTAATAGAAGTAATCATCAATATTCCTTAAAATTAAATTAAGTATCTCTTTTTATAGAGAAAAGCAAATGTTACGATTTGACCCAACGAAAGCAGATCATACTAAATACGAAGTGAACGAGGAGGAAACAACTGATCATGCGAAGAAGAAGTCTAAAAAAGCTAAAGAACCTGAAGAACTGACGCCAAAAATCGCCTCAGACTCGACCTTTTATAAAATAACCGATAGCTTAAAACAATCTTTGACCGAAAAATCAAGTTTTAGTCTTCTAAGTTCTTTTGGCGTAGCCGATATAAGTAATGAAAATTTTATTAGTTTTGTGCCAGTTATATAATTACGCTATATTTTACCACTAAAGTAATTAACACAATGATGACAACTGTCACTATTAAACAATATATTACTAGCTTAAGATACTAGCAGATCCGACCACGCGTTGCTGTGTCTAAGTAAATGTTAAATTATATTGTAGTAAACTATTCAATACAGAGAAATTATTATTTAGGAATAAAGATGAAAACGTTATACGTAGTCGCTGTAAAAATAATTGTGATTTGAACTTAAAGTCAAAATTTGAAAACGATTGATAAAGTTGATAACCGCTCACTTTGCTGAGAGTATCTAAATTTAACTGATTGATTAAAAGATTTCCTACGTTCATAGCAAAATATAAAAATTAATCTATAATATTTTGACAGAAAAAGATGATAGAAACTTCCAGACTTTAGATCCCAAGTAAGCTCATCAAAATCCTTAAAACTACTTTTCTAGGAAGAGATATTAGCTATCTTACAGGTTCTAGAAGATTTTGTCAAACGTGATTTAAAACAGTTCAGCTATTTTAGTAGAAAAGATTAGGTGCTATTCTACAGGAACCGTCCTTTTTTTTTTTTTGAATAAATGATATCCAATAATATGCTAAGATCTGGGGTATCTTTAACAAAACTTCATTAAAATTTGTTTTTTTTTTCTAATTAATTTCTTCGACACTGAAATGCAAATATTAAAAAAAAAATCATTATTAATTTTATCGTGGGTTAAATTGCAATTCTTATTTATTTTTCAGTAAAATTTTGTCATTTGTTTAACTTAAACTTTTAAACTTTTTTTAAATACTGTAGGATACAATTGTTATGCTATACTATGGGATTCACGCGTTTTTCACTATATTTTACTGGCGCAAAGTATTTATAAATTTGAGCTGAATTGGTACAGAATAAAGACCAACATAACATTTTTATATAATATAGAAGAAGATACCAATAAAACAGGCAATACGTACGTCGTACAATAGCCAGCCGCTATGCCAACATAGTTTTTTTTATCGTTTGTAAAAGATAAAAATGGTTCCTGTGGGTTATCCTTAGGAGATAGATATATACCGTCGCGGACTTTTTTATCAACATTTTTAAGATACACAATTTCGTCGCATATAAGTTTGGTTTATCTCGTAAGGTTTACAATGTAATGCCAGCGTTTGCAATGTAAGTGCACAAAAATATGTTTGTTATGACATCACATTACACATCTTTGAATTTCCCGACTTTTCTCTACTAAAGTATGTATAAATTATAGCCATTATGTTACCGAGGACTAATAGCTATATAACAAAAAATTCATCCAAATCCGTTCAGTTGTTTTTGCGTGAAAGATGCACAACAAACAAATAGATAAAAATCTTCTACAGTTTTATTATACACATAGATATATAGATGATCAAACTTTATCATCTTGACAGTCAATTGTCAAATGAAATAAAAACAATATCACCGCTAGGCATGGTGCACTGTGCAGTATTTAGCGGCGTTTATCAAAGGGCAATAGTATCGGCGCGTAACACTACCCTAAGACAATATTCTCTTCGGACAATTAAATGTAAATATTAAATATTTGATTGGCAATGGGCTATCAAATCATTTTGTTGGCGTAAATAAAATTCAGTTGGCAGAAGAAGAAAATTTTCTTAGTGTAGTAGAGCGAGAGGCCGATAAAACAATTTGAACCTTATGTTTCTACAGATAGTGTTGCAAATGTTTTTGAGTTTTTTGTTAATTGTTCAAAGTTCGTATTTTACTTAACAATTACCAAAAATAGATTTTGAAATGTGACGTCACGAACTTTAGGACCCTTCCCACTTCCTTGTGAAACTTCGTCAACCCCCTCCCATCCCTAAACGCATGACGTAATTTATGGATGGTCCCCTTGAGGAATTTTTTATTTAAACAAACTCCGCAATATCCTTGAGAAGAAAAGTATTATTATACTCTTCAAAGATTTTGTAGAAAATTTTGTACATTTTTGCGGTGAATTTTGTCTGATATTTCAATTTTTCCG
The DNA here is from genome assembly GCA_958496155.1 of Sisyra nigra. Classification (NCBI taxonomy): domain Eukaryota; kingdom Metazoa; phylum Arthropoda; class Insecta; order Neuroptera; family Sisyridae; genus Sisyra; species Sisyra nigra. The sequence continues at coordinate 34,823,059 of OY292316.1, read as the reverse complement.
TGAGAACTAATGTTAAAATTTAACTTCTGAGAATTTATTTCTTTTAGTTTTATCTCGGTTCAGAATTAGATTAATACCAATATTTTTAATTTTCATTAAAATCTGTAAATAGGTTTAGTTATATTGGGAACAACCGTAAATACCCTCTAAAGTATTTCATCCATTAAACTAGTACCAGTTGTTTCGTGATAATTATAAAAAAAGTGTTGAAATGTTCCTACTTAATGGAAAAATTGATTAGAAAGCGAGCACTTGTGCCGTTAACTAACCGGTATTTTTAAAAAATTTTCAAAATACCTTTCAAAAAAAATAGCGTAGTTAACTGGCATTTACTTACTTGATGAATATAAATTTTAATTATCAATAATTTTAGATGAACAAAAAAATGACGAAACCACAAATGAATATACTGCCAAGGATATTTCCAATAGTAAAAATCGTAGTAAAATAAATTCTTTTCAATGTGAATCAAGCGATGACGAAGGAGATAATCGAAAAAATGTTAACGTTAAAGAAATATCTAACGAAGAAAGTTTACCATCTCATAGTTTAACTAACGTCGGTGGAGTTTGGAGAGACAATTTTTTCTTTTCTCCAAACGATCAACGGTTGAAAGGTTCAAAACTTCTTTGGTTTGTTATCTGCTTGACTCACCTAATGACCTTTTTTTAGATGCCTGTGCATTTATTCTTAAATCTCGAGAAGAAAAGCGCTACGAAAATTTTGCGGAAGTTCGACAAAAAATCAAGAGCATAGTCCGAACAAAGGTGCGAAATAGTGAACACAAACATCGACCATTCCAACGGAAGCTTGGTGGTAGAAGAGTTATACGAAAAAGAAAATAAAAATATTATTGAAAAGTTGAAAATCCTTGTTTGTTATATGTTGGTTAAGTACCCGAATAAATTTATATTTCAACCTATGTATAGTGTGTAAACGCTAATTAAAAAGATTCAATTAGCAAATCACTTTTATATCGCAATTACAATTAGCAAGTCATGCGCCATATTTAAGATGTAATAGTATATTTTTTCATACAATTTTTATAAATTAGTAACGTGGACAGGCGTGCTTTACATAATAAGTTTTTCCCTTTTTTTCTTTCTTTCCCCTTTTTCTTATTTGGCACACTTCTTTTCACCAATTACTATTGGCAAGAAGTGAGCACAAAGATAGGAAAAGTTGCTTTTTTATTTCGTTATGGTCCATAAAGTTTTACTCTAAGGCCAATAAAGGAACTTTCTTCCAATAATTTAATAGTTCAAAAGTACATAGTTAAATAACAAACAATAAGTATAATGAAAGACGGGATTTTGAAAGAACTACAAGGCTTACAAGCCTCGCTCTGCACGTTATTTAAAGTTTATTAAATTACCTACAAACATATACAAGTAATATAATAACGTACAGAGCGGGGTCTGTAAGCCTCGTCGTTCTTTCAAAATCTTAAAAAAAACCTAAAAGGTAAAATTTCATTTCCCCAGAAATGTACCTTAACACTTTTTTGTTGCATAAAGTGATTTTTAAGAATATATGACCTCGGCTGGGCTCATCCACATTGCCAGTCTGCAAGATCCTGCCCCCGGAGAGCTACTAAAACACCGCTCTTGTAAATGCAAAAAGGGGTGCTGGGTGGTGGCTGCACTTGCCTGAAAGCTGGGCTTAGGTGTTCTCCGATGTGTGCTATCTGCTCTGGGGATATGTACAAAACTGCAATGAAGAGGACGACGGTAACTAGCCTCAAATAAACCCTGACGGTCCACCAATACTGGAGTACCCACCAATATGCGATTTTACCTTATATGGGTTCTCTGAAATTTTGAGAGGACTACGAAGTTACAGGCCCCGCTTAAAGATAATTAAATTGTCTACAAATTATATTCAGTAAGTTCTGCTCGTAGGATCAATGGTTTCGACGCAACTTCGAATCGAAAACGTCCTGCGCCAAAACGGCGGCGCCAAAATGTCACGTAACGATAATATACCCCCACATATAAGGTAGAATTAGGGATGTTAAAAAATAATCGATTTTTTATAATCGATTTTCATAGTAATCTTAATCGATTTTTAAATAATCGATTATATAAATTACGCATTTAAATCGATTTTCATAAACAGCGCAAACTTAAATGCAAACTAGCTGTAACGGTTTTTTCATTCTTGTCATTTAAATATAATAGAAATTACTTCAAATATTTGATTTTGTTAAATTTAAAATTCATTATTAAAAGATTGAAATCGAAAATAGTTTTTGATGCTCATCATTTCATTTTTATTATAATAAAATGTTTAATGGTACTGAAATTGTGTATCAATAATCATATTTGCCTTATTCCTTACCTTGAAAGTTTAATGGAAGATTCGCTTTAATTTTTAGTTTTGAATTGGTTATTTTTTTATTCATATCATTTTATTTGAATTTTAATCTGATAAGTTGTTAGTATGAATCTCTTAGGTTTCATCATTATTGGAATATGAAAAGCAAGTAGAATTTTAAATAATAGAAAAAATTGATTTTTTCGCATAAATCGATTTTTTTTTATTAAAATCGATTTTTGACAAATCGATTAATATTGGATAAAGAAAAATCGATTTTTATTTAATCGATTTTTTTCCATTAATCTCACATCCCTAACTTCGATACAAAAAAGGTCTAACGCTAAGATTTTCAATTTTTGAAAAAATTGGCCTATTTCAAAGTGCCATAACTCAGTGACCCATTAACGTGCAAAGCTCCGATTGTGCTTAATTTGTCACAAATTTGATGCTCTTAAAAAACGTACAGAACAGCTTTTGAAGAAAAATGCATAGATTCGGAGATACCGAGCAGAATCTGAAGCAAGTCCAAAATTTTCACGGTTTTTCCTCTATAAAAATTTTTCCACAACTTTTTGAGAGTTGCAAACTTGAGAATACATAGCCCTAATGAGTCCAAACAACATACTAAAAAATCAGAAATACATCATGTTTTGCGAATTTAGCTATTTTTTATGTCGATTTTGACTGGCCTAAACGGTAAAGCCAATGATTTTAAATGTTAACAGAAAATTAAGGGTTACCTAAGGCTCCTTAGGCAAATTCTGCTGAATTTTCATTTAACATCTTTGTTTTACATTATAAAATCTTGGGTGTTTGGACAACAAAAAGTAAAGACGTTATATTGTAAAAATTACAACGTTTCGTCGACTTTATTTCGACTTCGTCCGGCAAATTCTAAGATTAACATCTCGTTTGGTGAACCCGGGAAAAAATGTTTTTGTCTTACCATATATAATCAGATCTGAAAATTTTTATAATAAAATTGCCCATGTATGATCATATATAATTTTATATGACTAGACAAAAATATTTTTTGTCGGGTACATACTCATATTGTAATATCTTTTTAGTTATCGTTGTACTTGGAGTATTTTATTTAGTTTTTATAAAAAAAAAAAAACTCGGAAAATGTACTTTTGCTTGTGGTAAATGATTGTTCAGGAAAAAATATTTTTGTCTAATCATATATAATTATATATGATCATACCGGCTAATTTTAAGATCTGATTATGATTAGACAAAAACATGTTTTTCTCGGGATAGATAAAAAGATATTAAAAATTATTATAAATAAAATTAATAAAAAAATTGCCTAACAAAGTCGACGAAACGTTGCAATTTTTACAATATAACGTCGATAGCGTCTTTAATTTTTGTTGTCCAAACACCCAATATTTTATAATACAAATACTTTTATCACGGATGAGAACATCAATAGTAATTTTTACTTTCTAAACATTTTGAATTAGCGTTTACACACTGTATAATAATAATTTATTGTATTTTTTTAAATACATTATTGAGAACGTTTACTTATATAGGTAGTCTGATGTACTGTTTCAATTACCATCAGTATTGTTGATTTGAAATTTAAACATCACATAGTTTTACAAATCCTGTATAAAAAAAAAAAAAAAAACTGAAAAGCAAAAGGTAATAAAGTAGAAAAAAAATAGCAGGATTTCATTTAAGAAAAAAAATTATATTACTTCATTGAAAATAAAATTCTATTCTTACACATAGGTTGATGATATTTTACCAAAAAGTTTTGTGAATAAAAGCTATTTCTAAATTCACATTACAAAGTACTAACAATATTTATAAGAAATACAAAGAATTATGTTTGAGAAGTGCTACGTTTAATTATTAGAAATGTAACACCAATGCATGAAACAAGAAAATAATAATGAGTTGTATTTCACATTTTTTTTTTTTTATATTGTGCTATTAACATCTAAGAAAATGATTCCCTTTACATGAAAAGTCGAAAAAATAAAAATCAAAACTCATCTAGACATAGAAAACGTAGATTGAATAAAGCCTATGAATACATTCTCTGCTTGCCGATTAATTAGAACAATAGATTAGGAAATTTTTAAAAAATATAGTTTTAGTTCTGCCATTATTAAAAATCACATCTGGTCTCGTTACGTCGTTGCGAACCACTGATTATGGTTTTTTACGTTACTCGAGTTAATTAATTCATGGAATGAACTTTTGCCTCCATGCACAGTCTCATCAATTCAAAATACTAATATTACGTTTGTTAAAAATATTTTATATATATTATGTAGATAATGGCAACGACAACTTAATCCTTGGCTGGAACTTCAATAACTCGCGGTTTATCGATAATACGCGCGGTACGGTTTCCTTTTTCCACGATTCCGATGATCCATGCTTGGTAACCTTCTTGTTTTTCAATGTCTTTGCAGTAAGCAGCTGCTTGTTCGCGGGGTAGACAAATTAGAAGTCCTCCGGAGGTTTCAGCTGAGTGGCCTTGGAGAAGTTGGAACATATTTCCGCAAGCCTTGGCCACGGCGGCCATTTTCGCAATGACCGGCAAGTTGTGGATGACAAAAGCGACGTCGTTCTTTTGATGAGAAGCTAAGTTCTGGGCATGGCCTAGAAGACCAAAACCGGTTACATCTGTGGCACCATGGGCATTGTATTTATGCATAAGTCGAGAAGCGACGCGATTAAGACGTGCCATTGAATCCATGGCTCGGTGATAGGCTTTACGGACGTCTTCTTCAGAAACAACCAGTTTGATGCGGTTCCAACGTTCAGGTTGATCAAGCCATTGGTGAGCATTGACGGCTACTTGGGTACCTAAAGGCTTGGTGAGGACTAGCACATCGCCGACGACTGCATTATCTGGAACTATATACTCATTGGGTTGACAAACTGTTGAAGCGACTCCTCCAATCGTGCACCAGGGGTTCACCACCGTTTGGCCTCCAGTCACACTCGTGCCCGCTTCCAAAGCCGAATCTTTAAATCCTCGCATGATCAAGGGAATAACAACATCGCGTTCTTTTTCCGTCATTTTTGTGCTGACTCCCAGAAGCATCAACATGTTATCACACTCGGTAACTCCCATAGCATACAAATCACTCAATACATTAGCACAGGCGATTTTCCCCATCATATATGGATCGTCGACGAGAGGATAGAAGAAATCAGTGGTTTGCACTAGGCAAAGGCCTCCATGACGAAGTGGTGTTACGGAACAATCAAGGCCAATTCCGATACGCGGAATGGCCATGTGCAAGAAGTGCGAGTGTTCATCTTGTGTGTTGTTATAATCCTGCTGCAAACCCTCGACCAACTTGTTCAGCACTTCTTGCGGTACTTTGCACCCGCGTCCTTTCAAATCGGCAAAGCGCGTCAATCGGAAGCTCGCCTCCAAGTCATGAGCGATCGGATCGAAAGGCCGCCGCAGAGCGAGAGCGCTCGGATGGGCTCCCAACTCCAACTGGGCGACTCCTAGTGCGTCACCCGGGACAGTGGAAACTTTATAATCATCCATTGATACTTGACTAAACTTTTCGCCGAAAGTACGATGGTACTACCGTGTTAAAAACACTGACTATTTCAGAGCGTTTCTCAAACTGTCGTACAACGCTTGTAAAATGGCGACCGGTTTATCATATGCGTACACAACGCATGCGTTAAAAACATAAACTATGAATTCGATTGGTCCATATTAATTGCGATATCATGTCCGGTAGTTGTCAAAATTTTGTAGCCCCTCACCGGCAACATTTCTTATTAGATTTTCTCAGACAGAACGCAATGAAATGCAATAAAAATAAAACAGCAGATTTCTATAAATATTAAAAATTGAAAAATACGTATTTTTCTCTGTTATCATTTATAATATTTATGATATTAATTAAAATAAGTAAATAATGGCGCTGTTGATACTAACGCCATCATCAAATAGTGGTACATATTTTAACTATTTTTCGGGAGTTGTAATGGCGGAGCTGAAATTATAACAAAATTAAAAATAAAAGTCCTCCATACTTCGTAGATGTTCGTGTAAACTCGTACTGTATAAAATGGGAAAATTAACATTGATGTCCAATGCCGATGAAATCGGCCGTTAGCATGTTTTATAAAATTGCATCCGCTTCCCATTAGGGACATTCTCTGATTTAAAGTTTAATACAAGAATGTAATATTTCGGTTTCTTAAGTTAGAAGTCCTTGTAATCATTGTATTATTCAATTTAATTTACTAAAGTAATTTGTTTGTGCCAAGCCACCAGCATGGCATCGTTCGATGAGGATACAACAATTACGAAAATCGTCCAAAATTTTGTTAACTGCGATTGTACGACCGCTAATTCTAGTAACCACTTGTCAACATGTCGCCGCACCAAGTATTCCCAACGCTTTTCCGACCCAGAAACACCGGCAAAACGGGCACGACTCAACTCATATTCTGGAAACACAATGGCACCGTCACCCTGGGAGCAACGGCATACAAAAGCCGAGTTAATCGAAGCGCGAACTCGTATCATATCCTTAGAAAACCAAATTCAGCAACTGCACACTGTACGGAAAGAGCTTGAGTTCGCCTTTGAAAGCGAAAAACAAAGTTTACGCGACCAACAAATATGGGATCGACAAAAAATTAATGAGCTTGAAACTCGATTGGCTTCAATTCGTAAACGAGAAGCCGAAGCTAATGCCGATCTCTCGGAAACCAAATGTAAATTAAATGGAAAAATCATTCTTTTACAAAGGGAAGTCGAAAAATTGCACCATACAATCTCTGAGTTACGAGATGAACGCTTTGAAAAATCGGCAAAAGAAGAACGTGCCAATGAGTCGATGAACCAACAAATCGAGACGTTAACCACTACGTTAACAGCCGCTGAAGATGATTTAAAAGCTCAAAAAGAACTCGTCGCCGAGTTACAGACGCAACTATCCGAGGCGAAAGCATTGAACCGCGAATATGAGATCAAAGATAATTCCAATCAACGAATGTTGCTACGACTTAAAGAACTAGAATTCGAACGTGGAAATTTCGTCGAGTGGCAACAACAGTCGAAGATGTTGCATCAAAAAATTCACAACTATCGTGATATGGAGAAAGAAGTGGAACGTTTGCGAGAAGAAAATCGACATCTGGCTGAAGGCGTTCAAAATAAGTTGTTGTTGGAAGAACAAATCTCCGATATGAATAAACGATTGGACTTTTATAAAAATCTTCAGGATGATTTGAGCAACTCGGAAGCAAAACATAGCGAAATGGAAAGTCAGTTGAACAAATGGAACACATTCGCGAAGGAATTCACCGATTTCAACGGTCCCGATAGTCTTTTACCTGAGCAAGTCAAGAAAACTTTAACCGAATTGCAGCAAAGGGAAATTGTTTTGACCTCCGAGAAAAAGGCTTTGGAATCCGAACTTCGAGCATCTCAACGAGTAAGTAAAACTGTGGTTTTATTTATTGATTACGAACGTTTACAAACATACTATAGGCTAAATTTTCATTTTTGTTGTTGATAAAAGATATCAAATAGCTCGCAATCCGTTTTTTACAAATTAAATTCAAAGTAATAACTAACTTTGTACAAATTCTGACGAAAAAAAAATTGATTGTATTACAAAATCATACAAACTCGTAAAAAATATACAAGCAATGTAACTTTTATTAATTACAATTTCTTTGTGCACTTTGTGCGAAATACATTCAGTACAAATCCGTCAAATTGGTTACGAATTTTTGTTAAATTTTTCCACACACTAATAGCGTGGTTACATTGAAAACGAATATTTGCAATATATGTACGTGGCTATTCATCTATCTATCTATCTTCTATATATAAAAATCGATTTCTGTTTGTTAGTCTCACTAAAACTCGACAATGGCTGGGCCGATTTGGTAATTTTGGTCTTGAAATATTTGTTGAAGTTCAGGGAAGGTTTAAACGGCGAGAAACATAAAGAATAAGTAAGGGAAAATACTAAAAACGATTAAAATATAATCTTAATGAAAAATGTGACGTCAGATCTGTCGCTCTATGTTTCCATGGTAACAACAAATTTCACGTTAGCTATTACTCCTAATATTTTGTAAACAAGAATTGAATTGAAATTAACATTTAATTGCGTTAAAGGTAATTATCTAATCTTTTGTACATTAAAAATGATTTATTTTATCAATTTGGTGTTAATTTAGTGTTGATTTTGACTGGCCTATTATCTTGAAATATAAAAAAAAATATTAAAATGATTCTTGGTATGATCAAATAGGTAGAGTTTATATTTATTATGAAAAAATTGAAATCTATAAATCTATATATTATATTAAAATATATAGCTGTTCGTTAGTCTCGCCAAGAATCGAGAATGGCTGGGCCGATTTTGCTAATTTTGGTCTTGAAGTATTTTTAGAAGTTCAGGGAAGGTTTAACCCCTTCAGACCTGATTTGTTAATATGCCAGATAGAAAAATATTTTTTGATATATTTGAGTTTATTTAGGTACAAATAATATTAAAAAAAAAAAATTTATTTTTTTTTTCTTATATTTACTTTATGTTAACGAGTGTTGCAGACTTAAAATATTCAAAACGTGATTAAAAATATTGGTCCTAGTTCATAAAAAAAATAAATGAACTTCATGTACATAATTATGTACACCAGGTCTCAAGGGGTTAAACGGTGAGAAATATAAATAATAAGTAACGTAAAATACTAAAAACGATTAAAATATAATCTTAATGGAAACTGTGACGTCAGATCTGTCGTTTTATGTTTCCATGGTAACAACAAATTTCACGTTAGCTATTAATATTTTTTAAACAAGAATTGAATTGAAATTAACATTCCATTGCGTTAATGGTAACATGGGTACATGACAGTAAGAAAGAACTAAGAAAATTTGTTATTTAGATGGTAGATTTTTGTGTAAGGATTAAGAAAATCACGCTTATTGAAGTAATATTAAAAGTTATAATATTTAAAGTATTAAAATAAATGTCTTAAAATTCAAACATTTGTCACGTGATATTAAACGCCAATCAGAGCTCGTGACGTCAGAAGTCTGTGTCAATTGAAACGACCGAACCACTGACAGCCATAAACCATCAGTTCTTCGCACCTTTATTTTGTGTTCATTAAGATTCGTTGAAATTAATATTATTACTACTAAAATTCATATTATTATTAATATTATTACCATAAAAATGGAGCCTGGTTTCATAAAAGCAAGTACTAACATAAATGTTTAATCAATGAAGACTAAACATGTCTTAAATAACTTAAAAATGTAAGAAACGACATAGAAACTTACATCAAGGTGATCTTTACAAAAATATCAAGAAGATTTCGTAGATACGGCTCCAGGGTCTGTCCTTGCGAGTTGTAACCATTTTTTTCTCATTTTTTTATTTTTTGGGACGTATATGAACAACTTCTTAGATGTTTTAATTGAAGTACTCTCTTATTGAGGCACCATGTACCACTTATAAAATTTTGAATCCATTTTTTTACGAGAAAAGTCAATAAAAGCTACCCAACTTATCAAACTTGTTGCTTTGTTGTGACATATGACAGAGAGCATGTGGCTATATTTACCATGCACTGACGTCACAGAAGCCGCCATGTCATTTATCGGCGTTTTGGCGCGAACATAAAATTGTAAATAGGAAAATGGAAAATTTTAGGAAATTAACTTCATTTTTACAAAAATATCGCACTTTTGGGCTGTTGTGGGTGCATACGAACAATAATAACCAGATTTAAAAAATTGTCATGTACCCTATTATCTGATCTTTGGTACATTGAAAATGATTTATGAAAATGAGATGTGATTTTTGTGTGATTTTTTTTAGGAAGTTGCTACTTTGAAGCAAAAGTCCGAAAAAATGGATAAGCACATTGTCGATTTAGAATCTAGTCATAAACGACAGCAAGTACTCGTACATCGACTTCAAAAGAAACTTTTGCTGATCAGTCGCGAACGTGACAGCTACCGTACTCAGCTCGATTCCTACGAAAAAGAACTAACCATCTCAATCCCTAGTGGATCAAGCCAAACTAGCTACCAGAAAGAACGACTAGAATTCTGCGAAAAACTTATCGAAGACTACAAGGAACTCATTGGCAAATTGGAATCCGAAGTTGAACAGAACTGCTCGAATATCATGGGTTCGAGCAGCACACCAATTTATACTGAAAAGATCAAACGGCTCGAAGCCGATCTCAATGATTTACGAAACGAAAACGCGGATTTGATCAAGCAACGTAACAACTTACAGGACACCTACGAACGGTTGGTCCTCAACGAGGAAAGCGAACGAGTTCAGGGTCTCAAATCTGAAATTCGACAATTAAAATATGAACTTGACGAATTAGATACTAAATATAAAGATGTATTAAAGCAATTGAACGCAAAAGTAAATGAGGAACCATCGACGAGCTCTCAAACGAAAGTCTTACATTTACAAATGAACCCATTCGCAGAGGCTCGCACCAAATTTGAGACCGACATGCAAGCGTTACAAACTGAAAACGAAAAGTTACGAAAGAAAATCAAAAAATTAGAAGACGGCATGGACTGTACCAAAACAGAAACGGCGTATCCCACTCAGGTTGAAATGCAGCTACGCGAAAAAATCAAGTCGTTGGAACTGAAAGCGATACGACTTAAAGAAGTATTCGCGGCTACGTCCCAAACATTCCGTGACGTATGCTACATGCTTTTGGGGTATAAAATTGATCGACTCGACAGCAACAATTATCGATTGTTGAGTCAATACGCCCAATCGCCTGACGACTTTCTCCTGTTCCACGTCACCGATGAAGGTCATGTAAATCTAATCGAAACAGATTTTTCCACCCAAATTAAGGATATAATTGACGAAAATTTGCATGTCTATCAATCGTTCCCGCTCTTCCTTGGAACGCTCACCTTAGATTTATTTAAGAAATCAACTCATGTTGGATCATAAAAACATTTATACGAAATGTAAGATTTTTATAAAATTTATATTTAAGAAATAAAATTTATAAGCTATAAAAATTATAAATTAACAAAGGGAAACTTTATTTTTTTCCTAATTTTAGATTCAAATTTAAGCTATTTGTTATGAAAATGGAGTAGGTACCAGTGGCGAAGCGTGAAAGTGGTAAGGGGGTCATAGTAGTACGAGGACTAGCGACGTCGAAAAAAAAAGAATATTAGGTCGGCCAGTTTTTATATATATTATCTCACGAACTATCCCGGACATCATACGGGCTGTCGGTAGGGATTGCGTTTATTAGTGCGCATTGCACCTGTACAGGTAAAATATTGAAATTTCCAGAAAATAAGAAAAAGTTTCAGATGAAATTTGTAGAAAATAATATTTTACATAAAAAATGTCCAGTGACTAATTTTCGTAAAGTGGCTAGTTTGCCCGCTACAAGCTTCGAACCCACGACAATTGTCAAAAATGTCCCACAAAAATGTATTTCTCCGAATTGGCTGGCCATTCTGATGAAATATTTTAGGGGGTGAATACTCTAAAGGGGTACTACGACTAAACAAAGTATCATTCCAAAGTCCGTGTCCCATGTCGTGCGCTCCCCTTGTGAGATAAACCTAGTAGTTTAAGAGCTAGCAACGTTTTCGAGAGAGAATTTTAGGTCGGCCAGTTTTTATATATGTTATCTCTCGCACTATCCCGGACATCATACGGGCTTTCTGGCTGTCGGGAGGGGTTGCGTTTATTAGTGCGCATCGCACCTATGACAGGTAAAATATTGAAATTTTCAGAAAAAATAAAAAATTTTAGGTGAAATTTGTAGAAAATAACATTTTACATAAAAAATGTCCAGTGACTAATTTTTCGTAAAGTGGCTAGTTTTCCCGCTACAAGCTTGTAAAGCTCATTGTATACATGTCGGCACAACGGCTGTATCTCTGAACGGTCGGCCACTCAAATGACGTCAGGTCGAGCCAGCCTTTCCAAGCTTGTAGCGGGCAAAATAGCCACTTTACGAAAATTAGCCACTGGACATTTTTTATGTAAAATGTTATTTTCTACAAATTTCATCTGAAACTTTTTCTTTTTTCTAAAAATTTCAATATTTTACCTGTCATAGGTGCGATGCGCACTAATAAACGCAACCCCTCCCGACAGCCAGAAAGCCCGTATGATGTCCGGAATAGTGCGAGAGATAACATATATAAAAACTGGCCGACCTAAAATTCTCTCTCGAAAACGTTGCTAGCTCTTAGACTATAGGGAGGATAAGAAGGTAAGAACAACGGTAAGAAGCGATTTACATAACTAATTCTGTCCGCAAAAGCAGGCGATGGCAATTAGTTAAATAGGAGGCTTTAAATATGTGTTAAATTCTAGAATCTCGAGTTTAGACGAATGTTAAAATGTTTAAATGTAAACTGTTTTATTTAGAGTGTTCCCACAGAGAAGTCCAGGTCTTTTAAACATTTTGTTTAATTGTAAAAATTAGAGGCGAAAAACACATCGTTTGCAGGGTATATCTTTAATTCACCCTACGCCACTGGTAATTTTCCACTAATATACAAACATTTGCGTTTGATGATGGGATAAAATATGAGTAAGGCTTTAAATATGTGGTAAATTCTAGAATCTCGAGTCTAGACGAATGTAAAAATGTTTGAATGTAAACTGTTTTATCTAGAGTGTTCCCAGAGAGAAGTCCAGGTCATTTGCACATTTTGTTTAGTTGTAAAAATTAGGGGCGAGAAACATCGTTTGCAGGGTATCTTAAATTCACCTTACGCCACTGGTAATTATCCACTAATATACAAACATTTGCGTTTGATGATGGGATAAAATATGAGTAACAGATAACATCGTAGAAAAATAGGCCTATCCCGTAGAACGGGTCATTTGTCAAGTGAGACGACAGTTGTCACCTCACGAGAAAAAATAGCGAATCCACCAAAAGACTGAAATAGTTGAAGACTTAAGCGACAAATTTGGGGTCAAAATTTCAAATGCATAAGCTTGTTTAAATGGCATTCCTATAAGACTTTTCCAGTAGGGTATAAAAGCGGCAATTTTATATTGACATTTTTTTCTATTTCCATTAGAAACTCTTCCAATGGGACGTAGTCCATTTCTATAGGTCTGTAAAAATCTGGTAAAATCTATAGGTCTGTTCGAGATAAAAGTAAAACCGTACACTGTACAGTAACGTAACGATACAAGTTAGAAACAATATAAAATAACAGTAATAATGACAGTATTTTTTGTATCGGTTGTATCGTAAACGGTTTTATTTTCATCTGAAACGCAGACCCAATGTAAACTTGGTAAACTCTCTCTCATAATTTCTTTAACCAGCAAAATTTTATGATACAAAATCTTTTAAACGATTTCAATAATACCAATTTGATTTTAATAATATTCATAATGAAAAACAAATGTAAAAGTGTTATAATAAGATTTTTTTAAAAATGGGCTATTTAATACCATTTTCAAAATAAGCGGTGCATTTGTTTTGTTCAGTTTTGTTTTTTATTCAACTGTTTTAGTTATTTGTCTTTTCGGTCTGTAAAACAAAATCCCCTAAGTATCGTAACTAATTTCAAACCGATCATAAAGTTTGGTTACCTAATCCAAAAATACGATTCATACGATAATTCCACCTCGTAGATAAGGACATTAAATTATCAAAGGTAAATATCGCCAAAAGTTAAACTTTTTTTATCTCTTCCGCAATTTATTTTTATCATCCAATCAAATTAGAAGTGATATCAGTGAGTAATTGTGCTCTTTTTTTGCGGGGTCTACCTAGATGTTCGCAGCCAAAGCCCTCGTACGAATTGCTCCATCAAAACTAGCCGTCGTTCCGTCTAGAGGAATCAATGTCATTTCGGGACCTCCCCGAGTGCGAGTTTCACTAGCCGAAAAAATTGGCCTGGGCACAGGAATGGTCGCCATCATCTGCGCCTATCCTTACTGGGTCATCACCCATCTAAAGGACTACAAAGCTCCCAAGGCTTAAGACAATATAGATGATTGTATTAATTATTAGTAGCGATTATTAAAAATATACTTTTAAATTAATTATTAAATCGAGTTTTTCATTTTAAACTAACATTAGATATTATCGATATTATCTACTGAAGATTGGTTTAAGTTATAAGAGGTCAAAGTTGAAAATCAATAATTTGTAGAAGTTGATGAAAGTAATTTATTAAGGCACTTATAAACTTATGTGGTTTGTAAGAAGTGTGATAAGATAAGAAAACAAATTCATGAATCATTTTCTATGGAAACCACAATAGTAATTTTAAGTAATTTTAAAGCGTATTTGATTAAGTATTTAAATGTGCGATTGACCTTGATGTGTTAATTAAAAATAGTATTATATTACGATATAGACCAATATAGACATTTTTTTCTTATAAATTGTTCATATAATTGGCTCGTTCTTGTGAGCTAAATTGTTTTAGATTATGTATTTTTAAAAATGAAAGCATTAAATATACAAGCTATTTAATATACATAAATAGGTATGTCCCGTATGTCTGTATATGTACGCTACCACTCAAAAGTATTTGATCACATACATTTTTCGTTTTATGGTTTCGTACAGCGGCTTGCCACGTTGTACCCCCTCCACTTTCTTATTTTCATCCTATTTCATAGCCTTTCCACGACAATAAACGTGAAAATGAAAAGTAATATCAAGTGGTAATGTTAAATAATCCACATGACCATTCTTTCATAAATACAAATGCATTTATTTAACTTATAAACCCTTTAGGGACTATTTGGCAACTTACTTTGCCGATAGGTCGCGCTTTCGGAGATACAAGTCACCATTTTTAAAGGTTTTTTCTCAGCGTATTTAGATTGGTAATGTTATGGAATAAGAGAGTCGAATAAGGATCCTATCTCTAATTGCCCTAATCATTAACCCTTATGTCAATACCCGGGTACCTGGGTACCCTTTTGCATTTTCTTACTCACATATCTTTTATTTCTAACGGAAAATTACCAAATGCTTTTAGATCCTCGTTATTTGAATCTAACAACATCGATTCGTACATGTTAAAACATTTAAATATGCAAAAAAATATATAAATTTAAGATTTAAAGTTTAACCCCCCATTGCCCAATACCCGGGGTACCCGGGTACCCATATGTAAAAATTTAGTGTGTCTACAAAACTGCGGAGTAATAAATAATTAAACTTGTCTCAAGGGATAAAAAATAATACTCAATATATAAACAAACGATTTTATTTAATTTTATTATTAAAAAGTTGATGATATGCCGGTTTAAATTTGACCTTTCAATGGGTATAAATTGTCTGTGTCGCATACCCACCATACTTTGATTTCATACTTTGCTGGCTTCGATGGCATATACTGGGTGCATTTCGTTAGTCAACCCGCTGGTTTCATACGTCAAAAAACGAAAGCTTCATAATATTACCCACTTCTCTGGCTAGCTATATGTCTATCATGAGCAAGTTTCTCCAAATATCATATATAATAGTATGACTTAGATTTAATTAGCCTTAAATTAAGTGCAGAACGAGGTCTGTAAGCCTCGTAGTTCTCTCAACATTAAAAAAAAAAAAACATTAAACGTAAGATCGCATTTTCCCAGAAATGTCCCTAAACTCTTTTTTGTTGCATGAAGAGATTTTCAAACATGTATTACCTCGGCTGAACTCATCCACATTTTCATTCGGCAAGCTCCTGCCCCGTAGAGCTTCTAAAACTCCTCTTTTGTTAAAACAAGAAGGGGTGCTGATAGGTAGCTGCACTTGTCTGAAAACAGGGCGTTGATGTTCTGCAATATCTGGGGAAATGTGCAAAACTGCAATGAAGAGGACGACGGTGATGAGCCTCAAGAAAACCCTGACGATCCACCAATACTGGAGTACCCACCCAAATGTGATTTTACTTTATATGGGTTCTCTAAGATTTTAAGGTGAACTATAAGGCTTAGAGACTCTGATCTGCACTTAATTAAAAAGTAATTAAATTGCCTTCAAATTAATGGTTTTGACGCAATTTTGATCCAAAAAGGTTTGAAACTAAAATTTTCAATTTTTGAAAAAACTGGACTATTTTCAAAGTGCCGTAACTCAGTGACTCATTAACGTGCAGAGCTCCGGTTGGGCATAATTTATAATATATTTGATGCTCTCAAAAAGCGTACCCAATAGCTTTCGAAGGAAAATGCATGAATAAAAAGATACCGAGCAGAATCTGAAACAAGTTCAAAAATTTCACGGTTTTTCATCTATAAAAATTTTTCCACAACATTTTGAGAGTTACAAACTTGAGAATATAGCCCCCTAATGGGTCCAAACATCATACTAAAAAATCAGAATTACATAATGTTTTGTTAATTTATTGTTGATTTTGACTGGCCTAAAACTCGAACGAAGTCGAGTAATCCGCTAGTAACATATAAAATCAAACATTATTTTAAAAATATCATAATCGATTGGGTCTTTAAAAATTAAGAAGTAAAAAACCTTTATTGGCTCAACAAATAGAGTTATAACAGCCTTATTTTAAAGAATTGAGAAATTAATAATTTTCAAGGTATTCAAATGCTTATGAGCGGTAGTGTATTGGTCAACTCGTCTAGTCCTGTAGTTATTTTTGATTTTCTATCTAAATAACTAGCTAGTTGGCTTCCTGCAGTCGGTTGGATCCAATTTATTTTTGACGGTTAGCGAAATTGTTGGCCTTGGCATCCCCGTGCAAGGGTAAAAATTCCAATTGCAAAAAAAAAGGAAAAATTTGGACCAAATTGTTTGTTACCTCGACAAAAATTACCACATTTAAACATTAAAACCCAACAAAATGGCATCGAAAGTAGCTGACATCAAGGAATACCTCGAACGGACTTTGAACGATCGCTCGAAACCATGGGCCGTTTTGTTCGACCACATCGAAGCACGAACCGGCATCAATCGCCTGCACGCATTTATCGGTGAGGATAAAAATATACTTTGGGTACCTATACTTTGTCTCAGACAATTGGAGCGGAGACAATTAGCCGTTACTTCAGTTAGATGCGAAATAACACCGGATTTTTATTTTTGGGAATTAGTTCGATATGCTTCTTATTTCAGGTATTGTCGCCGTCGTTGCATTCTGGCTGGTCTTCGGCTACGCCGGACAACTGCTATGTAATGGAATTGGATTTGTCTACCCTGCCTATTTATCAATCAGAGCTATTGAATCCCCACAAAAAGACGATGACACCAAATGGCTCACGTATTGGGTGGTCTTCGCCGCATTCTCCCTCGTGGAATTCTTCTCCGATAAATTCGTCGGATGGTTTCCATTCTATTGGCTTGCCAAGGTTTGTAATTTACAACACATATCTCAATTGATAAACTTATTTAAAATAAACATCTAACAAGTTGCAGCTTGCTTATTGAAGTATAAATTTTAATTTGATTTCCAGTGTGTCTTCTTGTTATGGTTGATGTGCCCGGGTGAATACAATGGCGCAATTTTGCTTTACCGTCGATTCATTCGTCCAGCCTTCCACAGGCACCAAGGTCAAATTTCAGCCGCTGCCTCCGAAATTAAAGCCGGTGGTGAGCTATTATTAATGAATGCTTCGTTTGCCAAATCGATTATCTCCTTAAAAAAAAAGTTTAAAAAATTAGAAAACTGACTTCTGAAAAATATGTATTATTTAATCAATGGCTAAAGGAAAATTTTTCATTTATAAGTTTTAAAATTACCTAATATTGAATATTAATTTATTGCTTAATCTTCCATTATGGTGGTCCCGGTTCTATGATTTATGGATGGGAAGTTGATTGAGTTTTTTTTTTTTCACTTCACAGATAGTTGCTTATAACATTTCTTAACATATTGTAACGTTTTTACGGGTTCGAGGATTTGTGTTTAATGACAACAATTTATTTTTAAACAATTGTTTATTGATTTATCTTACACTATTGTTGCTTATAAACTACACGTTAACAATTAGTTCGTTTTCACAGTCATTTATTTACTAATTATTGTCATTCACGATTTCACTGTTCACTTTATTTACAATGTTCACACTTTATATAACACTGTTCACTTTTTATGTATTTAAGCACTGATCACTTTTCACTGTTTACACTTTAACACTGGTCGAAGATTTATATCACAATGTTGAAGATTACTCTCGAAAATTTATTTGAACACCGTCGAAGATTTATATGAATACTGCCTCGCCTTATGCTTGTGCGGGCTTATATAGGGTTTCGGAATCCTTTACGAATGTTCGGCTGTATTATTCCTTTGCCAAGTGGCACAACTTTCTAATTTTCTTGGAAACTATTTGTCGCCACCACTTTCTAGTTTTCCTGAAACGGTAGAGTTTGCGAGGATTCCCTACAATGCCCCGTTCGGCTAACCCCATCCCAAAACCATGATGCATTCTCATTGGTTAAGCCCACTCACGCTGAGACCAGGTGAGAGTAGGTGTAACCACCCCCAGGCTTTAAAAACGGCGACGTTTCTCCACCTTGAGATTGTGACAATATTGTTTGAACAGAGTTGTTATAATAGTGATTGACTCGTATATATCGGAAGCTTAGTAGATAGCCTTAAAATGTCCCATTAGTTCGTATAATCTGCTACTACTCAGCATTCAATGTTTGAAACTGATTATGGTCAGTTTGTTCTATTTTACTGTGTACTGTTATATGCTGATTCACGGTGATCCTAATGTTGTTTTAGAACATTTTCTTGTATGTAGTACATAGTTACTTCCATCTTTTCTCAATAATGGGTTTTCACTGGGTTTTCCCATCTTTAAAAAAAACTTGCATCATTGTTGTAAAGGCAGATTTTAAGTATCATACTGTGCGAATCGCGTATCGTATATCGCTTTAATATGAACAGCATCTTAGAGTTAAACCAATCTGGAAAAAATATAGAAGGCAAATCCACCCCATGCCACTGTGCCGGCCCGTAGAGTTAATAATTGGCCTTTAAATAGGAACATACCATAATAATTTGTTCAGAATGCACCCGTAAATAGGAGTTCATCAAGTTAAGTAGTTAAAAAAAATTTTTTAATGAATAGGCATGGTGACGAATTTTTAAAAACTACCCAATAATACTCAGAAACATTTTTAGGGTCGTATCACGACTGTCTAAACACAGAAAATTTCTGTTGGTCAATTGTAATCTAGGTCTAGGTCCTAGGATCTTAAGGTGGTATTCTAGTCTAGAGGCCCGAATTTTGAGCGTTTTTTGGCAATTGATAAAAAATAAGCATTTGATATTTTTACCATCCATTTTTTTATCATTTGTTTATTTATATTCAGAGTACAGAAAATTAATTTAAAAAAAAAATTTGTTTTTTTCATTGAGTTATGCCGAGTTATGTCTTTGAAGTAGAGGGGGAAAAAAAGGCCGTGTCCTCGTCGCCATGATTTCTACCCTTGTGGTCATTTGAAAAATAAAACAATGATGGATTCTTGATAAGTACGAATGTCGCTATCACATGAACCTCCAAAAACTGAAAAAAACAGTTTTTCGTAAAATGGCGGCTACTCAAAAATAAAGGTCGATTTTTTCACTAATTTTTTAACTTTGTCGAATTTTTTTAAAATATTATAAATTTCAAATTTTCATTTTTTGTTCGTTCATGCGATAGAGAGATATTCAAAGAATATTCATGCCAAATTTCAAGTAAATCGGCTGATTAGAACTTGAGATATTATGGCTACCGCATCGAAAAAAGTAGTTTCGAGAAAAACGCATGTAAAGTTTTACGTTAAGTCTCCACTGGTCGAGTTGCCACGACACTAAAACGGCTATAACTTCGGAAATAATTTGAATTTTGAAAAATCCTTTTAGGAATATATTTTTGAATATGTAAACTATCGGATTATGAAAAAAAAATTTTTTGATTTTTTCAAATTTCTAGACTAGAATACCCCTTAAGTCTAGAATTCAACGTGGATCGAACCCGTACCACTTGACGCATAAAGTGGAGAGAACTACTGCTCTAGCCACTGCGCTTATAGGTGGTCGAAACATATTTTATTTACAATGAATTACATATTCCTTCAGTTAATAAAATCACTGTAATGGCTTCACTGTAATATATTTTAGGGATAAATCGATTTTAACCACAAAAACCAATTCATCACAACTGTTTGCAAATTATTAATGCTATTGAAAAGTTTTTATCATAAGTTTCAAACCTTATCTAATTCTCTATTTAAGATATATTTAAAATGACCTTTCTGTACTTTTATGGCGTTAATATTAAATATTGCTTTTATTTTTTTCAGCTACGAAAATTGTTCAAGACTTGACGAAAAACGATTAAGGTATTAATTTTTACTTAAAAATTTAGATTGTAAACATTTTTATTTAATGTGTTAATTGTTTCTTTATTGGATTGTTAATCGGTATACTATATTTGTTCTTTTGATTATGTTTCAATTTTTTTCTCCATTATAAATTTATTAGTTACATTCCTTTTTTTGTCAATTTGATTTTTTTTTTTGGAAATGTGGTTCATTGAGTGCTTTCTTTTTAATTTTCTATTTTTTATTATAATTATTATATTTGGTATGGTAGTTGAAATGGAGAGTTGATGTTTGTTTTAAATATTTGCTATTATATGTACATAATTTAATACAATAAAATTGAATTACAGTTCTATATATTGTTACAATTATTTTTATGTTGGTGAGTCATTTGTTTCCTGTGGTTTTTCCTCGTTTTTCTTTTGCTCTTCAGATCTCCTGTTTCTCCACGCTGTCATGTATGATTTGGGATGAACGGGTAATAATCCAGATAGACCTGTTAAATGATGGTTTGATTTAGATAATGTTTAACTCATTTTTAAAAGGTTTATAATATGGATCGTAGATATTTCTAATAGAGCTATTACAAAATTGGTTAAATTTTGAGACTAGAAAAATGGTTCTAGGAGAGACGTCGTAGCGCTGTTGTCAGCCAGTGCAGACCGGTTATAAATTAAAAGCTCTGATCGCAATTGGTGGGAATTTGATTTTCACTAATTAACAGAGATATCATTCCTTTTTTTTTATAGTTTATACCTAAAAGTTCGGCGACCGGTGGTGATATATGGGCCCCACGTCCCAACCAATGTCGTATCCTTTCTACATTTAAGGACACTAATTTTTCGTCATACTGATTAACAATTGGGTCAAATGTTCCTAACTGTTCGATAACAGGCTGATATTGATCTCGGCGTCTCTAAAAAAAAAAAATAAACTTGGTTATTCATCACATCCTCAATTAGCTTTTATTATATCGTCTAACCTCTGTAACAACAATATGAAAAAATGGACGATTTGTGCATCCGAAACGTGCAAATCGTATGATTTTCGCTGACCGGCTAAAAAATTTCCCAGTTCCACTCGCTGGAAACAACATTTTATTGGATTTTCTCGGTAATCAGTTTGCTTTTTTTCGTATAAAAAAATATATCAAATGTATCTTTTCTATGGAAAATGGTTTGGTAAACGTATGAGCCAATCAAATCATTGGATTTGAGTTGGTAAGTTAGGAATTTATAAATGTCAAAGGCAATTTATAAATTTTTCTTATTTTTAATTCCAATTTATATTAATTTAATTGCAACGATACAAATACAATTTAATTCGTTTTGTGTTATTTGGAATTAATTTGAATTTTTACTTGGAAAATAAACGTGGAAATTAGGATTTTTGACGTTGAATTTGAGAAAATTTTATTGGTGCGATGGAATGGCGCCATTAAAAAATGTCTGGGCCATTTTGAGCTATTGGTGTGTCACGTGATTAGACTGCGTTCGAGCGCATTCAGCAGGTACGATTTAGTTTCTTTAAATAAATTGTGTTTTTATGACGTTTAACGTAAGTTTCGCACTAAATGCGTGTTTGAAAAATATTCCTTAATCGTTTTAAAATCCACATTTGGAAAAAGCCACCGTCCATCGATCAATTGGCAATTAGTTTTAAGTTCTTTAGTTGGTTGTCAATAAAGGCCCAACAAGATTTAGGAATGGCGTCCCTCCACATGGTAGCGGCTTTTTTTTTTATTAATTCAGTGCCGTGTTTTTCACTACATCTCATCGTTCCGTAACGTTTTCTAACTGAAATTAATTTCATTATTTTTTGATTTGCACCATTATCGCCATTCCGTTTTGAATTTTAATTGTAAATTTCTTTGTGCCTGACCTACACCAGTGTTGCCAGACGTGGATAAATGTTTACTCGATGTACAACTCTGTTACGACTCGTTCATTCTCGACATTTTTAATCCATTCCAATCAAATCTATCGCCTATAACGTTACTATCGAATATTTAATCAAAAATGAATTATTTCTAACATCCCTATCAATATTACAAATAGTGTATTATTAACACGTAATTGTCGCATTTCAGATTGTAAATAGTGAGTGTATATAGTGTAAAGATGAGCTCATCAAACCGAGCCACCTCAAAGGGTGGCAAAGGGGCCAAAACAACAGAGGGAGGTGGAAAAGCACATGGAAAAACAGACGGCAAAACAGACACAGTACACAAATCGGGCGGGGGAGGAAACAAGCAACAGTCTACATCCAGTGACGGTCAATTAGCACAGATAAAGGATTTAAAGTCTGAAGATCCGAGCATCAAAGAAAAAGTTCGTCAAGCCATGGAAATGACTTGTCGACCCGAGGAAGAAGTTTGCCTTGTCCTGCACGACTGTGATTACGATTTGAACCGAGCTGCAAACATCCTGTTGGAAGGCTCGATTCAAGTATGTATTAATTTAAAAAAAAGAGGGAAAAACTTATATTTTATTTGATTGATTTATAGGGTGAATATGAAACATCGATAAAGAAGAAGAAAAATCGGCAAACAGGAACCAGTAAATCAGAGTCGGGCGATGGTGGTGGTGCCGAGGCGGAAGCGTCGTGGGATTCGCCGCCCGCTCAGACAGCGCCAGCGAAAAGCACAGAGGCGTCGGCGGGCGCGGGAGGTGCGGGACCGGAGCGCGAGCGATCAAAAGGCCGCGGTGGGGCACCGACACGGTCGAACCGTGGTCGCGACAGCCGCGGTTGGCGTGGCCGAGAAAATAAAGACGGCGATCGGGACAAGGAGGAAGGTGGTGGTCGGGGCGAGAACTTCCGACGTAACCGCATGCCGAACGGTCCAGGTCGAGGAGGCGGACGGGGTGGTCGCGGTGGTCGTATGGGCCCACGCTCATATCAATCACGCGATGGCCAACGCTCGCACAACAGAGGTCCTCCAATGGAAACATGGAACAGTGATTCCGTTGGACAGAACAGTAACGGTGAGACGTTGATTTTTTTTTGCTATTCTGTAAAATGATTCATTAAACGACATGAAGAACAATCAAAGATAAATGCCCATTTCAATTGGAAATTTGCACATTTTTTTAAAATATCGAAAATATTAATTTTGGTTATCTTATTTGTAAGCCTTTATTAGTTGATAGTAAATTTTTAAGATGATTAAAGGTCGTTGTACACTACCCGAATGGTAGGTCGAGAATCGAGACAGGACATTCGACCAAGCACTCGATAAGTTTGATTAAGAGTTAAGACAATCAGTACTCGTCCCAGTAAGGAAAGCTTAAACATTTTGAACGTTATCTTATGTTAAAACTCCAAATGAGTAATTCGATTGGTGTTATCTGAAAATTGGATTTAAGATAAACGTGAACTTTAATGCTGTTTTTACCCGACGAACGAAACTCTTATAAGTTTTTCTTACTTATAGACCAAATTAAATAATTTTTCAACCAAAAAAAAAAATTATTATAGGATGAAACCCATTGAAAAAGGAAGAGAATATAAGAAAAATGAAAGGAAAAATAAATTACGGTCCATCTGAGGTGGGAAAGTGGAAAAAAAGGGGGGTAAGGGTAGATAAGGTTTATCTCGATTTCCGACAAAACTACAAATCTTATGGAAAAAGGTTAAATGGCAAAGTTGTAGGTAATACGTAGATCTACAAATTTTGTGCTAACACTTTTTTCACAGACCCTCAAAATTTATGTGAAAAATTCAAACTACCAAGTTTTTGGTTTTTAATTTTTAACTTTTACAAAAAAAATTAAATTGACACGAAATTTGGTGAAAACTTACCTTTTAATGTCCTAAACACAATGTATTTTTTTTTTATTTAAAATATTAATTTTTTCACCTTCTAATGACTTAATATCGAAAAAGCACACTAATTTGCAATCTAAAATTCTTACGCCAAAACATATGATTTTTGAAAAAGTCGGTGCGCTTTGGGTTCGTTGAAACCTCTACTTTCTGATGGTGTAAAAAATATTTACATTACAATGTTAAATGTTCTCAGAAAATGCCATAATTAAGGTGCAAGTTTTAATAAATTGCTCAAAATTGTACATAATACAAAACTGTACAAATACAACTTTGAGCAGTTTATTAAAATTTACACTTCAATTATTGGATTTTCTGAGAACATTTAACATTGCAATGTATATATTTTTTTGCACCATCAGAAAGTAGAGGTTTTGACGTGAGAATTTTTGATTGAAAATTAGTGTGCTTTTTCGATATTAAGTCATTAGAAGGTTAAAATAATTAATATTTTAAATAAAAAAAAATACAGTGTGTTTAGGACATTAAAAGGTAAGTTTTCCCCAAATTTCGTGTCAATTTAATTTTTTTTGTAAAAGTTAAAAATTAAAAACCAAATACTTGGTAGTTTGAATTTTTCACATAAATTTTGAGGGTCTGTAAAAAAAGTGTTAGCACAAAATTTGTAGATCTACGTATTACCTACAACTTTGCCATTTAACCTTTTTCCATAAGACTTGTAGTTTTGTCGGAAATCGAGATAAACCTTTTCTACCCTTACCTCCCTTTTTTTTCCACTTCCCCACCTCAGAGCGACCGTAATTTATTGTTCCTTTCATTTTTGTTATATTCTCTCTTCCTTTTCTAATAGGTTTCATCCTGCTATAATTTTTTTACCATTTTCAAAGGCTAAAAGCACTGGTCTATTATTAATCTCAAGGCTACGGTTAAATATCTAAAATGAATTGGTTAACCGTTAAACAATTAAATTTTTTTAAACAATTTTACATAAAATACTGTAACTGGGGGCCGTTCAAAAACAGCATAAACGTTTTTGAGGCTAATTTAGCTTTCTCCTTCTCCTATTGTAAGATATCATAAGTTTATAAATTTCTATCATAAATTAAAAGTACTCCCCCGTTCCCTTTAATTAGAAATTATCGTAAGAATTGAACATATTTATAAAATAAAACATCGTTTAATCAGAAAATATATTTTATTGTTATTTTATTAACAGGGCCAAAGTAGTAAAATTTTCTAAATCTTACGTAATATCATATTCTTTACCCCCTTGCCTATAGTAAGAATTTATATTATTGAGTTTACACCTCCCCTTCCCTAACGCCTTACGTAACTTATGAACAGTCCCTTGGTATGTTTTAATGTGAGATTTGTTCAATATGTAGATTAAAATAATTTTAATTTAGTAACTTTTACTACGAAGTAGCTCTGGCTTCTATAATTTCTAATGCGCTCTATTTACTGTTTGATATATACTTCAACAGCATATGTACACATTTTTAGTAAATTTCTACTTTTTACAAAATCAATATCAAGTTTAAAAAAAAATTAAGTACAAACGTAATTTTTAATTGTTCGTTCCTATACCACTGCACTTGGTTTGCATTCCATTGATAAAAAAATGCAGTTTTAAGATTTCATGAGTTCAACAACTGATCAGAACTTTTTGATTGTTAAAGCGATCAATTTCAAAGCGTTTTATTTTTGAAATAATCGCAATTCAATTTTCAATGTTTAACACAAACAATTAAAATTATTTTCATACAGCATTGTATTCTTTTAATGACAATTATAAAATTAATAGTCATTGGTTCTTTCAAGGTTCAAGGTTTCTTTCCTGAGTTTTCAGATTTACTAGTCACTGATAACTATACTAGTTTAAGTGACCTTAAGTAGTCAAAAAAAAGTACCCCGCAAATACACCATTCTATAATAATACAAGTAGTTAGTAATGGGTAAGGTCAACGAGTCCGATTTCTTTCCAATTTTAAAAAAGATTGATTTGACAATAGGAATTAGAGATGCAACGAATATTCGGCTACTATTCGGTATTCAGCCGAATACCGAATACTAAATCATAACAAAATAAATGTTTAATTCGAAATTATATATATTTAAATTACAAATTAAAATTGAAAATCAATTAGGGACAGTTAATTATGATGAATCAAAACAATTTTTTCTGCATTTGAGTAAAGTTTTCTCGAGTAGGAACCTGCTTTGAGTTTAGAAACCACTACTTATATGGATCTAGTGTCCAATCTAGGCAAATACTTAGTAAAATATCTGGTGCGAGGCGTCACACTACTTTCTTTTACTTTCATTTATGAAATTACTTGCTGTTAGTTAAAAGAAATATAAGCACTTTTTAACAATACATATAAACAGAACTATATGCATACAACCTATAGGGCTATATGTATATACGAATTCCCAACCTTCACCCCAGAACCGCCCTTATTCGAATTTTCCCAGGAAAAAGTTTCAAACAAAAGATGTAGCTACAAATGAGTCTAAGAACTATAGAAAGTTTAAAGAAAATCGTTGCAGCCGTTTTCGAAAAAAATAGAAAAAGCTCAAAAACGCCAAGAGTAAAGTAAAGCTTTCGGTTAACCGATTTCAAACAAAAGCTTCGCGGCACAACTAGGTATAATATGGAGGCCAGATTCCAAGTTTGGTGAAATTTGTATAAAGCTTTCGATACGATATGGCTGTCACACACAGGCATTTTTTTTAAAAACCACTTTTTTGGACTCAGGGGACCTCAAAACATGTATTTCCGGTGAAAGCTCGAATTCGAAAATTCGACCCGATTACAATAAAAGAAAGTAATAAAAATCAATTTATCATTTATATTAACACATACAATAATTTCTTCAATAATTCTTGCATTGAATATCACGAGTGCAGTGAGTTAGGGTATGTTGATCGCCAGAGCCGTTTTTAACTTATTAGAGACTCTGGGTACATTAGGTACATATCCGATAACATTTACGTATTATGATAGACAAAGAAAATATAAAGCAAAGATTTGTTTTTATTTCTTTACAGTCACATTATGTGAATAGATTACATTAATATCGATAGTAATTATAATATCTGGGTGATCTGGCAGAAACTAGACCTCTATCGATCGTGGCCCAGAGTGCCCATTGGGAAATAGGGACTTGATCTTCTAAGGCGTGAAATATTTAAAAAAAAAACATCGTTAATATAACCTATGACCTTCAAAATAAATAATTTAATAATAGTTTTTATCATACTGTTAGTAGATAGAATAAAAGATGTTATTAAAGTTATTTAAATTAGATATCCATTCATTGGTCTGTTTGATATCTACAGTCTGAGGATAGGTCTGTTCCAAATGAAAACAA
Source organism: Sisyra nigra (assembly GCA_958496155.1). Taxonomy (NCBI): domain Eukaryota; kingdom Metazoa; phylum Arthropoda; class Insecta; order Neuroptera; family Sisyridae; genus Sisyra; species Sisyra nigra. Next base: position 34,795,268 of record OY292316.1, on the reverse strand, counting down.
AACCGTAAATTGTGCGTTACAAGTCATGCGTGATATAATACTATGGAAACTTTTTTGTATTGCGCATGACCTGTACCGTACAATGTATGGTTTTATTAATTTTAACTAGGTTCAATTAAAAAAGAAAACAGCAATTATTAAAATCGTACATTGCACGGTGCATATCATTTGCAATATAAAATTATAGTAAATTTTTTTTATATAGTACCAAACAATAAATGGTTATATTTGTTTCGGAAACTAATCTAATAATAGGATATTTCGCAGTACGCCCTATGGAATGGAATAAAATTTTCACTGCAGTATATATTAGATATACCTCAGATGAAAAAAAAAAACCGTACATTTAACGATAATAAATCATCCGCAATATAAAAAAATTATTTTGTCATAATTTGAAAAGCACAATGCCTGGCTTTATTTTCATCTGGAGCACATACTTTCTGTTACGTAAATTTTAGTAGTGCAGCAAAAAAGGCCACAACATGCTACCAATATAACATTCCGTTTTTAAAATTTAACTTAAATTTAAAGACACTAAAATTAAAAGAAAAGAATGAAAATTTTTGTTTTACGTAACCCAAAGCTTAGGATCGTTTGAGATATTAAACAAGACATCATATACAGTGGTATAACCTTTGACTTAGTGGCGTGGTTGAGTAGATAGTTGTCCTTTACGCCAGTGGTCCTGGGTTCGAATCCCAATGAAAGCCCAAGATTTTTTTCATGGATTTTCGGATTCGACGGGCGCTAATGACCATAGTAGTTAATGCGACCAAAAAAAAATCTTTTTAATAATAAATTCGAGTTTGCTCACTTAATTTTTATCAGCAATGATAATAAAAAATTAATTTGTAAGGTCAGCAATTTTAATAGCTAAGATTATCGCAAGCTGATTAAACGTTTTTCAGCTTTATATAGCAATGAAGATGTACATGATGTCATCATTATGGAACGCAAATTCTCAAATGGCGAATCTCTTAGAAAAGTATTTTATCAAAACTATGTCTTATCTTCAAGTCGTTTAAAATTAAATGGTTCATTTCACAGAATTGTTGAGATTGTGTTTTGTAATGAGTTTGTTGCCTGTATTTAACTAATAATATAATTATTTTATATAACAAAATGCTTGTGTTGGATTGTTTTTAAAGAAAAACAATTTTTCTTCAAAGGTATGAAGAAACGTAATGACAAATTCTCTCAACTTGACGAATGGGACAATGAAGAATACGTTGGGTCATTAGGTAGTTAATTAGTTTTTTTTTTATTACTAAAAATATTAATTGCATGCTATCAGTAAGTGAAATGTATATGTGAATGTTAAAATAATTTTTTTAGGTCAAGTCGATACGTGGAATTCTTTTCCACCAACAGAAGATTGGGATAATGAGGAATATACAGGTTCGTTGGCGGACACGAAAGTATTTTTACCGAGCCAGGCGTTGGAGGCCGCTGCACTGGCCGCGGAAGGAAGTTCGGTCGAGCCGACTTCGGTGCCCAATGCGGACGTGCAAGAAACGCCCGATGTGCATTCGTCGTCGAACGTACCGCAATCGCTCGCACAGGCCCCCGAACCGCACGAGCTGCGACTACCGATGCATCTTCAACAGCCGCAATCGACTACGTTGAGCGCGGCACAAACTCAGTATTTGAATCAATTCACTCAACAACCTCAAGCCGACAACATGAAAGCGGCTGTTGCCGCCGCTGCTGCTGTACATGCGATCCACCATCATTTTCCATCGCAACAGTATCAAAGTTCTTCCCCTGGATATACAGCGTCACAAAGTAAATTCTTTTTAATTACTTTTATTTAAGGGGGGAATGGATGTAGAACGGTGTTTTTAGTAATTGTTATGCTTTTTTTAATCAGCCTTTGATGTCTAAGCTCTTAATGCTTGAAGTATCGATTTTAATGTTAATATTTAAAAAAAAAATTACTACACAAATATTATAGTTAATTCCATAAAATAATTGTACTGGGATTCCGATTTTTGAGAATTAAGGGACCATCCATAAATTACGTCACACGAATTTCATGATTTTTGACCCCCTCCCCCGTCCTTGTCACAGCTGGTCACATTTGTGAGACCCCCCCCTAAGTGTGACGTCACATATTTTACATCTACATATAATTATTGAATTAATTAATAGCAGTTTCAAAATTTGTTTTATTTCAATTTAAATGATTTTTTAATAAAATGAACATCAAATCAAACATTTCAAAAAATAAACAACAACAAAAAACTACTAATTATATTAATTAATGGTCAAGCTTAATCATCTTGAAAGTCAATTGTCAAATGAAATAAAAACAATATAACCGCTAGGCACGGTGCAGCATTTAGCGGCATTTATCAAAGAGCAATAGTATCGGCGCGTAACACTACACCGAAAAAAAAATTATCTTAGGACAATTAAAACTAAATATTAAATATTTGATTGGCAATGGGCTATCAAATCATTTTGTTGGCGTAAATGAAATTCAGTTGTCAGAAGTGATTTTTTTTTTGCGAGTGGTTGACAAAACAATTTAAATCTTATGTTTCTACAGATATTATTGCAAATGTTTTTGAGTTTTTTGTTAATAGTTCAAAGTTCGTGTTTTACTTAAAACTTAGATTAAAATAGATTTTGAAATGTGACGTCACAAAATTTAGGACCCCTCCCACCCCCTTGTCCCACAATAAGTTCGTTCGCGGATGTGATAATGAATCGATAACGATTTAGTTCAAGGCCGATATAGGATCATCGCCATGCAAGTTTATGAGCCGAGTTACGGTCTGATATTCGCGGTTCACACGAAATGCGTTCGTTAACGACTCATAATTGGTTCTAGCGATCCTCAGATTTTTGTTAGAATGAAAAATTCGATTCTCTTATTCATGCGCAGTTTGCTAAATTGTGGCTAAATCAAAATCCAGTTTCGCTGTCATGCTGCGTTCAGACGAGTCAACTTTAGTAGCACGTTTTTAGTTGATCAAAAAAAATTGAATGAAAAACCTCGTGTGAGAACAGTAATCAACTTTTTCTTGAATCAAAAAAAGTTTGAACAAGTCATCACACTAGGTGTTTCATTCCACGTTTGATCGATTAACTAAAATCGGTCAACTAAAGTTGGCTCGTGTGAACGAGGTATCAACGTCTGTCAACGTTCAATCAATTAATAATTTTCGTGGGTTCTCGCTAATCGCTTGTCTTACTTCCGAACATTTTCAAACTTGTTCACGGGAAAATAACCCTTAATCAGTTCATAAGCGTGTATGCGTTTGGCGATTATCCTATCCACTTGGATTGATTCTTTACCAGTTCCAAATCACCACCGCGAACAAACCTAACGTCACACTTTGTCGACCCCCTCCCTCCCCCTTAACGCGTAACGTAATTTATGGATGGCCTCTAAGGATAACTTCTTACCCTTGTTATCATTTCTTTTAGTTATAACTAGATATAACTAAAAGAAATGATTCTCTAGAACAGAGGTTCCCAACCTTTTGAATATGTTGTACCGGTATGTAATAGACAATATGGTCGCGTACCAATGTAAATATTTCGCACATTTTTTTCTCAAAAACTTTGTCGAACAAAAAAAATCCTTAACGCTCAATTTACTGAAGATCCATTTTTTGGCAAAAACTTTGGAAAAACAGGCGCTGCGCGTACCGGTAGCTTGAGACGTTTGTACCGGTACCGGTACGCGTACCACAGGTTGGGAACCCCTGCTCTAGAAGCTAAATTTTAATATGGATTCTTTTTTAAAAATGGACCCCCCCCAAAAATAAACCGACTAAATCCTGTTAGAAAATTACAAAATTATTAAAGCATATTATGTTAGATTCGTTTCAGATACCATACCACATTTACATTTAGTTTAGTACTGGTACCATTTTCGGATATTTCTACAAACGATTTATAAAAAAAATGAGTTTTTCGAAGTTCCTGTACCTTTTGTATCTTCTGGTTCTCTTTATAATTTTTAAAAATATTTTTTTAGATAACGCCTATAATTCACAAGGCTTCGTGCAATCGAGTGTAAATTATGGTGCTGGAAGTTTACAAGATCAACAACAATCAGTGCAATCTCAACAACCGTCGCGTCCGAAAACACAACGAGCCCGCGTACCGCCACCGTCGAAAATTCCCGCCAGTGCCGTGGAAATGCCGGGCGACCTCAACACCAGCATCGGTGCTATCGACGTACAATTCGGAGGCTTAGATTTAGTATCGGAAAATAGCTCATTCGAGACGGAAAATAGCAAATATTTAACGAATAACACGGATTTGGACAATTCGCAGTCGGTAACAGCGAGTGGAAATTTGGATTTGGGCTCGAGTGTCAATCAAACAGCTACGGCGCTTGATTCGTATTCAACGAGTGCGGGGGTTGTCAAACAAACCACGCAGTCGAGCATGAATGCAGCTTTAGTACAAAATCAAATTGTATGCACTTTTTTTTTTTGGGTTCTTATCAGATTTTCATTTGGTTTTGTTTTTCTTGTGGTTCTAGTTACCAAATACAGACAGTATTTCACAGGCGAGCGAACATTTATCGTCTGCATCAAATGCTTACACGGCGTCGCGTGGAAGTTTGCCAGTTAGCAATGCGTTGCAAAGCGCCATTGAAACCGTTAATAAGACTGCCGAAGTTCATAACTCGTATTCGTCACAACCTCAAACGAATTCGTATCAAAGTTATCAGGGCCAGAAATCAAATGCTGCCGCATACCAAGCGCCCGCTGCATATATTTCAACCAACTATTCTTCCAGTACACAGGTAAAATTCAACAATAACTTAAAGTGGTTTCAACTCCTAGATTCGAATCTCGTTACAAGTCCAAAATTTTTGAGCTCAGTGGCCACTAATGAGCATAGCAATTGAAGCGACCTTAAATAACTAAAAAATATAGATCAGTCCCCTGTCACTTAAATACGAGAAAGGCTAAAAAACGTGACCGAGTTTTACGCAATTCTTAGTACCTTTAGTTATTATTGATATTATTGAGTTATTATATAATGTAAAATACTTATCATAATTATTCTCATATAATAACAATAATAGTGAAAGCAATATAAATAATTTTCCTGGCGTTAAAAAAATTATTTCTAACCTCCGACCTTCATAAAAGTCTTCGTCAGTTTTCGTGGTCTTCGTTCAACTCGTTGTCAACTAATTTTACGGGCGATGCCTGCAAATGCACTCAAAATGGTCACATTTTTGTAACATGGAGTTGTAGGGGGCTGATATAGATCATGAAAGGATTAATTGAAACTCAAATTTTTGTTTCTTGAAGGTAACATCGTCCAGTTCATACCCATCAAATCAATCAGCTAGTTACTCGAGTAGTAATACGTCAAATTCAGCTTACAACAACCAAAGCACTGTTAACAACTCTTATCAGACAAGTTCCTACTCGACGGCATCGTCGTATCCAAATGTGACTCCCGCATTTACGTCGATTACGCAGCCTAATTCATCGTTCCCGACCAACAATCAATCATCGGGTTATCAAGCCACGTCTAATCAGTCGGTTTATGCGTCTACCACAGGTATTTAAAAAAAATATTATTAACTATTTTTAAAGGATTACATGAGTTTAGAAAAAAAAAATCCAATTATTATCACAGAATTATTCTACTCCAACTTTTTCACGTGTAAAAAAGCAAAATTTTTAATAACATTAGTTTTGTTCCAGATGAAAATTAAAACGTACATTGTGTGGTACAAGTCATATCTATATAAATAAACTGATAACTGTTTTCAATGTTCGCTTTTAACTCAAAAACTGCTGGATAGGTTTTGATCAATGTTTTTTTACTTCTTATATACTAGGTGCTTATTTAAAAAAAGAATTATTACGATATGTTTTTAAAAACAAATTAATTAAAGTTTTAAAAATGCGATTTTTAGAAGCAAAACGCGTTAAGCGGTGCATTTTTCGTCGCTTTGATAGAGTGGGGCAAACGGTGTAGTACGCATGGGCTGCAGAGACTATGTTTCTTCTTCCACTGCCTACTGATTATTTCATATTTGAGCGTAGACTTAATGTAGCGCAGCGAGATATTAGATTAATAAAGATTTTTTGAATTCTATTTTCTATTTGTTTAGCAGTTTTTTGAAGCTTTTTTTAAAATTCTCTTTTAGCATTTTTTTTATATTTTACTGTAAATACAGATTCAAAATACATTTTTAAGTTACCTCCGTTACAATAATCAAATTACATTTCAACACTCCCTTTTATTATTGTATATATTTTTTAACCAGAAATAGTTACCTAAGTTAGTGAGAAACTTTTTTTTTTTTAAATTTAACTATATACCAAAAAATTGCTTCTTCAGAATTCGCAATGCATCCAAGTGTATAGTTATTAATTGATTAATAATTAAATTTTTAAAAAGTTTTCAAACTCAAGAATTAAAATCGCTATAAGACCCAAAATAATTTTTAATTGAATTTTTTTTTATTCTCTATCTGCTCTTTTCATAACGCAAATATAATAGATCAAATTTTTGCAATATTTTTAATAATTAATTATTTTTAACTATTTATACATGTATTGTTGTACTATGACGTCATCAACTGCCGTTGGATCTTATAAACATTAATTGTTTAAAAATTGATTTACTAATTAGATATACACCTGGAGCAATTGCAGATCCGGAAAGAACATTTAAAGAAAAACTGATTATTTTGGATTATATAGCAATTTTTATTTTTGAATTTACAAATTTTTGAAAAATGAATTATTGATTAACTAATAACTATACAATTGGAACAATACCGGATTCTGAAGGAGCAATTTTTTGGCATATAGTTAAAAATGTTCTACGCTTAGTTTTTTCCGTTTAATTTTAATATATTTTTGCTTTCAATTTTTTAAATGTTTTTCCTTTGTAAATTAAATATGTTCTTAATATAATAACCTACGCAGACGACGTCGCGGGTATCAGCTAGTATTATATAAAATGCCAACTTTTTGTACTGTACTTGACTTGTGCCACACAATTTAGGTTTTTATTTTCAACTGGAACATGTTTGACAAGTTTTCATTGAAAATTTTTGAATTTTCACCGTTAGGACCTGCTTCTGGAAGACTTCCTAGAAAAAAGTACCTTGCGGTGTTTAAGATAGAAGGCCACTTTGACGGCCAGAATTTTTTTTTTTTAATTAACTTTACTTCCTGAAAAATAAGCCGTTTCATGTTAACATATCTCAGTGAAAAATTAGCTTAATAAAATTTATTTGAACATAAAATGTAACTTTTGAAAAAATGGATTTTTTGAAATTTCTAAGCTTATGTAAAACTGTAATCTCCAAATGATGAAACGATGACGAGACTGAGATTTAAATTAAAATAATAACAACGATTTAGAAGTTGAGTTTTTTAACGTCTTAATTGTTTGTCGTTATAGGATTTATCTCGTAGATGATTTGGCAATCTGATTTTTCATTAATATGTCGACTTCAAGCTTTTTTTAAAAATCGCGTTTTAATAATTTTTTCTTTTGTCTTACAGGTATACCAAAAACGGACCGAGTTCCACCTCAATACAATTACAATAGTAATTTACATAAATTGGCAACCTCTGGAAAAGACCAGAGTCAGTATGATCCAGTTTCGCCCGATAGTGGAGTAAGCGGAGTGAGCGTTACTTCTGTCAGTAGTGTTAGTGCTGCGCCAGCTCTTTCTGGATTGAGTCAAACAACAACAGCTGCCAGTACAAAAGTGACATCAACATCAACAGGTTGATTGATTTAATTTCATTTTTATAGAAGGTATTAACCTGGTTAATATTGACAGCTAAAAGTGGTGTATTACCAAATCTTCCACCGAGTGTCGCGCCGATGATGAGTGCGCAATACATAATGGGAAACACGGGAATGCCGTTCTATCAACAACCCGTGTACTCGTACGAAGAATTGCAGTTGTTACAGCAAAGGATACCGCACATGACGACCGGGTACTATGATATTCCGTACCAGGCACCGACATCACTTGCGGCCGCCGGCGAACGAGGCTTAGCCAGTGTAGCGTATTCGATGTCCGATGGAAGATTTCCACGCGCCGATAACAACGCTTCACCCGTGCCTTCGACAATATCACAACAGGTTAATAACGTAATAACTGATTCATTATCACTTTATCATTTATATATTACTAAAATGATGAGATCGATGACGAGTCTGAGGTATAAATTAGCATTTGCTAAACTCACTTGATAAGTTTTTTATTTGGTGTTTTATTAGTAAACGGCGAATTCATATCCCTGGATGTTTTGGCAGACTGATTTATTTATTCATCCACTTTCATGAATTAAATTTTTTAAACATTTGGTATAATATAAATTTTTATTTGTACAGACAACAACGCAAGCTCATCAAGGACAGCCGATGTTGAGCGGTCCGACATTACCACCTGGATATGCTTATTTTTATAATACACCGATGATGCCCCAAGGATTCCAGTATGGAACACCAACCATTTATCCGGTATGTCCATTGCATTCGTCTTTGTTTGTGTGTGTAAAAACTTTAACCAGGTCACTTAGTGGCGTGGTTGACTAGATAGTTCCCCTATACGCCAGTGGTCGTGGGTTCGAATCCCAATGAAAGTCTAAGATGTTTTTTCTGGGTTTTCGGATTCGACGGTTACTAACAAGGTTATTAGATACATAAGGTATGCTCACTTGACTAGACGGCGTTTCTTTGATCTTTGAAAATGACGTCATTGGTTTACTGTTTCTGACAGAAGCCAGTAGAGGCGTTAAAGGCCATTGGCTATCGTTGATTTGTGGGGGATTTCACCTGGTGACTATATTTGGTTGGCACTACTATATTTAATAAAATATGCTTTTTATTGAGATTATTAAATCTCTTTAACAACAAATTTAAACTTTTAATATGTCAACAATTAATTTTTATGAACATAATAAATGTTAATTTGATTTTTCTTTGTTATTGTATTTGAATTGAAAACCATTGTTTTGAAATATCATCATTATTTAATTAAAATTAAGTAATAAAGAAAATCAAATTGATATTTATTATTTTCATAAAAATTAACTATTTACATAATGAAACTTTATTCTTTTTGTGAAAAAAAAGCCCACCTTCTTAAACTAGATAAACCTAGTAAGATTATAAAAGAAAATGAATATAAACAATATTGTTTAAAAATATCAAAATAAAATAAAGTATATAAAAAGTTTTATTTTGAACTTTAACTGAGTAAAATGAAACGAAATGAAATTTCAAACTATAGAGCGTAATAAGAACGATAGTAACGATAAGAACCAATTATAGCAGATTTCTAATGGCTTCTAACGCCTCTACTGCCTTCTGTCAGAAACAGCAAACCAGTGACGTCAGAGCAAGCTCATAACCTTGAAAGTGAGCACCCCTTGGGTTACTAATGACCATAGTAGTTGATGCGACCTAAATAAACCAAAAAAAAAGTTTTAATTGTGTATTTTGTTTGAAACCATAGCAAATACCAGCAGCTACTAACGCTCATGGTTCAACTACCAGTAGTCAATATCCAAAACCTGGAAGTTACGGTTCAGGCTACAATTCCGGTTATGACGCGTTGTCCCAAACGCAAGACTATAACAAGAGCGCGTATGTTGGCGGGAATCAAAGTCAGAATAAAACAGGCGTCGCGGTTACAACAGGATCATCAGCCACTGATCTCACATCTGCTATGTATGGAAAGTCGCACGTTGCTATAGGAAAAGTCAATGTAAGTTATGCTTTAAATTGAAGATTTATTTATAATTATATAAGTGGTTAAAATGATGAAAAAGATGACGAGGTTGATTGTTTGATTGATAATACTAGCGATAACGAAATGAGTTGTAAGTTTTTTATAACGATTTTCGTTGCAGGTAATTTCAATCAAATCAATAAGATAGTTCAAATTCTGACTATATTTTAAATCAAACATTTTCAAGTCGATCAGTGTTTCCACACAAACTCGAGATTTCTTTGAAATAAAAAAATATTCCATGTGATACAGATCAAGATCTAAGATATTTATACAAAATTCCATCATTACCGGTCAACTGTTTTAGTATGAAAACATTAAGTTATCACAGTTTCTTACAGGAATAATTAATTTATCATGAAAAATATACTTTGTACTATACATCCAATAAACTGTCCTTTTTAACATTGAAAGCGAAGGAAAAAAAATCTAGCCACATTTAATCAAACTGCACATGAGTAAGAGAATCGAGTTTTTCGTCCTAAAAAACGACAATCGCTAGATCAAAAGTCCCGTTTCTCTATCCTTTTCTTTCAACTTAAATTCAATTAACAATTTTCGTGGTTTCTCGTTAATCGTCTTACTTCCGAACTTTTTCAAACTCGTTCACGGTAAAATAACCCTTAATCAGTTCATAAGCATGATGCGTTTGGCGATTATCCTAAATCCACTTGGATTGATTCGTTATCGGTTCAGTATCAGATCCGCGAACAAAATTATTATAATCCAAATCTAAATGTAAATCTTTTGAATATCTTCATATTATGTACAGTGAACTTATAGCACTTTCAAAAAAATGACTACATTATAGCCTTGATTGATTACCCGGTAACGTATTACATATATTAAATAGTATTAGTATAATTTAGATTCCTTAGGAAATAATTTTTTTCAATGCCAATTTTTACTTTCTTTTGCTACTATATAGTAAAGAAAGTATTGTAATCGGATCGAATTTTAGAATTCGAACTTTTACCGGAAATACATGTTTTGAGGTCTTCTGAGTCCAAAAAAAGTGGTTTTTAGAAACATGCTGTGTGTCTGAGTGTGACAGCCATATCGTATCGAAATCTTTATCCGAATTTCATCAAACTTGGAATTTAGCTTGTATTATATTATATCTAGTTGTGCCGCGAAGTTTTTGGTTGAAATCGGTGTACAGAAAGCCCCACTTTATTCTTGTGGTTTTTGAGCTTGTTTAAGTTTTTTCGAAAACGGCTCCAACGATTTTCTTTAAACTTTCTATAGTTCTTAGACTCTTTAGTGGCTACAACTTTTATTTGAAACTTTTTCTTGGGAAAATACGAATAAGCACGGTTCTGGGGTGAAGCTTGGGAATTCATACATACATATAGGTAGGGATGTTAAAAAATAATCGATTTTTATTTTAATAGATTATTATTTTCTAATAATCGATTTTTTATAATCTATTTTCATAGTAATATTAATCGATTTTTAAATAATCGATATTTTAAATTACGCGTTTAAATCGATTTTCATAAACAGAGCAAACTTAAATGCAAACTAGCTGTAACGGTTTTTTTGATTCTTGTAATTTAAATATAATAGACATTCATTGAAATATTTGATTGTTAAATTTAAAGTTCATTATTAAAAGATTGAAATCGAAAATAGTTTTTGAGGCAATAAGGTTGTAATTTTGTTAGGATGCTCATCATCATTTCATTTTTGTTATAATAAAACGTTTAATGGTACTGAAATTGTGTATCAATAATCATATTTGTCTTATTCCTTAGCTTGAAAGTTTAATGGAAGATTCGCATTAATTTTTAGTTTTGAATTGGTTATTTTTTTAATAATATCATTTTTTTATTTTTTTTATTTTTAATCTCATAAATTGAATCTCTTAGGTTTCATCATTATTGGAATATGAAAAGCAAGTAGAATTTTAAATAATAAAAAAAAATCGATTTTTATTTAATCGGTTTTTTTCCATCAATCTCACATCCCTACATATAGGCTGTATGCATATAGTTCTGTTTATGTGTATTTAGTTATAAAGTGCTTATATTTGCTTTTAACTAGTGTTCGACTGAAAGTTCGGTTTCGGCCAAAAATCAAGTTTCGGCGTCAGTTTACGTTTCGGCCAAAATTGGCCGAAACTTTTGCCGAAACCGAAACTGATTTCGGGAGTTCTCCTGTACGCTCGCCTAACTTTTTATTTGATTTTATAACTGTTTTCAATTTAACAGTTTACTGTAGTTTAGTAGTGAGTTACTTAATTCTAATTAAGTATGACTGTCCTACTAATTGTGATCTAGGTATCTTTGTTAATTCTAAATGTGTGATTTGATTATCTTTGTTGAGACTGGAACTAAGAGTGTAGGTAATTGTAATTTTAGTAGTTATTATTTTTATATAAGGGGTACCTAAAAGAGATTGATGATTATTCTAAGTACAAATACAAACCAAAGTATATTAATTAATAAGATTTCAAAATACCAATACTTAGTATTTAATGAAACAGTAACAATTTGTGATTTGATTATTGATAACTGATAAACATTTTGCTATGAGTACTTAATTTGAAAAAATAATAAAAATATTATTAATATTTTTTTATATTATATTATACTAGCTGACCCACGCAACTCCGTCTGCGTCACATAAGGGTGGGAGAAGGTTAAGAGTGGGGAACCTATGGCACAATTCTAAAGGAGTTAAAACTTGCTTTGTTTTATCCACAAATCACTTAAGAACCATTGAAGAGATAAAATTTGGTACCTATAATGCTAATTTAAAACCACGCGGACGAAACCAAGAAAAACATTGTATGTCTGTAATGGGCAATATTTATTGATTAATTTGAAGATTTTTTTTCTACTTTAACAGTCTAACATGAGCTATCTTAGGTACACCGTACATCACACTATGATCAGTAAGAGTGGAACTATAGTAGAAAATGTCACGGAAACGGGAATAATAAAGGAACGCTGCATAACACTACTGGGGTGTTTTATTGATAAAATTTACGTATGTAAACTTAAAATATAATGAAGAAAAAAGAATATATGAAACTTAAACAAAGAGTAACGTAAAAAAAATTTAAATGTTATTTGATTATTGCAACGCCTGTAACCGTTGTAACAAATAATATATTTTAAACTTGTACTTCTGTATCTGATATAATATATTGCAAGGAGCTGAATGCCTGAATGTCTAATGATCTATGAATCAGCTCAGTACTGACTCCTGAAAAAAAGTTAGATGGACACAAATATTGAGAAGGAAAAGCGCAAGCACTCACTTAGAAGGCCTAACATATTTTAAAGAGTGGGGAGTTTTGAAAAGAAAAGTTGAAATTTTAATTGTTGATTTTTTAAATGTAATTTAACACGCTAAATTCTAAATATGTATTCGAAAATTAACAATGAAATAAATTTCAACGTTTCAAAATTTTTCATTATTTTTCGGATGTTAAATAAAAAATAATATCTTCAAGTGAAAATAGTAATTTTTATTTTAATCCTAAAGAGAAAATGTGTTAAAACGCTATTTCACGAACTTTAAAGATCTATTTCACGACCTTTTTTTTAACACACGGTTCCCGCAGGAGACAAATATCATGCTATCCTTTGAGCACCGTGCATTATTCTGGCATACGAAATAATCTATATTATTATCTGATCCCTCAACTATCATATTGCAAAAAATCATGTCTATCTTTTACTCTGTGAAAAACAAAAACATATCTATCCCACGGGAGTAGAAGATTTTTCCTGGATAAAAAAGAGATCAAGCTTTCCTGAGGAAAATTCGTTAAAACTTTTATTCATGAACTTTTAGAAAACTTCTTTGAAATACTCAGTTCCTGAAGGATTCTATTTTTATCCTATCCTACGGGAACCGTACAATATTCTAACATAAAAAGTAGCCCATATCATTCACTGTCTCTTCAACCACCATATTGCAAGAAATTATGGTATTCTTTTGTTCTGTGAAAAACAAAAACGTATCTATCCTACGGGAACATACATTTTTCCTGGATAAAAATTGGACTGTATGAAAAGAAAAATTATGATTTTGCCTTGAGGACCTTATGAGTTATAACTTTAAATATATTGTACTCAGATAAAAATGTTTAGTTTAAGCATGATTTTTCTTTAAACCAGTTTTTCTATTTTCCCGATGAAATGAGAAATTTTTCCGAAATAAAACGTGTTCTAGATAATGATTCGCATATTTATCATACTTAAATATCACCAAAATCCATTTTCAACTAAAAATAGAGTTTATGCATAATTTTTTTCTCCAAACCGTTTTTCAATTTCCCGGATAAATTAGACATTTTCCCGTTATAAAAAGTATTCTTTTTTATGACTCAGATTGTCATTTATCATCATACCAAATTTTATTAAAAACCATATGTATTTGGGTAAGAATTAATAATATCTTTCTAAAAACAATTTCGCAAATAATGAATTATTTTTGAAACAACCTTAACAACCATTAAAAAGGTTATAACGGGCTAACCGTAAAAGATAGACATATGTCGTCGCTGACTTTTTTGTAGAACTTTTTAAGAGGAACAATTTTGCTCTACATGATTTTTGCGTAACTTTAATCGTTTACGCAGGGCAGGCCACGAACGCTCTCAAAAGGAAAAAATTTCCCTGTTTTTTGCAACATTTTCCATCGATACTCTGTTCCTATTGGTCGTAGCGTGATGTTATATAGCCTAAAGCCTTCCCCAATAATTAGGCTATCCAACATTAAAAGAATTTTTCAATTCGAACCAGTAGTTCCTGAGATTAGCCCGTTCAACCAATCAAACAAACAAACAAACAAACTCTTCAATTTTATATATTAGTATAGATAAATGATTACAACGAAATTAATATACCTAAGTACTGTGTTTCCGTTTCATGTCCTAATTAATGCAGGGGGTAAAATGCACCAAATTTTAGTATTTTAAGGAATTTTATACTTGACCACGTGAGTTTCGGTTTCGGCCGAAACTGAAGCCACGGCCGAATATTCGGTTTCGGTCGGACTCTACTTTTAACCAGCAGATATTTTATTGTATTACATATTCCGAGTTACTGAAGATGCCGAAATTGCTTCATCTGTTTTATTTGCGTCTGACTTGAATCGACATTGAAAGTTTGATTTATTATATTTAAAATTTTTATTTGAAAAACCTCAGTTTTAAGATTTTCTGTTGTTAACATTTATTTATTTTTTTATAGTCGTACGATAAACAGGGTTTTCATTCTGGCACGCCGCCCCCATTTAATTTGGCGGGCAGCCAAAGTGCTGGTTTAGCACCCAGTGGCCAATACGCTCCACATTTGTACATACCGACGATGGCTCCTCACCAAACTCATCATAACACAACGCTAATGCATCAGCCTCTCCATCAAGTACGTAGATGAGAACAAGAGGTTTTCTTTTCTAAGTGTTTTCAATCGAATTATCGCATGATTTTAGTTCAACTAGTTGACAAGAAACAAATAATTTTAGTTTGGGATTTTTACTAAAATATTTAGTTATAAATTAAATAATTAGAATTGACTGATGAAATGTTTTATTTTGCACAGATTTGATTTTTTTATTCAATTTTGTATGAGCTTTTTTTAGTTTTTGGAAATTCGTTTTTTTTTTTTTTTTTTTTTTTTTTTTTAATATTAGAAGCATGAAATTAGTAGATGATGGTTTTGGAGTTTATTTTATTCATTATGCATGTTTTATTATATTTTATATTTTTATATTTTTTTTTTCTTTTAACTCGGAATCGAATGTGTAAATTTGTTGCGTTCTGTTTTTGAGCTGACATTTGGGTTTCGCTTATTTTGTAGATGGACGTGCGCCAAACAAGTCGACGCACGGTAAGTCCTTCACCCCCATATCCTAAAATATCCTGTGTGAAATTAATTTTAAAAAATTACGTTTTACTTTATATCAACTAACATTCAATTTAGATTAAAACACGTATTAAGTACGTTCGAGCATTCGATTCAAATCTCAAGGGTTTGGATTATCAATTTTTCTTATACTAAATCGTATATTTTAATTACTACTTTTATTTTTTTGTTTAATTTTTTGGATAAAGTAATAAAAAATGTTGATAAAATATCGTATTTGAAACTGTGTTGATTTATGTAGGTACATATTTTAAATTCTATTATTGGCTTATCCAATTTTCTTGATGATTTAGTGACTATATAGCAGCGGTCGGGGAACCGGGGTAAATTACCCCAAATGGGGTAAAAATGAAATTTTTAGGAGTAATAAGGAAAGTTTTTACCATTGCTATCTTACGAACATGTAATTATGGCCGAAGATTTTATTCAAATTGTTCTTACATCAAAAAACCCCCATTTTGAAGTTATTGTATCAAACATGAAGAAATATCATTTCTCCAAAATCTAAAGGGGAATTAATTTTGTTTGTTCCAATATGAGAATTTTATTTTGTGTATTACATACCTGCTTACTACTTTCATGCAATTTTTTTTCGTGTAAATTTATTTATTAAATAATGTTTAATTTAAATTTACATTGGTTGTTCCTTTTTCATAATGAGGGAGTAATATCGACTTATGCAAAATTATTTTGGGGTAATGGTAAAAAAAGTTCCCCGACCGCTGCTATATAGGATATAGCAGGCGCCATTTATAAAAAGCGTTAATGCCATCAAGTAAATAGAAATAGAATATTATTTAAAAAGTTTTCAAACATTTTTAAAACGAAGCGAAGCTTTTGGTTGAAATCGGTTAACCGGAAGTCCCATTTGATTCTAGGAATTTGGAGCTGTTTCGAATTGTTTCGTAAATGGTTCCAACGATTTTCTTTGAACTATCTATTGTTCTTAGACTCATTCATGTCTAAAATTCAAATAAGGACGGTTTTGGGGTTAAGGGTGGGAATAAGTAGTAACAGATATATTATGATTAATATTACTTCAGATTCATGTTATTTTGTATAAATTGATATAATTAGAGGAGTAATAGATTTAGAACGAGGTTGCCACCTGATACTATCGTTGGATTCATTGTAAATCCATTGCTTCTCTGACTATATCTATTAATACAAAATAACAAGGATCAAAAATAATATTAATCATATTACTTTCTTTTACTGCTGTATAGTAAAAGAAGTATTATAATTGGGTCGAATTTTCGATTTCTAGTGTTCACCGGAAATACACGTTTTGAGGTCTCCTGAATTCAAAATAGTGGTTTTTTAGGTTTTTTTTGGTAAATTACCCCAAATGGGGTAAAAGTTAAATTTTTGAGGATAATAAGACAATTTTTTGCCATGGCTATTGATAAACATGATAGTATGACCGAAGATTGTATTCAAATTGTTTTTACATCAAAAAGCCCCAAGTTATTGTATCAAACATGAAAAAAGATCATTTATCCAAAATCTGAGGGGGGAAAGTTATCAATTAATTTTTATTTGTTCTAATATGAGAATTTTATTTTGTTTGTCTATCTATTACTACTATATTCTTACTACTCCGATACAAGTTTTTTTTTTTCGGGTCAATTAACCCAATAAATATTTTTTATAATTTAAATGTGCATTGATTGTCTCCTTTACAAAATTAGGGAGTAATATCGACTCACGTAAAAATATTTTAGAGTAATGGTAAAAAAGTTCCTTGACCGCTGCTTTATCCGAATTTTATCAAACTTGAAATTTAGCGTTCATATCAGCTAGTTGTGTCGCATAGCTGTATTTTATGGGTTTTGAGCTTTTTAAAATTTTTTCGAAAACGGCTCCAATGATTTTCTTTAAACTTGCTATAGTTCTTAGACGCATTAATGCCTACAACTTTTATTTGAAACTTTTTCCTGGCAAAATTTTAATAAAAGGGGGGGGGGTGTTCTGGGGTAAAGGGTGGGAATTCGTATATACATAAAGGCTGTTTGCATATAGTTCTTTAAATCAGCAGATAGTTTTTCGTCGAAGCTTTTCGTTATAAAAGCTATTCACTGTCTTCTTGTTTTTTTCTTGTTTACTGTTATTCAACAGAAAAGAAAACTAAATAAATAAAATTCTTTATTCGGTCAGTAAATTATATACAATTAATTACAAAATTAAGAACTAAAAATTTGTACTATTACTTTTAATGTTCTCATCCATGATTAAATTATATATATTAAAAATCTTGGGTATTTGGCGTATTTGGACAATATTTAATTAACGACGTTATATTTTAAAAAAAATGCAAATTTTCGTCGACTTTATTTCGACTTCATCGGGCAAATTTTAAGATTAACATCTAATTTTGTAATAGTTTTTTTATATCTAATTTAAAAAAAAAATTATTGTTAATTATAATCATATGAAGTCTTATTTTATACAATCAATTATTAGCTATTACAAAAGTAGAAGTTAATCTTAAAATTTGCCCGATGAAGTCGAAATAAAGTCGACGAAAATTTGCAATTTTTTAAAATATAACGTCGTTAATTAAATATTGTCCAAATACCCAAGATTTTTAATATATATAAAAATTTGTAGTACCTACCCGAGCATTAGCTCTTTCTCTCTTACATAATATGAGAATTTTAATATCAGGAAAAAGGACTGGAAAAAAAGTAAACTTTTTTATTAAAAACCCGTTTTTAGATATTTGTCTCATTTAGCTATGTGATAATCCAAATTTGATTATAGCTTGTGCTAATTCCAGCATTTGAACTGGATGCTCAAACGTACTTATTATTTCCTTATTTTATCCTAGTTGGTTAAATGCACGATTTAAGAATAAGACGTCGTTCATATTGAGGTGATAAGCGATACACGAACGCGCAATATATAAATGAAATCAGAAAAGTACAGATACTTGAAATTTGATTGAAGACGATAAAAAGGATCACAATGGCGCTCATCGCCTATCATCTCAATGTGAATTGCGGCTAAAGCATGTCGTTCAGTAAGAAAATTTAGAAAAAAAAATACCAAGAAATGTTAGTTGATAGATTGGCATTTTAAAATTTTTAATTCAACCTCCTTTTTTAAATCTTTAATGTTTTACGTTTTTCTTGTTATTTTGTGTTTGAGGTGTTAATGCTTTTATTTTGCGTTTAGGATTCAGGAAATAGTAGTGGGCAACGTTCGCAGTCCTCGAATCAAGCAAAACCTGGATCGAAACAAACATACCAGACTTCCTACTGGAACCAGGCTTAGGTGCTGGCTGCTGCTGCCCCTTTCCTCCTAAACAACAACAACAAAACGTGCACTGTAATTGTCTGCTGATGCGTCTCGAGTGTTAATCCCCTTGTTCTCAACCAAATAAAACATAAAAAAAAATCAATTCATATTTGAAAATATTGTCGTCAAAGTATTTCATTTATACAGTTCCCCCCATATTTAAAACTTAAAATATAGATGTAAATCATTTGTCCCCCCTCCTTGTAAAATAATGCGATTTGTATCGAAAGCGCTAATTTTGGAGGTTTTTTCAGTTTTTAATTATTAAAGAAAAGCCGACAACGTCCAGGATTGGCGATTTTATTGAGCGAATCATATTTTTTTTTCTTACTCTATGATAATGATAATAATAATGTATGTATTTTGTTTTATGTTTTCTCCGAGAATTCAATATTTATGTTATTGCTATTGTAATTATATTTTTTTGACTTATTAAACATAAAGGTAATATATACTTTGTGTGGCCAGGACAAATATAAATATATATTATACATAGTTAAAAGGACACAAATGATGATTATTTTGTTGATTTCTTGGATAACTTATGTCACATTTATTGGTTTGTATTTTTTTTTTAGGTTTAAATAAATATAGATTTATGAAAATGAAAAATGTTGTGCGTTGTGTTGAATTTGTTACCGAAATTCCTGATTTCAAAAAGGGTTTCATTTTAATTTTTTTGCCTTGGAAAATTGGTTGTGTGAGGTGAGTAAATGTGACATAGGTTTCGAGAAAGATATCTGATCAAAAGAATGGATGAGGGTTTTTTAATTTTTCGTAAGTCTTGCAAATTATTTGTCATATTTTTGTCTGATGAAATGTAATTGAAGTTTCTGGCATTATCCCTTTTTTATCCAGGTTTATAAAAAACAAGGTTGATTAATGTGGAAATAGTTAATCAAGAAGAGGTTCGGGAAATTTTATAGAATTAAAAATCTTAGACTATGGTCTCCAACGCGTTTACAATAATTACGCTCTTAACCGTTGTTTTTTATTAATTTCACTAACTGAAGCGTTTGAGCGACGTTTATCGCTATGACCCATATCTTCAGAACGGTTTACGTGAACGTCAGTGAAAGTAATATCATTGATGACACTTTACTCCGTAATTGTCATAAATAAATGACTGAAATAACATTTTCAAAATGGCTTTTTAACATTGTTGGACGTTCCAAATTCAGTGGAACGTAGCTTTATTGATTAGATCATAAGCTGAGGATATCTTCGTCTTGAAATAATTTTTAATGAGATTGAACAACTTTGTGTTTTATTAACCTTGATTTTTTTGTACATCCGACATGCTAATTGGAGTATTCACTGTGAATTTTAAAAGTGTTACAAGTAACACTATTAAATGAATGCCTCATTGCCAAATCGATTAACTCCATTTAAAAAAGAAGTTGAGATAAATTGGTTTGTCAAATACATTATTTAGTAATTTTTGATTTGTGTAGTCAGAGCATCTTGTTTAAACATAAGGTCGATCTAAAAGAAAGTCCATCCTGGTCCCGCGAAAAGCATTACTACGGGGATCCATATTAGTCGTATCATAGAATTCTTTATACAACTACGTCGCCCACTCGATATGGGCTGAGATTACTGTTTACGAGAGCTTTCAAGCGATATTTATTTACTATATTCATGTGTGTTAATTTTAGAGGTGCCATGGGCACGCATCGTAATAATTCACTTAGTACTTTTTCGTAAAGCTCCAAATAAAGAAATCTTCAAAAATTTTGTTTTGGATATATAATTAAGAATTAATCAAAAATATGGTTTTAAATGCTTTAACATAACATTTTAAAAATGGAGTTAATCGATTTGGCATGTGACGTATATAAATTGTGAATATATGAAAAAATGTAATGAGTTTTCTCGAATTAACATCGCTCGTTTCATCCTTTAAAAAAAATTCATAAATACTGTCAATACCTTTGTTCCCGATGAAACTAAAACCGTACATTTCACGATAAAAGTAACGCGCATGGAACTAAGATTGTTTTACTCTTACGCATGTACGGTATAATGTATGGTTTTATTTGGGGTCATTCATAAATTACGCCACATATTGGGGAGGAGTGGCAAAGGGTAGGAGTTGCAAGCTTCGTGACGTCATATATCAAAATCTAAAGTAAAATATTTGCAACTATAATATGTGAACTGTAACGTGACGTCACATTAGAGGGAAGGAAATTTTACAAATGCAACCGTCTGTGACAAAGACGGGGGGGGGGTCAAATTTTTTTAAACTCGTGTGGCATAATTTAAGAATAGTCCCCGTTTCATTAAAAACAAATCTAATCATAAAAATAAATTATTTAAAATCATTATTTTAGATACATTGCTATAATTTTGATTTATCTTAACAGTTTCTAGAAAAATTTGCTTTAATTTACGACTAACAAAACAGGCATGAAATGGCTTGTGATTGCTAGCGATTTATTTTAATTTTTTTATGTACTTGAATCAAATATTTAATTTTGTTAAGCAGGCATCTTACGTAAGTTTTAACTTCTTAATTTCCCAGTCTGTATCAGACGTGGATTTCTCATTAAAACAAAGTGATAATTGTGAAGAAGTTAAAGCTAATAAACGTTAAGATACTTGAACACTTTTTATAGATATCCTAACAAGTTTAGTTATTAGGTATTTTTTAATTATATATTATTATATTATCACTTTAATCGAACTGTATAGAAATTGTGTAATCGATGAAAGAACAGTAAATCATTTGATATCGGTAATTGTATTCTTTCGACAATGTATTTTGATCCGAGGGCATTAACCAAATTAATTTCGAACGTATCTCAATGAACATATTACAGGCTCAAGTAGCTGTTTGAGTCGATTTTTTTTTATTAATTTTTGACTTGGTATTGTTATTTTTAAAATAATGACTTATTATTTCTTATTTTTACTTGATAGTAACATACAGGGGCTTTGTTTGCGGGTACGATTCTGAATCAATTCAGGAACTATAAAAGAGCGTTCGCGGGTCAGTAAATTTTAAATATTTAGTAACAGTTCTGATGTTTGTGGTTCACACCAAATTCGTTCGTTATCGTTTCGGAATTGATTATTCGTAGTTAAATCCAGTCTCAAAGTTGTCTAATGAAAATACATAGTTTAATTTTGAAAAGTTTTGCGGGAAAAATTCTGAACCTGTCTTGAATTGATTCGTGATCGGTTCAAAATTAGACCCGCAAGCAAAGCTATTATTTGATTGGTTCGTTTTCATTATTTCTTATTAACTTTTTTTCTATGTCAAAGAAAATAAATG
Source organism: Sisyra nigra (assembly GCA_958496155.1). Taxonomy (NCBI): domain Eukaryota; kingdom Metazoa; phylum Arthropoda; class Insecta; order Neuroptera; family Sisyridae; genus Sisyra; species Sisyra nigra. The sequence continues at coordinate 34,773,043 of OY292316.1, read as the reverse complement.
GAGAAAAAAAAACGAACTTGGTAAAATGAAAAATTTGATTTTTTTATATGAAAATGAATTTAGAGCTAAATTATGATTTTGTGTATCGAAAGCTATGTAAAAAAAATTTAAAGTCAACTTATTTAGACAACCTTTGTATATGTGTAGTAATATTAATATTATAATAATATAAATTTAGTCTTGTTTTTGTATTGCATATAAATTTGCGCTATGAATTATTTTTTTTTAAAACTATTGATTTAATTAAATACTAATATGATAAAAAAAAACCACCATTGTGAGAAAAAAGGATTTTGATTTTTTCCCTTTAAAAAAAAGATAAATTGTGACCTTTAAAATCCAATTTTGTACATTTTACTTTGTAGAAAATCAAAGGACTTTTATTTTTTTAAATCTCTCCAATTTAAATATAATTCCAAATATATTTAAATGATGTATTCAAATAAGAGGATAAATAATGGAATTGCTGTGTGGAGAAGGATTTTTTTTCGAACGAAGTTTAAATGAAAAGTGGAAAATAAAGCTGATCAATTTGAAAATGTTTGGTCTCGATTTTTTTCCTAATTGGAGTTTCAGGAGAGTATAAAATAAGGGGGAGAGTACGGTTTATTAGGCGCCAAGGATTGACGACGATTTTTGATAAAACGCGTCAAAAAAAAAAACCGAAAATGAAGAGTGGTAATTTGGGAGTTATGGTTAAAACTGGATTTAAGGACGAAATTGTCCAATGCTATTTCTTATAGGAAATGATTTTGATAAATCTACCAATTAAGACGTAACTGTGGGAACTATCGTTTATTTCAAGTTAATACATATAACAACATTCGACGAATACTAAGGGAATCCCTTGGTGGAAGTTTGGAGCGAAACCCCAACATAAAATAAAACAAACTCATTGTTCGTTTACCCTGAACGCAAATTTTTTTCAGAAAACCAAATGTATTAACTTAATAATGCTATAAATACGATTATGAAAAACTATCTCTCATTATTAGAATATTTTAAATTAAAAGAATAATTTTAAAATCCCAGTTTTTTTCAAATGCGTCGTATCGAAGGGTTGTTTATATTCATTCAAATGTTTCATATTGCATGAGTTCAAACTCGTTATTGCTCTAATTAGAATTTCATTAATTCTGCGGTATTTAAAATTTTCATTATTTGTGGTGTCTTTAAAACAGTTAACTAATAAGTGATAATTTTCATTTTTAAGATAAGAAGTCGCGGCAAATTTAATTGATAATTGTTAGCTGTAGTAATTAGAATAGTGAAGTTGTTCAAATCGGATCATGTAAGTTACCAAAGTTACTCATTCCTTGAATTTTGCGGAGGTTCTCCTAAGCTGACTCCAAAATCTTTGGCCGTAATCATTCTTTTTTCCTAGTTGGGGTTTCAGATGAATAAAAAAATAAGGTCCTCTCAAACTGAGCTCCGTTGTGTTGACACTAGAAGTGTTCCTGATATAACGCTGTGCTATGACCAAATTTCCCGGTGAACACGCGAACGTTGCACGGATCGTAATGAATTCCTATCCTACAACGTCCTCTGTACACAGTGTCCAGGGATGCGAATTTACTTCGCGGCACTCTCTGCCCGATGTCCGGAGACTTGCCTCAAAGCAAATTGAGTTACGAGAACTCTGTATGTAGCTTCGACAATCAGGATTAAAAGAACCTTATTGACTGACCTTTAAATTTTTGCCTATATATACTGTAAAAAATTTAAACATGTCACTTGCGAGAGGGATTCATAAATTAATGATTTTTTATTTTTCTTATAAATTAATTTATAAATTTTTAAACATAACCTTAACTTTAATATTATCAAATAGATCTTTTCTCATAAATTCAAAAGGATTTACTATTATAATTCAAAAGTTTTTTAAATACCAAATTAGTGTTAATTTCGTGGTTGTTTCGGTTGTTTCTTTGAAAAAATCAAGGGGAAATGAAAAATTGAATTATAAAGTTGTTTGATCTTTCAAAACAAACGAAAATCATTTCGTTTTTTATTTTTTTTTTATAATCCCAATAATACTCATCCCTTTCATCCTTGAAAAATTAATTATTATTAAAATTTTACATAAAAATCGCAAAAGTATCGTCAATAGCAGAAATGGATAACAGATGGTGATGATTGATTGGGTTGTAATGTTGGATAAAATTATCTTTCCAATTATTGTTCCCAGTTGTTCCCAATCATATTCCTAATTATTTCCCAATCCTTCAGATTCTTAAAAATAAAAAAAAAATAGTATATACGGTACATACCGTACATACATTACACAGTAGTCAGGGTCCGCTAAGCTACGGTTACTAAGCTAATATTGAGAATATTTCATGAAAAAAGATAAATTATTACAGGAATAATTAATAACAGGGATTGAACTGAACTATATTGTAATACGAAGATGAATTGTCTAGGACTCAAAACGCATCATGACGTATCAAATAATTATAGTTTCATAACTGATATATTATTTCGATTAAAAATTCATTAAAACCTCATTGCCTTTACAATTAGTTACTGATTATGGCAATGGAAACTATTTTAGATAATAAATAATATCCATTACTGACATTTTACTAATATCCCCAGAATATCTCTTACGAGTATTTTTTTCATTTTAATATGAGAAAAAAACATTAAAATAAAAGTACAAAACAGAATTTTATCTTAAAAAATTTTATTAATTCGTCAATATTTTAACATTATAAATTACCATCTAGAAATATACATTAAAATATATCTTATTCTTTATGTTATATAAACTTCAGTGCGAATTATCACATGCGTTAAAAATATAATTTACAAATGTAACAATTTTATAGTTATTTGCTTTTTTATTTTATTGTAACATTAGATTTTACTGTCTTGTACAAATCTGTTGCGATATTATTCATTAGAAGTAAATCATAAGCAGCACTGTATTAAAGTCACGGTTGTTTTACAGTATTTTTTTTATTTTAAATACAACCTTTTTCAATTCAAAAGAACTTTTTTTCATTTCAAATAAAACATTTTCAATTTTAATTTAAAGTTGCGTGAAATGTTTTGGTTTTTAAAACCGAGTATTTGCCTTGTATAATTATTGAAATCAAAATTCAAAAATTTCGGGAAAAATAAATGTAGTAGCATACAAATCGAGCATGTGTATAAGACCCCCCCCCCGGTTAGTAGTGCAATCGTCTTCAGACCATCGTCCGCGAAATTCTCGAATTCCGACTTGAATAAATATACAAAAAAAAAACCTTTCACCCAATATTCAATTAAAATTTAAAATAAGTGTTATTTGAAGTAAATAAGTTTCATTTGAAAATGAAAAAAATTGTATTGAAGTAAAAAAAAACTGTAATTGTGTGGTAAACTTCTTTAGTGATCATCATGTAGTCTTGGATCTCTCCGTGACTGATATATGCTGATTCATATATCAAGAATCACATAACAGCCACGGAGACAAGACTAGCTTATGATCGAAACAATTGAAATAAATATTTGGGACGGTACGTCAATATTTTGGATACTGGTGCACTTTATGTCTAAGGTTTACTTCTGTTATATTACGCCGCATTTTTGTAGAACACAGTATATTTAATTCAGATGAAAATAAAACCGTTCATTGTACGTTGCAAGCATGCGCAATATAAAATTATGGCAACATTTTTATATTGCGCATGACTTGTACCGTACAATGTACATTTTTATAATCATCTGGAACAAAGTTAGTGTTAACTGTTCCAAAAACAGCATTAAATCTCTTATATTAGGTTTTATTTATTGGAAGCGTTACGCAAATGATTGCCAAGATCAAAAACCGTGTCGTCATCTTCCTCCTCGTTTAATGGCAACGGAAGCATTTCAAGATCGCCACGGCGTGCAGTCACCCCATATTTATGCACTTGAGTATCAGGCGATGGCGGCTTATTTATTCTACAAAACAAGAAGATTTTTACCCAATTTTCATTCGATTCTTGATTAAAAATTACCTCATTGTTTTAATTCCTAGATAAATCATAAATATCACACTGGCTCCAACTAAAACGTAAAAGCCACGAACGAACGCATCGGAAGTGATTGCTAAGCTGGTGCCCTGCTCGTCGACATCTGTAACATTCGGTTTTGCTTCCGCAGAGTTTTCTGGAAGAGGCGGCGACTTTTGAGTGTCACTCTTTGAAATTGGTTCTGTTGAGTTCTTAGCCACTTGTGTCTCATTTTTAGCCGCCTTGGTTTCATCAATAATCGAGTCTCGTTTGACGATAATGTCATGAGTTAACCTTACATTTTTCATATCACATTTGGAGATTATGCATATTAATAGAATTAAGTTGATTATGAAGTAGTTTCGAGACATTATAAACGCTATGTACTACATATAGTCACTATTGAGCAAAAGGACATTTAACTTATTTAATGTTATCAATTTTGATGGCAAATAAATACAATTGACACGACCGCAATATTGATTTCATAGTTTTGAACAGTTTTAATTAGGTATATACTTTTTGAATTATTTTAACACGTGCCAAAAGTATAGATTGGAAAAACGTTAAATTATTATCAACGATTAATCAGTTTAAAATCTTAAAATTAAAATATGTTAAATAATTCGAACGAGTTATTTCAGTTTTTGGAACAGAATGAATGAGGGGACGTATGAAGTATGAGGAAATGAACGAAACGAACTTATTATCAGAATTTATTGATGAGATCATAAGTCATAATCAGTCATAATAATTATCATACATTTGTTTATTTATGTAACAAGTCATATGTAAATTTTCCTTCATTTGATGGAAACTGTTTATACCGTTAATACAAAATAATTAATATTAACGTTCATTAAATAAATGTAAAAAGTAGAATTTAAATAAAAAGGAATTATTTGAATAATATTGTTATTAAAAAGATTACTCAAATATATTCTAGTTATTTAAAAAAATCCTTAAAACGGGTCACCCCGGGTCTTTTCATTTTGTAATAAGAGCAATGTATTGTTTTGGACGTTTCGGATTGGTCCAAAGAATGTCAACAACGAGTCGATAAAGTAGAAATTGATTATACAGATTTTTTTGTTTGAATTTATAAGAATAAGAACAATAAGTATTAATAAACCTTTCTTATAATTTTACACACCCCAAGCAAATAAGGTACGGGTCTGCTATTTAATATTTTGTTGTTATATTAATTGACAGAATATTCGTGAACAATCAATTAACTGCCCCGCTAAAACTCAAGGAAAACTTTGTTGTCAGTGCATTAACTAATTATTTTGAATTTTGTAAAAACTAATACGTCGAAAGACCTTTAAATACTCGAACCAAGCTACTACCTCTCCCAAAAATTAATAAAACATTAAGTTCTAAAAATGTTTATTATGCAGTAATAAAATATTTCAATTTCCTTCCTACCTATATGAATTGCTCTAAAAAAATACTGCGTAAAAAGTTAGGGTTGTGGATAAAATCCATACCTACTTTAATTCATTGGTTATTTAAGTATCTTAAGTATTTAACACTAATTATATAACACTTTTGCATTGTACAATGAAACTACATTTGTTTTTCTTTTTTTTTAATATATATTCTATTGTAAAATAATTTTTTGGATTCCTTCTGGTTTCTATGCACAGATGTAACCCATCATCTCTATAGAATACCTCCAGAAGTAAAATAAATAAATAAAATAAAAATAAATATTTAAGAATATATCTCCAAAAATATAAATTCTCATGACTAGGGCTGGTTTATGTTGTAGCAGCCGCCGCAGGTAAGCTGCGATTTCCTACCAATTTTCCTCACGCTCTAGCATGTGAACTACTAGGTTTGCTGTGTTGAGAGCTTTCCTTATAATCGTTTCAGTACTGGTTCGATAGTTCTTTCATAGAATTTGTCCGGACAACATCTGCACTTCGGGAAGTAGTGTAGGCCCACATTTTGTAGAGGTAAACGTTCAACGCCCCACGGTCGGTCAAGGTACATATCTATTATCTATATATGTATGCACATAGTATAGCTTGATTAATAGCTCCTTGGAAGTTAGAATTTATCTTCTAAAATTCTAGTCAACAGTAAAGAACTTCAAGATTATTTCATTTTAATTATTGTTCAAAACAACTATTAAGACTATAATAGCAATTACTTTAATTTTATCTAGAATGTGCATTGTAGAGCACTGTATACAGTAACGGCTTCAACTAATGATACTTTAACTCCGATTTTTATAAGCCTCAATTCTTAAACAAGTATTGCTATTAAAACTTTTTTCAGTTCAAATCAAATCCTAGTACTGTTGGAACTGCCTAGATTCTAGCACTTTTTTTTCCCGTTAGCATAAAGCCAGGTTAGGGCTCGTTCCCCCCGCACTGCAGCCTAAGGCTTATTGTACTCCTGTTCTGCTCATATATCCCTGCTGTGCAAGGATCCTTGCTTATTCCAGGTTCAGCATTCTGCCTAGTAGAAGCAGTCCCCGTACTAAGCTCGCGCGATTTGAGCCTGTTTGGGCGTCATCTATCCCATACAGGTGTCGCCACTTTGTGAGGACTTTGCAGTCAAAAATGACATGGATCGCGTTTTCCTCCCCATCCCCACACAATCTGCAATTGAGGTCTCGTTGAGACACCCCAATAATCTGCAGATGCTTCCTCAGTCCACAGTGTCCGGTTATCAGTCCTGTTATTGTCCTGAGTTGGTTCCTTCCCAGCCGTAAAACTTCAGCTTTGAGCGAGGGGCAGATTCTCTCCATCATTCTCTTGCTGAGCTTCTGGCTAGGAATTTCTTGCCAGTATTTGTTTTGGTGCCGTCTCAGCCGAATTTTCATCGTCTTTTTGACAGCAAATTTGGTGATCCCCACTCCAGGCTTCGGGCCATTGTACTTCTTCTATACACTCCTTATTAAATTCACTGCATGGAACAGCTGGTTTGAATTTCCAATTCGAAATTTTGCTATGCGTACACTTATCAGTTCAAATCCAATCCAGGTCACTGTGAGAACGAAACTATTGAGTTTAATAAACAAGAAAAAATATACATAATTAACATTCTTCAAAAATATTATATAAATGATTTTTTTTGCAATAGAGTAATTATCAAAATATCCTTTCAGTTTTTTTATCACCACTTATCATTACGAATCAATTTGATTTTTTAATAGTTGCCTACTCCTAAATGTTTTACTTTGAATAATTTGTTATATGGGTCATTCTCAATTAAGCCGTAAATTCGACGCCCATAACAAAAATCACCATTTTTAAAAAAATTTTCAAAAAAAAAAATATCATTATCAATTAAAACTCGTGCTCATATAAGTGGTCACTCAAATTCATTTCTTAATTTTATTTAATTTAGTCACAAATTCATCTCAAAGTCGGAAAATATCTCTCCCCTGGCTTGTCCCCGGGCCGATTCCGTTTATTTAGTAGTAATTTTAAGTACTTGGAAATCAAATAAATTATATAAATTTTACATTTAAATAAAATAATTTAAATACGTTATCGTAATCAAGCAAGTAAAATTGCGTGAATTTTTTTTTTTTTTTAAAAAAAGTTGCGTTTACATTTGTCCCCTGTATTTTGCGTCTCGTCACCTGGCAGGCTTATTTTCCTGTAAAATCGGCATTTGTTTACTGACTCGCGGGAATTAAGGACCTTGAACGATGGTCATTGGGTATATAGGGTATATAGTTTGTAATAAAGATCACTCAAACTAGGTGTGCAGTCATTTTGTCATTTATTTCGTTACTGACACTCTGTGGATACAGTTCAGAACGAGTAAATTGAGTCTCTCCCCTGGTAGGTTTTTTTCTAAAAATAATCATCTAAAAAATTAAATTCATTCGTATATTTACTTCTCGTTGTGTATAGATTCTAAATTTTCTTGGTTTATTACGTACAATAAATATATTTCTCATTATTTTTATTTTTGTTACAAAAAAGTATCTCCCCTGTCTTTTAAGGGCCAGGGGAATGACACAATATCCAGGGAGGTATGAAAACTTCAAACTATATTTTTTTTATTGTTAAAAAGTTAGCTATTAGCTCAGTCAAAATCAACAATAAATTCGCAAATTTTTTAATATGTTGTTTGGACCCATTAGGGCTATATATTCTCAAGTTTGCAACTCCCAAAAAGTTGTGGAAAAATTTTTATTGAGGTAAACCGTGAAAATTTTGAACTTGTTTCAGATTCTGCTCGGTATCTACTAATCCATCCATTTTTTTTCGAAAGCTATTCTGTACGTTTTTTAAGAGCATCAAATTTGTGACCAAATAAGCATAATCGGAGCTCTGCACGTTAATGGGTCACTGAGTTACGGCACTTTGAACATAGGCCAGTTTTTTCAAAAATTGAAAATTTTAGTTTTAGACTCTTTTTGGATCGAAGTTGCGTCGAAACCGTTGATCCTACGAGAATAACTTATTGAATATAATTTGTAGACAATTTAATTAGCGTTAAATTAAGTACAAAGCGGGACCTGTAAGCCTCATACTTCTCTCAAAATCTTTAAAAAAAACATGGAAACATAAAATTGCATTTTCCCAGAAATGTACCTTAACATTTTTTTGATGCATAGAGCGATTTTTAAGTAGGTATGGCCCCGGCTGGGCTCATCCACATTGTCATTCGGCAAGATCCTACCCCCGGAGAGCTACTAAAACACCTCTCTTGTAAATGCAAGAAGGGGTGCTGAGTGGTGGCTGCACTTGCCTGAAAGCAGGGCTTAAATGTTCTGTGATGTGTGCTATTTGCTCTGGGGAAATGTGCAAAACTGCAATGAAGAGGACGACGGTGACAAGCCTCAAATAAACCCTGACCTTCCACCAATACTGGAGTACGCACCAAAATGCGATTTTACCTTATATGGGTTCTCTAAAATTTTGAAAGAACTACGAGCCTTACAAGTCCCGCTTTGTACTTAATTTAACGCTAATTAAATTGTCTACAAATTATATTTTGATTCAAAAAAAGGTCTAAAACTAAAATTTCCAATTTTAAAATAACTGGCCTATTTTCAAAGTGCCGTTACTTAGTTTACAAAGGGCTTAATTTTTAATAAATTTTATGCTCTTAAAAAACGCGCAGAATAACTTTTGTAGAAAAATGTATGGATTGGGAGATACCGAGCAGAATCTGAAACAAGTTCAAAATTTTCACGGTTTACCTCAATAAAAATTTTTCCACAACTTTTTGGGAGTTGCAAACTTGAGAATATATAGCCCTAATGGGTTCAAACAACATATTAAAAAATCAGAGATACATCATGTTTTGCGAATTTAGCTATTTTTTATGTCGATTTTGACTGGCCTATATTGTTATAAATGACTGAATAAAGTTAATAGTTCAATGAAAAGTTGTTTTTTTCATAAAATAATGTTAAAATCCTAATCTGTACATCAAGTTTTTCCCTTGGATTGAGTATCTCCCCTGGCATCTTATAAAACGGGATGAAGTTAATAAATTGACTGACCGCCTTGCAGGCACGTTTAGAATGACTGTTTTGATCGAACCATTATAAAATTTGATTAAAATTTCAAAATTTTTGTCGTGCCGCGTTTTACCAATAAGCGATTTACGTCTTAAGTGAGAATGAATGACCCATATACATAACATTGACTACTAATTATAGTAATATAGTTGACTACGTTTACTTTTTATTATACTTACTACAAATATCTCAATTTTATGGGTTTTCACCAGTATGTAACTTTTCATGAGTAATTAATGCTTCTGCTCGAATAAATGATTCACCTTCAAAAAATTGATTTTATTTTTTCATACAAAAATGAAGCTATCAAATAAATTCTTACCACAATTGTATGGTTTTTCAGCAGCATGATTGTATTTTTTATGACGATTCACTGATAATGAACTACGAAATGATTTACCTACAAAAAATTAAAAATATTTTTAAATATTATTAAAAATATAGCTATCAAATGATTTCTTACTACAAATATCGCAGCTGTATGGTTTTTCACCAGTATGAAGCCTTTTATGAGAAATTAATAAATTTGACCGCATATATGATTTACCTTAATAAAATTTAACTTTATTTTTTCTTACAAAAATTGAGCTATCAAATGATTTCTTACCACAAATATCGCAACTATATGGTTTTTCACCAGTATGCAACTTCTTGTGTATCATTAAACTTTGTTTTCTCCTGAATGATTTATCTTGAAAAGATGAGTTATTTATTTTACATCGAAAAAGTGATTTTGAAATATGTTCTTACCACAAATATCACAATTGTATGGTTTTTCATCAGTATGCATTTTTTTATGATCATTTAAAGAATATGAATCACGAAATAATTTACCTTAGAAATAAAATTATATTTTCTCTTCCAAAAATGTAACTATCAAATGAATTCTTACCACAAATATCGCAGCTGTATGGTTTTTCACCAGTATGAAGCCTTTTATGAGAAATTAATAAACTTAACCACATATATGATTTGCCTTTAAAAAATTAAATATTATGTTTTTTTCCAAAAATGTAGCTATCAAATGAACTCTTACCACAAATATCGCAACTATGTGGTTTTTCACCAGTATGTAACTTCTTGTGTATCATTAAACCTTGTTTTCCTCCGAATGATTTATCTTGAAAAAATGAGTTATCTATTTTATATGGAAAAAGTAATTTTGAAATATGTTCTTACCACAAATATCACAATTGTATGGTTTTTCACCAGTATGAGTCCTTTTATGTGAAATTAAATGATGTGATCGAGTAAATGATTTACCTAAAACAATGAAATTATATTTTCTCTTTCATAAATGTAGCTATCAGACGAATTCTTACCACAAATATCGCAACTATGTGGTTTTTCACCAGTATGAATCCTCTTGTGTTTCTTTAAAACGTGTTTAATAGCAAATGATTTATCTTGAAAGATGAGTTATTAATTTTATATTAAAAAAAGTGATTTAGAAATATGTTCTTACCACAAATATCACAATTGTATGGTTTTTCGCCAGTATGTATTCTTTTATGATAAGTTAATGATACGAAATGATTAAATGATTTACCTTAAAAAAATTCAAAATATTTATTCTTGTAAAGAAGTAGCTATCAAACAGTGACGAGCGGTGTATACATGCTGTAGATGCGGCGCATGCCTTGGGATTGTAAGACAATTTAAAAAAATAAAATATTTTTTATGAGTAATTAATTTTTTTTTACGTATTTGCATGTATTGTAAAGTGATATATTTTTACCATTTATACATTTTTTAATTTACGTAATTATGAAAGATATAAGCTCATAAAATTGGTATAGAATACCAAATCAAATGAACGGCAAACGCCGAATTAATGCGTAGGCGACCCCCGCTTGCGAGCAGTGAAGCCAGATCGTGGGATTTCTTTACCCCCACTTAGCAGCACAAACGTCATAAATTGAGGAGAAAAATGCCCCTTCCATATGATACGGATATGCACGGATAGGTAACACACACTTACAAAGCGTTGTATGGGTGTAGTTTTACCTATCCGTGTCATATGGAAGGGACATTTTTCTCCTCAATTTATGACGTTTGTGCTGCTAAGTGGGGGTAAAGAAATCCCACAATCTGGCTTCACTGCTTGCGAGTGCTTGGTTAGAATTGGTTGCGCATGCGCACTAGTATGGTCGAGTACTATCTCTCTCGGCGTTTCACATTACCGGTTGACGCTTGTAGGTGCGTTTGACGTTTTGAATCTACAAAATGAATTTACTTGCTACTCCTTGTTACTGATACTGTTTGTGACTTATTTTGAGTTATTTACCCAGAGGTCATACAAATGTTTTTAAATACATTATATGATACGGATATTGATGATTTTTGTAAGGAGCGTCGAAAAAGGCTAATTTTTAAAAATAAATACATACTTTAATACTATGTTTAACAAATAAAAAAATTAATTTTAAAAAATTGGTTTTTGACCAGCCCCCCCCCCCATTCCCCTGCTGACCGCATGCCCTGTTTCAAAAGCCACCGCACGCCACTGCTATCAAATGATTTCTTACTACAAATATCGCAACTATATGGTTTTTCACCAGTATGAAGCCTTTTATGTACATTTAATGCAGTTGTTCGAGAAAATGGTTTACCTTTAAAAAATTAAATATCATTTTTTCTAACAAAAATGTAGCTATCAAATGAATTCTCACCGCAAATATCGCAACTATATGGTTTTTCGCCAGTATGAATTCTTCTTTTTTCATATGCTAATTCGTTTCTAGTAATTAGTTGACCTTGAAAAAATTGTTTAATTATCTTTTTTAGTATAATAGCTTATTTTAACAAAGTTTAGACACATTTTCTCCACGCATATGATATATAAAACATTTTACCATACAGGGCGTGTAATAAGTCATGAAAAGCCGGGAACTGGAGGAAAATGACGCAAATTTAAGACAAAAGGTTTTTTTTATATCCGAAAAAGCATTAATGATTGATTCTTTAAAGAAAGTGGTCTATCGGATGACCAAAATTCAGATATGATAATAAGTGCATAAAATAAGTTAACTTTAAACAAAATATAAGAACATATAATTATTTGTTTAACAAAGAAAATGTAATTAAAATTATTATTAAATATGCTAAGCAGAGAGAAGTTATAAGTGCTAAGCTATTAAAGAAGAAGAATTGAAACGTATTTATAACTCCCCAGGAAAAAATGTTTTTGTCTAATCATATATAATCAGATTTGAAAATTGGCCAGGTATAATCATATATATATTATTAGATAAAAATATTGTTTCCTAAACAATCACTTACTACAAAAAAGCACATTTTTCGGGAGTTTTTTTATAAAAACTAAATTAAATAAAATAAAAAACCAAGTACAACGATAACTAAAAAGTTATTACCATATGAGTCAGTGCCCGACAAAAAATATTTTTGTCTAATTATATATAATGATATATGATCATACCTGGGCAATTTTCAGATCTGATTATATATGATTAGACAAAAATATTTTTTGTCGGGCACTCACTCATATGGTAATATCTTTTTAGTTATCGTTGTACTTGTTTTTTTTTTTTTTAATTTTATTTTATTTAGTTTTTATAATAACACTCTCGAAAAATGTGCTTTTGCTTGTAGCAATTGATTGTCCGGGAAAAATATTTTTGTCTAATCATATATAGTTGTATATGATTATACCTGGCCAATTTTCAGATCTGATTATATATGACTAGACAAAAACATTTTTTCCCGGGTCAACAGAACAACAGCTAATGTTGTAATAAATAAAACGTTGAGAGAAAGTTCTTAAACTATTTTTAACGTTGTAACTTTCTTAGGGTAATGTAGCATTAGTAACGTAACAAAGTAGTAAAATAAAAATTGCAAGGGGAATTCTTCGAAAATAGAAAGTTGATGCTTTCATTTTAGAAACATAAAAATTTACACATAGTTTTTTATCAATAGATAATAAGCTTTAAGAGTTTAAGATTATAAAATTAACAACTTTTTCTATCATGAAAGCAACTCTAAACATCCGGTAATATAAAGTACTAGGGCATTGACAAAATATTTTTTTTTTGAGGAGAGTACAGTTTATTATTTTTTTGTGCATAAATCAAAATATTGGGAATATTGCAGTTTCCCGGGCGCCAAAATGTGACAACGGATCCTTATAGATCTTGCCAAAATAAAACGAAAATGAAGAGTACAATTTTCCGAGTTTTTGAGAAAATTTGGATTTTCGTAGCACGACTTCAATGTTATTTCTTATGCGAGTTAAATTTTGTGAATGCGGTCATTTTTGGAACTACAAAGTTTCGAGAGCTGCTGAGCTGCTCGCAACTATTTTGGAAGTAGAACCCAGGGGTCCAGCCCCCGGCGAAAGTTTGAGGGCAGAGCCCCCAAAATAAAAATAAATCTATCCTAACTTATTTTTCAAGAGAAAATAGCAAGTTAGCAATGATCACATCTAATGACCATCTCGTTTTTTTGCACGTTGTCGATGCAACTTTTAAAATTCGATATCTCGAAAACGAGCGAAAACTCAAAAAATTGTATTCTTCATTTTCGTATTATTTTAGCGAGATCTATAAGAATCGTCGATACGTCAAATCTTGACGCCCAGGAAACAACAAACTTGCCAAATTATTAATTAACGATGCCTAATATCAGTTGAATAACAATTGGACATTGCCTTAAAGCTGTAATATACCACTTGAAAATGTTAAATGTTTCTTATTATATCTTGACGTTAACAATGCTTACCATCTTTAACTTCTGTATTCCCAAAAATTCCTTCATCAATGACAATTTCACTTTTTACATCAGTATTGTTCTCCCAACGTGGTTCTTCTTTGAGATAAACTTCAATTTTTGGTAAGGTATCTTTCTCAAGCTTGTGTATAGCTCCGTCTGCAATATCTTCATCTAGTTTCAACGGATCTGTTTCGGCTGCATCAAAATTTGTTTTCCAGTTTTCTTCATCGAATGTTTCTAACGGATACAATTTAAATTACTTAACAATTTCATAAAATTTGTAACACCGTTAAAACAATGATATTTAAGTAATGGCACGAGTAAGATTAGCGTGGCGCTTTGAGTATTTGAAATCGTCCAACTTTATGCTTTTGTGTAATCATAAAGTTAAAGCAATAGAAGCTAAATAGCGTGTCAATTATCCCAAAAACAAAATTTCTAGAAAAATTGATAAATTTTGACGTCAGTATGAGTAACTATGGTAACTTACATGGTCCAATTTGAACAACTCAATATTTTTTATTTGCGAACACGTTTTCAATATTAAATTTCCATTGAGTGATAATAATTTCCATTTATTTTGCAATTCAAAGGACACATATTTTATAAACATTACAAATAATACAAAACTTCAGGAATAAAAAACTCAGAAAACACCATAAAATTAATGAAATTCTAACTATTGCGATTCGAGCTTGAACTCAAGTAATATAGAAAATATAATTGGGAAAATAAATAATCCTTAGAAACCACGTATTTTAAAGATGACTGGATTTTTAAAAATATTCTATACCTAAATTTAAAATGCTCTAATAATGCAGGATCTGTATTCATAAAGATTTTCAAGGAATACCGAAAACTCATAGATTTCCTAGGAATAACTACAAATCGTATTTGCAGCATAATTTTTATGTTAAAACATGCACTTTTGTGTAAAACTTCGTGGTGTCAAGAAGTGCACATTCAGTCAAATAATAGGTTTGTTCGCGGATCTGATACTGAACCGATAATAAATCGATCCAAGTGGATTTAGGATAATCGCCAAACGCATACAGGCTTATGAACTGTTAAGGGTTATTGTTCCGTGAACGAATTTGAAAATGTTTGAAAGTAAGACGAGGATTAACGAGAACCCACGAAAATTGTTAATTGAACTTAACATTGACAGCAAAGGATAGAAAAACAAGCCACATTTTATACAACTGCGCATGCGTAAGAGAATCGAACTTTTTGTCCTAAAAAAACCGGAGTATCATTAGAACCAATTCTGAATCAGTTACGATCGATAAATTGTGGTTTGTTCAAAGTCCAGTTTCGCTGTTAACGTTAAATACAATTAATAATTTTCGTGGGTTCTCGGTAATCCTCGTCTTACTTCCGAACATTTTCAAATTTGTGCACGGAAAAATAATCCTTAATCAGTTTATAATCGTGTATGCGTTTGGCGATTATCCTAACCCACTTGGATTGATTCGTTATCGGTTTAGAATCAGATCCGCGAACAAACCTAATGAAAATCGGGTAAACTAAACTAAATTGGTGGCTCCGCACTCAAACCCCCGCCAGGGGGGCCCCCGGGACTTCTTTGGCATTTGTAGCAGAAAATTGTTGAATGAATTTATATGAATTAACTAAAAATAGATCACTTAGTGGCTTGGTGGACTAGACAGTTGCCTTATACGCCAGTGGTCCTAGGTTCGAATCCCATAAAAGTCTAAGATTTTTTTCTGGGTTTTCGGATTCGACGGTCACTAATGACCAAAGTAGTTGAAGCGACCTTAAATAAACAAAAAAAAAAAAAAAAAAAACTAAAAATACATGACAGTTCCCATAGTTACGTCTTAATTGACAGATTTATCAAAGTCATTTCCCATAAGAAATAGCATTGCACAATTTCGTCTTTGAATCCTGCTTTTCTCGAAAACGAAGCAAAAACTCGCAAATTACCACTATTCATTTTCGTTTTTTTTTTTTTACTTGTTTTATCAAGAACCGTCGTCAATTCTTGGTCGCTAACCTTACTCACCCCGAAGTAATTACCACTTGGTGCCAGTAGAATTTCCTCATCATCAATATAATTTTCTGTTTTAATAAGACAATGATCCGTTGACATATTTTGTCCTGGTAGTAATCCCGATAATTCTTCATTTTTATCTACATTTTCATAATTTTCTTCTACTTTTATATAAACTATGCGAGATACATCGGCCATTTCACATGGATTATTATTATAAACAATTATTCTGTGTCGGTTGTCAAAAGTTAGAGGTAAACATACCCTGTAAAGTACGGAGAGGTTCGTAATAGTTCGTATAAAATCGAAAGATGATCGAAGCGAAGGAATCATGGGAGGGACACTCAGTGTTAAACTGCGGTAGCTCGTGGGGGTATTAGTACGGCGCGTTGTTCTCAGAGGCGCTAGTGTCGTTTTTTTTAACTAGCCGCGCGCGATTTGAATTTTGATTTTATTTATTTTCTTATTTATTTATTTTTTATAATGAAAATAAAAATAAGTAATTCGTTTGTTATAGTATAAATATTTTATTTAGAAAACAATATATACATTTTACATAGAAAATACCCACAAATTAACAACTGCGACAACGAAATATTATTATTAAATAAATTATTACTTTACTCGAATTTTGCTGTAGCTGTTATCATTCAAGGATCTATTTTGAGTTTAGGGATGAAAATAACGTCTCCATTTCTTGCATATTTCTGGTTTTCACGAAATCTGGGATTCTGAAATCAATCAAAAACATCAATTATTCGAGTTCTTATCCATAGTTAATAAACAAGTAATTAAATATCTGTTAAACAAGAACTTTTGACTATTTATAAAATCAATCTAAGAATAATAATAAAGTAAAACAAGGTATGAATAAGATTAAGACATTTACTTTAAAAATTAGCTACTTACTTTATTTAGCCATTTCTATTGAGCTTCGTTTTCATGGCATGCCTGAATTTTTCACCAGAAAAATGATGCCCGACATATTTCATAAACTTCTTGCAACTTTCTTTGGGTTTTATTATAGTTTTTCACAGTATTTCAGCCATTAAATAGTCATAAAATTACAAATTTATTACAAAAACGGAGATTCGGAAAAAACGTGTTAAATAAACGTCAAATTAATTTGGGCTGTTAGTACCACGCGTTGTTTTTAGAGGCGCTAGTGTCGGTCTATTTTATCATCACAGCGCAAGTCCGTAATGCTGAAATGCATTTTGGACATTGCCCCGCCATCTCTGTTCAACGCGCCGTACTAAAATTCAGGAGTAGGAAGGAATGTCAAAACCGAGTCGATAAAGCAGAAATTGACTATACATGTTATTTAAGTTTATAAAACTTTTTAAAGAACCAAAGTTATTATTTAACTACCGAATAACTTTTTATTTCAAAAGAAACGAAATGAATTTTTATATATTAACCCAAATCGGAACAAATAAACTTAAATTCTTCCACTTTTTAACTGCTTAAATCTTACTTTTAAACGGGGGCTAATTGAGCGCATTGCACGTAATCTTATCAAAGTACTTTTCAAGAAAATGACTCATCAATGACATCATCACAACTTATAAGATGGTCGTTCTTCGCGATAAATTGTTTAAATAAATTTCCTTTTGAGTTATTTTTAATAATTTGTTGTTACAATGACTGACGCTAGCCCAACGACTGAGGTCCCAAAATGGTTGGAAAAGTTGGAAAAACTTCGCGAACAACGCGTCCAACGACGTCTGGGCCACGAAACAGGCGCGGGAGCGCCTTGTTTAAACTGTGCAGATAAATGTCCAGGTAATCAAAATAACACCTCATTCTTTTCCATAATAATAAACGTATTAATTTCAGGCTTAGATTTACATTTTTGGCGTAAAATTTGCAAGGCTTGCAAATGTAGCAAAGACAATCATAATGTTGAGAATGATGATAGTATCTCGGGCTGGGTTCAGTTTCAACTATTGGGAACGAAACCTGTTAAAACTAACGGTATCATTTTGCCGAGTCGTAAGGATAAGATGAATTTGGAGTGGACGCCTTTAGGTGCGAGTGAAGTTGTTGAAAAATACTTGGATCAACTTCCAACCGATAACCTACCAATAAGTGGTTCTGATGCAGCTCGTAAACGGCAACAATGCTTGCAAAATCAAATTCCAGCTCATGATATTGATGCGACACTCTGCGATGGATTAACTCCTGAAGAATTGAAGCAAATGGACGAATATATCAGTCATATTCGTCAGTTTTGTGTTGGACAAGGAAAAGTGGTTGAACTTCCACGATTACAATCGGGTGGTAATCGTCATCAACTTGGACAATCAGATGCCCGACTGGTCACAAATCAATTACAATCGCAAATGGCTAGCTGTGAAAATGTACCATTTACTCCAAGTGCTTTTGCTAGCAATTTTGCAAATATGTCTCTTCGAGATAAAAATAATGTAATGGAAGACGGAAATCAGCCGTTGGTTAACAATATTCAATGTTTTGAATGTAAAAATGATTTGACTGATGGTACCATGGCAATTTCCATTGAAAAATCCGCGTCGCAATGGCATCCGGAATGTTTTAAGTGCCATGAATGCCAAGAACTTCTCGCTGATTTTCTATACTTCTATCATAAGCCATCTGGTCATATTTACTGCCTTCGAGACTATGCAAAAATTAAGGGAATTCCTCGATGTGTCGCCTGCGATGAACTGATCTTCTCACGAGAGCACTGCGTTGCTGAAAACAACATTTACCATATAAAACATTTTTGTTGTTGGGATTGTGATACGCCACTGGCGAACAAGAAATATATCCTCGACGAGGATGAAAAGCCGCTTTGTTTGCCGTGTTTTGAGTCGTTGGTGGCGGCCAAGTGTAACGATTGTGGTCAAGTCATTGGTGCTGACCAACAAGGCGCTAATTTTGAAGGTTTGCATTGGCATACACCGCAATGCTTTGTCTGCAAACAATGTCGCAACAATTTACTCGGCGAAAAATTCCTTTTTCGTCACAAAAACATTTTCTGCTCAACCAAATGCGCCGCGTCGCTTACAGGATAAATTTAACCATGTGCCAATTTTTATATATTTTTTATATTTAAAATTATGTCTAATGTAATCAATAGAGTATATTATATTATTTTTACGAAAATTTGTTTCTTTTTTTCAACCACCACAAAGGATATAGCCGGGTTTATATGGCCAATCTGCCCCCACGGCTTTTTCGATTTGCAGTTGGGGGATCGATTTGACATCAAACGAAAATAATTCATCCAAATTTTTAGCGCCCTATCTCAAACGGTTTTCGAGATTTTCAAACTAATTTTTCGATTTTATTTTTTTTTCAATAGTAAAATTTAATATTAATGAATGGCGATTTTTTTCCCATTTCTAGGACTAAAAGAGATGTTATGACACTATTATAATAAATCTCAGAAGAAAAGCCGAGTTTCCTGAGAAAAAATAAAACAAATATTTTTTTATTCATATAATTTAAAAGTCTCACTCACCAAACTTTTTCAGAAAATGTCTTTCATATTCCTTTTCCTTCATGAATTTTTTCATAATTTTTGGTGTGGTGAAACATTATCAAAAAAAAAAAATAAAAACTAGTTTTTTTCAACATCAGCGCTAGCTCAAGGAGATACCAGATGAAAGATCGTTACTCTCGGCCAGTTTCTTTACTTCTTATATTTATTTTTGGGAAGAAGCTGTCTACACTTAGGTAGGTATTCGATGTATTCAAGTCATAGTCACAGACGAGAAGATTTTTTCAGCTATGTTAGCAAAATTGGAGGCATTTCGTAACAAAGTTATTAGTAGAGATGCAACGAATAGTGATTTAGCCGAATACTGAATATTCGGCCACACTCTCGACCGAATCGCCGGATATTCGGCCATTTCATTTATGAGTAAATCGTATCATGAGACTTTCTTTTTACTTTCTTTTACTACTATGTAGTAAAGAAGGTATTGTAAACGAGTCGAATTTTCGAATTCAAGCATTCACCGGAAATACATGTTTTGAGGTCCCCCTACTCCAAAAAATTAGTTTTAAGAAACATGTCTGTGTGTGACAGCCATATCGTATCGAAAGCTTTATCCGAATTTCACCAAACTTGGTATTTGACTTCCATGTTATACCAAGTTTTGCCGCAAAGCATTTGGTTGAAATCGGTCAACCGAAAGCTCCACTTTATTCCAGGAGTTTGATCTTTTTCAATTTTTTTTCAAAAACGACTCCAACGATTTTCTTTAAACTTTCTATAGTTCTTAGACTCATTAGTGGCTACAACTTTTATTTGAAACTTTTTCCTCGGAAAATTCGAATAAGGACGGTTCTAGGGTGAAGGTTGGTAATTCGTATATGTAATATGTACAATGTACGTATAGGTTGTATGCATATAGTTCTGTTTATATGCAAAGTTATAAAGTGCTTATGTTTCATCTATTTTATACCAACAGCGAGTTTCATAAATGAAAGTAAAAGAAAGTACTGTGACGCCTCACAGCAGAAATTTTTATTAAATAAATAAAATTATAACAAAATGAAAAACCGACTTCAAAATAAACAAAAATGCACTAAAAAGTAAAAAAATAATTGCGTATCCTTGCAGTGTCTATAACTTACAAATTATTAGGATGAGATAATGTACAACTATTGTTATTTTTGGAGTTGGTGTCAGTGAAGAAATACGACTATATCGGTAGTTAGCAATAAACGAGAATATTTTATGAAATTTATTTTTCAAATGAACTTTTATGCAATGTAATAGTACTGTGACAATATCTAGCGACTTTTAAACTACAAAATACCAATAACCAACTAAACCTTTTTACAAATGAACATTAATATTTATTTCCTTAGCTGACACCAACTCCAAAAATAACAATAATTGTACATTATCTCATCCTAATAATTTGTAAGTTGTAGACACTGCAAGGATACGCAATTATTTTTTTACTTTTTAGTGCATTTTTTGTTTATTTTGAAGTCGGTTTTTCATTTTGTTATAATTTTATTTATTTCTCGATTTTTAGTGATCTGTTTGATGACTGATTTTATTTCTTTGAATATGGGTAAACCTACTAAACGCGCAGCTCATATGAGGCAGCGTCGTCAAATGTTAAAAGTTACTACTTTATCCCCTTTTGCTCTTAAGGGTTGAAATTTTTTTCCTTAAAATGTAATGAAAGAACTGACTGGAATAGTCTTTTCAATAGAAAAAAATCATCAAAATTCGATGATTCAGTTAAACGTCACTATTTCATCCCCTATTATCATCCTTTTGGGGTGGATTTTTTTTTTCAAATTTGAATGTGAATAATTTAAAGGTACGATGTACGTAATGAGAACAAAACTATCGAAATCGGGTTAGCCAGAAAAAATTTATTATTTCATCCCTAATTTTTAATCCCTTATGAGTTTTTTTTTTTTATAAAAAATAGATATGAGATTAATTTAAAATTATGTTCTACCAATAAAAAAAAGAATTATCAAAATCGAGCTATCCAATAAGAAGTTAATACTTCATCCCTTAGTTTTCAACCCTTTAGAAGTGGAAGATTTACCTCAAATTAAAATGGGACTACAGGGGAAGCACCAGCTTTCAAATAAAAAAAGAATTATCAAAATCGAGCTATCCAATAAGAAGTTAATATTTCATCCCTTAATTTTCAACCCCTTAGAAGTGAACGATTTTCTTAAAATTAAAATGGGACCACTCGGGAAGCACTAACTTTCAAATAAAAAAAATCATTAAAATCGCTTAACCTAGTCGTAAATTCTGAGGTAACAAACAAAAAAAAAAAAAAAATCCAGTCGAATTGAGAACTTCCTTCTTTTTTTGAAGTCGGTTAAAAAAGAAAAATTTAACGGCAACCGAAATGGATTTTTATATACAACTAGCTGGTCCCCGCCCGCTTCGCTGAGCGTATCTAAATTATACTGATTAAATAATGGAAACTTTCATCCCATCAACAAAAAAAGACAGATAGATATTTTTAGATCTTTGATTCATAGAAAGCTCATGAAAATCCAATAAACTACTTTTCAAGGAAGATATTCCATATAGCTATCTAGAAGAGTTATCTTATAGGTTCTATACGTTTTTATGAATATTATAAAATACTTATACTTGTGTTCCTTAAGTAGCAATTCAAATCGAAAATGTTGAATGTATTATATATTTAACTGAGTTTTTCGCCAAGTTCAAATTTTTCAATAGTGAAAAAGTTGAGTAAGTAGAGTAATTGTTGACTGTTTGAATATAATTTAACACGATTATTTCTAAACATTATAGACATTCAAAAATTAACAATGAAAGAAATTTCAATGTTTCAAAAATTTTCATTATTATTTTTCGGATGTTAAATTAAAAATCATCTTCAAGTGAAAATTGTAATTTTTATTTTAATCCTAAAGAGAAAATATGTTAAAACGCTATTTCACGAACTTTAAAGATCTATTTCACAACCTTTTCTTTAACACACGGTTCCCGCAGGACACAATTATCATGCTATCCTTTGAGCACCGTGCATTATTCTGGCATAAGAAATAATCTATATTATTATCTGATCCCTCAACTATCATATTGCAAAAAATCATGTCTATCTTTTACTCTGTGAAAAACAAAAACATATCTATCCCACGGGAGTAGAACATTTTTCCTGGATAGAAAAGAGATCAAGCCTTCCTGAGAAAAATTCGTTAAAACTCTTATTCATGAACTTTAAGAAAACTCTTTTGAAATACTCAGTTCCTGAAAGATTCTATTTTTAGCCTATCCTACGGAAACCGTACAATATTCTAACATAAAAAGTAACCCATATCATTCACTGACTCTTAAACCACCATATTGCAAGAAATTATGGTAATCTTTTGTTCTGTGAAAAACAAAAACGTATCTATCCTACGGGAACATACATTTTTCCTGGATAAAAAGTGGACTGTATGAAAAGAAAAAATATGAGTTTACCTTAAGGACCTTATGAGTTATTACTATAAATATATTGTAATCAGATAAAAATGTTTAGTTTCAGCATGATTTTTCTTCAAATCAGTTTTTCTCTATTTTCCCGATAAAATGAGAAATTTTTCCGAAATAAAACGTATTCTAGATAATGATTCACATAGTTAGCTATCATCATACTTAAATATCACCAAAATCCCTTTTTAACTAAAATTAGAGTTTATGCATAATGTTTTTCTCCAAACCGTTTTTCAATTTCCCGAGTAAATGAGACGTTTTCCCGTATTAAAAAGTATTCTATTAAATGACTAAGATTGTCATTTATCATCATACCAAATTTAATTAAAAACCATATTTATTTGAGTAAGAATTAATAAGATGTTTCTAAAAACAATTTCGCAATTAATGAATTATTTTTGAAACAACCTTTATAACCATTAAAAAGGTTATAGCGGGCTAAGCTTAAAAGATAAACATATGTCGTCGCGGACTTTTTTGTAGAACTTTTTAAGAGGAACAATTTTGCCATACATGATTTTTGCGTAACTTTAACCGTTTACGCAGGGCAGACCACGAACGCTCTCAAAAGGAAAAAAATTTCCTGATTCTTACAACATTTTCCGTCGATGCTCTGATCTTATTGGTCGTAGCGTGATGTTATATAGCCTAAAGCCTCCCCCGATAATTAGGCTATCCAACACTAAAAGAATTTTTCAATTCGAACCAGTAGTTCCTGAGATTAGCCTGTTTAACCAATCAAACAAACAAACAAACTCTTCAATTTTATATATTAGTATAGAAGTATTCGTCTAGATCGGACGCTAGATCAATATAAGTAGCGGTTTCTAAACTCAAAGCAAGTTCCTACTCGAGGAATCTTTACTCAAATGCAGAAAAAATTGTTTTGATTCATCATAATTAGTTCTCCCTAATAGATAGAATACCGAATAATCGTTGCATCTCTAGTTATTAGTAACCACTTATCTGAAATAAATATATAATACTTAACAAAACTGAGGATAAATTAAAAAGGAATAAAATTGGAATAGGAAGCCTAGAAATGTTGTGTTAGTAAAAGAACAACATCGAATTTTCTATTACTATAACAAAATCGCTAGGATGTAAAAAGAAAGGTTGTTGAAAATAAAATAGAAGAGATAGAGTAAGGCACCTATATTGATTTTATGAAGTCTCATAAAAAATGGGCTGTATTTCTTTGTTGGTAAAGTACTCTATTTCAATAGTTAACAATAAATCGACCACGATAAATTCGATTGATGGTCGTCGAATTTTAAAATATATATCCATCAATATATATTATTACTTTCTTATAAATCAAGACATACCCTCCAAAGATGGTAGAGCACACATTTCAACACTTCTCTCTATTACGCTTTCTTTCTCGCTCGCTTACACACACACACACTCCACTCGTTCCATATTTTTTTTCTGTTTAAATTATAGAAATGAAAAGAAGAAATAACATTAAATCAAAAAAAAAA
This sequence comes from Sisyra nigra, assembly GCA_958496155.1. Classification (NCBI taxonomy): domain Eukaryota; kingdom Metazoa; phylum Arthropoda; class Insecta; order Neuroptera; family Sisyridae; genus Sisyra; species Sisyra nigra. The sequence continues at coordinate 34,748,367 of OY292316.1, read as the reverse complement.
AAACAAAGGAAAAGAAGAAAAAAAAACTACATCTGTCGCACCAGCATATGCACTTCGTCATTGTTCTTGCCAACAAAATTATTGCGTTGTAGTTGATGCTTTCCATCGCCGTTCCATCTCGATTGTTGTTATTGTTGCGGACCGCCGTGCTGTGGCGGCGGCTGCGAAGGCAATAGCATTTGGATGTGTTGCTGCGGAGTGTGTGGCGGCGGTCCGTGCTGATGGATGTAGTGCATCGCGCTCTGCATCATATGTTGCGGCGGAATCGGAACCATCATCGAGAACTGGTGATGCGGGCCCTGTGCAGGCGGCGGTGCCGATTGGTACGCCTGCTGGGGCGGCGGTAGTTGTGGCTGCTGACCACCGGGGTAGTGTGGATTTTGACCGGGTGACGGTGTGTTCGATGGTGGTGGCGGACCCAAGAATGGTAAGGGTGGAGCATGTGGTGGTGATTCATGATACATTCGAACAGCATGCACTTGCTGATACGGTTGTGGAGGAAGACCACCGGGATATACGAACTGTTGTAAGGGCGGTGGTGCAGGAGCTAATAATGGCTGACCGGTTGCAGCAGCGACTTGCATTTGCGATGCCATATCCGTTCGAAGTGGAACTAAAAAAAAAATACAAATATAATTTAAAATTTTCCTTACTTCACCTAACTCTTAAGTAAGACTGAACAAATAAACATAATTTGATAAAAAAAAGTATTTTTGTTTTGAATGTTTTTAGAAATAATAACAAAATTAAAAATTTCTGCAACAGCTAAGAACATTTAGAGAGTTGTGAATGCCAAGTGGAACGCACTTTTAATGAATAACATTTGAAAGAGTATAGCCGTTTAACGATAAGCCAGCGGGCCCAGGGGTTTTTTTGATCGGACGTTTATTTTGTTTTTATCCAAATATGCCTCTAGGTGGGGGTAGTACGTATACTTGATATTAGACCGCTACCCCTTCTATTATCGTAGTTAGAGGGGTTACAACCCTTAACTTAATTATTTTTTTTCTCCGAAACTAATCAATTAACTCAAATTTTTTTTCAGAAAAGGATGTATAATAACAATTTCTGTATTACATATTTTTTTTCGTGCTTCAATAAAAATATTTTAGTGGCAAAAAAAATTATTGAAATATTTAAAGGGCTGTTTTTATACCTCCCTCTTAGTTGACACCCACCAAAAAAATATATTTTATGTATCTATTAAGTAACTACTATATATATTACCTAGAGGCATATTTGGATAAAAACAAAATAAACGTCCGATCAAAAAAACCCCTGGGCCCGCTGGCTTATCGTTAAACGGCTATACCCTTTGGACACTTAATAAGGTTATGATCGGGGAACCGGGGTAATTTACCCCTAATAGGGTAAAAATGAAATTTTTAGGGATAGTATGGACATTTCTTGAGATAGCTTTTTTTTCAACGTGTTAGTATTTCCGAAGACTTTATTAAAATTGTTCTTACATCAAATAGTTGTTCTTACATCATTTTGAAATTATTGTCTCAAACATGAAACAATATCATTTATCCAAAATCTGAAGGGGGAAAATTTTTGTTCCATGCGTTTTGATCCCCGGACAAAATATCCCCGACAAAATATCGCCGCACAAAATATCCTCAAACAAAATGCCCTCAAAGAATAACTGCAAATCGTATTTGCAGCATAATTTTGATGTTAAAAGAGTTAGTTTTAAAACTAAATGGGGTTTTGTGTAAAACTTCGCGGTGTCAAGAAATGCACTTTCAGTCAATGAATAAAAATCGGGTAAACGAACAATGAATATAATTAAAATTAACAAAAGAAAGTTAATTATAATTTATTTTTATATTGATTGTCTCCTTTTCAAAAGAATAGCGATAATATCGACTTACGCAAAAATATTTTGGGGTAACGCCAAAAGAAAGTTCCCCGACCGCTGCAATAAGGTTTGCACGATTTAACGGAAATTAATGAATAACGTAAATATTTCGGTTAATGTTTTTTGTCGTTAAAATCGGTTTATAATTGTGCTTTTAATTAATAAAATCGAATTAATTGTCGTGTTCATTTGATTCAAATTTTATCGTTCCAATTTATATAATAAGTTCCAAACGTTGTCAAGTACCCGCCATATTAAACCTTCGATATTGTTTCAAACGAATTTTGATTTCAATAAAATCAACATATTTTAATAGGTCTATTCCAGATAAAAATAACACCGTACATTTAAGGTACGATTGATCCACAATAAACAAAAAGGTGATGTACACTCATCCCTCGATTAACGCAGAAAATTTCGTTGGTTCGAATGGCTTTTTTCGAAATCCTGGGAAAGGTGATTTACAATGCCCAACGTTAGTTGTTCCCCATTTGGGGAAATGAAAATGCGTCAATGTTTGTTTGCAGATAACATTTCTGTTGTTTCATTCACAAAAAAAAAAAAAATAAATAAATAAATAAATGTATCATGATTTATCGGAGCACATATCTATCGCAAGTGATTATAAATGGATTGATTTTTGTTGAAAGTTGGTAACTTTTTTTCTTGACATTAGTGGAATGTGGTTTGAGTGAAATTTTAAAAGCGGTTCACAACTATCCAGAGTTTGAGGAACTCTGCTTTATGAAATTCTATAGAGTACAGTATAAAATCGATTTTCAAGTGCATATCGCTTTTGTTAAGGCACCAAATTTTTTAAAATGAAAAGTAGGGCAAAAAATTGCAGTGTGAGTAAGTTTTCATATAGAATATGCTTTCTATTGAAAATTTTCTTTTTTAAATGTAGGAGTAATTTTTCAGAATAATATAAATATTGTAACGAACAAAACAGTGGCGGTACTATCATATCGCTAGCCCCGCGTCACGGGGGGCCCGAAAATGTTGAGAAAATTAGTACTAGTGGTGCTACAAAGAGGGTGCAGTAAAAAGAGAAATTGAAAAAGGAACAGGAACGTTTAGCAGAAATACCAAAAGTATCCCGTTTTCTTAAATCGTTTGCTACTATCATAGAAAATCAAAGTACTTCTAAATATGAACAGGTGTTTAAACAAGTCTATAGCAAAAAAATAAATCCAACTGACTTAAAACTAAAAAATCACCTAGAGATGAAAGCCAATTTGAACATGTTGATAGCAGAAGCAGTACGGCAATTGATTTGAATAACGATGAAAATACCATGGATTTCGACCAAGTTACTAATAAGGATATTAAGAAACTGTCGTTATTCTTAACGGATAATACTAATTTTCGAAACAAAATATTACACCTGATATGAAAAAAATTATAATATCTGCTAACTCCTCTGGACCTCAAGAGCCTTTTAAAAAGGACCTTTTGCAAGAAAATCGGTGCTAAATTAAAATATGGGACGCTAGATTTGAAAAGCAAAAATTAATATAGGTTGGGGGACGATCTAATTTTTTTGCGTGGGGCCTAAAATTTGTAATTTCGCCACTGAAAAAAAAAACAAAGATGCCAGACAACGAACAGGAATGGAAAAGAATTGAACAAACTAGTTTGTTCTACGGAAATTCTAAGAATGAATTTTTAAACCTTTTCATTATTAACAGCCAAAGGTTTTGGAAGTATTTAGAAAGTTCGGCAATCGAAGATTGTTCGAGAGAGTTCGATTGTCTATAAAAAAACACTCAGTTAGTCTAATCACTAATTGATTCATTCTGCGAATACGTGATTAGATATACGAGCGACTAAAAAAGTGATAAATTGTTTATTAACGAGTTAAATGAAATGAAGTAGTTTGGTTTATTAAACTTTTTGTAAAATTTCCATCGGATAAAAGAACCATTTGAGAAACTCAATACAGGTTTGAGAGAAATTCCATTACAATTTTCATTCAGTCTTCTAATTTTTCTTTAGAGACAATAATTGTCAATAGAAGTACAAGATTTAATAGGTTTCTTCCCGGTGACAATAAAACCGTACATCGTACGGTTCAAGTCATGCGGAATATTAAAAAAGATTTCAACATTTTCTATGTCGCATCACCGGTACGGTACAAAATTCGGTTTTATTATCATCAAAAATAAACTTAATATAATAATAATTATGTTATTCATTTCAGATCATTTTTAGTGATTAAGATTTTGGCATTTTTGATGCAATGTTCAGTTATATTCACGTTTGATTTCTCTAATTCCTCTGATAATTATTCTCTTTCAAATAAGGAGCCATCCATAAATTACGTCACACGTTAAGGGGGAGGGAGGAGATCGACGAATTGTGACATTGTGTGACAAGGGGGTGGGGAGGTCCTAAATTTCGTGATGTCACATTTCAAAATCTATTTTAATCTAAGTGTTAAGTAAAACACGAACTTTGAACTATTAACAAAATATCTGCTACGAGGCGTCACAGTACTTTCTTTTACTTTCGTTTATGAAACTCACTGTTGGTTAAAAGAACTATAAGTACTTTATAACTATACAGATACATATAAACAGAACTATTGTATATGCATAAAACATAGATGCATACGGATATACGAATTCCAAACCTTCATCCCAAAACCGCCCTTATTCGAATTTTCCCAGGAAAAAGTTTCAAATAAAAGTTGTAGCCACTAATGAGTCTAAGAACTATGGAAAGTTTAAAGAAAATCGTTGGAGTCGTTTTCGAAAAAAATCGAAAAAGCTCAAAAACTCCTAGAATAAAGTGGAGCTTTCGCTTAACCGATTTAAACCAAAAGCTTCGCGGCACAACAAGGTTTAATATGGAGGTCAAATTCCAAGTTTGGTGAAATTCGGATTTCTCCTGACAACTGAATTTCATTTACGCCAACAAAATGATTTGATAGCCCATTGTTAATCAAATATTTAATATTTAGATTTTTAGATTTAATTGTCCGAAGAGAATTTTCTTCTCGGTGTAGTGTTACGCGCCGATACTATTTCCCTATGCTGCACCGTGCCTAGCAGTGATATTGTTTTTAAAGTGAAACTTTTTATACATCGTCTCAAATTTTTTGGCCTGTCTTGAGCATGTCGCTAAATGTAGCACATTCTCGGCAGGGAATCGGCAAGTGTTCGGCAGAGCTCGTATACACATTGTTAGCTATATACTATGTCATTTTTCCAGGCCTGTTGCGCAAGCTATTACTGAATGTAATGAGCTATGTTCCTCTCCATGACAACGTTTTAGTATATTATAAGTTGTCATTAATTGTCAATCATAATATTTGTATTTTGATCAGTGTATTGATATAAATGTTATTGTTCACTTGATCGTTTTTTTTTTTTTTTTTTTAAGTGTTTTTTTTCCCGGATCAGCTCGTAGCTATACACAGGATTTTTCGTCCTATATAGTCACTTTTCACTTTTGCACTATCAACACTAGTTTATTTGTTCATTGTTCACGATAAATTTATTTATTTTATTTTTTTTTTTTTTTTTAGCAGTCCTGGGGCAGTCTGGCCTTTAACCTGTCCTTTATGGTGTCACAGCCAATTTTATATATGTTGTCGTTTTCTCTCAGGCGCGATAAATAAGTATCGGTCAACCGTTGCGTATACTCTGAAACATACTCAATGCCGAGCTCCCGATGTATCTGAGCATTTTTCACATACCATGGAGCATTTACACCAATCCTTAGCACCTTGTTCTGAAATACCTGGAGTTTATTTTTATTTGTCTGTGATGTTGGTGACCATATCGGTGCAGCGTATGTTATTAGTGGCCTCAGGATTGACTTGTAGATCAGCAGAGTGCAGTCCACATTAAGAGCTGATTTTTTATTTATTAAAGGATATAGCATAGCCAGTCTGGCATATGCCTCTTTCAATTTCGTTTGGATATGCTGACGCCAAGACAATCTTGAGTCCAGATGCACTCCCAGGTATCTCACGGTGCTAAGGGTGCCATTCCACTTTACAACGGTGCCGTTCACCTTTACCGCGTCTGGATTTTGTATCCTTCGCAGGGTAAAAATCTTTGCTTCGCTTTTCGAGGGATTTATCGTGATAGACAAAGATACAGTTAGTGAGAATAGTGCAAAAATATCCGACAGTGATGTTACAATACTCGTAGATAACAACAGGCAGATGATCGATTTAACAATAATTACAAATTCAATAATGAAAATAACATTCGAGTATTAAAATCAATAATGGAAATTCAAAAATAGTTGTAACGGTGCGCGTCACGTCAGACAGTGAATTCGTGCCACATCCCTTTCGTCAATTCTTGGCGCCTAATAAACCGTACTCTCCCCTTCCTTTCTTTCTATTCTATTTTCATACCCTAAATCGAATAATTTTCCGAAAATTTTCAGTTACTTAAGTGCCTAAAATCCGAAAAAATGTTTCACTTGCATCGTGGCTTCGTAAAACCACAAAATAATTTTTTTTACTGACAATTGACTTTCAAGATGATCAAGTTGGATCTTTCATTAATATAATTATTTTTTTTTTTTGTTAATTTCTTGAAATGTTTGATTTGATGTTAATTTTATTAAAAAATCATTTAAATTGTAATAAAACAAATTTTGGAACTGCTGTTTTAATTATATAATTACTAGTTGTTCTGAGGCGCCTACGGCGCCCTATTTTTTTTTAAAAAATTTTTTTTATTGTATTGATAACTGATAATTGATATTGAAGGTTTTTCTTTATCATACATTGTTATGATCATTTTTCATAAATTTAAACATTTTTTTAAACAATCATAGTAGGCATTGAGCGTTACAGAATTAGTGAGTGAATCAGTGACCTGGGCTTTTATATTATAGATTTTTAGATGTAAAATTGTAAAATATGTGACGTCACAATACGGAAGGGTGGGTCTTATAAATGTGACCAGCTGTGGCAAGGACGGGGGAGGGGATCAAAAATTATGAAATTCGTGTGATGTAATTTATGGATGGCCCCCAACGGGAGACATTTTTATCCTCGTTAAAACTTGTATATAAAGTAACTTTTGTAACTATCTCCAATCTTTTGAACTGTTAAGAAGGACAATTATCATAAAAGAGGACGTGTTAAAGAAGAGCTGCCCTACCAAATGGAGGACGGTTGATCACCGATATACTTGTAAATTTTATTATTATTATTATTGTTTTGTCCAACCTTAGTTATATGATAAATAAAAATAGATTGCATACCTTTACGTAGTCTGTTTTGTTGATTGTGTGGTGGTGTTTGATACGTTTGCGTTGTTACGACATAAGCCCCTGGCATGACCATGTGCATGGGTTGACCACCTGTGGCTGTCATCGCGGCGCACGACGGTGGCATATACGGACTTACTGTCTGCGGTGTGTGGGGCCGCGAAGCACTCGGTGTGCTGGGCGATCGAGGCGTCAACGCTTTCCGCGGATTATAAACGAATTCTTTAGCTAATGGATTTAACTGCGACTTCAGTGCATTTGTAACCTTCTCGACTGTCTCGGTGATCGAATCGTTTTGATTTTGCGTATGTGTCGGCTGTTGTTGTTGTTGTTGTTGCTGCTGTTGCTGTGATTGCTCTTGCAACGGCGGCGGCTGTTGTTGTGGTAACGGTAGCTGTTGCGGTGATGGTTGTTGCGGTGGTGGCTGCTGTTGCTGTGGAAGTTGTTGTTGTGACTGCGGAGGTTGCTGCTGCGGTTTCGGTACTTGCGGAGGTAACTGCTCCATTTGCGACTGGACTCCCGGCGGAATCGACTGTGGAGGCATCTGCGACTGTTGCTCATTCGGCGCCAATTTAAAGCCCATATTAAATCGACGTAATTGTTGCATCGTTTCGTCACGTTGTCGAGGAAGTCGCTGTTCTCGCGGTTCTTGTTGCACTGATTGATTTTGAGGCATGATATTGACGTAAGATCGTTGTGAGCGCGCCTGTTGTGCATTGGGCGGTTTCGAGTCGCCATTTAGTTGTGTCGGTTTGGGGCTGGGCTGTGGTTGTGGCCGAGGTTGTGTGATCACAGCCTGTGGAGGAGGATGAGATGGTCCCGTAGGTGGAGGTTGAAACGTAGGTGGTCCACTATGAATACCAGGCTGCTGGTAAATCGGTTGATTCATTATCGCACCACTACCCGGTACTTGGATGGATGCAGGAGCTCCTGGTGACTGTGCTTTTGCGGCCATCATCTGTTGATTTTGGGTGCTTTGAATCAATTTTCCAGTACCAGGATTGACCCGTTTCGCGGGTGGTAAATATTTCCCGGTATTTCCTGACGAGCCAGCGTCAGGTCGAACCACAGCAGCGAAACGCTCTTCTTCATCCCCATTTTCTAGGTCAATATGAGCCCGATATCTAGGCTGCTTTTCGATTTCGTTAGCTATCTCCGCCGCTTTGGCTTCAGCCTCTTTAAATTCAACGGTATCTTTTCGTTGAAGTGGCACGGTATAGCCAGAGAGGGAATGATCGTATGTAGTTATAACACCGTATACTTGTTCATTTTTGCGGAACATTTCATTGGCGTCCCAACCGTTGGAGTCGGGTTCGAGCTCGAGAGCCGAATCTTCGCCATTTACTCCACCAGAATTTGGATCCCAGGGTTCTAGTTCACGCTCTTCGTTGGGCCGGCCACCCTGACCGTTATACCTGGAAATGGCAGTGTCAGTCTGGAAAGTGTCTCTAGTTGCGTCTTTCAAGTCGACATCACGAGCAGTTATGCTAATTATGTCGTTCGGTCGGAAGATTAGGGTGTCCACGACCGAGTCTATGTTGAGCAAAGACGGTTGTCCTGCCGCAGCTGGATCTACACGAGTGGCCACTTCTAATACAACCTCAAATTGGCTTGAAAACGTCCGGAAGACACCTTCCCAAAGCGAGCCGGACAACGTCTGGATTTGTACTACGTTTCCCACGTGACATGTTACCGCGTGCATAAAATGGGCATTATTATACACACCCTCGGCGATTACTGAATGGCCTCGGGGAGATCTCCTAGAAATAGATAAGTAAATCAAACACTTGTTACAACAAAAATACGTCCATCTTACCCAATCGATCCACCTCGAAGTTTTCTCCCTTTCATGTCGTCTGAGCTGCTCGGGTTGGAGCTTTCGAATTTCCGCGTAGGGACCGGAATTTTGATAGATAGGTAATAAATGTAATTAAATAAGAACAAAAAATCACGAGATCGTGAAAACAATTACGTTATTTCTTTGATAAATACGGGGTGAAAAACGTAACACGGCACGACGACGACGACGTTTCCCGATACACGCGATAGAAAATACGCAAATAAAACGATCTTTAAATATAATAAACTATAAGAATGGATCGTTTATGAGAAAACCGAGGACTAAATTGGTAAAAATGTCGTAAATATTAACGACTTCCAGGTCGTTTTCTCAATCGCGTCGAGAGTCTGACCTCTTCTTTCAACATTCAACACACACAAAATGGCTAAGTGACGTAATCAATACGAAGTCTCTGTATTCAGTCGGGTTATCAGAAGCGCTCCCGGTTACGACGAGGAGCTTAGGCGCGTACAACGGACGCCCATTTATCAACACAATTTTGTGATTTTGATTAATCTATGATAATTATAACTTAATTTATAATTATTTTTATTAATAAAAACAACGGCGGTGTCGCATGGACTTACATGCGCCACAGCATTATGCGCATCGTTCACATTTAGTTAACGATGTTCTCCGCCAGGTGGAACATCCCATTTGCTAGTCGGCACGAAATTTAAAAACCACCTACAATCGATAATTTTGCACTTGCGTCTCTCAAAACCTTTTAAAATTTAACAAGATAAACTTTTCAACAATATGGTAAGTTTAAATTACAAAAAAATTAGTTAGAAAGTAAAAAAAATAATTTTTCAGTCGCACAAAACAACAGATAAAAAACTTAGCGATGAACTCAACTTTGAATTACTTTCAATCTACAACGCATGTAAAGAACAATCTCTTTCATCGGAAGATTTAAATTTAATCACAGCTCCTCTTAAGGATTATCTTAAAGGACCAAATCTAAAAATTCTACGATTATCAATCATTTTATTTTTGCTAATCGCATTTTTATATTGGGCCATTAATCTCGAAGTGATTTCTTGGCATTTAACAGCTGTGAGTCGCATTGCATTGATCCAAATCTTACCAATATGGGATTGGAAATATTTGCACAAATCACAATGTCTGCTACCAAAAATTTTAACCCAGCAAAAAAATGATGTGGATATTTTAAACTGCGACATATGTGAACATTTAACACAAGTAAAACGTATTGAAAAAGATATTAAAGAAACCCCAAACTTATTGCATGAACGCTACTTAAATATTCACGAGCCTGTTATAGTTACAGAAAACGACTTCGTTGCAGTTAACATCACTGAATTTTTGATTAACAATGCCGATTTTCTCGACACAATTCCATGCGATTTTGCCTCGAATTTATTCGTAACACGCGATATTTGGATGGATAAAATTATCGAGAGAGTCACCAATCCAATTTATGGCAACTGGTTTATTCATTTTCGCAATTGCGAATTGAATGCGGTGAAATATTTGCGATTGTTGCGACCGCGGGCCGATTTTCTACCATACAGTTTGCCAAGAACGCACACTAATTGGGTGTTAATGAGTCAGGATTATAATGGAAAAATTTATAAGGCGTTGAATTTTGAGCAAAATGTTTTGATTTTATTTGAACAAATTGACGGGATTAATTATATTGAGCTGAATCCACGAGATCCATGTTTCGGGGTTTGTGATACGTTGAAATTTGAGTTGCGGCAAGGCGATTATTTGATTTATATTTCAAAATTTTGGGAGCTGAAATATAAAGGAAATGAGGTGGGATTTAATGCAGCTGTAGTCGAGGAGATTTATTGGGATTAAACGATATTAATTTTATCAGGTCCATCTTATTGTGTTCATAATATTATATGCATTATATGTATCGTTGTAATAATGAATTATATTAAATAAATTGATTGTTGTAGTTTTACCGTTTTTTTATATATAAATAAGTTTTAAGGGATTAAATCAATTTCAAGAAATGCATTTTTTATAGAAATGGAAAACTTTTGGGCTAATCTTTCATACTTAAATTTTAAAGTCTAGAAAATTTATTTTGTATCATATTTCTAATAATCTTGAGTTTTAGACACCACTCGCTATTTTCAGCATAAAACCACGATTTCTGGAAAGGGGCCATCCATAAATTACGTCACACGTTAAGGGGGCGGGAGGGAATCGACGAAGTGTGACAAGAGGGTGGGAGGGGTCCTAAATTTCGTGACGTCACATTTCAAAATCTATTTTAATCTAAGTGTTAAGTAAAATACGAACTTTGAACTATTAACGAAAAACTCAAAAACATTTGCAATACTATCTGTAGAACCATAATGTTCAAATTGTTTTGTCGGTCTCTCGCTCTACTACACTAGGAAAAAAAATTTCTTCTGACATCATTGCCAATCAAATATTTAATATTTAGATTTAATTGTCCGAAGAGAATTTTATTCTCAGTGTAGTGTTACGCGCTGATACTATTTCCCTTTGATAAATGCCGCTAAATGCTGCACCGTGCCTAGCGGTGATATTGTTTATATTTCATTAGACAATTGACTTTCAAGATGATTAAGTTTGACCATTAATTAATATAATAAGTCGTTTTGTTTTTGTAAATTTCTTGAAATGTTTGATTTGATGTTCATTTTATTAAAAAATCATTTAAATTGAAATAAAACAAATTTTGGAACTGCCGTTTTAATTATATAATTATTTGTATATGTAGGATTGTAAAATATGGGACATCACACTAAGGAGGGGTGGGTCTCATAAATGTGACCAGCTGTGACAAGGACGGGAGAGGGGGTAAAAAAATCATGAAATTCGTGTGACGTAATTTATGAATGGCCCCAAAACCTAAGTAGATCCGTAACGTGGGTGATGCAAGCGGTGTCCCAGCTACAGGCGTCAAATGAAAACATTGCTATACAATAAAGGCAACGAACAATAGAGATCCCCTTTAAGATTTGAAAAATGTTGTCATTTTGCACCGGGCGCTGTAATATTAAGCTACGACACTCAACCCTGATGCCTCGTAGTGGTTCGAATTTCGTAATTGTATATCGTAGTTTATTAGTTCGTAATTAGTGAAATACACAGAAAATCTCACAGAAAGCATACTTCGTCTAAATATAGAATCATTAAGTGATTGAACCATTTTTTTAAAGTTACTAGCAGAGCCGACTAGTAGGACGATGTAGAGGGTGCTACATATTCAGGTTTTATTTTCTAAAAAGGCTCAGAAAATAAGAAAATAAAAAAATGACTTATCTCATAAGATATAGATAGCTCAGCTTAGTTACAACTTATTTTACAAAATAAGTTACGGAGATTTCATCAAAAATTATAATTTTTAACTTCAGCTGTCCACCGGTTTGGGTGGAATCTAAAAATTGTTTTTATGCCCATTTCCAAATATTCTATCGAAACACAATCTTGCACGCAGACATTTTTCTGATAACAGTACATTAATCAATTATCACCTTCACTAATTAATTAATTAATCCGTCATAAGTAATCAAATCTTAAAATAAGATATCTAAATTGAAGAGCTCATCAAAATGATCTAAAAACATCACAAAAAAGATATTCTTGAAAAAGATCTATAGTTTTCTACAAAACATTAATACAATCCCGTTTATATATTTTTTTAAATTTAAAAGGTAATTGTTCATTTAATAGTTCAGCCTGTTTCCGTCAGGTAGCTCTTGTGCTAATTTTTTAAAAACTATTTTATTTTTCGATTTTTACAGATAAATATATTTGTTGTAAAATTTTGATAGTTTTTAATAATGGAAAAATTGTCTTCGTATTTCTTTTTTTAATCTGTTTCTCTTAATTGCTATCCACAAGTTTCTTATACTTATTCTTACACATCGAAAGCATAGCTCACATAACAAGAATAATTATAAGAAGGTCGTAGCATCTAATTAAATTTTACTAAAACAAAAAACAAAATAAATTAAAATACAATTGAAGCTTTGGCATAGAATGAAATAAAAACTCTGTCAACATGAATTATTTTCTTTTATTTATAAATTTCTTATGTTCCAATAGTACAAGCTCGAGTGTAACAAATTCGATTGTTAAAAAAGTCGTTCATATTCGAGTTGTATTTATGGAAAATATACAAGAAAAGTATAAAAGATATAAAATATATTATAAATATTTCTTCATCCAAATATTTTACATAGTTTTTAACCAATAATCAACAATATCAATACATATAGCCCGGTAAACCCAAATGTCCAAATACGTAACTGTTACAGAACTGTTACGTAATTGGACGTTTTCAGTTTTGTGCTCACTCGGAGAATTTTTTTTTTTAAATGTTAGCGAGTCAAATTTTCTTAAAATCTCATTAAAATATAGAAAATAAAAACAAAATAAATGGAATGTTCTATAAAAAAAAATAAAATAAAATAATTTCTTTGTAATATATTATAGACAAAAAAAGCTAGAATGTATAGAGTACTATAGAGTATAAAAAATAGCCTATATTATACGTAGATAATCAAAAGAAAATCATGGAATGATGAGTTTAAAATGTATTTTGATTATCTACATGTAACATTTGCAAGAAATCACATTCTTTAAATAAAAAAAAATATTGCTTTCGTTAAAAACATAATATCAAAACGAGTTGATAAGTGGAAAACCCCTTCATTTTCGAATCATTTCAACTAGCCCTAAATTCCCAATTGACTTATTAAAATTACCAATTACATTCTACATCTCGTATCTACGTGATCCTAAATTTAAAAAATAGTGGACATTTTCCTCTTAGTTATTTCGTCAAGTGATTGAATGAGTATTGAAATTACGGATAAAATTTGTTGAAAAGATCCATAAAGCTGTCGTAGATCATGAAAGTAATAGCAACATCCAAACAAACACGACTAAGTCGTGGAACTGTTCCTTTATAGAAAGCAGCCGGACCTTCATTTTTCCAAATCTTTACGGCACAGTCTAGAGTATTTTTATATTTCGAGGCTTCTAAGCCTTGCATCCGGGTTTTGACTACGTCAATCGGGGTGTTTCCAAAGACGGAAGCGGCACCAGCTACGGCTCCCATTAAACCGACAATTGGTTTAGGAACGTGAGCGTTCGGATCCCCTTTACGATATTTATCTTTAAGGGTTTCCATAACATAAAATCGAATCGCTTGGTTACTGCCTTGTTTTATAATCGTAGCTGTTAGACCTTTGTAAACCCCTCCGATTCCATTTTCTTTAACGATGAGCCCAACACCGTGGAAAAATCCACGAAAACGTGGATTAGCTGAACGTTGATCGTTGATAAATTTAACTTTCACAGTTTCCATGGGGGTGACTGCAAAGATTGCTTCGCAAACTCCTGCGCCGAGACCTGCCAAGAGGCGACCACCAGGACCTAAATTACCACGTTCGTCTTGAATTTGCTTCTTGAATGTTTCAAAAGCACCAAATCGAACGGCTGACTTTGGAATCGAGCCGTATAGTAAAACGCTGAGCCCCCGATACAGTCCGAAGACACCATGGCTTTTCACTGTCTTCTTCACACAATCGAGAATTCCTGTATACTTTTTACTACCGCCCTTCTCGTCCAGTTGCAACTGCGTTTTAACATATTCAGTCGGATATGTTATACAAATTTCAATTCCACCTGTAAAATGGAAAGTTTCCAAACGTTCAAAGACAAAGTCCATATAAAGTCTTAACAAGGTTATGTTTTATAGTCATTAATACATGAAATTATTTTTATAAATTATATTAAATGATAAGAATAGAAATAACATTTACAGAAAATTTGAGGTAATAAAAAATCTTTTTTCTTCTAATTTACAAACAAATTATAAGGATAATATAAGGATTTAAAACTCCTGGAGGTGGATTTTCAGGGATATATATCAACCTGTGATTCCTCCAGCGATGATTCCTTTCAAGCCCGTGTTGCCTGCGGCGGCTGCAGCCGCTCCGTTCTGATCCAACCACGGTCTTTGAAATGGATTTCGTGTAAAATTTCGCTCGCTGATTCCCATTTTTTAAGCTCTGGTCGTTTCAGTTACAAACTTTGGACGAATATTTTCGTCGGTTTCATAGAGTATTTTAGAGTTTTTTGTGGGATATGTATTAACGTGTTTCACGCACGGAGGAAATCACTCACGTTCCATTCACGCCGTCTGTCACCTTCTGGCCGCCTCGTCACCCTCGTCACAACGAACTGAACTGAAAGTCATTTGCCGTTCGCACTTGTCGCCTTACGTAACCAGCTGATAACAGCATTAAATTGCTGAGAAGTGAAATTGATAATAATGTGTTGTCCACTCACATTTAGAAAAAAAAAATTTAGTTCAATCGACTTGTGATAAATTATTATTCAAGGTTACTAAAAAAAATACGTTTTCTCTCTTTTTTTCTCGAATTAGTTTATTTATTTCTCATGAATTAAGATTTTGTACATCTTGAAAAATTATCAAAAAATTATAAAACATTTAATTCCATTTTTGGGTAAATTTTTTTCAAAAGTTTTAGTTAGTTACATAGTAAAGTCCAGTATTAAGGTCTTAATCAGTCTTAATTAACGTAAGGAAAGTGTGTTTTTTAAACCCAAACATTATCCGAAAACAACCGAGTGCATTTATCGAAATTCTATAATGACGTCAAATTGTTGTAAACATTCGTTTTTCGACGCATAGGTATATAGGCAGTGATGCTTTCCCAAAATGTTACAGAGGGTTCACAAAGAATATTTTCTAACATATCTTTTTATATTAATTATATTATGTATAAAATAAATAAATAATATATATTATATTAATAATCCCATAGAAATGTTATTTAGCTAGGTAAGGGACGAATAATAAACGATCAGAAAAAGAAAATGTTTATTCTTATTCACTTTAATTTTGTTTACTAAATAGAAAAGACATAAAATTATTTACATAAACTATAGAATTGAACTATAGAAACATATTATTATAAAGTAATTAAATATTTAAAATATTTCCAAATAGCTATTAGCCCAGTCAAAATCAACAATAAATTTGCAAAACATGACGTATCTCTGATTTCTTAGTATGTTGTTTGGACCCATTAGGGCTATGTATTCTCAAGTTTGTAACTCCCAAAAATGTGTGGAAAAATTTTTATTGAGGAAAAACCGTGAAAATGTTGAATTTGTTCCAGATTCTGCTCGGTATCTCCTAATCCATCCATTTTTCTTCGAAAGTTATTCTGCACGTTTTTTAAGAGCATCAAATTTGTGACCAAATAAGCATAATCGGAGCTCTGCACGTTAATGGGTCACTGAGTTACGGCACTTTGAACATGGGTCAGTTTTTTCAAAAATTGAAAATTTTAGTTTTAGACCTTTTTTGAATCGAAGTTGCGTCGAAACCGTTGATCCTACGAGAAGAACTTGTATGTATGTTTGTAGGTAATTTACTTAGCTTTAAATGCTTTAAATTAAGTGAAGAGCGGGGTCTGTAAGCCTCGTATTTCTCTCAAAATCTTAAAAAAAAAACATGAAAGTTAAAATTGCATTCTTCCAGAAATGTACTTTAACACGTTTTTGTTGCATAGAGTGATTTTTAAGAAGGTATGACCCCGGCTTGACTCACCCACATTGCCAGTCGGCAAGATCCTGCTCCCGCAGCGCTACTAAAACACCTCTCTTGTAAATGAGATAAGGGGTGCTGAGTAGGGACTGTACTTGCCTGAAAGTAGGGCTTAGATGATCTACGATATGTGCTATCTGCTCTGGGGAAATGTGCAAAACTGCAATGAAGAGGACGAAGGTGACTAGCCTCAAATAAACCTTGACGTTCCACCAATACTGGAGTACCCACCAAAATGCGATTTTCCCTTATATGGGTTCTCTAAAATTTTGAGAGAACTACAAGCCTTACAGGTCCCGCTTTGTACTTAATTTAACGTTAATTAAATTGTTTACAAATTATATTCAATAAGTTCTTCACGTAGGATCAACGGTTTCGACGCAACTTCGCTCCAAAAAGGTCTAAAACTAAAATTTTCAATTTTTGAAAAAACTGGCCTATGTTCAAAGTGCCGTAACTTAGTGACCCATTAACGTGCAGAGCTTTGATTGTGCTTAATTTGATTGTCACAATTTTGTTGCTGCACAATTTTTTGAGAGTTGCAAACTTGAGAATACATAGCCCTAATGGATCCAAACAACATATTAAAAAATAAGAGATACATCATGTTTTGCGAATTTAGCTATTTTATGTCGATTTTGACTAGCCTATAGTAGTAGAAAAACGCTGATAGTAATAAAAAATTCAGTTTAAAATAGAAAAAAAAATTACATGTAATTAGCATATGCAAGGCTACAGAATGACACGAATGCTGGGCATACAACAGGGCCTGAAGAAGCTAAAATATACGGCGAAACGTCGTAACCTGATACTCTTGTTGCACATGGTAAATCTCGATCCATTGACCCCTAACTATATCTATCAGAACATAAAAAATAACTAGGATCTACAGAAATTCACTTTCTGACCGTCCAATTAATATTATTATCCAAAGTGCCTTTTAAAGACAGGCAAATATATGTAAAAAAAATTTCTTAATCTTCTAACGATTATTTGAAAATCATTTACATTAACGAAATTAAACGTACACTTCATTTGCATTCAATTGATAGGAAAATACAACATTTTGACGTCACGATTTCGAAAACCAATCAGAAACCATTTACCACCAAAGTAATCCCTTCAAAAACATCGTATATTTTCGCATTGATTGCAAGTAAATATTTTGATTAAGAAAACAAAAATGTTTTTAAGATTATTTTGATTATACATAGTCTTAACCGTCTGAATTTCACAAATATAAAATAGTTTAACTTTTCTGTGACTACTTCCTGCAATTCCCAATTATTTTGAGTTGGCTTAGTTTTTAAATGTATGAATAATACATTCTTTACTACATTCTTTTTACTATACGCAAATAAAAGGTTTAACGGGTTCATTCGTTCGTTCATCAATTTAATTGTACTCATTGTGATATGGTTCCTATGTTTTTTAGCTGTAAAGTAATGAGGATTTTGTCGAGTAATTGCGACGAGATTTATCTAGTTCAGCGGTCGGGGAACTTTTTTTACCATTACCCCAAATAAATTTTGCATTAATCAATATTACCCCCTCATTTTGAAAAAGGGACAATCAATGTAAATTTAAATAAACATTACATAGTTACTAAATAAATTTACACGGAAAAAAAGTTGCATGAAAGTAGTAAGTTGGTATGTAATACACCACAAAATAAAATTCTCATATTGGAACAAACAAAATTAATTGAATACTTCCCCTCTTTAGATTTTGAAGAAATTACCTTTCTTCATGTTTGATACAATAACTTGAAAATGGAGACTTTTTAATGTATGAACAATTTGAATAAAATCTTCGACCATTATTACACGCTTATAAGACAGCCTAATAAGACAGAAAACTTTTCTTATTACCCCCAAAAATTTCTTTTTTACCCCATTTGGGGTAATTTACCCCGGTTCTCCGACCGCTGTTCTAGTTAAATATTTAAACCATTTGAACATGTTGTGCGATGAATTGAGCTTAATATTTTAACGATGTAAACCTTGCAAGTTAGATGCTTGAATAATTTTGACAGAACATTGGTCGAAATCGTACCACGTTACCAAAATTGCTGGAAATCGAGCGATGCATAAAATTACACCTTTAAATACGAGAAAGGCTAAAAAAAGTGAGCAATTGTTACGCAAATCTTAGTACCTTAGGGCCTTTTGGGTGGCGCTGATAGCTAGTTGCAAAACAGCTGTAAACAGCTGTTCTATACCCACCATAGCCTGTACGCGTCATATTGAATTGGTGTAGTTATTTTGAAGGAAAAAACATGGAAATGACCGATGCGACCGATGTATCTCTCATAACTCATATAAAAATAGAAGACAATTATGAAAATGGAGTTAATATTAAAAAAGAACAATTACCAGCATCACTACAAGGACCTTTACCAACAGATCATCATGATATTAAAATAGAAAGTGATATTGATGAAGAAATTCTTCTGACACCAAGTGGTAATATCGGTAATACTTTACTTTATTTTCAACATTAGACACCCCGAAATTTACAGTATTGGTGTACAATGCAATTTTCAGTCATGAACAAATAGTAGTGACAAAATATACATTCTAACGAAAATAATTAGATGTAATTTATTGAATGTGCACTTACTGACACCGCGAAGTTTTACACAAAACCAACTGTCTTAAAATCAACAAGCCTTCGCTACGACGTATTTGAAAGATGGCTTGATATTAAAAATAATCTTTAAATTTAAAATGCTCTATTATTGAGGGATATGTTTTCACAAAGAGAAAATGTTCATAATCATGTTTGTAGCAACATTATGAATATACCTATTTGGTTTTCTGTAAAACTTCGCGATCATTAAATATGCACATCCATTATTTAAAACTAGGATATATATTATGAATTAAAAAAATATTGCCAGTGTAAATAAATCTTTTAAAAATAAATTAGGAGGTTTATTTTATCATAATTTCAAATAAAATTTTCATTGTATTGATTCATATACCTAATCTGAACCCCCAACGTTTTGTGCATACTCCATATTTAATACGTGTTGTTATTTTGAAGGAACAAATATGGAAATGGGCGATATATCCCACATGGTTTATATAAAAGTAGAAGAAAATTGTGAAAATGAAGTTAATATTAAAAATGAACAATTACCAGCACCACTACAAGGACCATTATCAACATATAATTATGATATTAAAATAGAAAATGATATTGATGAGGAAATTTTACTAACGCCAAGTGGTAAGTATTGAATTTTTTTGATCATTACTGTAACGGTATTCCAGCTTTGTAAAATTGTTGTAAATATTTTAAAATGGTCCGTTAGTAAAATTCGAAGAAGAAAACTGGGAAACAAATGCGGATGCAGATGAAACAGATCCGTTGAAACTAGATGAAGATATTGCAGACGGTGCTATTACCAAATTTGACAATGACAAATTACCAAAAATTGAAGATGATTATTCCAAAGAAGAACAAGAAGAGCTATCTCGGAAAAGTTATTCTGATATAAAATGTGAAATTGACATTGAAGAGGGAATTTTTGGGGCAACTAAAGTTAACGGAGGTAAGCACCGTTAGCATTTTCAACGTTAGGCTATAATTTGAAAAAAAAATTTAGGTGGGGTATTGTACAAGTAAACCAATTAAGGTGATTGTTATACATTGATAATAACTAGAGGTCACCCAGTGGCCGAAATTCGACCATAATTCGTTACATTGTTTACATACCTAAGGGTACACTTCACTTGTAACTGCCTCAAAAACTTTAGTTACTAAGCTAACTACAGCAGATAATGAATTGCATTTGCGAATGTTTGGAAAATAATTTCTTGACTAATTTTTTCTTCAAGGTTCATTTAAAGAAAGTGCATCATATAATGATTGAAAATATTTATTATAAGTTAAGGAAGGAAATAGGTGTAGAGGTTTCAAAATATTTATTTTTTTTCTTCCATAAATCTTTTACAAAATTATTTTAGAATATTCTCTAAAAATTTCAAAACTAAGTATCAATTCGTTCATATCATACATGTTTTGAGGTTCCCTGAGTCCAAAAAAGTAGTTTTTAGAAACATGTCTGTGTGTGCCTGTGTGTGACAGCCATATCGTATCGAACGCTTTTCCGAATTTCACCAAACTTGGAAATTTTCCTTCATATTATATCTTGTTTTGCCGTGAAGCTTTTAGTTGAAATCGGTTAACCGAAAGCTCCACTTTATTCTCGGAGTTTTTGAGCTTTTTCAAATTTTTTCGAAAACGGCTGCAAAGATTTTCTTTAAGCTTATGATAGTTCTTAGACTTATTAATGGCTAAAACGTTTATTTGAAACTTTTTCTTGGGAAAATTCGATTAAGGACGGTTCTGGGGTGAAGGTTGGGAATTCATAAATACATATATGTTGTATACTTGTATGCATATAGTTCTGCTATGTATAGTTATAAGGTGCTTATATATTTCTTTTAACCAACAGCGAGTTTCATAAATGAAAGTAAAAGAAAGTACTGTGATGCCACGCAGCAGATATTTTTCTTTTTATAATGTTGTATGTCAATTCAAATTACAGTATTCTGAAATATTTTTTAGACAAACAAACAAAAATATGACTATGAAATCAGAAGTAATTTCAAATGAGTTTCCTACGTTCAAAAGTAAAACAAAAGTACCTTTATGTTTAGATTTTTTCATTTAAAAGCCAAAGATAAAAAAATGGAAATAGGCTGCATAAGTCCTGTTTAAAACTTTGAATTAAGCTAAGCTTTTTTTTTTCAAATAGTACCTACCTACCTAAATTAATTTTTTGTGTAATTTATTTGAATGATTTTGCCAAAAGAATACAGTATGAGTTATTTATACGTTATATAATAATCAAGAAACACCTGATGAACCAATAATCAAATAATCGGTTAAATTTGTTTCCTTCAATTTCAATAATTACAATTTCAAAATTTAAATTCCTTTCACAATATTTTGTTTAAATAATGACATTTGGAATATGGTTGAAGTCTGTGGTCAAACTGAACAACTGAGATTTAAAAATCTACATATTTGTGTGTGTTGTGTGTCTGTGTGTGTCAAACGCGTGGTAGTGTGTGTGACGTCTTTTTTAATTAATTTAAGGTATTTTGAAGCATTATTATAAAAAAATATTATCTCAAAACGCAACTTCCTTCAATTGTGCCAAATTTCATACTCCTCCGTCCGTATAATATTCGGTAAAAGGGGTTTAAAATTTTTGCTTCACGTATTAATATATAGATTAATAAAAAAATAAATAAATCAAAAGTTATGGTGAATGGCCTGGAACTTGAAGTTATATATTGTTGATTTATTTCTGTTGTGAAGGTATGTACATAGAAGGATAAAAAGCCGTACCATTGCACCATTTGTTGTAATAAAATATTTAAACATTGCATTTTTATCAGAACGAAATAAATTACATTTTTGAAGGAAAGTTAAGGAATTTATTAAAGGAACTTGGAAGGATTCATATTTGTGAAAACCGTCATAATTTCGATGTTTGTGATATGAAAATATTTCAAAAATACTATTTTGATTTAAAATTATCCTATTTTTTATAGATAAATCATTTTGTAGAAAGCAGTCGTTAAATAGACATAGAATGATTCATACTGGTGAAAAACGATATAGTTGCGATGTTTGTGGTAACAATTTATTTTATAATTACATTTATGTTAGGAAATTTGTATCTTAATTTTTTGAAGGTAAATCATTTACTAATTCAAGTACATTAACTATACATACAAGGGCCCATACTGGTGAAAAACCGTATAGTTGTGATGTTTGTGGTAAGAAGTTATTTAATAACAAGATTTTTGCTAGAAAAAAAATTAATTTAATTTTTTAGGTAAATCATTTACTGAATCAAGTACATTAACTTCACATAAAAGGATTCATACTGGTGAAAAACCGTATAGCTGCGGTGTTTGTGGTAATAAGTTATTTGATAATTACATTTTTGTTAGAGAAAAATGTAATTATTTTTTTTTAGGTAAATCATTTACTCAATCAAATCATTTAACTTCACATAAAAGGACGCATACTGGTGAAAAACCGTACAGTTGCGATATTTGTGGTAAAAAGTTTTTTGATAATTATATTTTTGTTAGAAATTTAAATTAGGTTTAATTTTTTTAGATAAATTATTATCTGATTTAGGACATTTAAAAAGACACAAAATGACTCATACCGGAGAAAGACCGTATAGTTGCGATGTTTGTGGTAAGAAGTTATTTCATAATTACATTTACGTTAGGAAATATTAAACATAATTGTTTAAAGGTAAATCATTTGCTGTATCAAATACATTAAATAGACACAAAAGGATTCATACTGGTGAAAAACCGTATAGTTGTGGTGTTTGTGGTAAGAAGTTATTTGATAATTACATTTTTGTAAGAAAAAAATTTAACTAAATTTTTTTAGGTAAATCATTTATCCAATCAAGTCAGCTAATTAAACATAATAGAACTCATACTGGTGAAAAACCGCATAGTTGCGATGTTTGTGGTAAAAATTTATTTGATAATTAAATTTTTCTTAGAATAAATTAAATTTCATTTTTTGAAGGTAAAAAATTTGCTGAATCAAGTACTTTAACTGTACATAAAAGGATTCATACTGGTGAAAAACCGTATAGTTGTGATGCTTGTGGTAAGAAGTTATTTGATAATCAAATATTTTTAAGAATAAATTTGACTTACGTTTTTGAAGGTAAATCATTTGCTAAATCTGGTAATTTAATTACACATATAAGAACTCACTGGTGAATGCAAGCAGTTACATTTTAGACAAATATTTTATCTATTTACTGGTTATTATACACAAACCTTTTTGTAAATTTGTATTTGTTATATGTATTCTAATTAAATACTTTGCAATTATATATTTATTCATAAATTAAAGATGCAAAATTGATAGTTGTTTATTTTTTAAAAAAAAAAAATAAGAGAATTTGTCAAGTTAAAATTTTATATCTGGTATATAATACGCAGAGGAAAATAAAAAAGGCCATTTTGGGTCTAACAGACAATATATACGGTAGGTACAAGAAGATGAGTGATGAAGTGCATGAAGATTCAGGCCTGGAAAGTAAGTGAATTTATTTTCTCTTCTAAATCATATAACTATCAAGGAATGTGAGAATTTGCTTCAAGCAGTTGAATTGTTGAAAAATCCACACTACCCCAATATGCTGTTTTTCGATGGCAAATGTTTAGCTGATGTCTACCGATGCGTATGCATGTATGAACAAGGGGAACAAGGATTTAGACCAGCCCCCTGTCAATTAAATACGAGAAAGACTTAAAAAGTGACCGTTTGTGTTGCATGTTTTAGTACTTTTGGGCGGCGCTGGTAGTTTAGTTGAATAACAGCTGTTAACTATTTGTTGTTATTTGTCAGTTCCTTATGCTCTTATCAGCGTTACTGTCACCAATGACAACTCTATAATTATTCTCATAGAATAAGAATAATAATGATATCAATAAAAATAATTTGCCTCACGTTTAAAATTTTCTTCTAACCTCCATTACAGTCTTCGTTCAACTGTACTACTAGCGCTACTAGCACTAGCTGCAAGCAGTGACAAAATAGGGTCATTTTCTGTCAGGGAGTGCTCACTTTCACGGCTAAAAACTGCTGTACCGGCTATAACATTCGGTGGTACAAATACTGTCGAACTTTACAACCGAGATTGGAAACATATTTGTTCCATAAAATTATACCCAGAAGAAGTTATTGTAGAACACTTATTTTTTTGACGAGATAACGTCTTATAAATTGATGAACGCCGACAGCCTGCATGAAAAAGTGTCACGTTCCGTCTGAGCCTGTGCGTGCAAGCGAGAATGGAATACAAGCGATAGAGAAGCGGCAAGATAGAGTTCTACTACTGGAACGCTGCCACCCGACCTTCTTCAAAAACTTCTACAATAAGCTATACCTTGTATTCAATAGTTGTTGAATCCTAGACAACGTGTTTTGTGTTTTTCTACAAGTTTTTTAATAAGATTTAAAATTGATTTCCTTCATAACTTTCAGTCTGATTCCATTT
The DNA here is from genome assembly GCA_958496155.1 of Sisyra nigra. Lineage (NCBI taxonomy): Eukaryota > Metazoa > Arthropoda > Insecta > Neuroptera > Sisyridae > Sisyra > Sisyra nigra. The sequence continues at coordinate 34,723,751 of OY292316.1, read as the reverse complement.
TTAAAAAATTGTTAATTTTCAATTAACTCCTTTGTATTATACAAACTAATGACAATTCAGTGATAATAAATCAATTCATAAAGGTATGCAATTTTTCATCAATGTTTCTTTATTACGTTATCACGTAAAACACGTAAATCTATCGTCCGTAAACTGACTTTACAGACAACCAATTTTTTTCAGATATATTAAGTACCTACTAAATAGTTTTGATTACTTTTTTTGTAAGTTTACTTTTTGTCCGCCGAATTAATACTATTATCTATAGAGCTTTTTAAAGACAGGCGAATACATATATGTAAAAACATGTATCAATATTCTAACAGCTATTTGAAAATCATTTACATTAACGAAAATTAACATATACTTCTTTTGCATTCAATTGATAGGAAAATACAACATTTTGACGTCACGATTTTAAAAACCAATCAGAAACCATTGACCACCAAAGTAGTCCTTTTAAAAACATCTTATATTTTCGAATTGATTGTAATTATATATTTTGATTAAGAAAACAAAAATGTTTTTAAGATTATTTTACATATACATAGTCTTAACCGTTTGAATTTCACAAATATAAAATAGTTTAATTTTTCTGTGACTACTCCCTGCAATTCCCAGTTATTTTGATTTGACTTACAATTAGTATTAAAGTGTATGAATTATACATTTTTTAATTAATTGGAAGGATGAGAAGCTTTTTTTATTACTATACTTACGTAAATAAAAGGTTTATCGGGTTCATCCTTTCGTTCATCAATTTAATTGTACCCATTGTAATATGGTTCCTATATCTTTTTAGCTATAAAGTAATGAAGATTTTGAGATTTATCTAGTAAAATATTTGAACCATTTGAACACTTTGTGAGATCAATTGAGCTTAATATGTAAACCTGCTAAGTTGAATGCTCTGTTTGACTTGCTATTTGAATATTAACTGATATTAACATTTATGTCGAGTAGCTTGAAAATTGCTTGAAAATCAAGTCAATTAATAAAAGCGGCAAAAACATAAATGAAAATGTATGCAACAAGACAAATGGAAATGGCTACAGTTTGTTAAATAAATATTTAAAAATCACAATTAATTAATATAATATTAACAATATTAATATTAATCGTATTAATCTAATATTTTTAACAATTTTCAAATCATATCTTTTTATTGGTTTTCGAATTGTATAATGCAGTTGTACGCTACAACCAGTTACATTATATAGTGTTTTATAGATACATAGCATTGCCTTTAAATAGAATACAAAAGAAATATGTTTGAAATGTAATGGGGTGTATAACACGACTGTCTTATACTTTTGATTTACAAACGGTATTCGAAACATCGAAAACATATAAAATCAAATTGTTAATGTAGAAGTCCTACTTTATCGATTGTAATTCATGTTTATAAATCGCACGGATCGTACGTCAACTCAACTCATTAATTCAGTGTTATTATTTCGATTGTTATTAGAGCGATTGACTAGAAACGATCCCGAAAATATGAAAGTGTATTAAATATGGATAATGAGGGCTCAGCATCCGAGGAGATCAAGTGTGAAGAACTGTTCAAAAACATCAAATATTATGTCGCTGGAGACGTGCCGCATAAGGTAACCTAATCCCCAATCTACTCACATACGTTCGTTGTTATGGCGGCAAAAATGCACCGAGCTTTTTTCTCATTTCAGGTGTTGGAAGTTTTACAAGCGGGCGGTGCTGAGAAACTATATTATTTCAGCGATTTCGTAACGCATATGATATGCGGCCAAAATCCCAATGAAGATGATCTGAGCTCCGCTCGCGATTTGTATGAAATTCCAGCGGTACGATGGCAATGGGTTATAATCAGTTCCAAATTGAAAAAGTTGGTCGATACACAAGGATTTATCGTTTCGGAAATCAGTATCTTTTACAATATGACTTTTTCGTTGTCCCAAGTAACTAGTCACGATCGAGTTTTACTCTGGGGAATCATCACGTCGAACGGAGGAGTTGTACATCTTGATTTCGATAGTAAATGTACTCATTTGATAACGACCAAGGCTAGGGGTGAGAAATATGAGAAGGCTCTTCAAGTGTCTTCAGTTAAAATTATCACCCCTGATTGGTTGATTGAATCGATCAAAAATAAGTCGTTAGCTTCGTACGAGTCTTTCCATCCACAGTTATTAATTGTGCCATCACCTGTTAAAGTCACCCCTATTGAAAAACCAACCACTGAAATAACTGGGTTCGAAACAACAGTTGCAAGTGGCAATGCATCGAATCAGTCAAATCAAATTTTACTCGATCAACTTAAACAACGAATGCCATGGAATCAAACTTCCGAACCATCTTTAATGCCTGCAACACCGGGTACTTTATCAACTCCTCCACGTCCTCAACTCAAAACCTATCAACAACCACCGGCAACATTATCCCAAAACCAGATTAAAAACATAACACAACAAACTCCAATTTCCAACTCGAATCAAATTCGTTTAGTAAATCCACCGCAAACGGTTTCTTCTCAGCCTGTACAAATGGCTACGGCCCCCCGACCAACTAATGTTACCATAAATCAGCACCACGTCAACTTTTCAATGGCAAATTCTATCAATCAAAATGCATTTCGTTCACAACTACCCCCAAATCATCTCGCAACGAATCAACTCAACCAACAACATATACAAGCTGGAATGCAACGGCAACATCTTCTACAAAATAGTCTCACTCAACAACAAGTGCAACAACAAGTACAACAACAATCAAATCAACAATCGACCCAAATCCTCGAAACCAATCAAAAACCCAATTTCCAAATGCAAAACACTGATAATTTCGTTACAAAGACTCAGATGCTCGATCAAAAAGTCGTTGTTAACAATTTAAATCAGATGCAAATGAATCAAATGAACCAGCATCAAGAACCACATATGCAACCGGGATCGATACCCGCCCAATCGGACACTCAGATGCTTCAACAAGAAATGCAACAGATGCAACAAGGTCAACTTCAACAGATGCAACAAATCAAATCTGGTCTAACAATGCAACAGAGGCAACAACAACTGCAACCCGGTCAGCAACTGCAACCCGGTCAACAGCTGCAACCCAGTCAACAACTGCAACCCGGCCAACAAATTCAACCCGGTCAACAGATTCAGATGAGTCCGCAAGCACCACGTCAGCAAGTCCTAGTCCAACAAATGCAACAAAATCAACAAATGCAACAAAATCAACAAATGCAACAACAAATGATGAACACGGGAATGCAAATGCAAGGCCAAGTGGGTCAACCAGCTTTAGCAAATCAAGCTTCTATTGGTCTACAAAGACTACCAAATCCTCAGTTACAACAGCGACAACAACTAATAACACAACAAGCGTTAAATTCAAAATTACCAAATCAACAAGCGAATTTGGCGACGAACGAAGCGATGTTGAAACAACAGAGATTATTACAGCAACAGCAACAACAGCAGTTGCGGATGCAACAGATGCAAAATGTGCAGAATAATCAGTATGCGGCGCAACAGGGCGGGTTGATCAATCGACAGGGTGTTCTTCCTCCGGGTGCTGTTAAGCAGCCGGGACAACCGCAGTTTGTGCAGGGCCCGCAAGTGCGACCCGTTGGATGGCAGCAGCAGCCGCAACAAGTGCAACAGGTCCAAGGAATGCCAGCTGGAGCGATCCAGCGTCCACCGAATTGGGCGCCGGGTCAGCCTGGTGGAGGTGTAATGCAACAACGGCAATTGATTCAATTGGATGCTCAAACAAATGCACATTGGCAACAAATGGACCCACAACAACGAGCATCGTTCGTTCAAAAATTACAACGGCGTCATTTGTTACAACAATTTCAACGCCAACAACAAGAACAACAATTACAACAGCAACAACAGCAGCAGCAGCAACAAGTTCAACAAGTGCAGCAAGTACAACAACAGCAAAGACAACCTCAATCACAGCCACAACAACAACAACAACCTCAGTTTGTGATCCGTGGACAACTCGTCATTGGTCAACCTCCTCCTGTAATTTTTATATTCATATAAATTAGATCATTTTTATTGTATTAAATTTTTTGTAAAATGTAGAATGGGCAGTGGCAACAAGGTGGTCCTCGACCGCAAACTCTAGTCGTGCAGCCGTCGCCTGTGGCAGCCGGGCCGAATTCAGCGCCCACTATCCGCCTCCCACAAAAAGCTGAGGAACCGCAACAGGGTGAACCACAGTCGCCGTTGGTTGTCAATGCTAAAACAAAAACGGCATTGGCCAATATGTTGAGCATACGTAAAGTACAAAGTGGTGGACCACCGGTCGATCCGGGAACGGTGGCTGAACCTTCAGCAGCTGGCACACTCAGGTATGTAATATTTGAAAATTTTAAGGATGTTTAAGAGGCGTATTGATAATTTTTTTTAAATATCGCGTTACAAAATTTTTTGTTTCTTAATTTTGCAACCTGGAACTTCTTAAATTAGAATTAAAAAGTTATTTATAGGAAAAATTTAACCCTATAATTATGCCTTTCAAAGAATTTACCTAATTGGTGTCAGGACTAAGAATTAAAAGAATTTTCATCCCTACAGTTCTCTAATTAAAAGTACTCTGCCCTCACCCCGGGGTGTCCTCTATGTCAGTTTTTCTCATTCACCTAGAAATTCATTAGTCTTACAGTTCAAGATCGATTCAGAATTATTGCCGAACGCTTATTCAGTTATGAACAAGTTCAGGATTTTTTTTTGAACGAAGTTTTTTTACTGAGTCTAGAGTAAACTGACAGAAACTATCACGTAACAAAAGATGTTAGGAGTATACGCTAGTAAAGTATCTTTGGTGGGCGACCTTTGCACCGTTTCGTGTTTTCTTTTTTTTTAAATAGTGGTTAAACCAATCTTCATTAACAAATGCAATTGTCATATAAAAAACTTACAATCCAAATAAAAAATAATTAATAAGTGGTTTTATTTATCTATTATTATATAATAATCCAGACAAACAATAAAGATGCAATTTTGGATTATTACTGGATGTGTAGACCAGTGCTTTTAACCTTTGAAAATGGTAAAAAGTGAAAAAATTATAGTAGGATGAAACCCATTGGAAAAGGAAGGGAATATAATAAAAATGAAAGGAAAAATAAGTTATGGTCGATCTGAGGTGGGGAAGTGGAAAAGGGGGGCGTTTTAAGGGTAGAAACGGTTTATCTCAATTTCCGACAAAACTACAAGTCCTATGGAAAAAAGTTAAATGGCAAAGTTATAGATAATAAGTAGATCTACAACTTTTGTGCTAACACTTTTTTCACATAACTTCAAAATGTATGTGAAAAATACAAATTACTAAGTTTTTGGATTTAAATTTTTCTTTTACAAAAAAAAAAAATTACCCGAAGTTTAGTGAAAACTTACCTTTAATGTCCCAAACACACTGTATTTTTTATTTAAAATATTACTTTTTTTAACCGTATAATCTAAACTTAATAAACAACAACAACTTTAAAAAAAAACATTGATTTTTTAAAAAAGTCGGTAAGCGTTTTGTTTGTTAACACCTCTACTTTCTGATGGTGCAAAAATATATATATATTATATATATTACAATGTTAACTTTTCTCAGAAAATGCAATAATTAAATTGTATATTGTACAATTTTGAGCAATTTATTAAAATTTACATTTTAATTATTGCATTTTCTGAGAAAAGTTAACATAGTAATGTATATATTTTTTTGCACCATCAGAAAGTAGAGTTTTTCTGTAAAAAAATTATCTACCCTGGTTTAGTGTTTTCACAATGAACAACACAACACTTTTGATTTGATCGTTTTTACTCATTTTATCGAATGACAAATCTTTATTTAATTTTACTTGGAACAATGGACAATGACATTTCGACTCAGAAAAAAAAAATAAACCACGGATTGGCGCGATTTAAAAATACTTCACAAGTGTATACACCCCCCTCCGGTGACTTTCCCTCTCTTTCTTTTTAATGCTTATTTTTCTCTCCCTTTTTATCTCCTATTGCTCACTACTTGCCAACAAACAGTGATTGGTGAAATAAAGTGTACCGAGTGAGAGAGTGGAAATAGAAAGGGAGAACAAAAGAAAAACCAGATTTTACTGGGTGCTAGATGGCACGTCAGTCGACTTTATTATAGGAGTTGAGGAGTTATTATATGAGCTTTTTTAATTTTTTTCGAAAACGGTTTCAACGATTTTCTTTAAATTTACTATAGTTATTAGAATCATTAGTGGCTACAACTTTTATTTGAAACATTTTCCTGGGAAAATTCGAAAATATGCAACACGCAGCTGCACGCATTAAACTTTATCAATGTTTATTTGTTACTTTGGTTTGTGGAAATCGTCAGATTATATATTTTTTGTAATCCTTGAATTATTCCCTTTAAAATAAAAAAAGATTTAGCCACGCTCGAGAATGTCGAGATGACGTTTTTTTTACAACTTTGTAGCCCTCCCCCATCTTTACGTCACTCTCAAATTGTCAGATTAGTATAATATACACGTTTTAGTATGTAACTAACTCACCCTACCTTAATCTGACGAGCTCGAGAATTTCGGATGATCAATTTTTTTGACTAATCTGATCCTTTATCCTTGACGGGCGGCCATATATATCAGGCTCATATTTGGTGGAAGTACTTAACCTTGTACAAGGTATCCCCCTGTATATTAATCTGTCGCGCTTTAGTAAATCCCGAAATCCCCGCTTGGGCTCCCCTACGACTAAGGAGATCTCTTTCATACAGGGAAAAGTTACAAAAGTGTTCAGCTCTATGTTTTAAGTAACAATTCAGAGTCAGATTATATATAATCAATACAGACTATATGATTTATAAAAAATCATTGTTTTTGTGTTTTTAGTTTTATTCTTAAAAACTGCACCATTATGAAGCAGACATTTTGCTTTTCTTATTTACGCTTCACACTTCTAGAACTGCCTGGTATAAAACCACTAGCTTGTCCCCGCCCGCTTCGCTGAGCTTATCTAAGTTATACTGATTGAATAATGGAAACTTTCATCCCATCAACAAAAAAAGTCAGATAGATATTTCTAGATCTTTGATTCATAGAAAGTTCATGAAAATTAGATAAACTACTTTTCCAGGAAGATATTCTATATAGCTATCTAGAAGAGCTATCTTATTGGCTCTATACGTTTTTATGAATATTATAAAATAGGTACCTATAATTGTGTTCAAGTAGCAATACAATTCGAAAATGTTGAATGTATTATATATTTAACTGAGTTTTTTACCAAGTTTAAATTTTTCAATAGTAATTTAACTCGTTTATTTCTAAACATTATAGACATTTAAAAATTAACAATGAAAGAAGTTTAAATGTTTCAAAAAATGTCATTAATAATTTACCGATGTTATTGGATGTTAAATTAAAAATCATATTTTGCTGTAGAAATTGTAATTTTTATTTAAACTTTTTTGGAATGATTGTGTTAAAACGCTATTTCACGAACTTTAGGGAAAGCTTTTTTAAAAACACGATTCCTGCAGGATAAGTACAATTGTTATGCTATCTTTTGGGAATCGTGCATTATTCTAACATACGAATTAATAATCTATATTTTTCTCTAACCTTTCAACTACCCTATTGCAAAAAATCATGTCAATCTTTGACTTGCTCTTTGCTCTTTAACAAACAAAAACATATCTATCCTACGGGAGTAGTACATTTTTCCTGGATAAAAAAGAGATCAGGCCTTCTTGAGGATAATGCGCTAGAAGTCTATTTCACCTACTTTAACGAAACTTCTTTTAAATACACAGTTTCTGTAAGATACAATTGTCTTGTGATCCCACGGGAAAAGTACAATTATGTCGATTTTTTGCTCTATGAATAATAAAAACGTATCTATTCTACGGGCCCGTACATTTTCCCTGGAGAAAAGATAGATTAATCCTTCTTGAGGAAAATTCGTTAACACTTATCCATGAACTTTTACGAAACTCCTTTTAAATTCTCCGTTCATCTTACGGCAACCGTGCTATATTCTGACATAAAAGTTAGCTTATATTTATTCTCTGACTCTTAATTAACCACCACATTGTAAAAAATTATGGTAATCTTTTGCTCTGTGAAAAATAAAAACATATCTATTCTACGGGAACCGCACATTTTTCCTGGATACAAATAAGACTGTAGGATAAGAAAATTATTTTTTGCCTTGAGGACATTATGAGTTATAACTATTAAAATACTTTATTATAATCAGCTAAAAACGTTTAGTTTCAGCATGATTTTTCTTTAAAGCAATTTTTCTATTCTCCCGTTGAAATGAGAAATTTTTCCGAAACAAAACGTATTGTAGATAATGATTCACATATTTAGCTATCATCATACTTAAATATCACCAATATTCATTTGCAAATAAAAATGTATAGTTTATGCATAATTTTTGTTCCAACCCGTTTTTAATTTCCCGGATAAATGAGACATTTTCCCGTAATAAAAAGTATTCTTTTTTATGACTTTGGTTGTCATTTATTATCATACCAAATTTTATTAAAAACCGTATTTATTTGGGTAAGAATTAATAATATGTTTCTAAAAACAATTTGGCTAATAATGAATTATTTTTGAAACAACTTTAATAACCATTAAAAAGGTTATAGCGGGCCAACCTTAAAAAAGAGACATATGTCGTCGCGTACTTTTTTTTAGAACTTTTTAAGAGGAACAATTTTGCTATACATGACTTTTGCGTAACTTTAACCATTTACGCAGGGCAGGCAACAAACGCTCTCAAAAGGAAAAAAATTTCCTGGTTTTTGCAACATTTTCCATTGATGCTCTGCTGCTATTGGTTGTAGAGTGATGTTGTATAGCCTTGTAAAGCCTTCGTCAATAATTAAGCTATCCAGCACAAAAAGAATTTTTCAATTCTAACTAGTAGTTCCTGAGATTACCGCGTTTAACCAAACAAACAAACTCTTCAATTTTATATATTAGTATAGATTACAATAGCCTACCCCTAGCTGGTGGAGTTTAACAATCTGTCCATATATCATATTTGCCTCTTGTCCAGGGACAAATTACAGACATTCCTCTTAAAATACAAAAGGATGTGTTGAAACGAAAGGAAAGTTTCATCCATCGAAGAAACAAACTTTTTTCATTCTTGTTCTGACTTTTATAAGATAAATTCTCGGGAAAACCAAAACTGGGTAAATTTTTTCTAGTAAATGGCTTTAGTCTAATGTCCAGCTACTCTTCAATACCCGTTAAGCCATTGAGAAAATATATAGCTTGTTTCATGTTCTTTAATCGAGTTAGAACTTAAAAAACGTGACAGTTATTTGGAAAATTTTTTTTGCAGTTCGAATCAGACAAAACATGAAGCAAGGTAGGCGAATTCTTCGAATGTTTCGCTAACAAAAAAAAAAGTGATTATCTTTTCGTTGTCTTAATAAGTTGCCAGTAGATCAGACTATAAGATAACGAATGGTGTCACTTAAGTAAAATATTTTTTGATTGCGATTTTTTTCTTTTCGGTAGATTGATGACGGCTCAACATAATGCAGCTCTGCAGCAACAGCAACAGCGGCGCACCTTAAACAATGGTGCTGCGGTACAATCGCCGTCAGCAGTTCCTCCACAGATTCGAGCGCCACAACAAGTCGCCCCACCAACGCCAACGGCCACCGTTCCCGTGCCACCGCGGCCGCTTCTCTACGGCCACAATCCCAACTTGAAGCTTCCACCGAACTTATTTTTACTTGGCTGTGTCTTTCACGTGGTTGAAATCGAGAATTTCCTCAATGAAGAGTGTCCATCGTGGCAGAATACCATTCGAAAACGGGGCGGTGAAATCGAAAACGTCTACTGCGGACGTGTAACCCATGTCCTATGCAAATCGCAGAAACATGGTGTTGTGATGCAAGCTTTACGAGATACAAAGCGATGCGTCACTGCATATTGGTTAAATGATGTGTTTAACAGAAAACAAGTAGCACCACCATGGCTTGCTACCCACCTTCCCGTTTTGTATCCCGATGAAGCTCCCGGAGCACGACATATGATCTCAGCATCCGGCTTCGACAAGGATGATATCAATCAAATTAAATTAATGGTTCATACAATTGGAGCACGAGTTAGTATTCTTAAATTTGAAAGGGTTTAAAAAATTGTTACTCAATAACTGTCATTTCTTGTTTATTTTTTAGTATACATGCTATTTTTCGAAACATAATACAGCATTGATTTGTGCCAAATTGGAAGGTGAAAAATATAATTACGCAAGGAAATTTGGAATTCTAATTTTAAACGTGCAGTGGCTTAGTGATATTTTAATGGGAAACTTGACGGCGTTGAATCAAATGGAACATGCAAGATATCAACAATTCAATGTCCCAAACCCATTTGCCATTGATTACAATCTTAATCCAGTCTTAATGCGTACGTATTTTTTTTCTTACTTTATTTTACTATTATATATTAAAGGAAGTATTATAATCGAGTCGAATTTCCGATTTCGAGTTTTCACCGGAAATACACGCTTTGAGGTGAATCATAAAAATCATAAAAAGTGGCTTTTAGAAAAATGTCTATGTATGTGTGTGACAGTGATATCGTATCGAAAGCTTTATCTGAATTTCACCAAACTTGGAATTTAGTCTGCATAATACATCGAGTTCCTATTTAAAGTGCTTTCCACAGCTCATGAGCACTTGTGAGATTTTATTTCGCGTTTGTCTTAATTTCATAACAATATTTATTCTTAAAGGGGGTTATCCCATGTGACGGCCTGTTTTTTAGGGATTTTTTTTTCTACGACCAGTAAATAGATAGAGTTTTAAGTTTATTATCATTTATTAACATAGTTTCGACAGTATAAATATAAATTTTAAGTTAAAAATATTGTGTAGAACATGAGTTAAAGCGTTCTGAACACCCCCGCCTCGAAAAAATGAACTCGCACTTTCTTCACGATTCCGGCTGATTGGCTTATCCGAAAAAAAAAACGGCATTTTAATCTGTAAGCCTAAATGCACGGAATGAACTATTGGGTTGATGCAAAAGTTTTGACGTTTTTGTATGATCTCAACGAAAAAAAAAAATCTCGGAACTGACGAATAAAATCTGTTTTGAAATGATTCTATTGTATAAAGGATGCTTCCCTTCCACTTAAGTTTTGTCCCAGCCACGGTAAAGTGAAGACTCCTTATATTTTTACTTTCTTTTACTACTATATAGATAGTAAAGGAAGTATTGTAATCGGGTCGAATTTTCGAATTCGAGCTTTCACCGGAAATACATGTTTTGAGGTCCCCTGAGTCCAAGATAGTGGTTTTTAAAAACATGTCTGTGTGTGACAGCCATATCTTATCGAAAGCTTTATCCAAATTTCACCAAACTTGAAATTTGACCTCCATATTATACCTAGTTGTACCGCAAAGCTTTTGGTTGAAATAGGTTAACCGAAAGCTCCAATTTACTCTAGAAGTTTTTGAGCTTTTTCAATTTGTTTCGAAAACGGCTCCAACAAGTTTCTTGAAACTTTCTATAGTTCTTAGACTCATTAGTGGCTACAACTTTTATTTGAAACTTTTTCCTGGGAAAATTCGAATAAGGGCGGTTCTGGGATGAAGGTTGGGAATTCGTGTATATACATATAGCCCTTTAGGTTGTATCCATATAGTACTGTTCATATGTATTGTTACAAAGTGCTTATATTTCTTTTAACTAACAGCGAGTATTTTCATTAATGAAAGTAAAAGAAAGTAGTGTGACGCCTCGCACCAGATATTTTCAAAATGTCGGTCGATAAAGTGCATTTACGTTATTGTTTACTGTATGAATGCCGTAAAGGCAATACTGCAACTGTGACAACCAAAAACATTTACGATGTATACGGAAGAGATGTCATCAAAGTTCGACTAACACAAAGATGGTTTATAAAATTCCGATCTGGGGATTTTTCATTAATCGATAAACCACGGCCCGGTCGGTTTTTGAAGTCCGATTAGAACAATTTTAAAGTCATAACTTTCACCAATCCACGTAAAACAACCAAGGAGATCGCGTGTAAGATGGGAGTCAACCAATCAACTGCATTGAGACATTTGAAACGTATAGGGATGGTTTCGCGGTACGGCGTTTGGATTCCACATCAATTATCGGCTACCAACTTGATGGATCGCGTCTCAACATTTATGCTAGACAAAAGCACGAACCGTTTTTGCATCGCTTGGTAACAGGAGATGAGAAATGGGTTGTGTACAATAATGTCACAAGAAAAAAAATTGGGCTTCACCTGGACAAGCCCCATTAACGACTTCCAAAGCCGAAACCTCTTAAAAGAAATTTATGCTTTGTTTTTGGTGGAATTGTAAGGGTATTGTGTATTTTGAACTCCTAGAACACAATCAAACAATTACAGCAGAGCGATACTGTCAACAGTTGGTGAAACTAAACATTGCTCTTGAAAAAAATAGACCAGAATTAATAAACAGAAAAGGGGTAGTGTTCCATCATGACAACGCGCGACCACATGTGGCAATGATCACCCAACATAAATTAAATGAGTTAAATTGGGACGTAATTAAGCACCCACCATTTTCTCCAGTTCTGGCTCCTTCAGATTATCATTTATTTAGATCACTGGAAAAAAATTTTAAATAATAAAAAATTTAATACAGTAGAGCAAGTTAAAACATCCCTTAATACATTTTTCGCATCAAAATCAACAGAAATCTACTCCAGTGGTATTAAGAAATTGATAGAAAGGTGGGAGAAGGTTATAAGAACCGATGGAAATTATATTATTGATTATAAAAACAATAAAAATATTTAAAAAAAATAAAATATCTTATTTAAAAAAAAAACGTCAAAACTTTTGCATCAACCAATATTATCAAATGAATATACAAAAAATTGGACTTTTGGTAGACATTTGAAATAAAAGTTGCGAATTTTGTGTTTTGTTTTTTGCTATAAAAAAATCGAAATTTTGTAAATTTTCGATTGATAATAGTTCATTCCAGGCGCTTACATGTGTTGAGTGTACCATAAAAATTTCAAGTCATTCGGTCAAACCGTTTTTGAGATACGATGGAGGAAAGTTTGAAAAACACGGTTTTGAGAAAAACGCGTTTAAAGTTTCAAGTCAATAGGCCCGGACCCCGGACTGCCAAATGCAGCGATGTAAAAGCCGTTTTACAATTTATTCATTTGTTTTAAAATTTATTTTTGTACTTATAAAAATATTTCATATTTATTTTAATATTTTTCATTGATATAGAATAAATATAAGCTTATTTAAGTAAACATTTTGATTTTTAGACGGATGGAAAATGCCGATTAATATAACACAAGAATCGTATGAGAGAGTCAAAAGAAATGCACCACCGCCCACGACACCGAAAATGAAAAAACCAAAACTTGAGCCTTCCGTTACGATTATACAAACGGATGGACCAGAGCCTCGAATATTGTTTTCACAAGTCTCCAACACGGATCAATACAATGCCTTAATTAGGTTTGTACTTTGTTTTACGATATATTTTTTTAATTTAATGTAAGATAACTTTTTTCTGTTTTTTTTTTTTTTTTTAACTTTCTTTTATTATTATATAGCAGAGAGAAGACTGTATATAGTAAAGGAAACATTGTAATTGCTTCAAATTTTCGGTTTCGAGTTTTCAGCGGAAATACACGTTTTGAGATCTCTTGAATCCAAAAAAGTGTATTTTAGAAACATTTGTGTGTGTGTGTGACAGTCAGTGTGACATCCGAATTTCGCGAAACAGGTGTTGCCTTTATATTATATTTAGTAGCGTCACGAAGCTTTTGGTTGAAATCGGCTGACCGGAAGCTCAACTTTTTTCCATGGTTAAAAAGGGTCTAGCTGAATAAGCCTATCTCAGCAGGACCAGGCTGTTTTTTAGCCTGACGTTTATTTTGTTTTCCTCCACATACACCTCAAGGTGAGAGTAGTAAGTATACTCGATATTAGACCGCTACCCCCTCTATTATCGGAGCTAGAAGGTTTTTTTTTTGCCGTTAGCAGAACACCAGGTTAGGACACGTTCCCCCTGCACTGTAGCCTAAGGCTTATTGTACTCCTGTTCTGCTCATTCATTCCTGCTATGCAAAGATCCTTGCTAATTCCAGGTTCAGCATTCTGCCTAGCAGAAGCAGTCCCTGTACTAAGCTCGCGCGGTTGAAGCCTGTTTGGGCGTCATCTATCCCATACAGGTGTCGCCACTTCGTGAGGGCTTTGCAGTCAAAAATGACATGGGTCGCGTTTTCCTCCTCACAGAATATAGAACTTATTAATTAAAATGTTATTTTGAAAAATTTGTCCCGTTATCTTGATTAGTTTCGGAGAAAAAAAAATTGAAGTTAAAGGTTGTAACCCCTCTAGCTCCGATAATAGAAGGGGTAGCGGTCTAATATACTTACTACTCTCACCTAGAGGTATATGTGGAGCAGAACAAAATAAACAACCTGGGCCCGCTGAGATAGGTTTATTCGGCTAGACCCTTTGGCCGTTTTTAGCCATTCCCATTCGGGTCCCCAAATAATTTTTTTTCCAATATAAACAAAAATGTTTAGCACAAAGTACGCAAGTTGTAAGAGCAATAATGAAAATTCAAATTGAAAAAAATTTCACACACAGATTCAAGCTAGATAAATTAAATAAAATGCTTTGATTAGTCACATATTTGGATTTGAAACTTTGAAACTTTTAACGAGAACTTGATTTAGAAATTTGATTATCAAATTTCTGAAAAACAAATTTTTGTTTCAACTCAAAAATATCTAATTCAAGCCACTTCGTGAATCTCTAATCACTTCATTTTTGCCTTTGTCTCTGAGAGGAGTTCTCAATATCGTACTTTTCATAGTTCTTTGAATAATTCTTAATCTATTTGCGATTTTGTATGTTTACGTAATTATTTCAAGTCTATAGGTTTAGGACCTATGGTTTACTCCTAATAAATTAATAGTCGTTTTGTTTTTAGTCGATTGGGAGGTTCATTGGCATCCTCAGCCAAAACAGCAACGCATCTCATTATGTCCAAATTGGTTCGATCGTACAAACTCCTTCAGTGTATTGCCAAAGGATCGCATATCGTTCCCGAATCATGGCTCACTGAATCAGAGACAGCCAACAAGTTTGTCACCGAGACAAATCACACCTTCACCAATATTGACGAGTTTAATCAAATGTTCAAGTGCGACTTTAACGGGTTGTTAATGCGAAGAGACCGCAACAAACTATTTGAAAATCGAATATTTTATCTAACACCGAGCGTGTATCCACCACGACCGATTTTAAAGGACATGATTGAACTAGCCGGCGGCACCGTCGAGGACAATCGACGTTCCTTGACCCAAATCGAGGAGATCAACAATGTGCGACCGCAAAGTTATTTGATTTTAACGCAAAAAGACGATTTGCATCTGATAAGCGATTGTATTATTGACGTTAAGTCGGAGAAAAAATGCATTGTGTTCACCACCGAGTTGGTTCTGAGTAGCATTTTACGCCATGAACTTTTATTTAACGACCAAAGTTTACAAGTAGTTGTATATACTTGATAAATGGTTCACATCTTCTATCAGTGGAGTTATCGTTGAGCTTTTTTTATTCTTCTTTAAAACTTTTTTCTTTTTATAATTTCATTAAGTTTTATAAGGGCTATGTTTTTATCTCTTGTATTATTTTGAATTTACCTTGTTGATGCATACAGTTTGAAGGATCTGATTGAAAAAGATGGAGAAGGGCAGTTTTATTTTTAATTGTACTTGATTGTTGAATGTTCCTTTTATAAATTAAGCGTGAATCGTGGTGTGTTTAATTTATCTTTAAGAATTGCAGGGGAATTACGAAAGGTCTAGGGGCTATATAAGTAGACTCAAATGTTCTACACACGAAATTTGGAGTACAAATTGTAAATTTTTAAAATGATCATTTTTTAATTAGTTTTTATTAAAGTCCAGAACATTAAATGTGTCTATAACTTAAATGATAGGTAATATGTCATGCGCAATATAAAAATTGTCATAATTCTTCATGGCACTTGTACGTTCAATGTACGGTTTTATTTTCATCTGAACAAACCTTATCTAATATGAAATGACAGGAATATAATTTATTAGCTCACTAAGATTCTAGACCCTTCAAAGGCTTAAGTTCAAAATAATACAATCTTTAAATTTTATTTTTATGCAATATCCATGTTGATTTACATGTTAGCCTGTATATATAACTTTTTATTAAAAATAATGTAGGAGTATTACTACCAGTTTGGACCTGTTTATACAAATAGTTTTTATATCAGATCTTGTAAATAAAATACAGAAATTGATTTATTTCAATAAGAATAATATACTATTCAATTCCTGTTCCATTCGTCCTATTTAAAAAATTAAGGAAATTGGAATTTTACATTTATTTTTAAATTATCAGAAAATAAAATATGTTGGTTTTGCATAAGATGAGTTTTCCGTAAGAAGTCCCCTGTCAAGAGAACCGACAGTCCAAATGTGTATTCTGTAAGTTGTTGCTTTACGACATGTATGCAACGATGCTCGTCTTGTTGGTATCCTTTAATTACTGTATCTGATAACTCCTAAAAGCCATGGTTTTACTTTATAATAAAACTCTCTGCTATCTAAAATCTACAATTATTTCCCAAGTGAAGTTGGATCACTATTTTAAGGAAGGAAGTGTTATCACATTTCTGAAAAATAGAAGAGGCGTCTAGCGAGGATGAGGTGGGATCTGATGATATCCATTCGCCAACTTGGGAGGCTAACACTAAGGCCTTGTACTGGAGAAATACGCCAAGACATTTTTACCAGAAGCAGAGATTTTTTCCAGAAGCAAGGTAAAAAATTCATAAAGTACCGCAGGTAGAAAACTTAATGACGTTTTATCACTCGGCAAAAGGCTTAAAGGTAAGCCTCTATACGGGTCATTGTACTTTAAATTACCAGCTATATGTACACCAGCATTGGTCGTCTCCGGCAGAATCGTCGGAGCATATACTATGCTAATGGGCTGGTGCTGGCTTTCGTTAGAAGCTTAATGCTCCCCTAAATAGAACTACACTACGATACTAACCCCCCTGATAAATGGAGAGGAAAATCCCTCAATCCGTAAAACAAAAAATATATATAAATAACTATCAATGGTAGAAAAAGCTGATAATAGTGACGATGATGCTGATGAAGAGATTAAAGAAGAGAAGAATGAAGCAGAGAGAAAACGAAGTTAATCGTGAAAACCTAGAGCAACTATCTACTGCAGAAAATTCTATGGAAACAATCCGCCATTGACCAGAATACCCAAACAGAAAGATTTGGGACCGAATTTAATAACTTATCTCGCCGAGATCGAGGTAGGTGCTAACCGTCTTAACCTTCAAATGGTCCAAAAAGCATTGCGACGAACGAAAGTCGACTCCTATAAAGTTGGAATGAAAGAAAATTACGATGCCATAGGTCAACAATATATATTCAACAATATTCTGTTCTATATGAAATAAATATGTACATTTTACAGTACCAGTCATAAGCAAAAAGTTGTCATTATTTTATATTGCGCATGACTTATACCACAAATGTACGGTTTTATTTTCATCTGGGGCAGACCTCTATACTGGGACTTGGTCCTTGGTAAAGCAATTCCACCTAATGAAAAAAAAACTCGACATTCGATAGGAATTCAAGTTTTAATCAAACGACGGCTTCAAAAAATCAAAAAAGCAAAGCACGTTCCAGGCGAAAGGATACATCTGGATACCATCAAAAAACAAGGAATCGATTATGACGAAACTTATATTTTTGTTGTCGCTGTTTTGCGGATGAACGTAATTACTATATGTTATATGTATGGTGTGGTATAAGAACGTGGTTTCGGTTCGTTGGAAACATAATATTTTTATTCTGTTAATTCCATTTTGTTTATATAGTACCTGTGACCGAGCTTTGCTGGATTGAATTTCCAGATTATATACTTGGATTCTTTTTACTTTCTTTTACTGCTATATAGTAAAGAAAGTATTGTAATCGAGTCGAATTTTCGAAATCGAGCTTTCATCGGGAATACATGTTTTGAGGTCCCCTGAGTCCAAAAAAGTCGTTTTTAGACACATGTCTGTGTGTGACGGCCATATCGTATCGAAAGCTTTATCCGAATTACACCCAAACTTGGAATTTGGCCTTCATATTACACCTAGTTGTGCCGCGAAGCTTTTGGTTCAAATCGGTTAACCGAAAGTTCCACTTTATTCTAGGAGTTTTCGAGCTTTTTCAAATTTTTTCGAAAACGGCTCTAACGATTTTCTTTAAACTTACTATAGTTACACTCATTAATGCAGGGATCGGCAACCTTTTGTGGACGGTGAGTCATTTTAAAAAATAAAAATTATAAGTGGACCGCATCATATGTTTTGTCGGTACGTGACGTTTTGGCGCGACCCTTTTTGCGCCGGACGTTTTGGCGTAGGATATTTTCCCGCGGAGGGTTTCACTCCTATGTACCCTGGTCATAAGTCTATGCGGGGGAGGTTTTTTATATCAACTTTCAGTTTCCCATTTGAATTTTCAGTGGTTCAATGGCGCTAAAACGTCCCGCGCTAAAACAGAGGCGCCAATACATCCTGCTTCGATTTTTTGTTGATTTAATGTTACTAGTATATAGTTTCAACAGTTTTTTAAAATCAAAATAAAATATAACTAAAAGCTAATATAAACAAAAACAAAAAACTATATTTAAAAAAATAATAAAACTATGCAGATACCATTTAGTTCAACAGAAAGTACATAAGAAGCATAAGAAAAAAATTTATTTTATTTTAATAAACATAACATTGAATACTACGAGTAGTAACATCGAAGCAGGACGTTTTAGCGCCGCCGTTTTGTATCTTGAAAAAAATACAATAATAAAGGCGTGCGTTGAATTGTAATTTGATTATTGTAACGGTTGTAACCATTGTAGCTAGTAAAGTATTATAAATTTTTACTTAATAGTAACATAATATAATAAAGTAAAATTTAAATTAAAAATAAATTTTTAAAAACTGCTAAATAAAAATTAAAGAAAGCTACTAAAAAATATGTTAACAATGAAAAAAAAAAGAATTAAAAATATTTTGTTTATTATAATTTTTCGGTAATAATTGCGCAGAAGTTTAAAGAAACATTTCCTTGCTTGGCGGGCCGCATGTCGCCGACTCCTGTATTAAATAGTGACTACAACTTTTATTTGAACTTTTCCTGAGAAAATTCGAATAAAGACGGTTCTGACTTCTGAGGTGAAGGTTGGGAATTTGTATATATATAGGCTGTATGCTTATAGTTTATATGTGTAGTTATTAAGTGCTTATATTTCTTTTAATCAACAGCGAGTTTCAAAATGGAAGTAAAAGAAAGTACTGTGACGCCTCGCAGAAGATATTTTTTTAATATAACGAGTAAGTATTTTGATTAGAACATAAGATTTTTTGTTTTGAATAATTAAATTAACAACTTTAAAATTGTTTCGGTTACAAATACATGGCAATTAAAATTTATTTTAATGAAGTTGATAGATAGGCAATCATTTCTTCATGAATGTATAATATTATTCTCCCATAATAAAAATGATAAAAAAAACCTGGAAATTGGGAGGAAACGTAGTTTTCTAGAAATGATACCTATATAGATTAATTTTTCGCCTCCGTAAACTTTTATAATGTAATTTGTAAATTCTATCGAAATTGTTAAAGCCGTTTCCGAGATACACATAATAAATGAAGATGGAAGAATAATTCAAATAATTGCTCCAATTGCTCATTTAAATGGTTTAAATTATGGAGGTTTGAATATTTCGTGAAATATATAATTAACATAATTAATAGTAAGATAAGATTGGATAAGATTTTTAGAAAAATAATGAAAAATTATTAATAGTTTTTAGAATTTTAATAGATGGTGACAATTTAATTTTTTTTTTTATTTTTCTTTAAGATATTTGAGGTATTCACAGTAAATATGGTAAATATTTAAATTATGAAATACTTTTTGGAAAAATTCAAAAAAATTGAAGGGTTCAAAAGGTTTGAAAAGGTTCAAAACAGTTCAATATTAGTTTGTGCGCATGTCAATAGATTTTTGTCATTTTTATATTTTAATATGGCGGGTAGGGCACACGTGCAAGACAACACGATTGTAGAAAGGAGATTACGACCGATTTATGGTAAATAAAACATAGCCAAAAGACACTCATTACGTAAAACCAATCCTATACAATATAATTATGAGAAGAAGTTGTCCTGATTGAGTGTAAAATATGCTCCCTGTTATGTTTTAGAATGGCTTGATGGAGGTTATAACAAAAAAGCACTACAAGAAGCCGACAAAGTTTTGCGAAAAACTCCGAAACTACAATGTGCACGGGCCCTAAAATCAGTCGCTTTATTACGACTAGGTCGAGATTCGGAGGCCATCACAATCTTGGACGGCCTAATCGAAGAAAAGCCCTATGACGATGCCACTTTACAAGCTATGACAATCTGTTACCGGGAACTGCACCAATGTTAGTCCCACACATTAAAAACACCAAAAATAAAATTTAATTTCATATCACAATTTCAGATAGTAAAGTGTGCACGTTATATGAAATAGCCGTAAAAGAGGACCCTGCCAATGAAGAGCTTCGCACACATTTATTCATGTCTTACGTCACGACATTAGACTTCCAACAGCAGCAACAGTCCGCCATGGCCTTATACAAGATTAAACCGAAAAACCCGTACTATTTTTGGGCTGTCATGAGCGTAGTGCTACGCGCCAATCGTGATCCTTCCGTCGACACCCAAAACCGTGATTTACTTCTAAGTCTGGCCGAACGAATGGTCGTCAAACTTCTCAATGAAAATCGAATCGAGGTCGAACAAGAACTCCAACTCTATCTACTGATTTTGAAGTTACAAAACAAAAATGAAGAGGCTCTAAAACTTTTAGATAACCCGTTAGGAAGTCGATTAATGACCAATGCTTCGACTTATGCAAAAATTCCTTTTCTAATTAATTTAAAACAGTGGAAACAATTAAATGCGTTGACTACAAAAATGTTGTATGAAAAGTAAGTTTACTCATAAAGCGTCGTGTATATTGAGGCGATAAGTAATGTATTGAAAACAATATGCGATACATACATTAACATATATCTACTTATCGAGCATACTATAGATCGCATTAGTATGAACTTACTTTATCGTCTCCCTTCAGATATCCTTTCAAATATTTATCTGTGCGTATCGTATATCGTTTGCAATATATTGTCTCAATGTGTTCGACGCCAAAGTGCTATTCATTAACCGTGAACGCTTTTTAAAAATATTTTTTTTTTGGAAATCATTTGTATCACACAAGTTTCAAACGAATATAATATTTAAGGGGGGTCATCCCATGTGAAGGCCTGTTTTTTAGGATTTTTTTCTACGACCAGTAAATAGATAGAGCTTTAAGTTTATTAACATATATTTCGACAGTATACATATAAATTGTAAGCTAAAAATATTGTGTAGAACATGAGTTACAGCGTTCTGAACACCCCCCCCCCCACCTCGAAAAAAAGAGCTCGCACTTCCTCCACGATTCCGGCTGATTGGCTTATCCGAAATAAAAAAAAAAAAACGGCGTTTTAATCTGTAAACCTAAATGCACGGAATGAACTTTTATCAAATGAATATCCAAAAAATTGGACTTTTGGTAGACATTTGAAATAAAAGTTGCAAATTTTGCGTTTTTTTTTTTTGTTTTTTGCTATAAAAAAATTGACATTTTAGAAATTTTCGATTGATAATAGTTCATTCCATGCGTTTACATGTGTTGAGTGTACACTATAAATTTCAAGTTATTCGGTCAAGCCTTTTTTGAGATACGATGGAGGAAAATTTGAAAAACACGGTTTTGAGAAAAACGCGGTCAAAGTTTCAACTGCCAATTCAGCGCTCCAAGCAGCTCTTTCTTCTACCTGCTGTACCTTTAAAACGACTTTGAATTTTCAAAAATCACTTTACTACCGTATTATAGAAATGCTAAGAAAGTAATTTATGAACAAAAAAAAAACATTTTTTGAGCCCATCACATGGGATGACCCCCTTAAGATAATCAAATGAAAAAAAAATGAAAACAGCATTTAAATGAGTAAAAGCTGTTAAACTTTTATTTCATAATATAATTAATAAAAAATAAAATCATTTAAGATCAAAGTTATAAAAATGCAAAAATAGAGAAAAGTTTATTGTGTTATTAAAATGGATAGAGACAACCGTTAGTATTGATATAAAATTAAGGTTCGTTTTGGTGCTAAAATTTTTGTTTTAATATCAATTTTTGGGGTTCCGCGCGTTTTCATCCCCTGACAAAATATCCCAAGGACAAAATTTGAGGTCCGATTCTTAAAGAACTCGTGAAAATAACTCGCAAATGGAGAATACAATTTTATGAATTTTCGCTTATTTTTTGAGATATCTAATTTTGAAAGTTGCATCGGAATTTGAAATTTGATTAAATTATGGCATAAATATGAGGCGTGGGTTAATCATAGAAACTAAGTTATTACTAATTTGCTATTTTTTCCGAAAAATAAGTTGAGATTTTATTTTTATAATAAGGATTCTGCCCCCAAATCCCCACCGGGGGCTGCACTTCCGAGCCTCGCGTGTTATGTATCATAGAATTTATGACCGTAATTTTTTTGTTATTTTATGTATCATCGATTTATGTGTAGATATTTTATTGTTTGGGATATTTTGTCCTTGAAATATTATTGTTGTTGTTTTAAGTCGCTTTAACATCTATGGTCATATCACGACTGTCTAAACACAGAATTTTTCTGTTGGTCAATTTTATTTTAAATCTAGGAATTCCACGGGGATCGAACCCAGTACAACTTGACGTATCAAGCGGAGAGAGCAAGTGCTCTAACTACTGCGCCAATAGGTGGTTTTTGAGATATTTTGTCAGGGGATGCAAAGGCGCATTACCATTTTTGGGTACCATAAGAAAATTTATTATTTTTAAAAAAGTGTTACGTGATTTATGGGTAACCAATTACTAAAAAAAAAATCTTATAAATTAATTGTTACAGTATGGATGCATGGGATATTTGGCAGTACTATCTCCGGAGTGTCTTCGAGTTGAAAAACATTAAACAAAACGAACCTATAGAAAATAGTATAGGGGACACGATGTCCGTGGACGATTCACCAGAAAAATGTCACGATTTCATCTGCACCTTGATGGAATTATCTACCAATGGTAATATAAAACTAGCTATAATTAATTAATAGTACAAAAGAACGTATATCTCGTATGAAAGAATAGTTCAAAAACTAGTCAAATGTAGACAATGAATAAATAGCTCTAAAGTAGTCGCTAAGATGCTTTAAAGTACTAAATACTAGTAGCGTATATTTTGGCAAGGGGCTTTTCGGATTTATCGGTCGGTAATATTCATAATCGTTGATGCGACTTTAAATAACAAAAAAATAATAACACCATCAATTAGGGGTCATCCATAAAATTTAAGAAATGGTTATCCATGAAATAATTTTTTTTTTGTCATCCATAAATTACGTCAGAAGAATTTCATGATTTCTGACCCCCCCCCCCCCCCGACCTTCGTCTTTAACACAGCTGGTCACATTTGTGAAACCCACCTTTCCTTGGTGTGACGTCACAAACTATACATCTACAAATAATTATTGAATTAAAAATGTATTGTTCAATTTACAGCAGTTCCAAAAGTTATTTTATTTAATTTAAATGATTTTTTAATAAAATTAACATCACAGCAAACATTTTAAGAATTTAACAAAAACAAAAAACAAAATGTTTAATTATATTAATTAAAGATCAAACTTAATCATCTTGAGTCCATGGACTTTGAACCCACTTCTTTAAACACTTAGATTAAAATAGATTTTGAAATATGACGTCACGAAATTTAGGACCCCTTCCACCCTTTGTCACACTTTGTCGACCCCCTCCCCCCCTTGACATGTGACGTAATTTCTGGATGGCCCCTTAGGGTATATTCTAAAAAGTTTTATGTGTGTAAATAACAATAGGATAATTCAGTAACTTCTATAAGGGGAAATAATAAATTTTGATACATTTGCTTTTAGGAAGGAAACAGGTGATAAGTCCAACAGTGCGAGGGCCATGGCTCGCTCGTCTTGAGCTCTATAACATGATGGAAAAACATAACTGTGATCCTAAGGAATTATTGGGTGATTATTTAGAATTACTGGTCGAGTATTTTACAAAATTCGGTCATAAACCATGTTGTATTTACGACATTAAGTTATATTTAAAGAAACTACCGCTGGAACGGCATTTGGAACTAACTACGAAACTAAACGCGCTCGTTGGCGTCAATTTAACGGAATTACCAAAAACTGTACTTTATTTATACCCTATTTTTATTGCATTTAATTAAATGTTTCTTTTTTTAGGAAATTCAAATGCAACAGCATATAACATCGTTACTGATATCTCGCTTGTGTGGGGCCCATGAAAATGTAAATAATTCAAGTTTGATGGCTTTGGTTACGACAATGACTCAACATTATCATCATGGTTATAAAGCATATGGAAAGAAATTAAATCCAACTGAACCAGATTCGGCTGAAATGTATCTTATTATCAGCACGCATGTTTTATATGATCTTGCCGTTCGCGAAAAATCATCGACTGCAATTATCCTGGCACTATCCATCTTAGAAAATTTATTGAAAATTCGGCCTAACAATCACCATGCAAAATTATTAACGCTTCGACTGTATCATTGTT
The DNA here is from genome assembly GCA_958496155.1 of Sisyra nigra. Classification (NCBI taxonomy): domain Eukaryota; kingdom Metazoa; phylum Arthropoda; class Insecta; order Neuroptera; family Sisyridae; genus Sisyra; species Sisyra nigra. Next base: position 34,698,919 of record OY292316.1, on the reverse strand, counting down.
TGGGGGCTGGTTTAGCAGCGCACAATATCTATGAATTATTGAATATAAAGCATGTGCAATTGGATTCAATGGCGCATATTCATTGCACACAACTAGCCGTAAATGGTCCATTATCGGTTAACTCGTTAATTTGCCAGGCAACATGTATGATGTTCAATATCAATCATAAAGATGTAAATTTCCACGATGTATACATAAATTGGACAAAATATTTCTTTTTTATTAATTTCTAGATGGCTGACCACTTAACATTTTCATATAAATATGGATCGTTTTTAAAGGTCGAGGAATTGTTAAACTTTCGAGAACGATTGACTAATAGTATCCATAAGTATTGGTGTTTTATCGAAAAGGCATTTTTAGATCTTGTCCAATGTAATGATTTAAATCTGGCGGTTCGAATGGAGGCGAATGTTAATTTTACTCAAAGTGATTTCGATAAAATTAGGTACAATATTTACACTATGGAATATAAGAAAGCACGCTCATCTCTTATGGGGGAATAATTCAAAATCTCTTAAAATTAAGATGCTGACTAAATAGTTCTAATTAGTCACCATGGTGCATACTGCTATCGGTTATGAAAAAAATGGATTTACAGTATGCTGTACGAAATAACTCGACTGCCTTTAGTGAGACATTATACATGCAGAACTATACAGCGCCAAATGGCGGTATGGTAACCTTCAGTTACCTTAGCATTCATTTCTTTCATAAAGAGATGTTCACCCTTCTACAGGATGTCTCAAAAGTAATGAAAAAGCTGGAAACTGGAGATATATAACGCAATTCTAAGACCTTCCACGAGCTCTCTAATTGAATATTAGTCGAGGGAATAAAGACAAAAAAAAAAAACTTCGGAAAAATTAAGGGCAAGCTGAATTTTTGCATAAAGCTTCCTTTTGTGGTTCTAAAAAACAACAACAGTCCCCGACGATACATGCGCCGCTAAAAATTTTACGCGGGTTCAAAGGTTCGTAGGACATCAGGATCATAGGTTAAGAGTTAATTTGACACTATTGTTTAGTACATATGTGTTAGTTTGCATTATTATAAGCTTTGAAAGTTTCACAAAAATAAATTTTCAAATATTTAAAGTTACATTTAACGTTTAATTACAAATATAACATTCATCATACAAATGCTATTAAGGAGAACGTTACAACTTTTTGAATCGAATTTTCTCAAAAACCGTTAAAGTCTTACGAAAAATAGTAACAGTAAATTTTTTGTAGATTTTTTTTTAAACTTCAAATTTGATAACTAGTATTTTTCGATAAAAGTTATCATAAGAGAGATTTTTTGCAAAAACTCGTTTATCCTAACCTTTGACCCCGTGTAAAATTTTTAGCGGCGCATGCATCGTCGGGGACTTTTGATATGTTGTTTAGAACCACAAACGAAAGCTTAATGCCAAAAGTCAGTTTTCCTTTAATTTTTCCGAAGTGCAATGTCTTTATTCCCTGGACTATAGTTTATTTCGTTAGTAAATAATTACATCAAATCAAAAACAGAAGATGACTTTTTGTCTTTAATGTGCGTCATCTACGTCCATTTTCCGATTTTTTTCATTACTTTTGAAACATCCTATATATGATCCATAATTTACACTTAACAATATCGAAACTAATTAAAAATTTTCTCTTTAGTGATAACCGAGATTTATCTGCTCATATCAATTACGATCCGATAACTCTTACTGATCAAATTACGAGAGAAGATAAGGAAATTTTCGACCAGGACAAAGAAGTTATACGTCTACGTACCGCCTTATATCATTATGTGATGACCGCCTTAAAAGTATCACTTGAAAAAGACGAGGCACGAAAAAAATTAGTCGATGAGCTGGTCGTTCGCAAAGAAGACTATGCCAAAGTTCATCAAGAAATAGAAAATAATAAATATCAACCAATTATTATGGTAATTTTTTTAAATTTATTTTTTATGTGGAATTTTGAACACTACAAAGCTCTACGTGGTCTGCGAAACCATGAAATCCATGGTATTATTAAAAAGTTTAATATCTCTTAAATGGTTGGTTTTACGAAAATATTTATTCTAACTTATTTTAAATAAGAGTAAATTTCTTACCATTTGAGGCTAAAATGAGCGTTCTAGCTAAAATAATAACTGAGATAATGGTATTTAAAATGTCAGAATTTTTTACGGTTCAATTTCATGCATCGTTCGATTTCCAGCGATATGTTCTGTCAAAATTTTGATATTGAAACTGCTGCCCTAGCGCCGCTAGCGTCAAATCGTTGAAGCTTGAAAATGCTCAGATGGCAGCCATATTTTTACCAATTTCAAAATCCTGGCAGGACATTGGTCGAAATCGTACCACGTGACCCAAATAGCTGGAAATCGAGCGACGCATGAAATTGCGAGTTGCGCAGTACATGCTTGAGTTGAAGTTTTTGCGTAATATATTCTAAACAACGGTTTTAAGATCAATTTATGTACTAATAAATTTTAAAGATTAGCTAATTATCTATAAAAAAGTGCAATATGATGTTACCATTATCAGTACTTTAATATTAAGAGCTAGTCAAAGAAAATACGCCTCTATGATTATTTTTAAGTAGCAAAAGCTTTGAACTTTATTTATGAAATAGACTTAATTTTAAATGAATTCGATAGCTTTAACTCATTTTATATTTTTTTAGAATCAAATTACGTCACATTTTCCGTCTCGACTGCATAAACAACTGTCCCAACCATATCAAGATATCATAGGAGCTTTCATAGATATTATATTTCAATTAGTTAATCCGAAGGAAGTTGACTGTTTGAAACAAATCGAAATTACTGGTGAAAAATTCAAAGCGCTATGCCAACGTTTATGTGATGACGTTAAGGAAAATTTCGAAAGTTCAGATTATCATTTCCACAAAAGAAACGCCGTCGAAAGTGTATTAAATTATATAGAGGTAATTGATTATTTTTCTTTTAAGTTTTAGTTGCTTAAATTTTTGCTTTTTAGATTATATCGTTATCGTCGTTACTTTGTATTGCGTGTTGTGAAATCGCCAAACCAATGTCTGTGAAAAAACGAAAGCAAAAAAATAGTACAAATCCTCTAGCCGTGTCACTCGCTCATCTCAAATCGCTGATTGCAATCATGAAAGATCAAATTGAATCGATCGAAAAGTCAATCAACAAGTGGTGGAATCCGGACAAGGCATGGCCTTCATTCATCGAACGGCTCAGTACCTTATCGTTATCGGACGGAATCGAGGATACGATTTGTATGAAATTACTCTATAGTCATACCGCGTTGGTAAAAGAACTTAATGAATTGCTCAAAGCCAAATTAAAAATGTTAAATTCCGCCAATCATGAATCTTAATGTTAACATAACTCATACGACAACAAATTGATGATTTTAATACTTTTTTCGCTCTTTTTTTTTTTAAATAAATTGACAAGGATTTGAAAAAAGTTTGTTATTACTTAATTCATGTTATTATTTGAAATCGAACGGAATTTTCATTTGAGTCATAAATAGATAGAGTAAGAAAAATGTACGCGATATCTGAGAAAAAAAATATATTTAAATTGTCGAGGAGGTAGAATTTTTTTCAGATTTTTCCTCATATCCAATTCCATCCAATAGTTATCCGGATAATAAAACATTGAATTTAACTTGTTTTAACTTTTTTTGACAGCATCCTCCAGACAATTTTTCAATAACACCAAAGTCTATTTGGTTCTAGTAACTTAATATTTTCAGGATTGTCCCAACGGTTCAAAAAAAAAAATAGGGAATGTAACCATGGTTGACTATTTGTATTGCCCATTATCCTATGATCCTTCCTAGCAATATATCGTGAACAATTTCAACCATTTTTATTCACATATTACCGCTTATCATAAGTTAAGTACTGAGTTTACTAACAACAAAAAAAACTTATAGGGCTTATAGTTTCAGACCAACAAAATTTATGATTCAAGAAAAAAACATGAAATAAATTTTGGATAAAATTAAAAATTTCAATAAGTGCTATTCTTGAACTCTGATATCTTTAAAAAGGGTTATTTTAATTACTTTGTTCCGAGAACCTTCTTTTTTTATTTTTTAAAAATTTATTTATTTAAGGTCGCATCAACTACTATGGTCATTAGCGACCGTCGAACCCGAAAACCCAGAAAAAAATCTTGGGCTTTCATTGGGATTCGAACCCAGGACCACTGGTGTATAGGGCAACAATCGCTACTAAGTAACCTGAACCTTTTTTATAGAGCGTAAAATTTCATTTAAATCCCTCTTTCAAATTGTTCTTACGATAAACTGTTCCCATAAGTTATAACAATTCGAAAAAAAAAATTCCTGTGTTATTTAAATGGAAAATGAAGTAAGGTAAACCTCAATATTGGTATCAAAAGCTTGTTTTGACAACAAAATTAACCAGTATTTAGTCTCAACTCTTAAGTATGATTTTGATAGAAAATGTACATTTTGATGATTTTTCAACATTACATAATCAGACCCGTTGCGTGATATTACTGTGGTTGGTAAGAAAGTATAATATCCCCGCTCCCCACTGTCATCTTATAATCATCTTTGAAATATTTTGTAAAATTTTAGAACTATACAAAATTAAATGCATTACTAAAAATGTAAAAGGTTAAAACGACATCTCTATTGTTCATCGCCTTTACCGTATAGCTTATTTATGATTCGACACCTACTGCCGGGGCACCGCTGGCATTTCACACATTACAGATCTCCTTTCGTTATATGTAGACACTCTTAAAATTACGCCAAGGATAAAAATGCGCCCAAAGTAGATACATCAAATTTTTTAATCTACACGTTAATATATAAAAATTAAAATCTATTTGGAATAAACTAATTATACAATTTTATAGCTTATATAGGAAAAGTAGTCATCATTTATTAACCGAATAACGAAAAAGTTTTCGTTTGAAAATATATTTTCCCCTTTCAGTTCATACAAATAATTATAAAAGTAATCATTTTACTAATTATTGTACTAATTATCTAAAAAAATAGCTTAGTTATCTAAAAACCTATTAATAAAATTAGATAACATTTAAAGCCCCTAATGACCATAGTTCAGATGGAAATGCTAGGGAAAATCTATATAAATAAAATGATAGCTGTTTTTCAATGTTCGCTTTTAACTCAAAAACTACTGGATAGATTTCGATCAATTTTTTTTTGTTTTACCTCTTATATACTTGGTCCTTATCTAAAAAAAGAACTATCACGATATCTTTATTAAAAACAAAGTAATTGAAGTTTTAAAAAATGTGATTTTTACAAGCAAAACGCGTGAAGCGGTGAAATTTTCGTCGCTTTGATAAAGTGGAGCAAACGATGCAATGCGTATGGGCTGCACAGAGGTTGTTTCTCCTTCCACTGCCAACTGATTATTTCATATTTCATTGAGTGTTGCAGCTCAGTTCATTGAATGCAGCTCAGCGAGATTTTATTAAATTAATAAAGATTTTTTGAATTTTATTTTCTATTTGTTTAGCAATTTTCTGTGGTTTTTTTTAAAATTTCTCTTTTAAAATTTTTTTATATTTTACTGTAAATACAGATTCAAAATACGTTTTTAAGTTACAACCGTTATAATAATAAAATTACATTTCAACACTACATTTTATTATTATTTATTGCATGTATTTTTAACCAGAAAGAGTAACCTAAGTTAGCGAGAAACACTTTATTATTAAATAAACTACCTATATGGCAAAAAATTGCTCTCCCAGAATCCGCAATTTCTCCAAGTGTATAGTTATTAATAATTGAATTTTTTTAAAATTTTCAAACAAGAATTTAAATTGCTATAAAACCCAAAATAATTTTTAATTAAATTTTTGCTTTAATTATATAAATATTTTTTATAATTAATTTTCTTAACTATTTATACATTTATTGTTGTACTATGACGCCATCAACTGCCGTTGGATATTATTATATGAATAATTTAAAAATTGAATTACTTATTAACTATACATCTGGAGCAATTGCGGATCCGGAAAGAGCATCTAAGGAAAATTTTTTGAAAACAAAAATAAAAACAGATTATTTTGGATTATATAGCATTTTTATTTTTGAATTTACAAATTTTTGAAAAATTAATTATTGATTAATTAATAACTATGCATTTAGAGCAATAGCTGATTCTGGAAAAGCAATATTTTAGCATATAGTTAAAAATCTTCTACGCTAAGTTCTTCCCGGTTATTTTAAAAATATTTTTGCTTTAATTTTTTTAAATGTTTTTTCTCTGTAAATTAAATATGTTCTTAACATAATAACTTACGCAGACGTCGTCGCGGGTATCAGCTCTAGTATCGCTAGTATGTTAAGTAAAACTATTAAAATTTTAGTTCTAATTAAAAATTATTAATAAGTTTTTTGAATTATAATATGTACAATCATTTATAAATACAGAAATTCGTTGGGGATTAGTTTAATGAAATTTTTTTTTTAATTAAAAATGTTAATTTTATAGTCATTTGAAAAATTGAATCCTCCGCATCCTCCGTGATCATAAAAATAGTTGGTTATAAAAAATAGTTACTATTATAGTAATTTTTTAGAAAGAGAGACACATAGAAAATGGGTTGTATAAAAAGAGATAAAACCTTTTATCACTAAAAACGACTAAAAACTTGAAAATTGACGCATGCGCGTTTCTAAGTTATAAAATGTCGGATCGGCGGCAACAAAACTTAAAAATCTTTTTGACAATTAATGTCAAATTGTCGCACTCAAATCAATGTCAGTATAAATTAAACGAATATGAATAACGTAAATTTCAATGCATTTATCTAAAACAGTACGTCAACAACGCTATTATATAATTTAAACCCTGATTTCTTCTCTATTTTAGGTTGACATTTCGATTGTCATTGTACCATAATATACAATTTTAACGATTATCTCAATTTAAAATATCAATAAAACATTTAACGGTTTCAATATCGTTTCGATCGAATCTAAAAAAATGGGGGATATTGAGTATGACTTAAACACATCAGGTGGTCTAATGGACGTTAGTATTTAACTTTATATTCTTCGTTGAATCAAAAATGGCTTCGAGGACATAACTCAAGTTTTATATTAAATTTTTATTTTTAGCAAATACAAGCGCTTCTTGCACCTCCGACCAATGAACCAATCATTATTAAAAATCACAAAGAACCCTCAAAACATCCTTATTATCGACGCCCGGGAAAAGGTCACAACCACGATAATTGCGACGCTTGCAACGAAGGTGGTGATTTGATCTGTTGCGACAAATGCCCCGCTAGTTTCCATTTACAATGCCAGTAAGTCATAGAAACGCTTCTTAATTTTCAATTTAATTCATTTTTTATAATTTATTCAGTGACCCTCCATTAGACGAGGAAGATATCCCACAAGGACAATGGCTATGTCACACCTGTCGAAAAAATGCCGAGAACAAGTCCAAAAGTGCGACAAATCATGAAAACGATGAAAGCCACGGAGGAGAATCCCCTCGCAAACGTTTAAGAAACAGTCGATCGCTTAGCACGTCGTCTATATCCTCAACCTCAGGGGCTTCCGTCCCTGGACCGGGTTCTACCAGTAGTAAACCTCCAACAAAAAAACAAAAGGCCAATCCAATGGAGGTTCTTGTTCAAGCCGCTAGTGTTCTAAATCCTAAACAGTTCGAATTACCACGATCATTAAATGTTCCATGTCCATTCCCTGGCACTGATAAAGGTATTTTTTTTATATTTGGTACTTTTCGCGTTTAACGTTGGTAATTAATTACATGTAGAAACTTACATTGTATATGTCCGTAAAAGGTAAATGCCTATAATGGAACTCTAAAATGTTACGACATTAAGATTTCAATTGTTTATGAATTAGGCACAACGCATTTCGCGCTTTGACGCAATTACATGGTTATATTATAAACTTAAACAAAATTCAATTATAATTATTTTCATGTTATTTGAATTATTTATTTATTACACATCAGAAAAGCTTACAAGGAGACACCAGCAAGCCGCAATCGAGTTAAGCGATGTGGCTTCGTAGGGTTGTAGGGAGGGCTGGTACTAAGTAAACTGTAAAGGCCTAAGGGTTCCTTTATTTGACTGACAAGGGGAGCGCACGACATGGGAAACGGACTTTGGAATGAGATTTTGTGTAATTGTAGTACCCCTTTAGGATATTCACCCCCTAAAGTGTTTCATCAGAATGGCCAGTCAATTCGGAAAAATTAAATTTTGAAAATTGCATTTTTTCGAGCCTACTTAATATTCTTACAAATTGTTCCTTTAATCATATAACGTGGTAGCGTAAAAGATAAGTGTCTACTTGCTACTTGACAAGATGGTCGTGGGGTCGAGCCTTCCGTTCGGCAACTTTTTTTTCCTTTATTTAACCCTTTTATTAATTAAAATAATTTATTAATTGATATCAAATAATATTTTAAGTGAGGTAATTATTTTACTCAAAATAAAATACAATACTTACAATTAAATAAAATTCAAAATAACAAATAGTTATAATAATACTACTTATGAATGGTATTGCTTATGAATAGTTATTACAATAAGCAGAAAACATTACAATAGTTTTATGATTTAACTACAATAGATATTACCTACATTTTTTTTATTACAAACAAGAATCAGAATGATAATTATAAAATATTCGACACAATAAATTTTTCGATTTCGACGACAATAATTATTAATAAGAGAAGAATTATTGCATGAATAATTTTCTTTTAGAAATTCATTGTTAGTTAAAAACAATCATTTGCATTAAAATTAATATTTCTCGTTCTTGGTTCTTTACAAAGTTTAGCTGTATAGCAAATGTCGTATCATTTTACTACAAATTGGTGATGCTAATTGATAAACAATTTTCCCGAGGATTTATTTCCCTACTTTTTTCAATTAGAAATGCTGAATTTTGTAGTTGGTTAGTGAAAATTTTGGTTTGATAAAAATCAAGATAAAATTTTATGTCGTCTTACATGTAATTATTTAAATTTTATTAGATTTTAACGTGAGTAGATAATTTCGATACTCTTTATATTATTATTTAAAGAATAACTTATTTTTAATTTTAAATGAATGAGTTATTATATTTGAAAAATCAAAAATTGATTTAAATAAATAAAATTGTCGTTCAGTTAATAAATTTAAAAATTAAAAGTTTAAATAAAATAAAAAAAGTTGCAGAGTCCACGAATCGAACTCATAAGCATCTTCTTGTCAATAGTAAGTATATACTTATCTAACCACGAGGTTATCATATAACCACGTTATATGAGTAAAGAAACAATTTTAAAGTATATAAAGTACGTTCGAAAGAATTCAATTTTCAAAAATTTATTTCTCCGAATTGGCTGGCCATTCTGATGAAATACTTTAGGGGTGAATACTCTAAAGGGGTACTACGATTAGACAAAGTCTTATTCCAAAGTCCGTAACCCATGTCGTGCGCTCCCATTGTGAGTAAAACCGTCAAGAACCTAACGTAACGAAAAACCGATTTGTCGACTTTTCTTGTGTTTTTCTTTAATTCTAATTTTTCAATCTTTCTATTTCTTTATGCTCGCTGCTTGTTATCAGTGATTAATGTAAGGACAAGGGTGTTGAGTGAGAGAAGGAAAGTTGAAAATAGAGAGGGGGGGGGAGAAAAAAGAAGAAAAAAACTGATTCCATTAACTAATAAATGGCACATCGGTAAACTTTTCTAAATTATAAAAATATTTCTTTTATAAATCAAATTTTGTGATTGATATTCAAATATGAATTTATAAATATTTGTACTAAGGAAAATCAAATTTCATTTTTAATCAACAATTCTTAACGTTTTAGTTTTTTTTTTTGAACCTAGAGTCAGTTTAGAGTTGAAAAAAAAAACGTAAAAAATTTTGTTTCTAGTGTGGGTCTCTCGACCGCACTATGTTTTTGATCATTTATTTTTTCGTGCTTCTTACATAGGGATACCAATTTTTAACCGACTTCAAAAAAAGGAGGAGGTTCTCAATTCGACTGTATTTTTTTTTTATGTTTGTTACCTCAGCATTTCCGACTGGGTAAAGCGATTTTGATGATTCTTTTTTTATTTGAAAGCTGGTGCTCCCCGAATGGTCCCATTTTAATTTGAAGGAAATCGTTTACTTCTAAGGGGTTGAAAACTAAGGGATGAAATTGTAACTTCTTATTGGATAGCTCGATTTCGATAATTCTTTTTTTATTTGAAAGCTAGTGCTTCTTTTGTGGTCCCATTTTAATTTGAAGAAAATCTTTCACTTCTAAAGGGTTGAAAACTAGGGGATGAAATATTAACTTCTTATTGGTTAGCTCGATTTTGATAATCCTTTTTTTAATTGAAAGCTGGTGTTTTTCGTGGGGTCCAGTTTTAATTTGAGGGAAAACTTCTACTTCTAAGGGGTTGAAAACTAAGGGATGAAATATTAACTTCTTATTGGATAGCTTGATTTTGATAATTCTTTTTTTATTTGTAGAACACAACTTTAAATTAATCTCCTATCCATTTAAAAAAAACTCCACTCATAAGGGGTTAAAAATTAGAGATGAAATAATATTACAAATTTTTCCTGGCTAACCCGATTTTAAAAATTTTGTTTCTATTACGTACAACATACCTTTAAATTGTTCACATTTCAATTTGAAGAGAAAAATCCACCCCTTAGGAATGAAAATAGAGGATGAAATAGTGACAATTAACCGAATTTTGATAATTTTTTTTCTGTTGAAAAAAGTAATCCACTTAGTTTTGTTATTACATTTAAAAGCAAAAAATTTCAACCCTTAAGGGCAAAAGGGATGTCAAAACGGCGCTGCCTCATATAAGCAGCGCGTTTAGTAGGTTTACCCATTTTCAAGAAAATAAAATCAGTTATCAAACTTCAGATCACTAAAACGCGAGAAATAAATAAATATTATAAAAAAATGAAAAACCGACTTCAAAATATATAAAAAATGTTTAAACAAAAAATGCACTAAAAAGTAACAAAATAATGGCGTATCCTTGCAGTATCTACAACTTACAAATTATTAGGATGATACAATGTACAACTATTGTTATTTTTGGAGTTGGTGTCAGTCAAGAAAATAAATATTAATGGTAATTTGTAAAAATTCTAAAAAGGTTTAGTTGGTAATTGGTATTTTGTAGTTTGAAGGTCGCTAGATATTGTTACAGTTCGAGTATATTGTTTAAAAGTTCATTTGAAAAATATTTTTCATAAGGTATTCTCGTTTTTTGATAAGTACCAATATAGTCGCATTTCCTTGGCTGACACCAACTCCAAAAATAACAATAGTTGTACATTGTATCATCCTAATAATTTGTAAGTTGTAGATACTGCAAGGATACGCCATTATTTTGTTACTTTTTAGTGCATTTTTTGTTTAAACATTTTTTATATATTTTGAAGTCGGTTTTTCATTTTTTTATAATATTTATTTATTTCTCGCGTTTTAGTGATCTGAAGTTTGATAACTGATTTTATTTTCTTGAAAATGGGTAAACCTACTAAACGCGCTGCTTATATGAGGCAGCGCCGTTTTGACATCCCTTTTGCCCTTAAGGGTTGAAATTTTTTGCTTTTAAATGTAATAACAAAACTAAGTGGATTACTTTTTTCAACAGAAAAAAAATTATCAAAATTCGGTTAATTGTCACTATTTCATCCTCTATTTTCATTCCTAAGGGGTGGATTTTTTTCTTCAAATTGTTTATTTAGAACACTTCGTTTCCAATGTCTTGAGCCAAATTTATATCAGTTAGGTTCATTAATTATATGAAGCGCTTTTGGCGATTTCCGACCCTACTACCCTCTCTAGGGATATTTCGTGAGATTTGTTTTCACCCCCATTCCCTATCCCAATTTTAAGTGAGATTTTTCAAAATGTCTATTTGTAGTATAAATGGTTTAGATTTTTTCTAAAAAATGGATACATTTCTAACCAAAAGAAATTAATTTCTTTAGTATTAAAAGCGTTTGGATGAGTTTCTGAAACTTTTGGTTATTTTAGTTGAAGTACATACACAACGAAACAAACGTCCCACACAACGTAGCAATGGAAAACCTCGCAAACAACACGAACTCCAACCCGGCGGCATCGTTCCTTTGCCAGCTCGAACGTGTTTCGAATGTGGACGATCATGTCGTGTCGCCCCACTACTGGCTTGTGATTATTGCCCACTACTATTTCACTTGGACTGTCTTGATCCGCCTCTAACAGCATTTCCTGGTGGACGATGGATGTGTCCCAACCACGTAGAGCAATACATCGTAAATCTCACTCACATTAAAACTTTTTAATTTTTATTCTAACCAATTAACGATTTTAGGATTCAAAACTAGTTACATCTGTGTCAGCTACTGAACGCGTTAAGCTATGGGACAGATTCACCGGGCCGATCGACCAGGACGCGATCAAAACCGAATTTATTCGAAAAGCCCACCGTAAAAATCCCCCGTTTCGTATCAAAGTCAACTTGGGAACGCGGAGTCGAGTGCGAGTGCCGGGCATTGTGCGGTACCATTACAAACATCCAGTGGATCTTTTGCCTAGTTTACGCGATATTCGACGAATTCAAAGTGTGCTGAATCGACAACAAAGTCCACTATATAATCATTTGCAACTTGATGATAGCGATATTCTCTATCATGATCAGGTATAATTTTTTTTAAAAATAAAATATTCTATAGTCTATAAAATGTTTATTTTATCATAACTTGACCATTACATAAATTATTATTTTCTTTATGAATGTTTATAAAACGGTCGAATGTATGACTCGGACATTCTAAGAAAATAGTCATTTGGTTTGGCGATAAATTGAGGCTTACGAAAACAATTATGTCATACTTTAGGTTTGTTAGAAGGAAAGGGTGATAGGCGGAGAGGATCTTATCTAAATAGTGAATGGTGGTATTACAGTTATTAAATGAATTAAAACAAATTAATTTGATAAATCGGTGATTTAATTTTATTTGTATTTTAATTACTTTAATAACGATGTCTGATAAAAGTGTAATAGCGTCTTTTATTGTATTGAAGATATGAGTGAGAGTTGGCCAAATTCAAGCATTTGACCTTCGATGTAACTTATTGTGGTTTAAAATCTGCAATTTTAGCACTTTTTTGAGGTTTCTAGCTGCAGCTGATTTTTATTGCGTCTTAGAAAAAAATATTTGATATTCATGTTATTATTGTTCAAAGTTTGATGCAGCTTTCTTATACACCTGCTTTTTTTCAGTCAAATCCGTGTGCGATATAATTTTGTAAAAAACTGCGAATTTCTTATTTGTTTTTTTTTTATTACACTATATGCCAAAAAATTGCTCCTAAAAGTCTCTTTCAGAATTCGCAATTGCTCCAAGTGTTATTAGATAATTAATAATTAATTAACTAATAACTATTTGTGTGGAATAATTTCGGATCCTGAAAGAACATTTAAGGAGCATTTAAAAAGAAACTTCAATAAAGAATGATTATTTTGGATTTTATAGCAATTTTAATTTTTGAGGCATGTAAATTTCTTAAAAATTAATGATTAATTAAATAATAATTATACGCGTCAAGCAATTGCGAATCCCGAAGGAACAATTTTGAGCAAATTTGTGTGCGATATAATGCTGTAAAAAACTGCCGATTTCTAATTTATTTTTATTTATTTTTTTTTATAACACTACAGGTAACCCTCCTATAACACGGTAGTTAGGTTCCTAGAAAATGCCATGTTGTGTGAAACCGTGTTGCATGAGACCCAGAGCTAGTACAAAAAGGGGGGTTACGTTCCAAAACCTTATTAAAAACAAATATTTTTTTTAATTCGAAATAAATAACTTAATTTTTATTAAAAATATAAATGTATGATGAAAAAAATCGGTAATCGAACTTTGCTTGCTGGTTCTTACTAGGTCATTGTAAATTTCGCGGTATAGAGCTAAACAGTTTTGCAGCTCCCTTTTGAATTTTCGACTTCTTTTTAATGGAAGGGTCTGTATTCAAGAAAAATGACTCGAGATTTTCCGCTAAGGATAGACCTTCTTGTATTATTTTTAATATTAAATTCTTAACTGCATAATCTACGTCAGAGCTAGCGTCCTCAGAATCGATTTGATTTGCATCTAGGAATGCCATTTCTATCAAATCCGCTTCGTCAACTTTTTCTTCCACTAATAAATCTTGAATGTCTTTGATAACCATATCCACAAGACCTTCGCCTCCGATTGGTTTAGCAACTTCTTATATGGCACCAATTTCATTTTCTGATGTTTCACGCATGTTTTCTCTTTCAACTGAAGAAGGCCATATCTTCTTCCAACACACAACATTAAAGGTTGATATTTTTAGAAGTACATACAGTGTTGTATGTTCTAAGGATTTGCAGCTTTCTCATCACGTTATAGCGAAACCGTGTTATAGGATGCCGTGTTGTACGAGGGTTCTCGCAATTTACGAATCGTGTTATAGCGAAACCGTGTTATAAGGTACCATGTTATAGGAGGGTTGCCTGTATATGCTAAAAATTGCTCCTAAAATGCTCCTTCAGAATCCGCAATTGCTCCAAGTGTATAGTTATTAGATAATTAATAATTTTTAAAAAATTTTTGTCATGTAAATTTTTTAAAAATTAATAATTAATTAACAAATAACTATACGCGTGGAGCAATTGGGGATACCCGTAAGAGCATTGAAGGAGCATTTTTTTTTTTAAAAAGAAACTTCAATAAAATATGGTTATATTGGATTTTATAGCAATTTTAATTTTTGAATTTGCATTTTTTAAAAATATGATTTATTAATTAACTAATAACTATACACTTGGAGCAATTGCGGATTCTAAAAGAGCATTTTAAGAGCAATTTGTTGGCATGTAGTTTAAAAAAAATGTATGTACTACGCTAACTTCTTTCCGATGTTTTGTTGTGTGGTGCCTAGTGTTTACAAATTTCTTTTTTCTTATTTTATTGAAGAATTGGCAATATATATATATTAAAACTAAAATTTTAGCACCAAAACGAGCTTTTAATATCAATATTAAGGGTTACCTCAATCCAATTTTTCATTTTCCACATTCCCCATTTAAATTGAACAGAACATGTTTTTTTTATTTTCCAATTTTTATAACTTGGGAGCAGTTCATGGTAACAACAATCTGAAAGAAGGGATTTAAAGGAAGTTGCACGCTTAAAAAAGGTCCTTAGAACAAACTTCCCCAGAACAACCGTTTCAAAGATATCAGTATTCAGAAATAACACTAATTAAATTTTTTTTATTATTTTTCAACTTTGTTACTGACCTTTTCTGTAGAGCGTAAAATTTCCTTTAAATTCCCACTATCAGATATTTGTTACGATCAACTGTTAAAAATCCTGTTTTGGGTCACCAAAATTTTTGTTTCAATATATACTAACAATTTTTGGACAAAATAAGAAAAAATTGCCAAAGATTGGATACTTAGATTCTGCAATCTCTCGCCTATATCTATAAAGAAATTCTTTCTGTAGGGCTCGGGTTCAAAGGGTTCAAATATACCCAGTCATCAGACTAATTTTTAAGTTGGCAATTAAATTAATAATGTTAAAGACGGCCTTGCCTTAGTAAATAGTTGTTTGTTTTATTTAAGACAGGTCATTTAAGTTTTATTTTCAATTTTTAGCTTGAAAAGATGAACTTAGATTTAATGATGTGTTATAACAACAAAATGGAAACATCGTCTCAAGATAGTGGAATAGCAGGAACAGATTTTGATAATTGTAACGATTTAAGCAATGGGAACGGCGTGAAAGCTTCCCTTGGAGATTCCAATATACAGCAGTGGAATATCAACGGTCGCAGATCTAGTAACGAGAGTGAAGGAAGCGATGACACTAATATAAGCTCACAAATTCTTGCCGCACTTGGTTCCGATGCCAAATTACCTGATGTCGTAGCCAATATAAATCAAGACGGTAAGAGTGTGTTAAAATTTTTAGTTAGAGTAAGTTAATGGTTTTGATTTTAGTTGATCGGGAATTGAAGCAGCTGGATGATAGGCTAGTGCGTTTTTTGGCGTATCAACGGCTACAGCAGTTATCCAATTCAGATCTTCCGGATTTGAATTTGAAGCAGAACTCGAAACCACCCAAACATATGCCACTGCCAAGTGAGTTGCTAACACCGGCGGATATCGAACGGATATCACGAGTTTTTCTCAGCCCTCCGAAGCATAAAACAGTTTCGCCGACGTTATCACCGCCGCTGGTAACAGAATCGTCGATTACCAATTCAGTACCGTCGAATGATTTGGTATCAGACTCACGAGTGCGGGCTCGAGCCGTTTTATATCCGGTGGTATCGAAAAATTTACTCGATGTGATCGATAATGTGGATGAGCGATTATCAGAAGCGACAGCGATGCGTTATCGATCGTTAACAATAGGCCGTGGACCTGGAAACCATGTCGATATCGACAAATATGGCAAATGTAATTTTGTATCATCTAAACATGCTGTGATATTTTTCGACGAAGTAAGTTAACCCACTTTTTTAAAAATTAAAATTATTAACGGAAAGTACGCACGAAATGCGTTTTATAACAGTAATGGCAACGTCTTCGAAATTTTGTTACTTTTTCTACTAGCTAAATAATAGCTACTTAAGGGGGTATTCTAGTCTAGAGGTCCGAATTTCGAGCGTTTTTTGGCAATTGATTAAAAAAAAGGATTTGATATTTTTACTATACATTTTTTATCATTTGTTTATTTATACTCAGAGAGTAAACAAAATTAATTTCAAAAAAAATATATATTTTTCATTGAGTTATGTATCCTTAAAGTGGAGGGGGAAAAAAAGGCCGTCTCCTCGTCGCCATGATAACTACCCTTGTGGTTATTTGAAAAATAAAACAATGATGGATTCTTAATAAGTACGAATGTCGCTATCTCATGAACCTGCAAAACTGAAAAAAAAAAATTTTTTTCATAAAATGGCGGCTACTCAAAAACAAAGGTCGATTTTTTCACTAATTCTTTAACTTTGTCGAATTATTTAAAAATATTTCAAATTTTTATTTTTTTGTTGGTTCATGCGATAGAGAGATATTTAAAGAATATTCATGTCAAATTTCAAGTAAATCGGCTGATTAGAACTTGAGATATTATGGCCACCGCATTGAAAAAGTAGTTTCGAGAAAAACGCGTTTAAAGTTTTACGTTAAGTTTTAACCGGTTGAGTTGCCACGACACTAAAACAGCTATAACTTCGGAAATAATTTGAATTTTGAAAAATCCTTTTAGGACGATATTTTTGAATATCTAAACTATCGGGTTATGAAAAAAAATTTCGTTTTTTTTTTTTCAAATTTTAGACTAGAATACCTTCTTAATAGTAAGTGTCTACATGAACTAAAACGTATTAGTATGAAATTCAAATGAAATTGAAGTTATAAGTTATGTTATTTACCTCAAAATAAATAAAAATTATATCAAAATGAAAAACAGACTTCAAAATAAATAAAAAATCTTAAACCAAAAATGCCCTAAAATGTAAAAATAACTGCGTATCCTTGCAATGTCTACAACTTACTAATTATTATTAGGATGATACAACTGTTGTTATTTTTGGAGTTGGTGTCAGCCAAGGATATAAAGATTAATGTTTATTTGTAAAAAGGTTTAATTAGTTATTGGTATTTTCTAGTTCAAAGGTCACTAGATATTGTCACAGTACTAGTACCTATATTGTATAAAAGTTTAATTAAAAAATATGTTTCATTAGGTATTCTCGTTTATTGCTTAGTACAAATATAGTCCTTATTTTCTCGGCCGACATCAACTCCAAAAATAACAATAGTTGTACATTATATCATCCTAATAATTTGTAAGTTGTAGACACGGCAAGAATACGCAATTATTTTTTTACATTTTAGTGCATTTTGTGTTTAAGATTTTTTATTTATTTTGAAGTTGGTTTTTCATTTAGTTATAATTTTATTTATTTCTCAATTTTTAGTGAAGTGATCTGAAGTTTGATAACTGATGTTATTTCTTTGAATATGGGTAAACCTACTAAACGCACTGCTCATATGAGGCAGCGCCGTTAAAAGTTACTACTTAATCCCTTTTTGCTCTTAAGGGTTGACATTTTTTGCTTTTAAATTTAATGAAAGAACTAAGTTGAATGCTCTTTCCAATAAAAAAAAAATCAATAAAATTCGATGATTCAGTTAAACGTTACTATTTCATCCCCTATTTTCATCCTTAGGGGGTGGATTTTTTTCTTCAAATTGAAAATTTCACGTAATAGAAAAAAAAATCGAATCCGGGTTAGCCAGGAAAAATGTATTATTTCATCTCTAATTTTGAACCCTTTAGAAGTAAACGATTTCTTTCAAATTATAATGGGACCACACGGGAAGCACCAGCTTTCTAATAAAAAAAAGAATCGTTAAAATTGCTTCACCTAGTCAAAAATTCTGAGGTAACAAATAAAAAAAAAAAAAAAAAAAAGTCGAATTGAGAACCTCCTTCTTTTTTTGAAGTCTGTTAAAAATGTACGATTCCAGAAGGATGACTACTAATCTATTGTACAATATTCGGATGAATTTTATAGTATTAGATATGAACGATACTCAGGTCTTAAAGTAACACAAATATTTTTTGTCTTAAAAAGCATACCGAATCTTGTGGGAAAGTTCTCATAAGATAGGATATGATAGAATGTTTCCCGAAAAAGTAGTTCAACGGTTTTTGATGAACCAATGTCCAGTTTCACAGAGGCCGTTTAAACTTAAGTTCAGCTAAACCCGAACTGGAGTTCAATTTTGAAGTTTAAATCATTCAGTTTCACAGTATAATTTAAACTTTAGTTCAATTAAACGTCGTTTAAATGATAATTTTATGAATAAATGTGGTAATATTGCATGTAATTTTTATAGTTTCTATGATTTCTATGTAACTTTATAACTTTTCTATGTAATTGCATAAAAATGCAGTTGTCAAACGTTGAACTGTAGTTTAAACGGAACAATTCTGTCGATTATTTTTAAATTTATTTAATGATATCGATGATTAATTTTATGTTTTTTTTTTTTTTTTTTTTTTTTTTTTAGGCGGCACAAAAATACGAACTGATCAACTATTCTGAACATGGCACCTCGGTGAATAACATTTTGTACACGTGCGATTTTACTGCAAAAGTTCAGAAGCCAACGTCGATTCTGTCGGACATCATCGACAAGCGGAAAGCGAAAATGGCAGCGGAAAGTAGCTCTACGTATTGTAATAACAGTGCTAGTGGACGAACGTTGTGTAAGTGTGGTCAAGGCGTTCCTTCCGAGCTTTCTGACGGCTGGGAAGGAACCGCAATACTCACACACGGTACTCTACTAAAATTTGGTTGTGTTTCATTCGTATTTTCAATCACCAGCGAAGATCGGCCACAAAAACTCAATGTGTGACTTCGATAGAACTATAAAATAATTTAAATATTTCCTATTATTTCCTTTTAATTATCTACTTATAAGTTAGTTGAATTTTTTTTCAACTGGAGGAATTTGTTGAGGATATTATTCGCTTTGTACTTAGAGTCTACACTCTTTACACATAGCGAATGGCATTGATAATTTTTTGATACGAGAAAAGTTTTTCCTCAAATTTTTTTAGTTAGTTAATTTAAAATGTAGAGTTAAGAGCGTCCTAGTGCGAATCCTAGCCTCTCTATATAGAATAAATTGATGGAACTCTTAATTGAAGAATTAAGTTTTTAACCTGTAGTAAAACGAAAGAAACATTTAGTGTGCCACGACTTTTTAGGTTTTAAGATTTTGTGTCCATATTTTAAAGAAAGAATTTTTATATCATGTGCTATTCGGGTGTTCAAAACTTAGAATAAAACAACACAAAGATATCAAATGCTGGAAACAAGTTTTATGGTGACCTTTACGATCACTTAAAATTTAGTCTTACTGCTTACTATTTAAAACGGCATATAGGGTGTCTCAAAAGTAGCGAAAAACAGGAAACTGGCAATTTCTAAAACGAAAAGTTTTTTTTCGTATTTTTATTTGACCGAGTTATTTATTCATAAACTAGTCAATTAAATAGTTTGTATTGAAACGAAATATTAGAAACGCGGAAAGGAATGAAGCACTGGTACTAATTGAAACACCTTTTACACATTGACGAGCTCTCTGATTGCTAGTTTATTTTTTAAATAATTAGTTAACGGTGCCAAATAAAAATTAAAATGACTAAGCACTTTTTATCTTAGAATTGCACCATCTGACTCCAGTTTCCTAATATTTCATGTCTTTTAAGACATTCTGTATAATAAGACTAGATATCAAGTTTTCGATTGCAATATTATTGCGGGTAATATATTATTGAGTAACACACAAGCAAGGAATTATCTTATAAAAATCATTATTGAAAAAATTATTTTTTTAAATTAAAAAAAAAAACGGTTGTAAAAATATTTTAAGGGAAAAACATGTTCATAAATGTGTAAAATTTCTTGTATGTAAGGTACAAAAAAAAAACAAATGTAAACCTAATCGTATCTATACATTTTTCTTTTTTTAAAACCAGAAATTGTAAGCTATCTTTTACAAGTATGAAGAGCCATTTTTTAAAAAAGGAAAAATTAATGTTTAGATAAAAATCATAAATGCTCAAAGTTTCAAATTTTCTTTTATGAATAATATTTTTATGTAAATATTCGATTTTTAAAAAAATAAATTATACGTTTTAAGTTATCTTAGTTCATAAACTCGTTTTATGTCTATCCTTGGTTTTTACGTAAGTGGATCGTTTCAGATGAAAAGGAAATCGTAAATGAACGGCAACAGAACAGTTTGAAAACTGAAAATTTTCGGAAAATTATTCAATTTAGGGCATTAAAATTGCGTTTTTAATCCTAATAAATTTTCTTTTCAATCTGCGTATTACATTACTGCGTAGGAGTTATAATAAATACAATCTCAGATGATAGACGCATGTTAAAAATTGAGAACAATATTTATTTAAATCATTGAATCATTTTGAACTTAAAAAAAAACCCCGTCTGCTGAGCGAAACCCGAGCCCACAAAGTATCCCAAGCCGAAACCCCGAAGTTTGCCGAGTGCCTTTTACTTTACCCCTACTCCGCGGCCGGCTGTTATGCGACATGCGATAGATGGACGAAAAAATTTGAAGCGATGGAAATAAAGTTTCACTTTAAAAATAATTTTTCAGATGATGTGACTGGCTCTGTACGGGGTAGATTAGTTTTTGTACCCAAAGAACAAGTGATTTTATATTTTACGAATCTGAAACAGATTAATTATCTTTCGACAAGAACTCTTTTTTTTGTATAGTTAGTTTTATGTCGCTCTAACTGCTTGGTTATTTCGCGACAATCATGAACTTCTTTACAGGTGGTTGTAGAAAGTGCTCTCCTTGATGGTCCTCCAATAGTCACCAAAGTCAGGGCCCTCCGGGTTCAGTATGTCTTTCAGTTGTGCTGTCTCAAGATTTAGTATTTCGGATAGTAGATGATCGACCGTTAGCGGTTCTCCACATGAGTGATAAAGGGGTCGGGGTTCTCGCAAGAGAATGAACTTATGTGTCATCTTAGTGTACCCGGTTCTAAGACGAGTAAGGGTCACCTCCTCTTGTCTATTTAGACCACTAAAGAGAGTGAGTGTTCCCACTTT